>JAHLSL010000007.1:13550234-13655652 GCA_025920805.1 Petroica traversi
TCTCCCGAGTGAGCCGGCCCCGCGCCCGCAGCCTCCCGCCCGAGCCCCGGCGACATGGACGTGACCATCTCCGAGCTCCTGGAGCTCTTCCTGCAGAGCCCCTTGGTGACCTGGGTGAGCAGAGCGGGGCGGGAGCGAGGGGCAGCCCTGTCCTGAGGGGGTGGCTGGGTCCGCCCGCCATCCCCAACCCCGCTGTCCTTCCTCCGGCAGGTGAAAACCTTCGGGGACCTGGGCAACGGGGACCAGGACAACCTCGGCGTCTACATGGACCTGGTGGACGGCGTCGTCCTGAACAAAATCATGCTGCAAATGTGAGTGGGGTGGGAGGGACACGAGGGGGGCGCGCCCCGGCCCCTCCCGGGTGTCGGAGCTTCCCTCAGGCGGGGAGGGCGGCCTGGGGCCGGAGCCGCTCTCGGTTTGGTTGCTCTTTAACAAAAGAGAGTGAGAGCAAAAGCTCCGAAGTAATGCAGTTCCTTAATTCTCCAACTTTTTTTTCTATTTTTTTGCTTTTTTTTTTTTTTTTCCCCCCCCCCCCCCCCCCCCCAGTTATCTTAGTTAATGCTGCAGTGGAAGGTGTGTGGTAGTACAAAGAAGGAAATGAAAGTGCAATATCATACAAAGCTTTACTGGGAGGGTTTAATCTGAACTTTGTCTTCTCTTTTGTAAACTTCGATAATATGTAAATACATAATTTGGAAAAAAATCCTCAGTGCTGCCTCTTTCAGGCGGCCCTGTAAGGCCATGTGTTGAGGGAACTTAGTAACTGGTTAAACGATGGAGTGCTGAAAATATCCTAACATCGGAGTGAGTCGTTTAGGCTTGTGCTATGTTTTTAACCACATCCTTTCCTGTTGCTGATCTGCTGTGCTGCATGCAGAGCCTGATTATTTTCTCTTTTCTCTGTATTTTCTTCTAAATATTCTGAAATGCATCTGAGTGAGTTTGTAAGGAGAAGTATTTGGCTTTTAGGGGAGGAGAGTTTGGAAGTCACTCAGTTTCAGCAGCGCGCTCTCTTAAGCGACTGAAATAATTTGAAGCTCAACCAGTGATTTGTGCTGTTAGTACAAGCATTTAAATGAAGAATTAATATTATTTTAAAATCTTGAAGTAACATTAAGTCTAATAATCAATGCCTCACCCACTTAAATTGCCAAGTTTTGTTATCATCTGGTACCTGGCTGCTCCGTGTGAGAAGATAATAAAATTTTCTTTTGATTTGCTGTTACCAGGAGTGAAAATTGTGATCTGGAACTTAGACAGCTGGTGAAGGTTCATGATTCAGAACAGAGCCCAGATCAACCAGCACTTAGAGATAACAAACTGGTGTTGCAAAATGTTAGCAGGGATAGAGAGAAGGCATAATTTTCAGCATTTTAAAGGAATAATTACACTTTAAAAAAAATTATTTTCTGCAAATTAGAGCCTCAAGTATGACCCTTTAGATCCAGGCTTGTAGCTTTCTGAGGTGTGAGAAATCAAATTTTGATTTATGACCATTGTGTTTGGCACAGAGATGACCGGCCTAAGTATCAAGGAACAGCAGCTGAGTTGGCTGCAGGTTTAGCTAAACAACACTGCTATCTAATATGTTTGTTTAATTATTTGTCTTATTTCAAAACAGGAAAAATTAACTGAGTCATACTTAATTATGAATTTACGGGGTTATGTGGCTTTTGAATGACTGTGGCTTTGTTAGAGTTTTATTAGGTGGTGTGTGCAACCTTAAATATTTTCAGTTGGCAGTTGAGCTATATCTAAGGAGGTAAGAGTTGTTAAAATCGAGGGAGCAACTGAACAATGGTCTGGGGACAATGATAAGATCTCATGGAAATAAGGAAGATCAGCATACAGGCTGGCTGAGTGCAGTGACACTAGCTGGCATTTTGTCTGATCTCTTGTGGTTATGAGAGGTGCCCTGGCATGTTTACTTGTTTTAAGTGGTCAGGTAAATAAGTTGGTGGGGCTTCAGTTTTTCTTTGTGTCTTTTCCCCAACAAGCATCTCTGGCAGTGGTGTCTCAGAAAGTGTTGGAGGCACAAACAGTGTGGAGCAGGAAACTGTCTCATTATGCACAATCTGGCCCTTTCTCCCCCCCCTTTTAGACAGATTTAGCAGTGCTTTTAATGATGACTAAAGAGCTCAAAACCAAAAGCTTTGTACTGAGAGCCCAAGATTGTTTATTTAGGAAGGATTGTGATTTTCTTTGTGTATCCCGACCTAACAAGGCGCTCAGGAGAGGTGCTGACTGACCTTTACTTTTCCCTGATTTTAACTTTAGAAATTGCAATGCAATTACTGCTTACCTGTAAGTCAGGCAAGTCTTGCAAGGCGTGTTTCTGCTCCACAAAGCTTTCAGAATAAAAAAATGGATGTGTTTCTAAAAATTCTTGCTCATCCTCTTTTTTTAAGTCCTGGTTCCTGAAGATGGCTTTCAATGCTTGCCTAGAGGTTTCTTTCTGCTGAAAGCCTATTAATGAGGGCCTTTGATAAATCTGGAATAGGATTTTCTGTGCCATGACAGCGTTGATTGCTTGAAAGCACAGGTGCAGGCATGCACACACATGTAGAGAGTAGGGGGTGGCAAGGTGAGAGAGCAGGGCTCCTGATGTGGACAGCTGCCTCATCTCTTGCGTGTTATTTCACTTCGAATTTTTTTATCTTGTGTGCCTGGTTACTGGAACAGAAATAATAGAGGCCACAGGAGCTTGCATCTAAACACCAGGTGTGATGCAGTACTTTGCTGCAAATCAAGCTGTTTCTTTCAGGGAAGATGCTGAAAGCCAGATTCTTGGGAAATTCATTACTAAAAATACAACATTTCTGCCCTGCAGCAAAGCAGATTTCAAGTTTGTTTCTGTGCAAAAAAGACAGGTGGATCTGTGAAGAAATCCAGATATACCTGTTGAGTGGAGATTGCTGAGTGAAAGTAAGGCTCTTGCTGTTTGAGTTGTGGGTGGGCTGTAGGAGTTCAGTCAGCCCCTAATTTTGGTTGTAATACTTTGGGCTTTCCCCAAAAGCTGTCTGGTGACTTTGGGTGCAGAAGATCCCAGCTGCTTTGTGTTGCAGTGTCAACGTTTTTTAGGTGGTGGGTTCACCTCAGCAAGGCAGCTGTGTCACCAGAGAGATATGTGACAGCTATCTACTGCTTTTGCAGGCTGCCAGCTCCCTGCTGGCTCTGTGACAGGAGGTGAAAATAGGGCTGTGCCTTCATCATCCTCAGAAATGAGCTGCCCCCGGGAATGCCAGCCCTGGATAAAATGCAGTTTGCTCAGGCTTGCCAAATGCAGCCATGGCACAAGGGCAGAGGAGGGGAACACAGCCTGGGCTTAGGCAGGCTGTACTCAGTGAGACAGCAGCTGTTGGGCTTTACTGATGCTCCCTTTGCTTACTGGGGATCTCTAAAACAAGCAAGACTGTTTTTAAGAAAGTTGGATGTTGTTTGCTTCTCAGTAGGGGTGCCTAGCTGTTAAACGAGCTAAATTTAGTAGCAAGAGTCAGATAGTGTTTGGCTTTCCCACTTAGATTTTAAAACAAGGCAAATGATTTTTCAATTAGTTCTGTAGTAAATGAACGGTTTTCTTTACCTGTGTCCTGCTCAAGTGTATCTCTCAACCTGATCATGCATGAAGGACTACATTGATTTTTGCAAACCTGCAGTACTGGCTGAATGCTCTGCATACAAAAACGTTTATCTTCAAAGTGGACCTGCTGTGTTTCAAGCTTGTGTTGCTGATGGATTTATGTGTTCCAGGTTAATGAGATTCTCTGAAGGCATACTTAAAAGAACTTTTTTCAGATGGCTGTTTGTCACTTCCTGGTATGAAATTAGCACGTGGTGACACTGCAGTGACTGCCTTCAGTATTACAGTTGCATCTGTGGCATAATACCTACAAGCATAAGCAAATATTTGCCCCATTTAGCTTCCCAAATAAAACTTCCCATAAGAAATTATGTGGATGTTTATACAGGCACATAAGTGTTTTCACATTGGCTTGTTCTAATTCTTTTAATTGAAAATAGACTGCTTTTCTATGAAACATTTAGCAAACAGGAATGTGTTTTAGGAATACAGCTGATAATGCTATTTGTGTTAAAATCTTGTTATAAAAATGCACAATAATAGGTTTTTCCATTTCAATTGCAGCTGTCATGGTTTGTGGTACAGTTGATCTGTCATCTTTAATTTAGACCACGTGACAGGAATAGCCACGTTGTGGGTGCCTGCCCCTCATGGTTTCTAGCAAATGGCATGAATACCATGGGTGTGGGTATTCATCTTCTGTTGCATCTGTTTAATTTCAGATTTTAGAATCTTATGTTTTGCATTTCCCCACCATTTTCTGGGCAGTTTAGGAATCTGCAAGCTTTAATGGCATTGTGTCACTTGATAGAGGAAGAAGTTGGATGGTAGGAGAGTTAGAGTAGCCTCAGAGCAGTGTATTTTTGGGTAGTGCCTTGCCTGCAGAGCAGAGTGCCACAAGGTAGATCATTCTGGCATCTCATAACCCTTGGGCCTGACTTGAGGGCTTTCCCCTTGCTCATCAAAATTGTAAGAATGGGATTGTCATTTTGAACTTTAAAATTTAATATTTTTGTCGTTATATTTACCAATGGGCAATTTAAAGGATTGCATTGTCATGCATTTATGTTGGTGGCCCCATGCCTGCTGAACTTGTCGCTTGGTCTGTGTCTCCTGACCCTCCTTTCCCCTCTGTTCCTAGAAGAGTCATGAACATGTACAAACCAGATGACTTCTTTGGGTATATACTGAGGTTTGAGCCTTCCCTTCTGTTTATTTGGCTCGGGTGGGTTTTTGCTGGTTTGTGGAGTACTTCCCTAAGTCACACCTCAGCCATGCTGTCTCAGTCTTACTTAGATAACCTTTTTGATCTTGAGGAGTAGGTGGTTTAAAAAAAAAAAACCGAAATGTAGTTTTCATTATATTGGTGTGTAAGGGAAAGACCAAACATCAAAGGACTGAAAAAGCATCTGAGGTGGTGTTCAGGGATTTTTCAGATATATCCAGACATGAATTTGTTTGGGTCACCTGGTTAGTGTTGCAGAAAAAACCCAAACAAACCAAAACCAACAAACAAAAACTCTCTTTAATTTTCAATGTGATCCTTAGAAAGAGTTTCTTTCTATAAAATTCTTGATGAACAAGTTTCACCATACAGGCAGTTGCTATAATGTACAAAGTGGTACCAACAGCTCTGTCTTCTTTAGGGTAGGATTAAGCACAGAAAGAAGAAATGGAATCTTGCTTGTTGAGAAGGAATTGTTCCATTTTCCTGTGAAGACAATAAGCTCTGTGGCAGTTTGAAGTGTAGGCTGTGCTGCACTTCCACACCTTGTATGAGGGTCCTCTCTGAAGTAAGCTGAGGTGCTGTGTGAAGCTGGTTACACAATATGCTCAGAAACAAGGTTTTGGGCTACATTCTATTTTCAGAAAAGCTTTTAACTTCTTTGTGATGGAGAAGTGGCAGGAGTGCCAGAGCTATGTTGTGCTGCAGCTTGGCTGCAGGTTAAGAGGACCTTGAGGTCAGTGGCATTAAGGGCTCTTGGAGCAATCAATTACCCTTAACGAAGATGATAGGATAAAAGCTCTGGAATTGCACCTGAGAGCCTGGTCTTGCCCGTGCTTATGCTCTTGTAACGCAATCTCCACTGTGCAAAAATGAGCAGATCTTGTCTTAGGAAGTACTTGTTCTGTGTCTAATGTGCTCTTGAAAACTTCATCCAAGTCCTGCAGTTCCGCTGCTGCAGCTGTTGGAGAAATAGCCTCTGTTTTTTCTGGTCAGGTGTTTTGTGTGTTTTTGCCCCATTTTGTGCAGTTCTGGGAAGGATTGTGGAGCAATGCCTGCTGGCCAGCAGAAGGTCTCAGCTCCTGGCCACAAACCTGGGAGCACTGCCAGACAGGGGTGTGGGAGCGTGCTGCCTACATGAGCTTTTGCATGGCAATGAGAACTGCAGGCTGACCCTTCTGTTTGGCCAGCTTCTCTTTACTGAATGTTTCTTCCTTTTTAGCTTCCCAGTTTGTCGTCGTGGCCTTGCCTAAAAAAGCTGTGTCCAGCTTCCTTTGAGGCTCAGCGTCTGCTCAGACAGTGCTGGAGGCAGGGTGCTGTCTGAGCTCAAGCCCAAGGTGGCATTTATGCTTCTCCCTCACCGAGGAGCCATCCTGCCAAACTGTTACATGTATGGCTTCTGCACTCCTGTATCTGAGCAGCAGTAACATGGAGTACTCACTACAGACTTTACTTTAAAAGCTTGTTGCAGTTGCCTCTTTTTGTTGTTTCTCACATAATTTATTACTGTACAAATCTGTGTACAAAACCCTTTGCTCCTGGAAAGGCTGTGTAGTGTCTTGCTAGTTTAGGCCAGTATTGGTCATCTGTACTTCACATTGCTTAAATCCATGTACTTAAATACCGTGTCTGATGTTATCTGCTGTCAAGGCAGTTTTCTCTTATCTCTGGGATATCTATGTATTTTTTCATATTTATTCACAAAGCACTGCTTTCACTCAAGAGGTACTCTGGAATGGTTCTGCGTTAAAAAAAAAGTAAAAGCTCCTTGACATACTTATGTAAACGTTGGCAGATATATTTTAAAAATAAATATTGGATCAGTTCCTCTTTTATTTCCTTGTCAACGCCCGAGTTCAATAGCTGGCCCTGAAAGAGCTGTGAATAGCTTAATTAACAGCCAGAGCAGAGCTCTGGGAGGCAGGTGTTTGGATTGTGTAGGAGTCTGCTGATAAGAGTCATTATTAGAGGGCAAACACAAAGCTTTGATCTGTGCTATTGGCAGATAAAGGTTTTTGGGTTCCTTTCTTTGCAACATCTTAGAGTGTATGGAGATGCTCTGAAGGTGTACATTTGTATGAAATTATTTGCACCTTTTGTTTGCTGTGTCTTATTTTTTATTTTAGAAATAAAATTGCTTTAGGTACAATTTTGATTTGTTTTCTTTAAAATCAAGCAAAGAAGTAGCATGTATATGAGAGATCTAGCTAGATGCTATGGATATAAGTGCAGTATTCTTTATTTCCCTTCAGGTTATAATACATCTGGCCTTTGCAGTTTTTACAGTGGTCACTGATCAAGTATTAATACCTCTTGTCATAAAACTCCAAAGCCAAGGAAGGCAGGATAGTGTTTCCTAGACTTGCCTTTATTTGTCTAAGGAAAGCCCCATATTATCAGAGACTGCTTTGATCTAGCTTGCACAAACTACATATGCTCTTTTTTCAGGGAAATATGGGAAGAAGGGAAGCTGACCTGAAATACTGTGTGGGTTGCAATAGGGTACTTTGTGGGAAGCAGGAGATGTTTCCAACTTATACATAGGTGCAGCAGTAATGAGCTTATTCCATCATGAATTAATGTATATATAACCTGTATAATTGTCAGTGTATTTAATGCGTAAACTTAAATGTATTATTGAGGTGTTAAGTCTCAATACCCCTTTAATTAGTAGTACTTTATTGTCTTCTTTTTTAATAGAGATCCTCGACCGACCAACCAACGTGTCAACAAGCATGTAAATAATGATACCTATCTTCGGGTTCAAAACCTGACCATCTTGATCAGAAACATTAAGACTTACTATCAGGTGAGATTTCTGCCTCTGCTCATAAATCTGTGGTGACTGCTGTACTGTTTTAGCTAGTGCAAAGGCTGGGGGCTCAAAGAAGCTTGCTACAGGAAATGCAGAGGAAATTGTGTTTGTGTAAAAGTACTTTCAGCCATACTTTTTTTCTGAAAATGACAATACAGTTATCTTCTCCATCTATTCCTCATGGCCAGAGGCTGCTTCCTTGCCTTCTTCTTTTTTTTAAAGAAGTTCTGCTCAAAGACTGTCATAGCTTTTGGAGATGCATGAACTTAAAAGGATTGTTTTGTGCTAGGGTTGTGTATGTGAAGGGATTTGCTGAAATGGAAGTAGTGTTTCTAGGTATAAGACTTTTTTAGAACAGGAAGCCTTTTCTTAAAGGGGCTGCTATAAAATAAAATCTTGATGAAGAATTTTTTTTAACACTAGAATATAAACCTTAAATTGGTAGGAAAAATAAATCTGTGCTTAGCTTGAAGGTGGACTTCTAACGCTCTGCTTTGGTGTTGAAGCAGTTGTTTGTTCAGAACTCCCCTAAGAGAGTGAAGTGCAGGAGTGACTGCAGAGTCTCACAGTGCACTTGTTGGGTGTCATTCTTGAGCTGTCAGTGTTCCTCTACTGTAACAGTGCTGTCCTGAACCCAAGGTGGTGACAGCTGAGCACTTTTGCAGAGTTATGAGCATCTTGGCTGCTGCTGGAGAGCCATAGCACCAACTCAGTTACTCTAAATAGAATTTCTGTATGCACACTCTTGTGAATATTTTGACTTCTTAGAGAGGAGGTAACTGTTCTGCTGTGTTCTTCTACACATCTTTTGTTAGATTTGAACACTGTGCAGTATAAACCAGGCTGAAACCACTTAGGATTGCTAAAATGCTTCTCTGTGTGTCTCAATCACAAAATGAACAAGCCAACTAAACTGTAGGACTTGATGTCAGTATGTTTACCCTAGACACTTCACTTTTTCTGTATGTATAGAAGAGGCTGTGTGTTGGTTTTGTGTTTGAAATACAGAAGAGATGTAGAGTAGTGCCTTTTCATGCCATTCTCTTCCAAAGCTTGCCTACTGTTCTTCCATGCAACTGCCACAACTCTGCTCCTTGACTTGCTGAGGGAGCCTGAAAGAGGGGCACTTGTGCAAAATGAGTCAGATGGGCTGTGTGACTCATCTGTGCATGTTCAGCAGCTGCTGGGGAAACGAAGTAACTCAGGGTTGAGATGGTGCTGGGGAGGGTATGGTGTTTTTCTGAAGATAACTGATCTGTGTCTCTTGTTGAGATCTGGAGATGCTGATACAGTGTGATGTCATTCCTGAAACTTGTGATTTCTAAGGGGAAATTCCATTTGGTCATAACCAGAGGCTGAAGTTTGGGGTTTAGTGGGTTGGTTTTTTGTGTTATCTGGTTGTTGCTGTTTGTTTCTGTTACTCAGTAAATTATTTAAATGTATATGGAATCTTCAAGAGCAACTAGTCCTAACCATCTTTTTCATTGCTCCCACAAGATTTACTGTGTGAGTCTGGTCCTTCAGGTGTTGAAGCTTTAATTCTCATGGGGTTTTTTCTTTTTCTTTTTTTTTTTTCCTCTTGTTTCTCCTTCTTGAAGCTGACACTCTGACCTCTTCTAAAAGTACCTGGAGCAAGATCAGAGTCAGGAAAAAAGCAAAGTGATTCAGAGTCATGTGTTATGTTGCTTGTTGACCTAGCTGTTGAGCTAATCCAATAAAGCCAGGAACTACTAAAATAGGTTTAAGACACAGAATTTTCAATGGGAAACAGTAGCTGAGGCTTGCTGTAGCAGCTGTAACAGTGATGTTCCCATTGTAGTCCAGAAATGAAGTACTGTGGATCTTGCTGCCTGAGGACTTTATACACTGTATGTAAACAAAGCAGTCATGAGAGCTCGTCTTTGCATTTGGTCCTGAAAATGTAATTACAACAAAGTTTAAAATAAAATAACTTTTTTTGTGGTAATAATACTATATAAGAAACTTATTTTTCCTTGACACAATCATGTCTTCAGGGCAAATCCAAGGTCTTGATGCTAATCTGAGATTCCCTTTCATGTGGTATGTGCAGCCTTCAACTCTCTGTCATCTGGGGGTATTTGAGGCCATCTATGCTGTAATTGAGCTCTGTGTGAGATTGATGCTGAGTATAATGTTGCATCTGTACTCATGGCTGTTAGATGTTTGGAGGTTTTCTTGTCGTTTAGGATATGATTTAAACTAGGGTTTTTTTAACATGCTACCAAATAGATGCATTGAAATATTAAATATTCCTATTAATTAAATATTGTTATGCTACTTCTTTCTTGAATATTAGAGATTTTTTAAAATAGGCTGAAGTTGTGAGCATTGTTTGATGAAGTAGAATTAATTCATTAGCATAAGTTAAAGTGAGTGTAGTGTCCCAATGACTGAAAACATGTTTGCAGACTGTGAGGGAAAAGTTCCTAACAAACAAGAGGAACACAAATTTTCTGCTTGCTCCAGAGAAACAAAAGCTCCTAAAAACACAATTTTGGCCTTGACATTTTGCATTCCTTTTCACTTAATGGACCAAAATCAAGTTTACAGCATAATGCTGAATTTGGTACACCAGGTCATCTAGAATGAAGTGGCATTTCCTTCATTCTTTTTTGAAGGACATTGATAGGTGTGAAAGAATACTTGCCCTTCTCTGTACTGGGCAGGAGCAGTCAAGAGTGACATAAATTCACAGTACTGTAAACAGTATCTGACAAAGGTGACATCAGTGCCTACTAAAATTAACGCTGATATTCAGAAGGTAGTTGACATTTCAGATCCTGTAATTGTTTAGTCTGTCTGTATCTAATATCAAATTTCTCATGTATCTGTATAGCTGATCTCTCCATTAAAGCAAAATTCTCATTAATCAGATAATACTGCTGCAGAAAGCAAGGATAAGTCTTATCCAGAAGCACAATTTCAAGTATTACAGTGTTGGCACTTTCCTGATCTCGTAAGCAGAGGGTTTCTGCTGTAGATAAGTATGAGCAAGCCAGGAATTATTGGTGGCATTTGGGCTTGATTTTAAAGATCAGCCCCTCTATGTGCTTCACCAGACATAACTTGGAGGGGTAAGAGCAATGAAGAGGCCTTTTTTCTGTTTGAATAACCTCTCTATTTTAGAAATTTGCTAACTGACTTGGTTAATTCACAATTTTCTGAAGAGTTGCTGTCTTGCAACTTTCTACTGCATAGGACTTTAGTACTGGTGGCTGCTAAGAAAAACAGTGCCAAGACTCTTAAAACAAGGGACAACACTGGTTGCTGTGGCTTTGGTTTTTATTTATTTGTTGGCTATGTAATACTTGTTACCAGTGGTACCATGCGGCATCTTTACATTTCCCACTCTCTCAACAGTTGCACCTTTGCAAGTTTTTATTGACTTGGGAGGCCCCTCTTTTGAAACCAAGGATATGACTCATTTTGCTGTGGGATTTTATGAGCATTCAAGATAATGTCATTAATTGCATTTAATAATGGTTATGCTACTGGTTCCCTGGAGAAATGGCTGGTGATAAAACTTCTGGAATTGGTGCCATATCTTGGAAAAGGCTGAACATAGCAGAAAGTTTTCTTTGTTCATAGCATGAATTTTATGTGACTCTTCTTGCTCTGACTGAATTCCAGTGCTTGTCTGTCTTTAAACTGGGAGAAGATGGAAGAAGAAAGCTAGAAAATCTGAAGGGTGTTAGCCTCTCCTTTTGCTGTGTTGTAGAGAGTATTTAAATCCTGTAGGTGCTGCTACTTGAAGATTCCTTGTAAAAGCAGCACCTGATACCTGTAATGCTTGGATAATGTGCTCATACCTGTAGAGTTTTGGAAGAAGCCTAAAGCAGGCTGGCAGGGAAGCTTGAACTGGCTTTATTGTGCTTCCTCTGCTCATGTGTCAATCTTTGGGTTTAGTGTTTTTTCTAAGAAACTAAAATTCACTTTGATACCAGTTTATAAAAGAGGAGTTTTATGTAAAGGTCTGTTTTGATAACAGTTTTTTAACCTTCAAAAATGTCAGTAATCACTGCAACAGTATATACTGTGCTCTCGAGCAAAAATTCCTAGCATTTACATAAAAAACTTGAAGCTGACAGAAGAAAAGCATGTGATCATCCCTTGGCTACGTCTGGATGGGTATTATGGTCAAATCTGGAGTACGTGGATGAGAAATGCTGTTGGAGGAAATGCTACTGTGAGGTCATGGCTGATTTTTGTTGCCTCTTTTCCCTGCAGTTGTGACCACTAAATACCTAGCAGATTACCTCATGTTTCTAAAATGTTGGAAATACTTAATTAAAAAAAAGTTGTACTGAGACACAGTTCTGAAAGGAGTTGGGACTGTGTGGCATGTGCAACTTCAGTAAGAAACTCCTGGAAACCCTTAGTGTCCTCATTAGAGTGAGAGGGGAATGGGTAAAGAGGAAGCAATTAACTGAATTTTTAGAGACTATGTCACTGCAAATCCTGTTGTCTTCACCTAAATCACTTTAGCTCAGGGATCATGGAGGTCAAGGATGCCTTACTTTTAAGGCATTTTTCTTCAGACCTGTGTCCTCCTTTTACTTTGCTGCTCTGTACTTGTGTAAAACAAGTGCAAGCTGCAGAGTTTTTATCAGGCATGTGGAAGGATGTTAGCTGCCTGTGAGTTGCTGAGGCTGGCTCTGACCTCTGGAATAGAGATGAGTTTGTCTTCAGGCTGAGGCAAATGCTATTTTTCCCTGTGGGTCAGTGAAGGCCTTGCAATACCAGTAGCTTCTGGATCAGTAAACAATTCCTACTTCTGTAGCTGAAGCACTGAGTCAGGTTTAGAGCTCTTAATTGAACTGCAAGACGAATTCAAACTTGGAGCTCCAGATTTGGGCACAGCTTAAGGACTGGCAACTGTACTCAAGCTATAAATAAAGTTCTGGAAGTGGCAGTGTCCTCTTGTGTGAGTTGGAATCTTTCCCTACTAGGCAGGCTACTTCTAGTGGGCTAGTAATCTAGTCCTTAGCAAAGGAAACAGCAAAATGCTAGAAATGAACATAAATGTACACCCTCTGAAGCCCTTTCTTAGGGGGAAGTTTGTACCCCCAGTGGCCTACTGAAATTAGGTAAAACTAAACTCCTTTTTGCTAGTTTTGTCAATTTGATGGGTTAAGCTACACTGTGCACTGCTTTCCTTTGACTCCTGTTCCCTAGGGAAAAGTTCTGGCTTAGGGACAACCTTTTTTCCTCTTGAGCTTTGAATTCCAAAATTATTAACAGTGTCAGCTTTCTCATGAACAAGGTATCCAAAGCTTCAGCAGAAACTATTTTGAATTCAATTGCTTTACTGATAAGTGCAGTTCTCTCCTTTTTCTCTACAGTTGAGTGGGCTGTATTCAGAGTCTTCAAAATTTTCTGCATTGGCAATTTTACTGTTGCAGCTACCAGAGGCAGTGTGCATGTTCTTGTGGCTTGAAGTTACATCTGCACAAAACAACAACAGTGAGCAGCCATGAAGCCTCTCTTTTTCACAAGTGTACAATAAATAAACTCCTGTGACAAATCAGTTATTTGTGAGGTACTGTTGTAGGGATGGTCTGTGTTTCAGTGAGGCAGTGGGCCTTTCAGGACTTGAGATTCTGCCACTGGCACGGCCTGGAGTAGTAGAGCCTTTTTAGCTGTGTATTTATTTCCACTTCTGTTCTTCATTTGACTTCTAGTTAGTTTAAACTTGCTACAGGCACAGACTGTCTATCTGTATTTATGCAGTACTTAGCCTAATGAGACCTTTCTTGGTTCTGCAGTGGCAAAAATACTTTGAGTTGGGCTTGCTCTTCTTCGTGATCTTGAGACATGAAGGTTGCATGTAAGACTGGTGCTGTCCACAGTGAATTGTGAAGGCATTCACTGTGGAGGTGGGTGCAGGGCAAGGAAATGACTGACCTTGGTGCAGCCATTCTGGGAAATGCTAAGCCAGTGATGTTAGTATTTGATTTAGTCCTTCAGCTGAAAATGCTCTGCTGCAGTGGAACAAACATAAGAATCACAAAAATCATGACAATTTTGTATAGGTCCTGTTTCCAAGTATCTCAGTGGGAGAGAGACAGACAGGTGACTTATCAATAGCAGCCAGACTGTCTAATGCTTTATTAGTGAAAATCATCTTGATCATTTCCCAGAGAACTAAACAAACATTTCTGCTTCAGAGTTGAAATAAGTTTCTGCAGAGGTCAGTTTTAAAGTGTTCCCAGGCTGGTGAATCATTCCAAGTGACTTAGTAGCATGCTGTTGCACACCTCATTGAGATTGACTGTGGTTGTAGGATGCAGTCTGGCTGATAGATTGAGTTCTGTCTGGAAGTTTAAGGGTGGACTGATTTTTAGAGACATGGTTTTTTCCCTTGAGGCTCTATGTGCATTTTAATGCAGAATAAAATAGTGGCCTCAAACAGATGGAAGAGAATGGGTTGACTTTTAAAATACTTTTTTCCTGGAGCTAGGAAATGGGAAAGGGCATAGCAGCCTGACATATGTCTGCAGTCTTGTCTTTGTTTTGCTTAATAGGCTAGAGGGGTGTGAATATATTGTGCAGACAAATGAAGAAACGAGCCAAGGAAAGAGAGGAGCAGTGTCTTAAAATACATTGGCAGATGGGGTGACCTGTAAAATTTTACAGTATGGAATAGCTGTTTGGTTCCCACACAGCAGCATTTACTTAACCTCTGACATGTTAATTGAGAGCAATTCTTGGGATGTCTGAACTGCAGAACGCATCCACAGTGTCCTTTATATGGCTTAAAAAAGAGTAATGTGAGAGTGTGTGTGACTTTCCTTAATGAAAGCCAAGGCCTGATGTTAATCTCCTTGACTGTTGCTGTGATTACCAATGCTAAAGCCACAGGGTATTTCAGTCCTCTATTACATATGTATTTTTGGATATTAGGTTTGAGTTGCAAGTCACTGTTCAGACAGCCTCGTTCAGTCCTGCTGCCTCAATTTTGGGCAAATGTTCTATTTTTTTCAGCTGAGATTTTGCAAAGGGGGGAATTAAGTTTCGTAGAGCATACCAATTTTGGGTTAGTTAGAAAACAGCCTGCTTGCCACTTAGAGCTGAAAATAGCTTTGAGGTTTAATTTTTTATTACCTTTTAGCGAAAAAATAAAGCTAAAAACTGCTTTATTGCCTGTGTTTCTGTAATGAGTTCCATGTCATTTAGTACTTTTCATTAAAGAGTCTTTAAAGAGAGAAGATGAATTCCACAAATGTATAAAGTATAATTGCCAAACAGTCCCCTAAGCAAATAACTTCCACTTTTTTATGGCAGGTAGTAAAGGAAAGTGATTTATATTCTTATTTTATTGGTGAGTTCTGCCTGTGAAAGTGTTATTCAATCCAGCGTCACTTTCATTACTGTCACATTCCATGTTGTGACGCATAGGGTTCAGTCCACAGTCTTGATTTCACACAACTCTGACTCTGGATTAAGGTTTAGTGTCCAGGCTTGCTCCTGTCAGTGCCAGCAGTGACCTGTGGCCCCGTGGTGTGGGGCAAGCAAAGGTGTCTCTTTGTGCCTGTAACTCAGCTGGCCTTGGCTTTCCACTCAACAGCATCCTAGTTCAGCTTTTGATGCAAAGCTCTGTTATGAGCTTTCACCTTTTTGAGCACTGCTCTTTTTAATGGCTTCTTAGACTTGTAAGCAGTTCTTCCACAGTGTATTTTCATCTGAGATAGGTATTTGTTATGTCTTTTAAAGCAGTGCTTCACTGTCCTTTTGAAGGAGTATCGGGTTTCAGAATTGTGTGGGAGACCTTGGATCTAATGCAGAGTTTTATTTACTTCTGAAAGCTTTTGTGGTTTGTGTTCTGCTTGAGTTTGTGTTGACCTCCAGTATTTTTGGCAAATGAGAGTGCTCTTGGGCGAAGAAATGGGCGGGGAGTTTGTGGAGACACCTACCCTGGTTAAGAGTGATGGGATTTACCCTGCTGAGCTGTTTGCTGGACCTGAGAAAGTCACAGACCTGGTGACAGGAGGGACTTTTAGTGTGCTCCTTTCTTTGCAGAAGACAACCACAGGAAAGGGTCTATCTCCTCCTTACATGGGGTATGGACTTTACACCAATGCAAAATAAGGAAGGCACCTGCTCATGAATGCACAGACATTGAAATGCTATCACTTCCTCATGCATGTGTGCATCTCCCGTTTGCACACATTGGTTTTTGAAGAGGAGGATTTATAAAATGAGCAAACTAAGGAGCAAATAAAGCAGCAAATTAAAGTGTGCGTGCATTATACTTTGAGTAAGCAGAATGACTTTTTGAAATAGCTGTTTAGATGGGCTGTTTGAATATAAACTCTGTGAGCTTGTGCCAGTTTTCAATTATGATTAAGAGATGGCGTTGAAGGAGAATTAAGTGTATAAATTCTACTGGGTCCTCATATGGCCTAAAAGTGCCTAAATAAAAATCCACTAAGCAGAAAGAAATGGCCCCTGTGGAGCTGCCACTGTCAGTTCCCTTTCATAATTAGCATTATTAAAAGTATCTAGATGTTTATTTAATTTGTTTTTTAGACTAAGAATGACATCATTTGTCTGTGTTAGGTGATCAAGATAACAGTGATAGACATCTGCTCCTTTGGAAGCTGGTAGGAAAGACTTGTCTTGGCACAAAGGAAAAGTATTGTATGAGTTCCATTTAATCATTTTCACAGGACAGGAATATACTTATTTAGTGGGTTATTAATATTTTTAAACTACAGTAGGTGATGCTCTTTCTCTAAAAAACTCACCTTTGTTTACTGTACATTAAAGAACTGACTTCAAAAACATCTAAGTTGTTTGCTATATGTTTAAGAAGCAAAGAAAGATAAGTTCTGTGTGGAGCCATAGAGTTCTTGGGTATGTTGGGGTTTTTTCTTGTTTTTTAAATGGTGCTCCTCTCTGTAATATCCACTGGGAGGGTATTTGCAAGGGAGTGGAGCATCACATTTGTACCACAGGAAGACCTGTTAGGTGTGCAATGTTACAGGAGGAGAAGTTAGTACTGAGTTTAATGGCTGGTTCATTTTGGAGCAGCTATGTTACAGTAAACCTCAATGACTGGAGTCCCAAGGGAGGCACAAGCATTTACAGGTAGAAACTGGAAGGAGGTGAATTTCTTCTAGAATTTTTTGATACTACAGGCAGAACTGCTAATGATGTTGAAATGCTCATTTGTCAGGATGAAGTTTCTGAAGAAACAGCGTCGGTCCCAAGAAGCAGTTACTCTAAAAGTAAAATACACTTTACTTAAAAAAAAAACCCTAAACCAACCAAGCACAAAAAAAAATCAAAAATTATAAAAAACCCTAAGCAAAAACCAACAACAGGAAAGAAATCCAACAAAAGCTGCCGTCACCAAAAAACCCCTACCCCTCTAACTTGTCTAATAACCTGTTTGAGTTACTTGGAGTCTCTCAAGACTGTGTAGTTACTTCAAAGCAAAACAACAATTCAGCTACAAGGAGTTGCCCCTTCAAGGTAATAAATGTCTCAAGGTCACTTCTTCAATGTTGATGTTTTAAAAAGTGGAAGAAAACCCCCAACAACCACACCAGAAAAGCACCAATCTATGTGTTCTGTCTTTTCCTGAATGTGCAAAAGCTGTGTATCACTATTGAAAGCTTTCTCTTTGTTTTCGGAGTTTGTGGCAAATGCTTATCTGAACAGCATGTGGATGTTGCAGTTTTACATGCAGAAGGAATGATTCTGTAGTAGAAGACCACAAAAGCTGCCATTATTAGAAGCCTTGCTTACACTTCAGTGCTTTGGCACTTAACCTAGCTCCCAGCTTCCAGTCATGCAGAAGAAACTAAACCAGAGTGCTCTAATTCTCAAACTTGGTTGAGCTGTCTCACATTTCTTCCAGTATGCATTTCCTTTGTAGCCTGAGCCAAAATCTTGATTGGAAGGGTGAATTTCATGCCCCTTTTTTCACTTAGCCCATTCTCTTTTTATAAATTGCTAGGTCCAAATTCTGTGCAATTGAGGGATTCAGATTTCAAATAATTTGCTGTTGCTTGAAGACTTGTCTTTCCTTAGACACAGCTGCACTTTGGCCTTTTGTTTCCTAAAACATTTAAGTTAACTTGCAAATGTCCTTTCTTTGTATGGCACAGGACCTGATTTGAAGTGACACTGTCTTGATAGACTAGAGGTGCTGAGCATCTTGCATAGCAAGGTCTTCAGTTTTGCTTTGATACCCTTGGGTATTATGAGACCTGAGCTATCTGCCCAGGTTTGTTATTGATTTGTTTTGGTTCTTCTTGATGTATTGCTAGCATACTGCAGCTTTTGCAAGTGTCAAGGTATGTACCACACTTATCAGTGCTTAGGAGTTTTGCTGTGTTTATGGTGGCTGTTTGAGTATCTGCAGAACATACACTGGCTTGCTTTCCCAGTCTTGAGCTTAGCAGGACACCTAATTTTGGAGACTTTGAGTGCTCTGCCAAACCTGCTGTAAGAGAGACACACTCGGATGAGAGGGCTGAGTTGGCATGAGAGAGTAAAAAGCTGTTGTTTCTATAACCCAGTAAATTGCTGTGCTCTTCTAGCACACAGACTTTGCACTCAGGCTGGTACTGTCACCCATTTGTAAAGGACAGCTCATTTAAGGGTTCTTTTCAGTAGGTTTTTAAACAAGTAGAAATATACTTATAACCAAGTAGATATAGAGTTATTACCAATAACTCTTGAGACTCTAAAGGAATAATCTTAAATACCAAATACATAAAAAAACCCCAACTTCAACAACAAAAGACCCCAAACCCACAAACCTCTTTGATCTTATTGTTACTCATGCAAGTCTCTCCCTTCAGGTTGCATTAATCTTAATTCCTCTAAGTGTTTTGTAAGTTAAGAAAGTTAATGGTGAAGAGTGATTTCTTTTTAATTGGTTAAATGCCTCTGAATGGTGCTTAAAACACAAACAAGTTCCTGTTAGCTGCTCTTTCTGTAATAGGTACCATATAATTCCCAGCTTAAAACTTCAGCAGTAACTCAAGTGAAATACTTCAGCTGCTTCCACCAACTATATTTAATATGCAAAGGAGGTGAGAAGCAGATTGGCCTTCAGCACATTTGTTTTAAATAAGCTTTTCTGTGTGTGGTACTTTTGAATCAGTGAATCTGGGATTTTAAAGCAGCTGTCTGACCAGTGTGCCAAAGGAGGTTATCAGGTCAACACTAGATTTAAATCATTATAGTTGTGGGGGTTTTCTGTTCTGTGTGTGGGATTTTTGTTTTTTCTTCTGTGCGGGGTGTTTGTTTGCTTTGTTTTTAATATATAGTGTTGCAGCCTGAGTAGTTTGTGTTTGTGTAACTGGTAAAGAGGTGCTGAAAGATGATCTGCCTAAGCAGAGGATGGGAAATACTCAGTTCTTGTTTTTCATCCCCAAAACAAAGCCATATTAAAAATAAAATCTCACATGTGCACGTGAACTCCCCTCCCCCCATAAATTGATAACAAAGACTAGCTTTCTGAACTGTAGGTCTCATTGCATTTTTGTGTGTGGTTTTTGGGGTGGTGGTTGGGTTTTTTTTTCTTCTTAAGAAAGAAGAAATTCATTCTGCAGGTAAATGCTGTGACCTTGCAGTTGGTTCCTTGTTATTCTCTTTGGTGCCTGTGATGAGGAGTGCACTACTGCACTGTTCTTTTATTGAGGTGTTTACTGTTGTTTTTTCTTTGCTGAGATGATAAGGCAGGGTTCTGACCTAACAAGGTACCAACAAATTGTGAAAGGGACAAGTGTGCAAGTCTGGTGAGACATACTTGGTACTCCTTTCTCACCATGGAGATTTCTGGTAGTCAAGTTAATGTAAGAATTACAGTGAAGGTCGCTTGAGTGTAAAGAAGATTAAACTGCAAAAATGTACTGCTGATTATTTCATACTGGTCAATTGGTATGTGTTTCTGAGGTGTTTAATGTAACACTTGTTTAATTTTTCAAACATCTGTTTAATTCTACAGCAACAAAAATTACATATGAATACATAGGATGGATATTTAAGCTATTTTTCTGCATTGTAACCATTTTGTTTTAATTGTTATCTTACTCCACTTTCAACTAGGACTAAGTTTTTATTTTTTTTTAAAGTCCCTCTTCCCCTTTCCTACTTTCTTAGCCATCAGATGGAAGTTTAACTTGCCCCAAATGAAAGGTTTTAGGCCACTTGTAAGAAAAGAGACAGTTTCACAAAATGAGAAAAAGCAGTATTGAAGTACATCTGTGTTACTTAGGTGAGATAAGTTAAGAACATGAAATAAATTAAATGGAACAGTTGTCAGGGGAAAAGACCCCAGAATACTTGCACTCTAGATGTTGATAAATTTACCTGGGAGAAGGGGAAATTCTGAGATACAATCCCATTTGCTGGATTTGAACTCTGAAGTCTTTGCTTTATTGCCAGGTACATCTGCTGGCATTGGTGGTGACTTTGACTTCCTTAAAGCACGAAACTATAAAAACTGAAATGTACAGCTTCCCAAATTCCCAGAGCTTGCAGCACAAGCCTTCTGTCAGATGAGTGCCAGGTTCTGAGGACAGGTTTTCTGTCTGTTGTGACTGTGGTGGGCACAAAGCCTTTCCAGCTGGGCACACATGGAATGGGACACAACACCTCAGGCTGCAGGAGCCATGCCTGAAGCAGAGACCCCTGCTGAGGTACCGGGAGCTCAGTTTGTGTGTGTTTCCTCACTCCGTTTCCTTTGGAGTGCTTCCACCACCTGCCTAAAGAAACCGTGGCTTTGCAATCTTGCAATACAAAAGGAAGCTCCCACTGAACAGATTTTCCTTATGCAAGTATGATGGTTGAGAGTTGCAGCCATGGGCAGCTGCTTCAACAAGGCAGCTCTTCCCCACACACACTCAGGAGGCTCAGAGTTGATTTATCTCAGAGTAATCTGTCCATTGGTATCTGGCTGGCTGGCACGAGACCTGTCATTTAATTACTCCCTGTGTATGTGAAGAAGCATTCAAGTGTCATGATGGAAGTGCAGTGCTTTTTGCTTGATGTTCCAAGAAGTCTCCTAGAAGAGTGATCTGTATTCCTTCTGCTAGTCTTAAATTAGGAAAGGATTTTGAAGGATTTTAAATTTTTTGTCAGCTGTGATACAAGTCTTAAGGCCTTAGGGATGCTATGTGTTCATAAAAAGGCAGAATTTGGCTCCTAATGTTAACTGAGATCAGCTCACTGCACTTACTGGGGGGAGAGAGGTTTTTGCACTGTTATTCAGTTTAAGCACTCCCAGTTTGTTTAATCATCATTCTCTGTGTGATACAGGCCCTTTTGAGTTCCACATATTTGGCACACACTGCTGCTGTATCAGAGAAATTATGAATGAAGTGAACTGGTTCCCTGGCGCTTGGAAAGCCATCGAAGTTTGTGCTTAACAGAACAACCATACTGAGTAATGTAATACAATATTAAATACACAGCAGCCTAAAATAATTTCTGTTTGTAGAGTGGAGATGAGCCTTTTTTGTTTATTTTTTAGCATATCATCAAAACAACTATTAAAAGGGAGAAAATAATATTTAAAAAAAATTATTGTCCTTCCAAGGAATCAGCTAGAAGAGGGTAGAGTTTAACTACTACCTCTCACCTTTTTAATGACAAGTCATTAATTTTTCTTTGATATTCAGAGCAAGTCTGTTCCAGTTCCCAAGACATATGCTGTATGCCCTTGGGGAGTAAAGCAATTAAGAATTACAAGGTGTATTATGCATTGCAGAAATAAGCAACCTGCTGAAATAGTAACCTGCCATGTGCTCCTAAGTCTCTCTGTATGAATCAGGGCTTTAAAGTGGTGACTGATACATGAAGAATATGTCATCTTTTAGATTAACAAGACAGCTGCACTTGAAAGGAGGAACACATTTATTTTCGTGTTCTGTAACACTGACCTTCCTTCATGCAGTAAGATTCAGGCTTGAGTACCCACTTAAACTGCTGCCTCAATCCTTGAGATAATATTGCTCTTCTGGGGAGACAAAGCAGGCTACAGGTTTAGCTGAACATACTTCATTATGCTGCAGCTCTAATACCACAAATTCTCATTTCCTGACTGTATTAACTGTCTGGCATTCTTTCTGAGACTTTCTCCATTGCAGAAATAGGCCATTTAAACTAGTCATGCTTTCTTGGATAACTGGGCTCTGTAATAATTTCTCTAGCTTTCTCTCAGTAGGTTAAGTAATCCTGGTTCTTATTATATTTTAATACCCCATGGTATAGCAGTACTTCCTGGTATGGAGTTGTCTCATTCTTGGCCACTGGATTTATGCAGACTGGTTTGGGAAGAGCTTGGGAACGCAGTAATTCACTTTGAAGATCTGCTGTGGAGCTGTGTTTCATGTCTGTCTGGAGTCAGGAATTCAACACTGTCTTCTGTATTAACCACTGGACTGCTGTCGTCCTCAATTATGTACATGTGAAGAGCAGAGCACTTGATGAGGCAGATGCACTGGAAACACATCAAAGTTTATTAAAATACACATCAAGATTTAATAAAAAAAATTGCCTAGTGAAAAAAGTTAGTGTTAATTAAAGAATCTGTGAGTATTAAGAGTTCAGAATTTTATGTTCATGTTGCTTGGCTGCCGAATCTCACGAAAATAAATTCTGTGAGTGGTCCAAAGTGCAAGGGCTTACACATCTGGCTCTACATAACTGAGATATTTTTAATCCGTAATAAGGAGTGGTGTGTTAAAAGCAGTGGAAACCATTTACATTGTGTGCATTCATAAAGAGGTGCTCATTAAAAATGCATTTTTGGTCACCACCTGTTATTTGTTTAATTTGGTGCTTTACTGCAGTGCTCTATTATTTTTGTCATCCTTCTTTTCCAAAGCACATTATTCATGACTTTGAACCATATGGCCAGAAATATATTCTGAACATCTGATTTCTGTACTGGCCATTCCCTGAGGAAAAGCCCTCATGTCCATGTTTACGACCAACCAGCAAAGCCTTTCGTGTCATCTTTTCATGACCATTTCTTACCTTTTACTTACCAAAGATGCAATTAGGGGATTCACAGCTGTGATGCTACAAGGCAGCAAGGGAGTTGCACTTGATTAGGCAGAAGAGGCCCCTTTGCTCAAATTCATAAATAAAAAACAAGTATTATGGAAACAGGGGAGAGCTTTCTGCAGGGTCTGTGTCCTCCACCTCCTCTGCTGTTTCCCCATGGCAGCAGGGACACGCTGAGGGGTGTGTGCAGTGAGGTGTGTGGTGACCTGGCTGCTGCTGCTGCTACAATAGCCTTTGCTCTTTCCTTGCCTGGGGTCATCCCCTGGCAAAATTTCGTAGCAACTTCTAAAAGTGTGATTCCTCTGGATTGGTCTCATAAAAATCAGTATGAAAGACACCTGTGGAGTTGTTAAAATTTGTTTTCCCTGTCTGCTCCAAATGTTCTGTAATGTACAAGCATAACTGGGGATAAAGAACCCCATTTAGTGTGTGCCACAGCACTGCATTTCAGCACTCTGGCTTTATTGACTGTGCATATCTCCTCTGTTTGGAGATAAGATGTGGGCATGGTGCTGTCTCCCACTTATCTTTTGTGATTGCAGTGTGTCTGGTAATGCTTGCATGAGTTGTGTACTCAGGACAGGGCAAGTGTACAGTGTTCTACAGTGAATTTTCCTTTTAATGGGGGGCAAGGGAATGAATAGATGGCAGAGTGTCCTTTTCTTTCAGTCCGGTGTGAAATCTTGTATTTAACATGACTAGTGGGCAGGTTTCATTCTTATTCTTCTGGCCTGAGCACATATCAAAAACCTGCCATACAACCTGGTGTAATCAGCAGTCTGCTCACAGGAGGCCCTGAGTTTGAAACAGCAGGAGTTTTGCAGCTTGGAGCTGAATGGTGTTGGCAGAGCTGTTTGAAGAAGTTTGCTTAGTTCCTGCCTGTATTGTGCTGAGCCAATTTCAAAGGGGCTGTTGCCTCTACCTCGTGAGAATGACTTCCAGTAAAAATTCACAAGGAATCATGTATCTACTAGTCTGAAATGCAGCAAATACTCTTTTTATTTTCAGTTTCAGTTGTGCCTTTTATTTTTTTACTGCTGCTTAGAAAGTAACATCAGTGACTACAAATTTAGTTTGGGGGAAATTCTGGTCTTTACTTCTGTGTGTTAATGTTCAACTTAGCAGATCTTTTGCATATTTCCACTACCAAAAGAAATGGCTTCGTTTGAATGCTCAAACTAAAATGCCTGATTTTAGCACCCTGTATTTACTGTGTATATTAATGTTGTGGAAATACAAACTTTGGCACCTCAGTGGCAGTACCCAAATCTACTGTTCCTCTAAATTTCAGCATAAGGCAGAGTACCTAGGCTTGTCTTAAGCTACTGTTTTATGAGTGCTGGATTTCTCTGGTTGCTTCTTCCAGGTTGTAAGCACCTATTTTGGCATTTTTCTGAGCACTATGAAGTGAGACCCTTAGTTTGGATACCCAGCTTCAAAATGCAGACTATTCCTGTAGCTTTGAGGAGCTCGATTTGTTTTACTGTAACATTCTTTTGGTGAGTGACTGTGCCAGTTCCCATAGAGCTCCAGTTTCTGATCGGCCATTCATCACTGAACTAATTCATGATACTCTGAGACAAACAGGTTTGTCAGAGTAATTCGATGCCTCCACCAAAGTATGTTTAAACAATGATGCAGAGCCATTTTAGTAAGTAACTTGAAAAGCTGCTGCTAAACAAGAATAAGGTACTCCTTACTTCAGCATTTAACATCATTATCATTCCAGAGTTTGCAGTGGAGCTCACATGGCTCCTTTTCAAGTTTTATCGTGGAATTCCGTGCCAAGGTTCTATGTTTTACTGAGCTGAAGGGTGTAAACACTGTCTCTGCAGATAAAATACTGCTTGTGCTACATTTCTCTGCATGTAGTGTCCCTTAAAATTTCATTAGAGGCTGCTTCTAGGAATCAGACTTCTTGCAGACCACCAAGGAGATCCAGCATGCATTGAGTGCTGCTAGGCTTAGGTCTGGTGCTCAGTAGGGGCAACAGAGGTCTAAGCTTTTGTATAACCCATATCTTGTGAAATACTAATAATCTTTATTTCTGCAGAGCAACAGAGCCCAGATGTGCTGGGCAGGAGGTGTTGCTGTTCTCTGCAGCCTGAAGCTTAAATTTCTCTTGCCTGGAGCAATTTTTCTGGGGATTTACCCTCCCCTGCTTCCAGCAGTTGCGCTGCTGTTGTTTTGTGATCTGGTTGATAGGGAGCTCCAAGTCACCTGATACTTCATATTGGGTTTCCCTCCATTATGTTCCTTAAATAATAAACCTGAGCTCTGCTGATGGAGGTAAGGGATATGAGCCATGCGTGAGGCAGCTTGGAAATTGCTGAGAACCATCCATGCCTGCCATCTTTGTGTGCCCTCCAAGGACACTGAAAATTAAGTAGTCTGATGGAAAAAATGGCACTAGTAATAAAGAAGGTGTTGGTAGTATGCATAGTTCTGCTTTTTCTGCCTACAGCCAAGGTAGCTCCTTGTGTCTGGGGGCTCTTGCTGACTTTGAAGCTTTTGTGACCATTTTTACGTTTTCCTCAGTAAATACAATGTCTTGAAAGTAGCTTTTTCCTTCAGCTATATATGAGGCTTTTGTCTGAACATGTGATAGATTGACATCCCCTCTCAGGAAAATTCTAAGTGTCACAGCTTAGAAGGAAACTATTTTGTTGTCATAAAAAAAAATAAAAGTTAGCATTCAGAAGCCTAAAAACTGGCATAGTAGTGTTAAAAGTTAATCTGTCCTAAATGATAATAACAGCATAGTGACACAGCTTGTCTGTTTCTCTCACATACAGCATAAAGAAAGGATTTTCTAGGATGCAACAGTATCCTTCACATTTTTTCTCTTATCGTGGGTATTTCAGGGTGTTGTAGGCATTGAGTGGGCTGTGACTAAGGATCAGTAATGATGAAGAGAAGTATAAAATGCAGAGAAAAGTCTTCTCTTAAAACGTAATCTTTACTTAACTGAGTTTTCTGCATCAGAAACTCACCATTGCTGCTTAACTCTGTGGAAGTCGTCTGCTTAGGGCTGTCATGAAATAGCCATTAAACTGAGCTCTGTGGTTCGAGGCTGGTGGGGGAGCAAGAAGGGTAAAGCTCTGCTGAGTTAATTAATGCTAACAGTTATGAGTTATCTGCAAGATTCACAGTAGATTACACAGATTGTATTAAGCAGGGTTAATCAGTCCTTTCAGATACTTAAAGGAGCGCTGTTAAGAACACTGAAAGTTGTTCTTGAGAGGGTTTGCATGTGCAAGTATGCATATGTGTGTGAATGCCTAGCCTGGATTACCATTGATAAGTAAATTTTACCTAGCAGCTACCACACAGGGATATTGGCTATTTCCTGTTCTGTGTATAGGTGAAATTGTGGCAGCTGTTGGAAGGGGATTTTTCCTTTTATCTATTTTTGATCATAACTCTTCCTTTTGTGAAGTATTTCCCCTGCTGTGCAGTAAGGAGATCTTTGTGATTCTATGATATTAACTGTTCTTTGAATTGTGGACTCAGCATGGCTTCATGGCTTTTCAGCATTAATTTTTAATGGCTTCCTCTTGCACATCTGTGAATGTGGAAGGTGAGTGGGGTTTATAAGTGTGTAGAGGGTGAATTCATCATAAAGAAGACTTCGATAATTGCAGATGTAAAATCTTGATGTACTACAGCACCTTGTGTTACAATTTTCCATATTTGTTCAAAATGTTTGTGTGTTCATTTTTTAAGCAAGTGTTATAGCTTCTTTTTTTATGAATAAGTTCTTAGACTCAAGGTAAGTTGGGTAACTGACCTGACTCTGAAAGACTAATCTTAAATTTTACGAAGTGTACAATGTATCACAGTTTTTTCCATGACTTTAGCAGACTTTTCAGTGTTGTGTTTTCAATAAGCCACCTTGTAGCTGTGTTGTGCGGGGTGAGACTTCTTACGCTCTTGCTGCTGAGCCTTGGGGACTCCAAATGACTGAATCTGACAGACGGTCTTGCTTATAGAAAATCAGATGGGGCTTCCAGAAGGCTTTTGCCTGTTACAAGTTTGAGTGGTTGTAGTAATCCATTTCTTGGTATTTCTGTTACTATGGGATGCCCAGAAGGCAGGGGCAGCTTCGGTGGCCTGGGGTGGAGGATGTCCTGAGGCTGCCCCAGGTCGCCTCCTGGGCTCGCTGGCTTTGTGGGGGGGTGCTGAGCCCTAAACATCCTGAAGCACCATCCCCTTTTGTCCTGGTGGCCCCAGCTGGCAGCTTGCAAGGGATCAGAGGCCATGAGAGGTCTCGGTGGGGTGGGACTGAGGACGGGGCTCCTCTCTCACCTCCGCGGAGGCAACAAGTTGGGCAAATCAGGGAGGCAGTTCTTGGCAGCTTGTCCTGGTAATTGCCTGTGGGTCAGCCTGGCCTGGCTTTGCCGCGGTGCAAATTGCTGGCAGTAAACTCTGAACAGCCGAGTGTCAACTGCAAATCACTGTGTCTCCTCTCCGCAGGGACCTGTGCCCCCTCCGAGGGGCACTCAGTAACTCCAGATGGAAAGGTTGTTCGGCCTTGAAAACAAATGAGCATAGAAATCTAGAAAGGGAACGATGAGAGCCCAGAGGCTATTTTGAGGACATGACTTCCTTTTCCTGCCCCCTCATTTTATTCACTGCTAGATTCTGTGCACATCTTTCTTTTTTCCTTTTTTCTTCTATTGTAGCTATGACTCGGTGCTAATGGTAGAACTGATGATTGTCACAGTAAGTGCTGGGAGTGTTTTCTTTCCCAAGGGTGCTTGGATTACTTTGAGAAAGTCACATGGAATTTATTGCAGCTTCTCCACCTGTACAGTGCAAGAAATGTTGATGGTCTTGAAAATTCCCTGCGTGTTCCCTGATAGCTATAAAGAGAAGCACCACTGTAAGTTCGTGCGTGGGAAAACCATGAAGACTTGAAGCTTCTCCCTTTACTCGACTTAAGAAAAAGTTTGAGACTCTTGCTACAGTGGCAAAGCTGGCTAGGGATGTGTGGGTTTGTTGAACTTGTTAAGATTGGGTAAATTAGATGATAGTGATAATTCAATGATACATTGAATATAAATGTTCAATATAAATTCTGCTTCAGAGTAGTTGGAAAGCTTGTAACATTGACCTGTGATGATACCCGTCAGAGTTTTTTCAGAAGTATTTGAGAGGGGTGTGCCTGAACTGCGAGGACTCTCTCTCTGCATTACTGGTGATTAAGTTTTTTGTGTCCCTGTTGGTAATGGGAGTTTGCTTACAAGAGAACGTCAGGTGGTTGTAGCAGAGAGCACCTAACACAATCAAATGTTTAGTGCATGTGGACTCCTTTGGCTTTGTTTTAATCTACAGACCTTAGCAGTAAAACTTTCTGTTCCCTCTACTTCCCCAATCACTTCATTTGTCCCATAGCATCCTTGTAGGGTGGAACAGTTTGTTCCCTGTACCCTTTCCTCTCCAGACCAGCTGAAAACTTCTCTCTTCTGTAAATCCAGCATGGATTTTTGTATGGTTATGTGCAAATGCCTCAAGGACCTCCCTTGCCCAGGCTGCATTCTCTGTTGCAGTTAAATAATAAGCTGATGGAATAGTGACTGTGTGCACGCTTCCTGAAACATTAATTTGCTGTCCAATACTAAACTGCCCAAGCACAACTTATAAGCTTGTTGGAAACTCATGGTTAAAAATTAGCTTTTGGGAATTAGCTGGTTTAATTTAAAGTTAATTGATTTCTTTCTCCTTCACATTTATAAGCATGCTAGATGGAAAAAGCAGGATGAATGCTGACACACCAGTTGCTCAGTTCTCTATCAGGTATTCCTCAAGCACTGCCACAGCACTTTTCTTCACTGGGAGGAAAATACTGTCCTGGAAATACTTTTTCCTGAGTTAGAGACAAGTATTTTCAAGCATTTCAAAGTGGGCAACGCTGAACAATAACAATGTTTTTCCCGTGAAATTCCTGTTGGTCATCATGGCTTGAATACTGTCCATGTATTTACAGCTTCTCAGTTTCTCTGTGTCATTTTCTGTGTTTCTCCAGTGCTACCTATTTGGATTTCTGGAAATGTTTTACCACTGTAACATGAATTCAATCTTGTTTGTTCAGGGAGTATTATCCTGGAAAAACTGAGCACGTTTGTGCTTGTTTCTGAGCCTGTAACTACCTTATATTTGAGCAGCTCTGAGGATGTTTGAATGTAGTGAAGGCAAAGCATGGCACCTTTTTCTAACAAGAAATATTTTTCTCTGTGAGCTGACCCCATGGCAGTCAAGGTGGCTGAGGCAGTAGGATGTTACTCAACATTAGCAAGAGTGGCAGGGTAAAGCAGCTTGCTTGTTTTGGGGTCTGAGAGGTAGATTGAAAATTTCTCATGAGTTCCTGCTTCAAACAGGACATAAGAGTATCAGATTGGTAACAGTCAACTTGGATGTTTGTTTTACTTTATTACTCTCAGTCACTGATGAAATTTGACTCATACATTCATGTTAAAGTCTTTTGCATATGTTAGGCTAGAAATCATAAAATGATCCCATTTTTGTCCCTTTCCTGCTTTATTCATTTTTTCCTAGTTTGACAGATTTGTTTTCTTATTTAAACTTCAGCTTTCATTTGGCTTTTCAATATTTGTACTAGAGAAACCTCAAAATTATTAGTCACACCTGCCCCTGTGCACTCACAGGAGTAACTGTTTTAGAGTTTTCCCCAAGAAAACATATTCTTTTTCAAGCAGCATTTGTACTAATAAATTACTTGATACTGTCGAAAATGCAAAAAGTGTATATTTGTGCTATCTACTCCTGCTTATTGTTAATCTTTGGGAAAGTAGTATTGCTTTCATGTGTAACTGTGTATTCCTACATCTTCCCATCTTTAAGTCCTTTTTTCCTCTACTTTTGGCTGCTGGTTTTTCAGGAATTGTGTTACAATTGTCACTCCACTGGTTGCATGCTTCTTTAGTCTTGGCACATTTTCAGAGCCTGGACTTCTGTTGCAGTGTTGGAAGTTGCAGTGCAGATCTTTAGCTCTGAACATCTAAGTAAGCCTCACAACCTGCCATATTCTTGCCTTGGTCTCCTTCATGGCAGTATAGAAATCGTGTTAAGAAATTCAGTGTATTTTATGTGAACTGGTATCATGTGCCCAGTTAGGTATTTACTGTGTATGTTTCATATAAATACATAAGCCCCCCCCACCCCCAAGTTTTAGAAATGCTTGTAATAGGAGATATGGCAAAAAATGGAACTTACACATAATCTTCCTTACAGAAGCTTTTATTGTGTTGATGTTTGTTTCTTGATAACAAGCTGTATTTTAATACAATTTTTTTCACTCCAGTGATCAAGGGCAGTGGAGCAGAGTTTGTACCTCGGAGCTCTATGGCTAATGTGTTTTGCTATCAGGGTTCAGTGATAAGCTTAAATAGAGTTGCTCGGTTTCAGAGTTTGATGTGAATTTTTTTTTATTATCCCAATAAAATATGCCTGTTGTGTGGGGAAAACTGACTTCCTTCTAAAACAAGTGAGTGTGCTTGGCACTGAGTTTCAGAGAATTCAGTGGTTCTTTAAGTCTGTTCTGATGGCCTGTGGTGGTTTCCTTTACTGTGTGTTAAGGTGAATTATTACAGTCCTCAGAGAGCACCGTAGATTAGCTGGAAGTGTGTTCAACAGATGGATTGCATTTTAGCTGGTTACATTTGTAATGTCAAGTGACAAGCCTTTAACACAGCACATTTCATATTTGCTGTTACTGCATAAACCACCGCAGGACAAATCTAAGATGAATTAAAATAGAAGTCAAGAGTAATTTGTCAGGACACTGTTACAAACATGTGTAGTCACTTGCACATGATTTGAAAAGAGAAGTTGAGGATAAATCAATAGGCTTTTTATTTGCAGCAAAAGTAGGTAAATTAGTCAAAGGTGCTGCTGGCAATAAAAGCAGGAAAACACAGTGCTCCACAATTGGATTTGCTCCTCTCTGGGTCAAATCAATATTGCCAAAGGCACAGCCATAGAGCTCTATGGTTTATTAACATAGGTGATTCATCTTGGAGTTAGTGAAACTAGGATAAAAAAATCTGCTGCTATGCACTTCACTGTTCAGAAGTAAATGTACACTTTAATATTATAGTTTGATTAAAAAAAATTCTTGTGCAACTGATGTGTATCACCATCTCCATTATTTATTCCACTGGACTAGGAGTAAAAATAATTCTGTCCTAAACCACTTTTTACATATATAAAAATACATTTATTTAAATACACATAGATTTTTATTTTTATGTGATCAATGTGCATTGTGAACAATTTCACCTTAAAGCAAAATGTGTTTATCAAGTCTTGTTTTGCTTCCCATGCTCTCTGATATTCGGAGTGATTTAGTTCTCTCCAGCCTGGATGAGTTGGGTTAATCAGTTCATAAAGCACACAATGGATCATAATATAGCCACACAATCTTATTTTAATTTCTTTGCTCCATTTCTTGTTACTGTTGGGTTTTTTTCTTGTTACTAGCTTACTGATACCTTGTGTATGTATAAGAAATTTTTTGTTTCAGGAATGTCTCACTGTTTGTACAGCTCCAGTGGATGAGATTTTGCTCCTGGATGGGACCTCTGCACTATTCTAATAAAAATAACAGAACCTTGGCCATAGCAATGAATTTGGTGCATGGTTATGCTTTGGTCCTTCTAGGTTTTTTGATGGGTTTTATGTGATACTCTATTATATGCCATCCAAATCTCATATGTGTAATTGTTAAAAATAAAATCTGATCTGATGTGGTGTATTTACATACTGAGTCTAGTTTTGTCATTTAGGGGCTTGTCTGCACCCTACACAGACTGAGCACAGTTAAGACTATTTATGATTCCTTCACATCCCCTCCCACTGAGACTCCAGTCTACGATTGTCAGAACTGATTATTTTCAGCAGATGAGGCCACAGTTATTTTAGTGGCTTTTGGGTTTCCACTTGAAGGGTCTTTAGAAATGTGCTTTGTAATTTGCTGGTTTTCAGAAGAAAAAAAAAAATCCATTTAAAGACAGCTAATCCTCTAGTCCATCACATAACGAGTACAATTGTTGCAGAGATGAGCAAGGTTCTTAATCAAATTTTGTCATGTATATAATGTGTTGGCAGGGAAACAGTACTGACTCACATGCATGGTGTCATCAGGCGTGCTTGCATGGTAAGATGTACATGGAAAACATGACAATAAAACATTTGTGTTTCACTTCCTTGTCGTTTCTGTGCAACAACTTGTTTCATCTTGTCTAATCTTTTGTGAGACCCTGCCATTCAGTTCACAGAATCTTGCTGTAATTTCTCTCACACCATTAATAGCTCCTCAGATAATTACAGCAACCCCCCCCCAGCCTTTGCGAAGTTTATAAGTGTTGGAAGACACGTATTTTTCATCTAAAATATAACCTCGTTGTAGGCTGCAAAATATATTTTCATTATTATTTAAATGGAAAACTGGAAATTTTGAAAAAAAACGTACTTACAAAAACAATCCTTGTGTCCCAATTAGCTGTTTAAAATGCGTTTTATTTTAAAGCTTGTTCATTTGTGTGTTTGCTCTTCCTTAGAATTCTGATTCCAAAGAAGCTTGCATTTGGTTGCCCCTTGGACTTGAAGTACACTTTGCCTGGGAAATGCCACTCCCAGCCTGTCCTTGTGGTAGCATCCAAAGCGGCCTTAAAATGTGTAGGGGCAAAGTTGCCACCCCATCCTGCTGCTGGGAGGTTTTGGCTGGTGCAGATGGCCCTGACTCCTGCTGAGACCTTCTCTAAGATTCAGTGTTTCACCAAATGTTTCCCAGTCCAAGGATTTGTGTGAGATCAGATCCATACTGAGGTTATCAGAGCGAGGTGTTGGCTGTGCTGCACAGATAGGACTCTGCTGAGCTTTCCTGCTCTCTTGGCCTGAGCTCCAGCTAAAATGTAAGCCAGATTCCCTGGCTAGGTACTGTTTGCTTTTGCTGGTATAAATAAAACTGATGATGGTTTTTCCTCATGGGCATTTTAAGTAGGAAAGCACCATTTGGCTTCCAGTCAGCTGGGCAATTAGCATTTTATAGCTAAGCAATATACTTAAATGGAATTGCTTGGCTTGAGCATTGAATTACAATGACTGTTAGACTGCCTCTCTCCTTACATAATTTATTTAGTACTCGCTTCTTGTTTAGGATTCAGGCAGAGGTTAATTTAATTCTGCATGAGAGGCTGGTAGTTACTCTACATTAATGCTGTGCTGTATGATAATACAGGGGAAGGTTTTTGTGTAAAGCTTGTATTTGCTAGGTATCTTAGCCATGGAAAGGACAATTTTACCTTCTTCTTTCCTAGCAATTCAGTCTTTGCAAGAGCTGCTGGCATACTTAAATTGGGACTAAAACAGGGCACCTGAGAATAATACCTTAGGACCGTTTTATTCCATGCTGTTGCACATGTATTTTTAAGAAAAATATGATTGAAGTATAGTATGGACCAAGGAGACTTTGTTCCTACAAAACTACAAGAGGCTCTCTTACCCTGTTGCAGGCAAATAGAGTGTTAATATGTGACCATGGTGGCTTGAGAGGGAGAGCTTCCACTGCATCTCTTCTGAGGATCTAAGGCAAAGAGCAAATATCCGGTGTGTGTGATCTTGGAGGATAAAAAGAGGACATAAAATATGCCTCAGCACTCCAGGAATGATTAGAAACTTTCAGATGGAGGGAATGAATGTGTTTGTTCATGCATTTTGTAAGCCTAAATGCTTAATTTGGTGCTTAGAATTTTATCCTTAATCTTGTATGTGTCTTGATTTTTCCTAAGGCCCTTGACTGTTAGAATCAACGTGGGGGAATTTTGGCTTTATTTTGTCTTAAGCTTCTTTTTTAAAAAGTGATTGCAAAGAGCTTGCAAATGTCAAGCAAGTTCACAGCAGAGACTTAGACACTAGAAGGCTGCTGAGAGAAACACAGCATTTATATTTAACCTTATGATTTCTAGGTAACTCACTGAAGTTTCTTGCTGTACCAGTCCTGGAGTGCCTGGGTGCTTTCAGCAAAACTTACCTCTGGCTTAGGCAGTGTCCCTCTTGCTGGGGTGTCACGATTGTCCCAGCCAGCTCAGGCTCCATGTCTGTGTGGGCAAGCACTGTAGTTGAGATCTGAACACGCAGTGTGACCTTCACTTGAGAAGCCCTCCCTGTCAATACAGGGTCATATAACTGCTTGCTCAAACCTTTGTGGGCTTTCTCTTCTGAGTTTGGGTGTCTGGCTCAAGGAGTGCAAGACTTGGCTGCTGATCCTTGTGTTCTGTGATCATGGTGTTGATGTACTACCTAGAAGTATCCGTTCTTGCAGCCATTGCTGCTGTCAAAAGACATTGGAGAAATATCTTCAAGCTTAAAATATCCTTATCTTTGGGCAAGGAGCATTTCAGGAACCTACAGGCACTGCACTGAGACCTGACAGTGATTTTTTGATTCGTTAAATAATACTTCTGATATCAACAAAATTTTTTCATGGAAATCTCATTAGCAACAAAAAATAAAAAAGACAAACTGTAGTTTGAGGGAGGTGATTGCTGACTTGCAGTAGCTGGCTTCTGAGTTGGTTAATATGTCTAGCTGTAAATCTGGCAACTCAGTTTCTGATGGTTCTAATAATCTGGGAAATTTTTACCGTGTGTTGTTGCTGTTACCTTTACGGTTTTAACCAAGCTTTAATAGTGCTGTAAAAATTATTAAAAGGCTTCTCACAGAAGAAATTAGACTTTTTGCTTGTATGGTTGCTCTCCAGGGTACTCTGGGTTGCTGTTGGCTAAACTGGCTAAAACCCTGTTTCCCTCTCCAGCAGCTTCTGCCTGGATGAGCTGCCCTTAGCCATCCTGGCTGCCTGAGGCAGAAGGACACACACACACCATCTCTGCCTGTGCTGCAGAGTCTCACAGCACTGTTTGATTTCAAGCATAACAGCATCCTTTATATATAACTTGCTACCCCTGTGGGGAAATGTGTAGTTTTATCTACCATTTCTTTTGTTGCCTGGGTTTCAGCATTGGGTTAACCCAATGCCCAGGGCAGCTGGAGGGAGAGGGTTTGGTCCATGAGGCCCTTTGATTCTCTGTGCCAGTTCACAGGCTGGAAACAGCCCAGTTCCCTGCCTGAAGCCTAAGTTTGACTTCATGGGTGTCTTCCAAGGAGAAATTATAAGATGTGAGGGAAGCTGAGAGGCCAGGCTGAGGCACAGCATTTTACTGATGTCAAATGTTTTATTGTGTAATAATCTGTGTTATTGCTGCTTCAGAGAAGGAAAACTAGAAAATACTGATAAATGATAGAAGTTGAAGAATTCCTGATTTGCTCTTACTAGTTCTATTTCCAGATGTGGGATTTTGAGCAATGGATCTGACACATGGTCACATTATCTCAGTCAGTCACTGAGTGTCAGCTGAGCTTCCCTGACTTTCTGGGGTTTCAGTCTGGACAAAATCTGAGCTGAATTCATCAGGGTAGGAGCTTTCCTTTAACAGGTTGTATCTCATGCTTGCAGCTGTGTGAGTGGATGGTTCACTGGTACATTTGTTCACAGAGGGTAGTTTATTAAACTGAAGTAACTCTGTTTCCCTGACATGCTTTCCTGAGGAGAGCAGTGGCATTGACCTTTCTTTATAAAGTGTTGAGATCTGCTGGTGAGCTGCACTGCATAACAGTGAGGTGTTATCATCACAAGCACTAATCTGAAGGTGAAGGCTTTTAGAATAATACAGATAATTATCTGTTTAAATATTTTACTTTAAAAATAAACGGGTCAGAGTATCACCTCTTGCAACAATCAGAATCTTTCAATGTGAATTAACAAATCACTCTTCCAGGCTTTGGGCCATTTCAACTTCTATTCAGTGACTGTCAGATTCTTGCCAGAAGATACTGAGCTCAGACAATTATGAGGGAGTTCAGTCATGGTTGTGTTGGATGATATACTCAAATAATTTTGCAGGAGGAGCTCATGGGAATGTTAACAGCATAAAGGTTAGCAGTAATGTCTTTTGTGTCTACCAGTTAAATAGCTAGAGATCTGATGATTACACAAAGACAACGCAAATTCCTTATGCATTCCTGCCTCAGTGCTGTTCCACGTGCTGGGTGACTGGAAGCAGAATTCTTTCTCCTCTTTTTTTGCCATGGAAATTGCTGGTTAAAGCTCAATGCTTCAGTATATGCAAAGACTGATTTTTTTTTTGTTTTGTTTTTTTTTTTTTTGTTTAAAGCCTCAGTGCTGTATTGTCATAGCACATATTGCAGTCTAGCCATGTGCTCTTACATCCAATGGGTTTTGCACCTGTTTCGGTAACAGATGCAAACAAACCTTGTTGAATGTGTTTCAAATGCCCAAAATACAAAATGCATTTGGCTAATGAGTCAGCGAATGTTTGGTCTGTGTTAGCCAAGCTGCACATTACATAAAGGACTGTAGAACCTTTTTCTTTAACAGCTCCAAAACCATATTAGCTGTGGCACAGATATTTCTACTTTATCCAAAAACAGAACTGCCAAGAAGTGTGTTTTGCTATGGATTAGAAGACAAAAATAGTGTGTTGTGCCCAAAACATTTTTTTAGAATATGCATTTTGATTGCTTATCAAAGGCTGCAGGCTCTCTGAATTATTTCCTCTTTCAGTCAGGCTTAATTTTCCTCCTGTAGTACAACTTTGAAAGCAGAGAAATAACAATGGGTAGCTTGGAAGGGAAGTGTTTGAGTGAATGGGTGATTGCTTCAGGAAGTGTGTTTTTCTGCTAGGCTGTGGTGCTTTTTCCCCTGCTCTGAATGCTTTGGAAGTATCAATGCACGTGCACTTCCAGTGGCCTAGGGATAGTCTGGGAGGGGGAGACAAGCCGGAAAAAGGCACCTGCCAAACATTTGGTAGAGTTGCATCTGTGAACTTTTGTTTCCTGAATCTCAGCACAGCGTTTCAATCATACAACTGTTTTCCTCCCAGGCTTTTTATGTGAAATAAAAACTTGCCTGCAAAATGTTTTATCCAGATCATCACGAGTGGGTGCTGGTAACTGCAAGTCAAAGCTAACAACTGTACTGCTCTGCTCTTTGTTTCTGGGGTGCGTGGCTGATGGTATTACTGTGCAGAGTCCCCTTTGCAATGTATTTATTTGAACAACTTAAAACATTTTGCCTGCTCCAGGGTTTGTAGCCTTTCTTTTCCCTTAAGCCATTCAGTGATTTCAGAGTAGCTTCAGACAGCTGGCATTTAAATGTTGAACCTGATGCACCTCCCTTCTGTCATCTCCCCCAAATAAAATGACCCTTAAGTATGTCATGAACATAATTAAATTCTGTTCTACTCCTCATTAGAAACAGTGCAAATAAATCTAGAACTTTATATGCAGTTTCTTTGAGCGGGGCCAGATGCCTCGTCAAGGGATTTTCCCCCCCACCGACTTCCCTAGCCCATCCTTAATTTTCAGACCCATGAAATAATTTGGCCAATTATTTGATTTACTCAAACCTCACAGAGTGGCTTAGGTACCTTTGATCCAGCTGCGTTTATATGCCCTGAAACATGACTGCAGCTGTATGTTGCACATCAGATGAATACAGGTCATGCCTGGGATAAAGGCATGAATGATTGGTGTGCCTGGCATGGTCATGCATTTATCCTGATTAGTGCCATGGGACCCTTTAAATTCCATATTAACCATTGTTAAAAGAGGCAATTAGAGTATGTTAGCTGTGCAACCTGATGCTATCTTCAAATAGTGATTTCTCTCTCACGTGGGGCTTCCTCTTGTGACCTCTGACCTGTCAGTATGTTAAAAGCTTTTGTAATTGATGGAGTTTTGTATTCTTTGTGGTGAGATTGATTTGGATTCCTTCACACTGAACTTTGTCTGTTGCTCTCTTTTGTTTAGGAGGTCCTCCAGCAGCTGATTGTAATGAATTTACCAAATGTTTTAATGATTGGAAAGGATCCTCTTTCTGGTAAGTAGTTCATTGGGTTCTTCATCTGTCTTCTCTGTAATACTAAATAAAATCTGTATTTTTTAGATTTTGTTTTGTTTTCTTAAATGATTCTGTAATTCCATTCTAATTTAGGTTGGAAAACACCTTAAAGAGTCCAGTCCTTAACACTGAACTATTGTCCCTAAGCACCACATATGTGTCTTTTAAATACTTCCAGGGATGGTGACTCAACCCCGGGCATGCTGTTCCAATCCTTGACCACCCTTTCAGTGAAGAAATTTTACCTAGTGCCCATTAAAAGTATTCTTATGCCTCTCGTGGTGCAACTTGAGGCCATTTCCTCTTGACCTATTGCTTGTTATTTGGGAGAAGAGATCAACCCCCCACCTCACTACAACATCCTTTCAGGTAGTTGTAGAGAGCAATCCAGTTCCCCAGAGCTTCCTTTTCTCCAGCTGAACACCCCCAGCTCACTCAGCAGCTCCTTGACAGCCTTATGCTCCAGGCCTTTCCCCAGCTCCACTGCCCTTCTCTGGACACGCTCCAGCCCCTCAATGTCTGGCATTTTCTTGTAGTGAGAGGCCCAGAACTGAACACAGAATTTGCGGTGTGGTGTCACCAGGGCCAAGGTTGTGTACAAGTACAGGGGACAATCCCTGCCCTGATCCTCTGGCCACACCATTGCTGACACAGGCCAGGATGCCATTGGCTTTCTTGGCCCCCTGGGCACAGCTGGCTCATGTTCAGCTGTGGTCAACCAGCACCCCTGAGTTCTTTTCCACAGAGCCACTTTCCAGCCACTCTGCCCACAGCCTGCAGCACCTGGGATTGTTGTTGATCCCAGGGCAGGACCTTTGCTGCTTTGCACCTCACACCACTGGCCTACCGATCCAGCCTTTCCGGATCCCTCTGCAGAGCCTTCTTACCCTCCAGCAGGTCAACACTCCCACCCAATTCAGTGTCATCTGCCAACTGACTGAGGGTGCCCTCGGTCCCCTTGTCCAGATCATTGATAAAGACATTGAACAGGACTGCCCTCAAAACTGGGCAGCCCCAGTGGTGACCAGCCCCCAGCTGGATTTAACTGTTTGGACTGAGAGTTGCTCCTAAGGGACTCTGGCAACCAGTCTCCAAACATGCTTTTTAATAAACTGCTACAAATATTCAAGCGTCTCTGAATCTCACAACTTTATGTACCTAGAATGTAACGCTGAGGTATTTATATATCTGTACATATAAAGACACGTGTATTTGCATGTGATGCACGTATATGTGTGATGAGGGAGTTCTTGCCAAAACCAGAACAGCAGCTATTTGTTTGTTTGTTTGTTTGAAAGTTGTGTCTCTTCGCCCATTGCTGCAAGTGACCCAGGATACAGTCTGCCATAGGGCAAGGATGTGTTGTTCTCCAGGTATTCTGTGTGCCTATATAGTGTTCTTGCTATATGTACACACCAGAGTCTTGCAGAATTGCCATAAAATATGAAGGAACTCTTGCAAATGAAATGTGGGAAGAAATATAGATGAGGATGGAGAGAAAAATACATCTATGGAAAAACAGGAAAAAGGGAGGAAGAGAATGGACAAAAAGAAAAACATTTGTCTGACCGTATTGTTAAGACAATGATATCTGTTGCACGAAGTATCACATCAGAAGTAAGGAGTAAGCCAGTGAGCTCATGTCCAGAGTCCAGTGCTTTTGGTGAGACAAAATGAAAGCTGTTTAGCCTGAAAATGGAGTTGACTTCTTTGAAATACATTTCTGAAATGGAAAGTTGTGTTTCTGTGTCTTACTTTTTTTTTTTCCTTTTTGCCTGCTCGTTCTGTCTCTGCCTGAGCCCAGTGCTAGTGCCAAGGACATTGTATTTGTTTTTACCAAAGAAGGTAAACTGAATGAATGCTGTCAGCAGTGATGGGGAGTGACATGGTAATCAGCATCTCCAGAACAAACAAATGCCAGGAACCTTGGCAGAAGATTATATTTTGCTGCTCCTAGCAGCTGTAGAGTGTATATGTACAAAAAAGCACTTGTCAGAAAAGAATATTAGCAGATGTTGGATCACTGAAACTCATAGTCTTAGCCCTTCTGTGTTAAAATTGAGCTGAGAGTAAGGAATCCACTTCTTCGGCAGGCAGAATAAAGTCTGCAAGCCTTAACTGGGCTGCACAGGCTGCTGTTAGGGGCAAGGAAGAAAGTCAAAAGACAAGAGCTGTTGTTCTCGTTGGTCATATGGGCAATGGGCTGCTTAGCATCAGGAGTGCTACTGAATAGAAGTGTCTGGGCCAGCAGGGCAGTATCTCTGCTGGCCGAGTTCAATGGGGAAGGCTGGCTGCTCTCATGTCACAGCCATCACTGAGCGACAGCTGCCAGGACACTCATAATGGGGTAAATACAGTTTTGGTTCCTGGGAAAGCTGCACACTGGAAAGCTGTCCTGTATTCAGCTATAATATGCTAGCATTGGCCTGCTGGGTTTTGTCAGCACCTTAGATCTCTCTTTGAAGAAAGTACCTGTGTCTCATGTAGGAAGGACACTGGTCATACATGTGTTCCTGTCTTCAAGATCCTTTAATTACAACCAGAAAATTTTTTCTTCTTCTGACATATTTTAAAATGTGGTGGATTGTGGGTTTTTGGGGGTTTTCTGTTTGGTTTTTTTTTTTATGTGGTCTTCTAAAATTTATTTCCCCATTGCTGACTTATCACTGGCATTATTTGGACCGAGCATGAGAAGAAAGGATAAAAAATGGAAAAATGTAGCTTCTTGATGTCTAAAATTAATGGGGTATTTGTGCAAAACAAATATGAATTTCTCATTTAGCTATATTATATAGTGATTTTTGAGAACCAGTTCCAGCTTAGATGTGACGGAAGAAGGTGGTGAGCAAAGGAAGGCTCCAGATGAATTTGCTTTAAAGAATGTATTTAAGGAGGAGAGCGTCTATAAAGCCCGTCTTAATCTTACTGTTGGGTAGGCATTCTCTGGTAAGATGTGCAGGAGAAGATGGTTAGAGAAGTGGAGAACTAGAAGGTCCCTCAGGAAGAAGAACCTGGCTGAGGGCTAATGGGAAGCTCAGAAAGAGGGAACAGGAAGGAGGTGGCTGAGGCAATGATAGTGAGGCCAGTGCAAAAAGCTGAATGAAGGAGCAGGCTGTGATGAGCAGTGTGGATGATGACCAGGTGATGATGTCTTTGTTACTGTCCTGCAGAGAGGAGTCAGAGGAAGGCAGGAGCACTTGGGAGGGGAAAAACAAACAAAAGAAAGATAATCTCTCACTTGGTGAGGCAGTAATGAAATCCCAATTTTGCTTCCCCATCCTGTAGCTAAGTTATCTCACTGAAAGGTCCCTCTTGGAAGGGAAGAGGAATCAATCCCATGGTCACGTTCCTGGAACAAATCCAGTATTGCTGTGTAGTGTTAGACCTGGGAAGGCTCTTAATGACTGTATTGTCTCCACAGGTCCTAGACCAGAGAGCTGTTAGATCTGATTCACTGTGTACAATTTCAGTGACTTATTTCTTGTAACAAGCCCGTGTGATGTTTTGCTATGCACGCTTTTCAGAAATTTTACTTTTGTCTTCTAAAACACAGCCAAAAGTGGTGTTACAGGCATTAAATGATAAACTGAATGGTGCTGAGGCTGTGAATTGTTCTTGCTATTTAGCTTCCAATTGCCACTCACCTGTCGGGACTATTGAGGGCTTCTGCAGCTCTGCTCTGAACAAGAGATTATTAGAAAAGCAGAGCTGCCACCACAAAAAATGCAGTAGCACTTGGGCTTTTGCATAGGAAAAGGCACATGTCTGCTGTGTTTATGAGCTTTACTTGCTTTCATGTCCTCTAAATAGTTTGGTTCCAGGGCATGGCAAATTTGCCTACTTCATTTGTCCATGGGCATAAAAATAGCAGAAATATTTGTTAGAAGATGACAGCTTGACTGTTTTCTAGAATATAGGAAGCTAAAAATAAGCTTGACATTTTAATTAAAGGATTTAAAAAATTTTCCCAGGAATTTGACTTGAAGAAAAATCAACTGATGTTAAAGGATTTATTCTCTTCGCTGCACTTTGTGGTAGACAGCTACTACCATTAAATTTCCTCTTTGTTTTTGTCTTTCTCAGTTCTTTTTCTTGCTGAACAGCTTTTTCAATTTGTTACTGCACCACAAATCCCCCTGTGTTCAATAAGAGAATCATCAGCCTATTTATCATCTATGGCATTGCTGTAATCCCTTTTTCATATTATGTCTGGTTTTAGCATGCTTTATAAATGGCCAGTTGTTCATGTGACAACACAGGGAATATCAGTACACATTAATGGTTGTGAACCTCTATTTAGATGCATTTTTTAATTTCTCCATTTCTAGACATTCTTAGTTTTACACAGCTAGAGAGGGTACTTGCAAACTTATGAAAGTTAATCTTTTGAGACAGTCATAATTGTGAGTGGGGAGAGATTTTAACTTGTTTTAGCTGAAGAATGGAAATGAGGTTTTAGTTGCCTAAAATAGGGTCATTTCTGTACCTTCAAAAACCATTGCTATTTATATATGCTTTTCAAATTACATGTTAAGTTTGTGAATGAGAGACCCCAAAGTCCTTGCTAATAAGTGTCTATAGAAAACTGGTTTTCATTAAAATTGTAAAAGTTGTCTACTCTCACTTGGGTATTTTTCATGTCTGGTTTCCTTCCTCGTTTTGTTTTGCAGTCCTCCAGAGGCACAAAGGTTCATAAAATGCAAAGTTAATAATAAAACACTGCCTCAATAGTGTAAATTTAGCATTCAAGCTTTTCTCACTGAGGATATTGCTGGAGTTGGGAAAAACAGCACTTGTGTTTTTCACCCTCCCCAGGTTCTCTGCACACCCTCCAGCTGCTGCGTGTGGCCTCTGTGTGCTGCAGTCCCTCTCCTGTGCTGGAGTTACTCAGTAGAAATATGGACAAACAGGCAGCACATGCCTAAAATTGCTCTTACTTGGACCCCCTTGTTCCCATTTCCTCTGATATCTTTCCATCCCCCTTCTCATTTTTTTCATTGTTTGTGCTCTCTCTGTACCTTGATCCTCCTCCTTTTGTTGTTGTGTCTCTTAATCCCTCTGCCCGCCTTCTCCCTGAGTCCTGCCATCTGTTTCCCAGCCTCCACCCCCATGAGAGCAGAGGGATCTTCTGGCTCTGGCACAGGGAGGCTCCCAGGATGCATAAGTGGTGTCTGGGCTTTCCCTGCCTTTATTTTCCAGGAAACCTGCTGGCCCTCTCTCATGGCTGGCAGCAGATGGGCTTTCTGCAAATTCCAGGTGGCTGGCTGGCTCCCTTGCAGCACAAACACAGGGCCTGAGAGCAACTGCCCTGGAATTTTAGAAAAGGTGTAAAAGAAAAGCATTTATTTCTTAATTAGCACCTTTCTGTTTAAGTGATGGCTTCACTCTTATCCATTTAGCTTGTGGGTACCTCTCTGCAAGGAGCTGCCCCAGACCCAAATGTTTGCATCCTCGGTCATAGGAGGACAGTGTCTTGGTAAGATCAGCTAATAACCGTGGGCAGACTGAGCAGACTTTCATCCCAGCTGTCTGGGAAGGACTTGTGTCATCCCAGTGAGCCACATAGGGGACCTGGCACATTCCTTATGAGGCTGCACAAGGAACTTTGTCATCTTATAAATGGGCACAAATCAAGCTTTTTGAAAAACATGAGAACTGTTCACTGTTTAGAAGGCATGACTGAATGGGGGATGAAGGTCACTGGCTTTTCTTCAGCATGCTTTGCAGAACAGAGGCACTGTCCAGTGTGTAGAACATCACTGTGGCATTCTGTAATAGTCCTAGTAGTGCTTCTAATTCACTTTGTCACCTTGGGCACTCCACTGAAGTGTGTATCTCAGCTCTTCTGTGGGTGAGATGAAAGGGGACAGGGGTAATTAACCCCTTTCTGGCTTGTTTTGAGGTTTAATTGAAAACTCTCTCTAAACCGCTTCAGATTGGTAGAGCATTTTTTTTCATACTCATACCTATTTTTTTTAAAAAAACTCCTGTAAATAGTGTTATTCTACAAGGCATTAAAATGTTACTCAAACCTAGCTTGATGGAGTGATCTGGGGGTGCCTTAATGTCAACAAACTGTCTCCTGTGGGAAATAACTCCTGAATGAAAGCCCAAGGAATGGAACTCTTTAATCACACATGATCTTCTGAAACATTTGTGTGGCTGGTGTATCTGCTGAGTGGACCTTCAAGCCTTAGAAGTGCTTCTTGTGGGTAGTACAATCTCACTTTAATTACATGAAGAAACATGTCTGCAAGGATAGAAAAAATTATTGAAAAGAAAACCTTGGCATAATCCTGGCAGCTAAATTTTCAGTGCAAGCTGCCGGGGGGGAGAGCAGACTGACAAATGTTAAGTGTAAAACAGTAAAATTATTTGTAAGTAACTAATAATTCATTATTATCTCAAGTTTTAATTTCTCAGTCCTTTCTATAAACTCTAGCTTGTCCGTGCCTGCCATGGTTTGCCATGTCTGCCTCAACTTCACTTCCTCATGGGAGGATTGGAGTGGGGGAAGGTCTCACTCAGAGAGCTGTTTCCAGGCAAGGTCAGTCCCTGTTGGGAGACCAAGGCTGACCTTGGTAAGTCACTTTGCAGTAACAGCCAAAGCTGTTTCACCTCAGAGGGTCATGCAGCACCTGTGCCCATCTGTTACCTCACTGAGAACGGCCTTGGTGCAGAAGTGGAGCATGGTTTGAATGGCTTTAAGGAGCTCACTTCAGGGTGGTATAGATGCTGTCACAGTTGGGAAGTAGCCCTGGTGTTTTCTAAAATGAGTGATTTCAAACCACTGTGCTCACCCCAAGGACAATTGGGATGCCATGGTGCACAGAGCGGAATTTATAGTTGACAGATGAAGGTGCCCAGAGCATGCAAGGTTTAGATCTCGTGTCATAACTTAATGACTTGATTTTGTGTCCACAGGCATGCTTTGCATTTAATACCTGGTCTGTATCTGCTTTGAAGCTGAAGTAGAATGAAATCCAGTGCTGAAACTCATACAAACTCAGTTTCTTGAAAAAGTACCTTCTGACCGAACTTATAATCTCCCAATTGTGCCCTCAAAGGGACTGTTCATGAAGTAACAGATTTTTTTTTTTATGTTGGTGAAGTATTTTATGTCACTGTCTATGCTAAAGATTGTGTTACTGAGATTTGTACAGAACAATCAGACTTTTACAGACTGAAATGTAATTTGTATATTAAATTGTAACTTTCCAGGAAAGAGGAAGCCTTGTGTGCTGCAACATACAAGGAGAAGAGTGATTGTACATATTTCAAAACCAGTTTTTAAGTACTCTGCAGGGCATTAAGCTTGTATTTACAGGGTGAAGTGTGAACTAGCATGTTTTAAAGATGGCTGTTCCCATTGAAGAGAATTTCTGCTTGCAAAATCTTAATGGTTACTAATGCAGGACCTGAATATTGAGAATTGTAGTGTTCGTTCATACAGTCTACTCATGGTTTTTGTAGGGCATTCTTGAGCCATTATAAAGATGAACATTCCTAAAAGTTGTTGAAAATTTGTAGAGATGTTTAAAGGCTGATTTAGGACATTTGTGTGCCTGGAAATCAGGAACCCAGTTACTTCCTAAGCTGGCTGCACGTGGCCGTGCTGGCTTGCAAGGCTGTGGGAATGGCAGGAACCCCGTGGTAATTTAGGTCAGAGCCTTTGTGCAGCTGTGGGGCTGTGGCAGCTTAACTGATGAGTCAGATTAACTCCCCTTCCCTGCCCTTGGGTTCTGCACATGCCTCTGCCTTTGTGCCAGGGCAGTCTCACAAGGGCATGGGGTTGGTGGAGGAGCACAGTTGCACTCAGAAATTAGTATCTATTTAGTGATAGGAGCAGTTGAACTCCCAAGTAAGGTAAGGTATAAAATGGGAGTGTTGGTCCCACAGTTACACACTCAGGAAGAATGCAGATATGTAGGGATTAGAGAAAACGATATATGGCCTGTTTTGTTTCTTTGTTTCTCTTTCCTCATCTTCCCCCAGCGTGGATGAGGACAGGCTTTTCCTGAACTCAACTCTGTAAAGATGTTTTATTTCCTCATTAAAACTCCTTGCCTTCCTTTTGCCCACCTTGCCCCGTGTCTAACTTCGTTATACATAATTTCCTTTACCATCCAACAGTCCACATTAATTTTGTTGAAACAAGCTGTCTCTAAGCTGCACCAGTTCCCCTTGTGAGGCTTTCCCTCTCCTAACCCTGGGATTCCCTGCAGCAGCAACGGGGCTGTGTCTCCTCTCCCCACGGCTCCCAGCATATGGTCAGCTCCTCAGTATCCCTTATACATCCCTCATTCTCTGCCCTCTTACCACATGGGGTTTACACTTCAAAGTGTCAACAGGCTTTGATGCAGAACGGGCAGAATTGATTTGCTAGAACATCTTTCTCTCAGAGAGAATTTATATGCACAGAATGGTATTATTCAGCTTTGGGAAGTCTTGAGTGGCAACTGTTTTACAGAAGGAGAATTTAGGGCAAGTTCTTTGTGAGTAACCCTCCTTTGTTTCTGCCCAGGGTGTTTTTGTTTTATTTTGGTGGGGTTTCTTGGAGGGAGGGTGAGCTGTTGGTGGTTTGTTGGGCTTTTTTGCACATTTGTTAATCACAACACAAGAGACAAGCATTGGTCATATGCACTGAACTATTTAAAGAATTTTTTTTTTGTGATGTATTAATCAGAAAAGCCTTAGAAGATGATAGGTGAGGATAGCACATCAAGGGAAAAATGTCTTGCTGGATTTGGGATCCATAAGAACTGCATTGTTACACAGAAAATATGGTAACTTTATAATAGACATATTGTTCTAGTACTTGTTCCAAGGTCTTACTTGTTGTTTTAGGCATGTGTTTTGGAGAGGATCACTTGCAAGTACTTACCTATTATACATATGTACTGATTACCTTTTTTCCTCTCTAGGTAAAAGTATGGATGAAATCAAGAAACTGCTGTTGTTGGTTCTGGGATGTGCTGTGCAGGTGATCATTCATGGAAAATAAGATTTTTTTGAGTCTGGGGTTTTTGTTTTTTTTTTTCCTGGAATGAGAAAATCTACCCAAAGATCAGTGCTGTATGAACATACCTTGAGCTCGAGACAACTTGTGAGATAAATTGTGAGAAACACAATAGGCGAAGGAAAGAAATGCAGGGGAGAAGGAAGCACGTTTTGTGATAGCAGTAGCCTCAATTTGTTGCCAGTGCTTAATCAGACACAGGATGTGTACTTTTTAACTTCAATAGCACAGTGGGACGAGATAAGTTTTGAACAGCGTTCTTGATATCAAGATTGTTATTGGTTTATTTTCTTACTGTTTTAAAATACAAAGTGTAAGAGTACATGTTAATGCCAAACAAATAGTTTAGCAAGACTAAACATTTGTTTAATGAATCATGATTTTATTTGCACAATATTTTGATTTAACATTATGTGTCAAAAATACCAGATTAATAGATACTTTGTATATTAGTTCAGGGTCTTTGTGTGACTTTTATTTAAATAAACAGAGAGACAGTGTATATGGGAAACAGCAGAAATGCACAGCAGTTACCAGATAAAGAAATCAGTGTTCTGCCCACCAAACCTCAGAGGGAGTAAACAATGGCCTCGTTGTGGGCGGGCCTTTGCTGATAATTGACCTTGTTTGTAGGTCTGCCCAGTGTTTTGATCATGCCTTAGGACACTTACCCTGCTCAGCTATGTCAGCTCAATTATGTCAGGGTAGAGCTGTCTAGTATTGCCTCTCTGAGCTATGGTAGTGTTGCATTGCAGCACAAAGAATTGTTCTGGCTGCTGTATATCCTCAGTCCTCATTGCTGGTCTCAGGTTCTTCCCAAGGAAATAAATGGTTGAGACTTAGAACCAGCCACCAGAAGGACACTGTAAATGAGTTTTAAAAAACCCTTTTAAATACTGCTTAAGTTCTTCACAGTGCAGCATTGTTGCAAGAAGGCAATAACGTTCTTAGTGCACAATCACAGATATACAGATAGCAGATGTCTGCCTCTTCTAAAGCCTTAAGTAAAAGATTTACTAAAATCTGTTTGTCTGAAATGTCACTCATTTTTATCCAGAATGTTTCCCGTTTTTTTTATCTAAAGCATATGTTGGTTTAGTCCAACAGCCAACATTGGGCGTTGATGTGAATAGGATCTAAAGTGAGGCATCTCTTTTCATTGCCAAAATCAAACAAAATGCAAACAGCAAAGCAGACAGGTTAAATGATGCGGTGTAAATGAAGGTTTGCATTTGTGCACCTCCATTAATGAAGCTGTGATGATTTTCTCCAGCTGTTTCCCCATCTCTTGCTCACATTGCATGGTGAACTTGTTTTTTAAGAGCAAAAGCAGCCCTTGACTTTAGCCTTAATTATGCTGACTAAAAAGTTTAAATAATTTAATGCATAATTTGATTCATGATCCATATGGAGCAGTGAAGTGTTTTACCTTCTAGTGTGACAAAAGTGTGGCTCTTGAGCAGTTTTTTATTAGCAGTATAGGTTGTTTGAGTTTGGGTTTGTTTTTTTTTAATTTACGTGAAAAATGGAGCAGTAAGTTTTAGGATATGTAGCACTGTTTCAGAGTGTGCTTTCTTTTAACAGTGTGAAAGAAAAGAAGAGTTTATTGACAGAATAAAACAACTGGATATTGAAACTCAAGCTGCCATTGTGTCACACATTCAGGAGGTAGGATTATTAATATTGTCTATTTTGATGTTGTCTCTCTCCCTTCCATGACTTAACAAGATTTTTTTTTGCTATAAAATATTAATGCTTAGAATTTCATAATGAATTCATGAACTTCACAAAAAAAGAAAATTGACTATGCTACTACACTCAGATTATGAGATGAAAATGATAGGTGCTGGGATCATTACTTGCCTCAGTGGTCTTGTAAAGAAATGCAGTGGTAAATGCCTTGCTTGCCACTTGCAGGTTGTGTAGAAGGAATTGTTACAGGCTCCATGTGCAATATTGACAAAATCAATGTGTGTTTAGAAACTGCAGAGCCCCTTGCACCAGTGGTGTAAGCACTTAGTCCCCAAGCCCTGTGGTGGGTGACACAGCCTGCCCAGGGACTCACTTCAGACAGTGGCCTCTGAGCTACATAGTCTTGAAGAGCTGAAATTGGACATGTGCTCTGTTTAAAAAGGTGTTTGATCCAATGACAAGCATGCTTGGATTTCTAAGGCTTCAGAAGAAGGAAAGAGTGTGGATAGGCTTGCCAAAGAATACAGAAAGTCTCTTACTTTGGAGAGCCAAGTGGAAGTGCCCCTCACTGGAAGCAGGTGTTGACTGCGGCCAGGTGTCAGTGCATGCAGCTGTAGAAAGCCTGGTACACTCAGATTTGAGGAGCAAAGAGGGAAAGTCTTAGGACAGGAACTTTGTTCTTAACATTTAAAAAAATAGCTCATTTTTAGGAAAGAAAAAAAAATTGTGATGAGCTAAGCACCTGGTTATTACAAAAGCTGGAACAGCCTTTAACTGAGCGTGAGAGACTTGCCTGATGTTCTGCTAAATGATGCAGAGTGAATCAATTTAGGTAAGGTAACAGTTGCAAGACACACTGCTAGCAGCAACCAGAGGTATTTCTGCAGCTGATACAGCTCCTCCCAGCTGTATCTGCTGCAAATTGCAAATTCATTGAATTTAGGGATTCTTCTTAGTAATGTTCAGTGTGGAATTAGTCCCTTCTCTGTGGGAATCACCTCAGGGTCAGTAAGAGAGTTGCACATTTCTAATATGCACATGCTATTGATCATAATATTTGTCTGATCACTTTTAAAAATCAGACTTAACAATTATAAAAAATGTAATTACCAAAAATTTCTGGGTAATGTTACAGTTAAGATAGTTGCATTTGTTATTTGCAGCCTGGGTTTGTTAAAATGGGTGTGTTTTTTAATTTATCAATAGAAGAACCTGGGGGATGCTGCATATACGGTGAACAAACTTTCAACTCAACCAGTGAAAGACATACTTTTTTGTTCCTGTTTCTAGGTGACTCACAACCAGGAGAATGTCTTTGACTTGCAGTGGCTGGAGCTCCCAGATATGGCCCCAGAAGAACTAGAGTCTCTCTCCAGGAATATGGTTTTCCACCTCAGGAGGCTCATTGATGAGAGAGATGAATGTACAGAAGTACGAGGACATATCTCTCCCATATAGAGCTCATGAGAAGCAGGAGATGTGGGCTCTCTTCCTTCTCTTGTCTTGTTTGTGCACTAGGTTTCTTATTTCTTCTGCACCTTTCTTTCTACTACACCTCTGAAAATTTGTAGAAAGATTTTGACTTTTCCATTGATTCTTATGTAAGCACTAAGAGGTGGTGAAATGACTGGTGAAGAGGAGCTGAGCAGTCTCCATGAAGTGGAGGGCAAATGTCTCTGCATGTCTGTCCAGTCATTCAGGCAGTGGTTGCTAGTCTCTCCCTTGGCATCTACCCTCCTGGGCTCCATTGTCTTCTCTAGTTTTTTTGATTCATCAATTCCTTCCCTTTCAGATCTCTGGAGAAGCCTTCTCCCTTTCTTTAGCCTGTTAAGCTTCTGTCATGCTTTTGACTGCAGTTGTGTTAGCTAAAACTGTTAGTTGTTGCAGGTTTTTATGAACTCTTCAAGGATAACAGACTACTTATTTTGAACATTGAGAGGGGAGTATTTTAGTGGTTGGAACATAGATTCCTTTTCTATTCTGTGTAACATTCACTTCTGACTGACACTTGGATTCTGTATAATGCCAGACTAATCATTTCCTAAATCTAAAAATAATTTTGAGGTATTTTTAAAGCAATGTATAAATACACTATTTATCTCTTGGCACTACATAGTCTTCTGTATTTCCAGGTCATTGTAGATCTCACTCAAGAGAGAGATTATCTGCAATCTCAGCAGCCGCCAAGCCCTCTGAAAGTACCAAGTCCAGATGCTTCAACAAACCCTGCCAACCCTCTTTCTAATGAAGAAAAGCAGCACCTTGCAGTTGAGCTGGCAGACACAAAGGCTAAATTGAGAAGAATTCGTCAGGAGCTGTAAGTCACTGTTATTTTGTGCTTCTAGAGAGACTTGCATGTTAAGCATCCTGAAAATGCAGGAGCCTGTTGGCTCCAATACACTGCCTTCTCGAGGAACTCTCAGAATCACAGCTTTCAAATCAGAGCAGAAGGAAGCTAGTAGTGTGTTCCATCTTTTCTTCTTTCATAAGTGGTCTTTAAATGTAGAGTGATGACTACTTCCATTCTTCTTTTTATGTCTCTTCCCTCTTTCCTCTTTCAAAATACCAACTGCTAGCTCTGCTTTTTAACCTGGAGTGGGAAGTCCAGAGGCCAGTGGAGCTATCTATGACAGCAGGTGCACCAATGAGATTTAAACAGAAGAACTTGGTGTAAAAATAGAGTTGCAAACTCAGATTCATTATATGTGTATGGTATCATGAGAAAATTATGAAGCTGTCATAACAAAGAGTATGCTGGGAGATTTTTATCTTCCTTTACAGATTCCTAGCAGTGTCCATATGACCAATATTGTTTCAGGAAAAAAAAATTACTAAGATTTTTCTAATCCTTTTCAGGGAAGAGAAGTCTGAGCAGCTTGCAGACTCTAAACATGAAGTTGAGCAGCTCACCGTAGAGCTGCAAAAAATAAAGCAAGAGGTGAGATGGGCTCGTTTTACTGTGACAATCTTCTATATTTAAAAAAAAAAAAACCTGTTTCAGTGTGAGGCTATAATTACTATTATGCCTGTTTTATAATGAAGAAATGAACTTAGTCCAGCAAGCTGTTCAAAATTATGGTTGTGGCATAGCAGTACTATGCTTTCCACTTAACTGTTGAGAGCAGTCCCATCTGTTCAGCTTGCAAATAGCCTAGTAGTGCCTGAAGCTGATGCATTAATAATGTCAGAGGTCCAACAGGCTGAAGAGCCTCTCTGTGTCTGTAGAGAATTTGCTGGCTTCTAGGAGAATTCTTACTCCTTAACCAGGGGCATACTATTTGTCTACGCTTAAAATCAGTAAGTAAATACAAGAAAAGGAAGTTTAAAGTACATGCTGTAGAGTATTAACTTGGATCCTTCTCCCTGCTTGCCCATCCCAGAACACTCACCTTGCCTCAGATGCTCGCTCTGCCCGAGCCTACAGAGATGAGCTGGACTCTCTGAGAGAGAGGGCAAACCGTGTGGAGAGGCTCGAGATGGAGCTGGTTCGGTGCAAGGAGAAACTTCACGATGTGGAGTTCTACAAAGCTCGCATGGAGGCAAGTGAAAATCAGGAGAAAGATTTGTGGAGTAATCCTTAATGTTTGGCTTTAGTTGTGTTATTAGTTCGTGTGTCATTTGTCATTGAGCTGACCATAGCAGAACAGGACAGCAAATAGAAGTTTCATAATGAACATCATAGCTGTTGACTGAGCATCATCAAAACTTCTCTCAGTAGCAGTACTTGGTGCCCACAAAATAAATGCCCATTAGTTTTAAAGACATCTGCTTAGTTCAGCATTAATGTGGCTAAACAGGACAGACCTTTTCTGGGTACTTTTTCTAGAATCCAGATCTTTAGTTTAACTTTAGCTAATTCCCTCTGTTCTGGAGTGGTTCCTTTGACCAGCATTTTAAATATCATGTATAAATTAGTTAAGTGAATGTCTGGGTGTTTTTCCTTAGGGTATTGTAGCAGATGCAACTGTTGTTAAAATGGCATTTTTAAGGATGACCTCAGATGACAAATTCTAGCCATTCCTTTTTGCAACTGTCACTTGTAGTAGAAAGGAGAAAAAATTTGGATCCTCCCTAGTGTCATGAGTGGGGTATGTCAATGAGAAATGTGTAGCTTTGTTCCAGTAGTAATGTCATTTACTCAGCTTACTCACCTGCAGCAATGCCCATCCTGGAATTGTTAATTGAATTAGGTTGCAAAAGACCTTGGAGATCATCTGGCCAAACTCACTGGCACAGCATGGCTGATGTTACATTTAGGTAGGACTGCTCTTACTTTCAGTTCTTTGGCATTCACACCAAAACTCCCAATATAAAACCCATATATGTAACACTTCAGCAAAAGTCAAATAAATATCCAGACCACTGAACAAACGGAGGTTTGGTGTCTGACAGCAGCCTCACAATAATTAGATAAAATCCCAGGTCTGAGGTAGAAGAGTGATGTTGCCAGGGCTCTGACTGAGAGCACAGACTTCATTTTTCTGCTCTATAAACTCTACTCTGTAGGTGACTTTTTTTCCTTCTCTAACCTAAAGGGGCAGCTAGCTGCTGCTTCTTATGAATAGGTTCTCTAAAATGGATAGTTATTAAATGTAGTAATAGACTACAAAAGCCTGTCTTGCCTCTCAGTAATTCCCAGTTTGCATTAGGAAGGTCAAAGCTCTGTCTCCTTGTTTTCCTCCCTCAAGCTCTACCCTGGCACTCTGGCTAACAGTGAGCCATCCTGGCATTCCCCTTCTGACTGTGCACTGGAGGTGCTCAGCTTTACCTGCTGCTCAGATAATTTACCTGGAGCTCGGAGAGGAGTTTTTGTGTCCCCTTCATCTGAGATTGAGGGAGTGCCTCTTATCTTATCCCAGAGCCACCAGTTTCCTGCACTGTTGTCTGCAGGTCCTGCACTGCTGATATTGCTTAACATAGCATTCAGTTCAGAGACTTTCACATTAGTTTCAAATTTCTTCTTACTCTCCTTGCTCTCTCTTCCACCCTGTCAGTTTTTGGTGGAACTGTAGAGCATCAGAGTTGAGTGCTGGCTCTCCAGAGATACCTCTCTGGAAAACTGTCATGGTTCAACCCCAACCAGCAGCCAAGCCCCTTTCAGCCACTCACTCACTCCCCCACCAGTGAGATCAGAGAGAGAATTGGAAGGGTAAAAGCTGGAAAACTCCTGGGTTGAGGTAAAGATAGTTTAATAAGGAAAGCAAAAGCTGCACACACAAGCAGAGCACACCAAGGAATTTATTCATGGCTTCCCATGGGCAGGCATAGGGCCCCAGCATGTTTAGTGCTGACTTGGAAAGTGAAACACCATCATTCCAAATGTCCTCTCCTTCTTTCTTCTTCTCCCTACTTCATATACTGAGCATGGTGCCATATGGTCTGGAATATTCCTTTGGTCAGTTTGGATTTCCTGTCCTGGCTGTGTCTCTTCCCAGCTTCCCAAGCACCCCCAACTTCCTTGCCAGCGTGGCAGTGCAGAAAGCAGAAAGGGCCTTGGCTCTGTGAGCCCTACTCAGCAATGACAAAAACATCTTTATTATCATCACTTTGGTCTGCTAAATCCAAAACACAGTCCCATACCAGCCATTTGGCCTGCCCCAGCAAAACTAGCACAAATACAGTAGTGGGAGAAGGAATATTTCCCATCAGTCTGGCACATGTCTAATTTGGAGCTATAGTGTGGCCTTCAGCAAAAGTTGTCACTATTGTAGGGGCTGAGCTTTTCTAACATGCAGCAGGATTGCACAGCTGTCTGCAGGGTACTCTGTGGTTTAGAACAGACAGGGAGTTTCACATTCTCACCACTCCCTTTCCCATCACTGATCAAGCTGACAGCCACGGACTGCCAACACTGAGCAGCAGGCAAACTCCATTGGTCTCGGGCTGGTGCATTCAGAGGATTCCACAGAGCCCTATTCCATGTTTTTATAGTTATGGAGTAGCCAAAGTCTGTGTTCTGACAGTTTTCTGTCAAATCTGACTTAAGTCCTCTGCCCTTCTGAAAGAAGAATTAATGTCTGGGGTCGGTACAGTCTCTGCTTAGATTTGTTCAGGGATGTAACATGGTAGAGATTTTTACCTCTAGACGGTACAGTGATCATTCATTTCATGGCACTGACTGGTTGCTGATGGCTTGCTAAGCCCTAACCCTTAAGACCTCAACAAATCATCCAGAGCACAGCAGTGAAAATGTAGGTGTGTTCAGCATCAGCCATGTTTCTGTGGTAATGTGATACCTTAAGGCTCATAGGGTCTTGACAGGGTTGTTAATAAGCAGTTCCAGATTGGTAGTTTAGAAGAAAAAGTGCAGTTAAAATGGTGCATCAATGCAGAAGCTGTTAAATGAGCCCTTAAAATCTTTTCCTTCCTGAAATTGCAGGAGTTCAAAAGGTTCAAATCTGTATGTCAGTGTAAAACATTTAGAGCTTGTGTGTTGTTTTCCTTCTCTGTATGTCCTGACAAATTGTTCAGGAGTGACATTTTAGTTGAACCATCGTTCAGGGAACATGAATGTCCTCTGGAGCCTTCCTGCTGGGGTGGCCTAACGAGGTCACAGCTCTGAATGTGAAGGAGCAACTCAGTGCAGGGCTTACTCAAGGAGGTGCCTCTCTGCAGTGCAGAGCTCCTTCCAGGATTCCTTCCTCTGAAACTTGCTGATCCACAAGATGAGATTATTTTCTAAGGCCAAGGAGTGACCTTCACCCAGTTTTCCTCCTCACCATAATCAAACTTCTGTGCATGATGACAAAAAAAAAGCAAAAGCATCTCTTGTGTGTTTGCATATGAGTGTTCAATGATTGATTGTCACAAGATGTTAACTGTGTTATGGCTCAGTAGCAATGGCCTCTGGACTGCCTGAAGGCAGGGGTTTGAACTGGGTCTGGGTGCATGTGCAAATTCTCTCTTTTCAGATTTAAACAATCTCATTGCTACTTTGGTTTCTGAAAATGTTTCCCAGCAGCAGCACACTCTGTTTGTGCAACCACTTATGCTCAGAGTTAACTGTAACCATCAGAATGCACAATGCACATTCTTAAAGCTATTTCAAGTTGGAGTTGATAGGACGTCAAATGCACAATATGTAATTCATTTTAGAAACTGCAAAAACTGAGTCAGTTTATTAAACAAAAAAAAATCTACAGCCAACTGTTTTTGTTGCTGATTTTAAAATAAACTTAGAGTTATAAAATAATGTTGATGAATTTGTTAATTCAATTAAAAATAAATCTTAATTCTAGTAGAAGCAGTACCATCCCATGACCAGCACCTGCTGACTGTCTAACAAGTGTGATTTATAGCCAGACAGATTTTTAGGTCTGCTGTGTTACTCCAGCAGCTTCTGGGAGATGTTAATGCTGGCATGTTTTAGTTAGGACAGCTTTGCTTCCCAGGCATTGAGATGTAACTCTACAGAGCTCCCATGGACTAATTATTTAAATTATATGAACTTTTCAATATTAAGACAACCTCAGATCATGGTAATCTGGGAGTGAGCAATGTCTATTTCATTATAGCAGGCATTTCCATCTGGTTATTAATTTAATGTTTCATCAGAGCTGCTTTGAACTGGCAGGACTGCCCATCCTGGGCGCTCAATGGAAAGCACTTCAGTTTTCCATATACTGCAGCTGCCACTGATGTGTGGTTTGTACCAGAGCCTGCATATGTGTATGTACTTGGCACATAGTTTGACTCTTGATGAGACACTAAAATAACTAGTTCATGCTTGGTAGGCAGTTTTTAGGGTAGTTATGAGGTCATGTCTTTGAGGTCAGACACCACCTTAGTTCTTAGGGCTGTGGTCCAGATTTAGTGTGGTGATCTAGCAAAGTAAACTCTTGGCACATTGCTGTTTCATTACAGATATTCTGGCAGCTTCCATAACACCCAGCAGTTTTTGTGTCATGTACTTCCTCTGGTCTGTCATCTGTTTAGTGTCAGCCTTTTAAGTTTGTCCACCCTGAAGTGACCCTGTTAGATCAGACTTGGCCCAAAATGCAGGTTCTGTAACCGTAGTGTTTCAGTATTATTGTTATTTTAGTTACTTGCATACTCAGACATTTTAATTGAAGATGAACCTCTTCACAAGCACTGATATACTTGTCCTTTTAATGCTACTATAGTAGGGAAATTTTTTTCTTTCATGATTTGCAAGTTGGTAGCTGACCCACTAAGAGATCAAGGGCAGTATGGTACTGCATAAGGTAGCCTTTCCAAATTATGCCATATACAAACTGCCAGAAACAACTAAGATTAAGAAAGGCTTTTAAATGATGGCCCCCTGTAGTATCAAAAGGCAGGGGGATGACTGTCATCAGACACTCCTAACTTCTTGTTTGCATCAGTCTTGTTGCTTTTTTTTTTTTTTTTTTTTAAATAGGGGAGCCATATAAGGCTTCTTTAGGCTGATTCCACCCTAAAAAATGAGAAGGTAGTTGCTGACTAAGCTGTGAAAGTGATTTGCTCATGCTTGGTGATCTTTCAGGAATCTACTTGGTTTGGGTGTTTGTGGTCTGAGAGACCAGACATGAACACTGTGTCAGCAGAGACATCACATTGAAGTCAGTTATCCAGGAATAAATTTGTCAAGCATTTTGTTCTGTCTGTTTGCACATTTTCTGGTTTTGTGTATCTCATTGGAACAGCAGAATGGATGGGGAAAAGAGGGAGGAAATCAGAGAATGACAAAGTTTCTGCAGAGAATCAATCTGCTTCTTGACCAATTTTAACTCATCTGGGGAAAATTCTTTACTGTATCCATTTAATCTTTGAAATGCTGATGTGTTCCTGCCATAGAACATTTGTCTTGGACTCAAGACTTATCTGAGGATCAACAAAAGTAAAAGCTAGCATTGAGGTGTTAGAGCTTGAAAGGAGACATATTTGATAAATGTGTTAAAAACATGACCATGGTCAGATTATGCGCTTTGGATGTTTCATGTTTCCAGATTAAGATACTTGAATGCACAGAGTTTTATTTGTTATTTGCAAAGAACAGTTGCAGTGCAGTGAAATTGAGCTGTTTCTAATGCTCTGCTACAGCAAAGTAGTAAATTAAACTTCTACTCACTAAAACCAGATCTAAAAGCTCTAATGAGTAAGTGAAGTGGCTTGTGCAGTTCATGTTCATGTGTTTAGTGGGAAAGTGGCAGGGAGTGTTAAAGGATAAGTGTAAAACAACTTATACTGTTCAAGTGAATTAAAATTCTGTTCATGAGAGAGAGAGAAACTTTATTTAGCAGACGTTTGCCCATGAGTGTACTGAAACAGGAATGTGGATATTGAATGTATTGATGGATACTGTTCTTCATCCCTTGAAAGTAAATAATCTATTTTGAAGCTGGGTAGACAAGGGACTATGGTGAATTGGCAAAAGAATTGTTATTTTTAGTGGAATTGATATTGAACAGTTGCTCTTCTGTGTGCACCTCTTGATCTAGCCTCATATAAAGCAAAAGAAACTGTTAAACTTTTCAAATTCAGGAAAAAAACCCTAGGATTCAGATATCCTTCTTGTTTTTTGCAATGTCACTTCATGAAAATCACTTGGTCTATGAGGTCAGTAAGAAATTAACACTGTTACTTTTTTCCCCTAGGAATTAAGAGAGGACAACATTGTATTAATTGAAACAAAATCCATGCTAGAAGAACAGCTAACCATGGCAAGAGCTCGTGGTGATAAGCTGCATGAATTAGAGAAGGAAAATTTGCAGTTGAAGTCCAAACTTCATGATGTAGAGCTGGTATGCACTTTCTTTTTCATTATGCTGATTTTTTTAACTTTTGTTTTTATCCTTACATTGCAAAATCAAGTCACAGAAACTAGTGGAAACAAGCAAATAAATCAGTAGTGCTTTAGTAGTAGAGGTTTTTAGATTGAACTTTCTGTACATGAATTCTTGAAATATTGTAATGTTAACAGATAGATATTGCCAATGCTACTTTGCATGAGACTGAGTTTTATTTTACTCAAGAAGGTAAATTTTAAAATACAGACTGCTTTTGTACATTTTGTTAATGGAGTTTCTAAAATCTGTTTAGATAGAAATCTCTTAGGTGTAGGAAATCAGATCTGCTTAAGTAAATAGTCTTTCTTGTTGGAAACAAAATCCCCAGCCATTGCAGAGTCTTTAAGAATCCATTACCACTGTAAAAGACAGAAAATTCCAAAATTTCTGTGCGTGTGTAAATCAGAGATGTGGTTTATTGCTTCATAAATATGGAAAGGTAATAAGTGAGAGACATGTATTGTCTACAAACAAAAAGCAAAATTTAACTTCATAAACCCACTAGAAATAATAGATACTCTTTTATCTTAACAGTCCTCCTGTTATCCCACCACAATTCGAATTCTTGTGAGCTTAACTATATAGGGTTTTCAACAGGTTCTGTTGGAAATAAAAACGTGGAGGATGCTGTGTGGGATGACTGAATCTTGATGTGCATCAGTGACAAGGGGTGGATCCTCAGGCATCCACACTGGGGCCAGTGTTAGTTAATGTCTTCATTTATGACATTGTAAAAGGGATCAAGTGCACTGTCAGGGGATTTGCAGGTGACACCAAACAGAGTGGTGTGGTTGACACACCAGAAGGATGGGATGCCATCCAGAGGGACCTGGACAAGCTCAAACAGTGGGCTCATGGAGATCTCATGTGGTTGAACAAGTGCAAGGGGTGCACCTGGGTCAGGGCAACCCCTGGTATCAACACAGGCTGGGGATGAACAGGTCAGAGCAGCCCAGCTGAGAAGGACCTGGGGGTGGTGGATGAGAGGCTGGACATGACCCAGCCATGGGCACTCCAGCCCAGCAAGCCAACTGTGCCCTGGGCTGCATCCAAAGCAGTGTGGGCAGCAGGGGGAGGGAGGGGATTCTACTCTTCCTCTTCCCTCTGCTGAGACCCCACATGGAGTGCTGCATCCAGATCTGGGGTCCTTGGCACAGGAAGGACAAGGACCTATTGGAATGAGACCAGAGAAGGGTCTCCAAGATGATCAGAGGGATGAGGCACCTCTCCTGTGAGTAAAGGCTGAGAGAATTGGGCTTTCTCCAGCCTGGAGAAGAGGGGGCTTCAGGGTGACCTAATTGATGCCTTCCAGTACCAGGAGAGAGCCTGAAAGAAAGATGGAGAGACATTTTACAAGGGCATTTAGTGACAGGACAAGGGGGAATGGCTTCAAACTAAAAGACTTAGATTAGATGTTGGAAGGACTTTCTTTACTGTGAGGATGGTGAGGCACTGGAACAGGTTGACCAGAGAAGTTGTGGGTGCCTCATCCCTGGAAGTGTTCAGTGCCAGGTTGGATGGGGCTTTGAGCAGCCTGGTCTAGTGGGAGGTGTCCCTTCCCATGGCAAGAACTGCATAATCTTTAGTGTTCCTTCCATCCCAAACCATTCTATGCTAAGCTCATGCTTAGCTTTTCCGAAGGGGTGATTTTCCACGTGGAGATTTTGCATGCTTTTCTGGGTGATTTGATGAATTTTTTGGTTTCTGAAAAGTTGAGAACCACTGAGGCACAGCTTCAGGTTCCACAAAAGCAAATGGTCTGAATAGTCACAAGAACCAACAATAGATTAATTCTCCAGATCTGTTTTCAGGAGTTAGAATTCAAATTATGGACCAGGTGTGTCCAAGTTCCATGCGATGAGCTGAAGCTCTGCAGAATTTCCAGAGTGTCAGAACTCAGTGCTAGATGTTTTTGAAGAACTTAGCTCTGGAAAAATCTTGTATCCAGTCTGCCATACTATCCAGTCCTGGCTTGCAGTGGCCCTGTCATCACCCAGTAAGTTCTCACTGCCATCACCCTCTCTCCAGGTGTTATCATGGACCAGAGCTGATGCCAAACAGGGCCAGTTGGGCTTTGCTTTCTGTGCCATATATAGCAGCCCACAGCAAACACTTAGTGCTGAAGATGTACTTCATTATAAAACCACAGTGTTTAAGGAGATTCTTCTACCCTTAACATATGCTGTGCTTGTAGCAGCTCTGCCTAGAATCCTACAGATGAGCTGAATGTGCCTTTCCATTCATGTGTGTCTTGCACAGGACCGGGACACAGACAAGAAGAGAATTGAGGAGCTGCTGGAGGAGAACATGGTCTTGGAGATTGCACAGAAACAGAGCATGAACGAGTCTGCACACCTGGGCTGGGAACTGGAACAACTGTCTAAAAGCACTGATCTTGCAGACAGTGAGTACCAGCTGGGGTAGTTGTGGTGTTTGTGGTCTGACTCAGAGTAAAGAGATCAGTTGATTGAGATGGGAACAGAAGTTGAATCCAAGAATGGAAAACTGCCCTCATTCAGCCAATTGACTTTGACTTCTAAAATGTATTCCTCTAGTATCTTTCACTTTCTTTTGAAAGCATCAAAATGTTTTGCTTTTGTTTTGTTCATCACTGAGAGCGTGATTTTTAAGTATCACACTTTAATGAAAATTTTAAAAAAAAGAATGCTTTGTAAATGACACAGCAAAAATGTCACATTGAATATTTCTAACTGAATGGTTGGGTGGAGTCTGTGATCTTTAGTATTCTTTAGTACAGTTAATACAGACAATTAACTGGTCTTTAAGTCCCAGGAAGTAGTGTATGCTGAAGTCATTTATTTTTACTAGATACTGAAAAATGTGTGCAGTTAAAATAACTGGCTGTTTTTGTTTTCTTTGAGTGGTTGATTTGATTTCCGTAACTATCACAAACATAACTAATTCTTTCTCACTGGACAGCTTTTAGCATTGTTTCTGTATTTAACATTTATTCTACCTATCATACCAGCCTAAATAATGATTCTAAGTGGCACATGGGAAATAAAAGCTATTTCCTCTAATTCAACATGCAGCTTTTATTGACTATTCACCTTATTTTGCTAAGACTTGCATGTTTGGCTTTGTACCAGGAACAGTTGAACTTGAAGACAAAGGAATAAATTAGAGTAAGCAGATGTTAAGTTTTTAGTAAAACTGTTTAGAATAGCTTTGTTTGCCTGACACCAATTCTGAAATCTTCTTGCTGTCTAGGATACAAGTTCTCATCACTAAGATTAATGGGTAGTTAATTGTTGTATCTAAATAATAATCTTGCAAAGCAGATTATGTTAGCCTGGGAAATGAATGTCACTCTATTACTCCTTCTGTGTAATCAAGGATATTGCTCATTGTGTTACTGGGGAAAAAACATAGTTCTCTCAAAAATTTTGATCAGGACTATTTCAGGAAAATGTAAAAATATCCAAATTTTATGGTGTCTTTAAAATACCAGTTTGTTTGTTTGTTCCCTTCCTGATTTGCTTTCACCATTGATGTAATAGAAGGAAAAATGCTAATTTTATTTTGTTACCTCTTATTTACTAATTTCTATCAAACATAACTTTCAAAATTTGCTTGAGTGATTTATCACTGCACCGTTTAGCATTTTAGCACTTGAACTTCAGAAACTCTCTGATTAACCAAAGAAAAAGAATGAGAAACTGAGAACATTCTTAAACTTGTATTCAGTAAGAAAAGAAAATGGATTTTTTTTTAAAGAACATTTAACTTTGGGCTTTTAAATTATTTAGTGGAAGTGATGTTCTGTAAAATTCACAGAATTTTACAATAATTCTCTTTAAGAAGTTTTATTTCAGTCCATGTTGCAGTTCTGAATGCAGCTTGTTTGTACAAATAGAGTTCGACACTAAAACTCTTGGAAAATCTCCTGTTCCTGGTTATCGAGTTGAGTCTGCAAGGGTGGCAGATAGAAGATTTTACCAGCTAGTTTGGTATATTTTATTCAAAATTATTTTAAAAATAAGCATGTGAAAAAGTAATTTGCTTCAGAACAGAACTCAACTGGAGTATTTAGTTAATGTTAACTATTTCAGTTTTCACTTGACCCAAGCTCTCCTGGTGGTGCTCCAGAAAAGAGACAAACAGGATTTTACCACTCACAGAAAGCTGCCAGCTTAAATATTTAGTGTGCTGTAGTGCTTATTTAGATTTAAAGACAGTGTTAAAGTCAATCTCATGTAAATGTGGTTTTGAGGTGATGGGTAGTGATTACTTCATGTGAATAAGAAGGTTGCTCTTGTAATTATTCAAATGCTGGGCAGAGAAATTAACAGAACAGTAAAGCTCAGGTGTTGGATTTTGAGGCTGAGAGGTAGTGAGACTTTTGATCTACAAGCATTGAGTAAAATAATCTCTGTTGCAAAACTTGAATAAATTTTTTTAGTTCTGAGATTTCAACTTCAGACACTTCTCAGATCAGCATTCTTCTGATGGTGTCCTGTGCCCAGGTACCTAGTAGTAAATCTTTCTGGGATTCAGCATACTCTTGATGAAGAAGCTTTAAAGATAAGCACTGGAATTCTCTTTCGTAAGAGTTTTTTCTATGACTAAATGTGATTGAATACCTGAGTTTTCACTAGCTCTTGGAAGTGCACTGCCTTGCTGTTTTACCAAACACTTAGCAGGAGTTTACTTTCTGCCTCAATTTATTTCCTCTGATGAAAGTATGAGATGGTATCAAAGTACATTTTGCTACTAACATTAATGTGCTCCCAACATGATTAAAGCAAATTTAAGAAGAGTTAAGAAAGTAAGCAACTTTTGCAATGGCTGGCTGTTCAGATTTATTTACCTATTTATTAAAGGTATTAGTGGTTATCTGTGAAAATGGGTTCTGTTTACCCATTTTCACAGATAACCATGAATACCCATTTTAAATCTTTACTTAGCAGTCAAGCTGAAATGGTATAACTGACAGCAATAATCTTCGTCCAAGTGGATCTTGCACACCTCAGCAGGAGATGTTTGTGAATTGATTAGTGCCACCTTTTGCTTCTCATGTTTCAACAGCCAGAAAGTCCTTTGTGTTTGAGTTGAATGAATGTGCTTCAAGTCGAATACTGAAGCTAGAGAAGGATAATCAGAGCTTGCAGAACACAATCCAAGAGCTGAGAGATGCCTCCTTGACCTCCAGAGAGAGCAGCTTAAAGTTTGTGGAACTGGAAAAGGAAAATCAGCAGCTTAGCAAAAAGGTAATTTGCTCACAGGAACAAATGGAGCTCTTAGTTTTTTTAAACACAGTGCACATAGGGCTGTGCAGCATTCCTGAATGGTGAGAGTTTTCAAGGAATTCACCCACAATCCCCATAAGACTGACCATGGTTTGGTCCTGTCTATTTAATCGCATTCTAATGCAATTAGATTCGAATAATTTCATTTAATGCCTCCTACTTCACTGCCTGCTTATGTGCATCATTGTAAGAAAAAGTGACTGTTCCTGTTAAATAAAAACTGGGGTTTAGTGCCTATTTGCCCCTGTCAGATTGTACTGTTGATTGTGTCCCTTCTGTTGTCTCACAACAGTCACTACTAGGAAAGGAAGCCATGGTCACATTGAACTATTTTTTGCTTTTTGAAAGTTTAATAATTCTTATATATAAGTCAAATAAATTACACAAGTGAATTCAGGTTAGTATGTTCTAAATGTCTTTCTTGCTGCCCAGAGTCCTGGACCTGCTTTTTCTTTTTCTTGTCCTCTCTGCTTTTATAAATTCCCCAGTGTCTCTCTCCCTCTGCAGAGATCTCAGTTCTTTCAGTCTTTGTAACAAACATGTCAGTCATCACTTTGTCAATTTACTTACATGTGTGTGTATGTTGCACTCTGTTACTTACAGTGATTATATTTAGCTTAAACACCAGCTCGGTGCTTGTCCTTGTGAAACACACTGCCCAGTTCATCTCCAGCTACCTGCCTTATTTTTGTCTGACTAGTAACTTGAATCCTCAGCTCTGATGAGTTGAGCCAAGTGCTGCTGGGGAAAAAGGATGCTTGCTACTCTAAAGTATAAAACATTTTCATGTTGGATTTTTCCACATTGGAGAAAAATCCTACCGTTCATAAATTATCCAGAATATTAGGCTCATTTCTCATTTCCCCATTACTGCTGTAACCTGTGTGTGTGAGACATTGATGCAATGATTTCAGTTCTATTTGGCTTACTTCTGAGCTAGCTGAATCCCTTAAAGGACAGGGGGAGAAAGCACCTAGATATGAAATGCTGCTTGTGGGTTCCTTGATTATAACAAGCCCATTTCTGTGCCAGGAAGAAAAGGTATCCAGGACTGGATCATTCCATCTTCTGGAGAGATTAATTTCTGAAGTTGAGATCAGTTCTGCTTCTTTTCTTTTGTGAACAAGGAAAACTGCAAAGATTCAGTTCACCCTAATCTTCCTTCTACACTTCCATTTATGACTTGTTATGTATAAGTAATTCAATCCACCTCTAATTTTAAATGCCTAAAATTGGAGATGGAGGCATAGAAAGCACTCAGCAGATACCTGTGGTGTACAGCAATTTAAGTCACTTGAACTATTGTGGTCAAGCTCTGGCTTTGCCCCAGGCAGATTCCTGTGGGCACCTCCTGTTATTGCACTGCATTGGTGCCAATAGTTGTGATTCCAGAGTTAGTCTGAAATTTTTGATGATGATGAATGCTTTGGCATGGTGGAGTCACCTGAAGGTTTCATGGTTCTACAAGACAAAAACCAGCAGTAGGGAACTCCTGTGTAGTGAAAGGAGAGCACCACATGTATCAAAGCAATGGAGAAAAAAATGGCAGGTAAAAATTGTCCTATTAAGAGCAAGTGAAATGCCTGAACTCTTCACCAGAAAAACACAGAATATAATGGGAGCTGTTGAGTGAATACCACAAACCAGTCAAATCAAGGGGGGATTTCACCCCCCACTTTAGGGAAGTTTGAGAAAACAATTAGTAGCTGTTTGTCAGGTTACAGAGATCTGATAAATCACATGTAAATATCTTGATTTGAGATGTTTGAATTTGTTTTAATCTTGCCTTTCATAAGTATGTTTTTGTACTTCTCCCACACATGTATCCCCTCAGAATACAGAAAGATATGCTGGGGAAATAATAGGAAAAGTCTAAGTCACTGATTTGTTGCAAAAATTTTATTACAGTGGGCAGGGAAGAGTGGGCAAGAGCTCTCTAGCAGTGTTAAAGTCAAGCATGTGTCAAAGGACAAGATATATTTTTCTCAAATGTTTTTTTCCTTTGGGGTTCTTTTGGTAATTTTCCTGAGATACCCAAGTAAAATCTTGTCTCCCTGAAGTCATTTAACTGAGCCAAGATTTCATCCACTAAGACTTTTAAAAATTGTTGTTTGAATACGCTTGTTTATCTGCTGATCTAGTGCTTAGAGGGATCATGTAGCCAAAACAGGATTATTCAGGTAGTACAAGAGGAGGTGTTATAAAAGAAAAGTCACATATGTATTTTCTTTCTCTTTCTTACAAGGTTTTTCAGAGGAGCTAATGGCAGAAAAGCCTCCTTACAGGCACACTCAAGTGGTAGCAGTCTAAGTACCTGTTGTCTCTGCCTCTCTCACTTGCTGAGAAGAGCTGTAAACAGTAATGTCTTATTTGCCTCCATTTTTATGGGAAGTGCAGATGAAGATCAGCTACTGCTGAGCTATTGAGTTTGTTGCAGCTTTCTCTGAACAGCTCCTTTGAGACCAATGAACCTGCACATGGTTTCATTCTGACTGCTGAGCCCTCCTTATCTCCAATCTGGGCAGCCCCTGCTTGTTTAAACACTTCCTGTAATGAGGCACATGTTGACATAGGCAGAGCCCAGCCTCCAGCTATTTCCCACTTGTAAGAATTAGGTTTAATACCCCTTTCATTGACATTTTCACTGTTGGCAGAGTTGATAATACCAAAACAAAAATGAGCTGATACTTGTGCAGAGCTGTAGGTGCTCACAGTACTTTGCAGGCTTAAAAGGAATATTTCCTGACTTAGGGAGTATCATTCCCAGAACCTCTTGGTTATAAGTTCTGAAGAGCTACTGCTTTCCTGTTCTTCATGCATTACAAGTACAACTTTCAAAATTAATAAGTCAGAAAACTTTGTTGTAGGATTGTTCACAAATCTTTCAAGGCAGTTTTGTCACCTGCTTGGAAAAAGAGGGCAAACAGAGCACGGGGAGCCGGGGCTTAGTCACTCCAGTTCTTCAGTGGTTTTCCTCTGCTCCTGTTTTAGGTTGGTGTTGTGGTTTCCCAGTGCTATTGCTCACTGAGTGTCTTAATAACTTTGTCTGCATTCACTGGTAGAGTAGGACAATCAGTGATGGAGAGGCTAGGAGCAGGCAGGTTTCTCAGGAGAGAGAGCACTAGAAACTTAATCATTGACAGGAGAACAGCATGGCATTCAGCAGGCAGGTGAAGTAAGCATTTCTTACTGCTGTACCTTATATGCTCTGATCTTAAAAGGCATGAAGAAGATCCTTGGCACTGTGAGAAAAACAAGAAAGTCCATTTCCTCTGCTGAGACTGGTAACTGCAGGAGAGAGGGCTTTAATCTTTCAGCCATAGTCCCCATCTCATTTCTCTTTGGTCCTTAAAATTACTTAAAGTGCAAACAGTTCTTGTGTCAAGCTGTGGTTGATGTGTTTTGGTGTGTTCTCTTCACACAGATTGAGAAGTTGCAAAATCAAATTGAAAAAGAGAAGCAAAGCAATCAAGATTTGGAAACCTTAAGTGAGGAGCTGATAAAAGATAAAGAGCAGCTACAAGTTGTCATGGAGACTCTAAAAGCCGACAAAGACAGACAGGTGGGAACTTCTCAAATGTAATATAACACCACGTGCTCAGGGATGGTTATTGGTGATGCCATACAGAGCATCGAGTTCTCTCAGGGAGATAAGGCAAATTGAGAGCTATAAGTGCAGATTGAACTTGTTGAAATCTACATTAAAAGCTTCTTCAAGTGTAAAAGCCCAGCATATTTTGCTGATTTCTGCTCTTGTTACCAAAAGGGGATCTTCAGGCTGTTATATGGACAGACATTCCCCCACGAGGGGGAAAAAGGCCCTTGGATCTTACTAAATGAAATGCCAACTGGTTTTGGGAAGTGCAAATAAATCCCCATTTTGTTCCTGAAGATTGGTCTTCCGTCACCTGTGTGGCACGATTGGTTTGATTGAGGTTTTTTAGCAACCCAGCCTTTTTGCACTATTTACAAGAGATGCTGAGAAAGTACTTATGTCTTCTAGATTGATGTTTAAATTGCCCTTCAGCTTTCACCACTGTGCTGCAGTTCATGTGCAATGCCTGAAAACTCTCTTATTACAGGTTTGTGCAAGTTTCATCTGTACTAATTTGACAAATGAAAAAAATACAGACACAGGTCATTAGAGACTGAATATTCTCAACCTGTATTAAAATTTACTCTGGGTTTTTGTGTGGTGAAAATTAAATAGCAAAATGTCTTACTCTTGTATTTCTTTTCATCTTGAAGTATTTTTACACAGACTTCTGTTTGGGCAACTGCACTTTAGCAACAAAGTCTTACATTTCAGTTAGAACAAATACAGACTTTGTGGCAGGAATTAATGGATGGTTTGAAGGTAGGGCAGGAAGTAAATCCAGAAATATTCCCAGTTGGTAAAGAAGAGCAGTTTATGATTTTTTTCAGGTCCTTTTGATTTGTGTGGATGTTGTCTAGTATAAAAATCAAGTGCATATTGCAGTCTAAATTGTAATTGCATCAGCTGAAATTTGACCAGTGGGGTAAGTGTACTGTCCTTTCAGGAAGTGTGTCTTTAATTACATCTGTAACTGCTCTACATTTTCAAGTATTCTGAGGTTCCTGGAACCTTATCAGAAATAATTTTAGTCTTCAGGTCACAAAGATAAAGGTAAACCTATATAGAAAGACACCCTCTATTACAAAGCATCATCTTCAGGGTGTTCTCTGAAGGTCCTCTGTCTGATTTCTTCTTCTGCCTCAACCTTCTTGGATGGTATTAATTTATTAAAATCATGGTTACCAGAGGTAACGATTGTTATCAATAGTTTGGGGTCTTGGTTACGGTCAGTAATTTGCTGAGCAATTTCCCTTGGATTAAAGGAATATGATCTTATTAAAAGTCATATCTCTGCTTTAGGACTAACTTGTACCACATTTATGAGGTAGATGAATAACATTTGCACAACTGTTTATGTAGATAAAGGACCTTAAACAAGAAAATGATCACCTTAATCAAGTTGTCTTATCCCTGAGACAAAGATCACAAGTGAGCAGCGAGGCAAGAGTGAAAGATATTGAAAAAGAGAACAAAATCCTTCATGAAACAGTTACAGAGACGAGTAGCAAACTGAACAAGCTGGAATTTGAGAAGAAACAATTGCAAAAGGATTTTGACCAGGTTAGAGAAAAAGTGGAAAGAGTGGAAGAAATGGAAAAAGAGCTCCACCGACTGGAGAGGGAGAATGAACAGCTCACAAAAAAGGCAGCAGTGATGAAAATAGTGACAGAAAAAGTGGAAGTTCTTGAGCAAGAGAATGGTAATTTGGAAGTGGAAAATAGGAAACTAAGAAAATCCTTGGACACATTACAAAATATTTCCATCCGGCTTGGTGACCTGGAAAGGGACAACAAACAATTGGATGAAGAAAATCTGGAGCTTAGAAGAGTGGTAGAGACCATGAGATTTACCAGCACAAAGATGGCACAAATAGAAGCAGAAAATAAAGATTTGGAGAGGGAGAAAGAGGACTTAAGAAAGAATGTGGAAATGTTAAAAGCAATGAACAAGAAATCAGAGAGGCTGGAGCTAAGCTATCAGAGCATCAATTCTGAAAACCAGAGACTTCAGCAAATTGTGGAGAACAGCAGTAAAAAGATCCAGGAATTAGAAAAAGAAGTTCAAGGAATGGAGAGTGAAAATCAGGTCCTCCAGAGGAATCTTGAAGAGCTAAAGGTTTCTGCCAAACGGCTAGAGAGGTTAGAAAAGGAAAACAAAGCCCTAGAACAAGAAATGTCTCAGCTAGAAAAAGACAAAAAAATGCTAGAGAAAGAAACTAAACGGCTTTGGCAGCAAGTGGAGCTGAAAGAAGCTAGTTTGGATGACAGTAAAGTAAAGCTGGAAGTTGCTGAGAAGGAAAACAAGACACTAGAAAAGGAAATTGCTCGATTCAGAGATTCATCTAGTAAACTGAAAGAGTTTGAAAAGGACAATAAAGACCTCCTAAAGCAAGTTACAATTGATAAGAGAACACTAGCTACATTGAGAGAGGTAAGCAAAATAATTTAACTGGTTTGTATGCTGCTATTTTTTTTTTTCAGTTAAGTGCAGTACTGAAGGGAGATATCTGTCCCACAGAAGGTCTTCACAGCCTTAACAGCTGTCCCTGGAAGGTGTTGCCTTGGCAAGGGGAACATGCCTAAAATTGCACTTGGTGCAGTTGTGCAGTATTCCACTTTGCATCCACAATACAGAGTCTCAAGATGATGTCTTTTTTTCATGCAGAACAAAATTTTAAAACAACTCTTACGTGGTGCCTGTTAACCAAAGATTTTGATACTTTCTCTAACCATGACCACAGAATTGTTTGCTAATATGAGAGTTCCAGCAGGGGAGATTGACTCTCAGTCTAGAAATTTCTAGCACTTGCTGAGGACATCCCTGTTCTGAAGGAGAAAAGCCATCCTGGATGGCCACCTAAACCTTTCAATAAGAGCTGCACCAAGATTTTGCTTTACAGCTGCATTTCAGCATCTTTCCCCAAATGCTTCCCTGCTGAGTGAGAGCCTGCTAAGCAGCAGGGATCTCTCCCTGCACTGAGCATTAGGACACTGGCAGTCTGAGGATGTGTGTGCTAGAAGCTGATACTCTTACAAGTGGCCTGTGAGCAGGTTCTGGTTATTGCAACTTGCTCTCATTGCCTGTCCTGGCTGCTGTTGTCCTGCCTGTCCTGCACAGGATTTCCTGTGAAAGAGCATTAAAAAGGGCTGCAGTAGCTCAGGGAAATAAATAAGTATAGCAAGACTAATGCAGTAAGCAGTCACTTACTTCAAGATTTAGTTTTATTTCAATATTTTGAAGCATTAGGTAATTTTGAGGAGGAGAAATAAAGCCAGTCAGAAATCCTTGACATAGTACAAAGTTGTTTCTATCCACCATTTCCTTAAAAATAAATAAAATTATATCATTTTTAATATTTTTAAATTTTATAATCTTTTATAATTTTAATCTTTTATAACCTTTTGAATCTGTTCATTCTTAGACTTTTGCAAATTTCCAGTGTTGCAGACCCATACAGTGCCTCATCTTCTTTTCCTTAATTACTTTCTATAGATCCCGCAGGAGTTCATGGATGTTGAAGGGGCCTATTTACAGACCACTGGACTTTAACTCTATGTTTTTTACCTTGCCATGCAAATGAATTCATGGCTAAATTTGTGATGTCAGAGGACTATTGAATACCTAGAGTTTAACAAAGTGTTTTGTAAAATTTTATTCTTGGTTCTGTTTGATATTCAGGATATTTTTTTTTACTTCAAGTGCTTCAGTAGCTTTTTTGTTCTTTCTTCATGTGTTGTTTAAGAAAACTTTTAGCAGAAACACAAGGAATATAGATCTCTGAGGTGCATTTGCATTTCAGACAATTTTGAATGGTAGGGATCTCTGCACTTAGCCATGCACCAAAAATATTTTGTTCTTTTTAGAAATGCAAGTTGGCATTATGTCTCCCCAGGCCGTTTCCACACAGACCACTTTACTGGCATGACAGCAAAGCGTTGTGCCAATATACCTCCTGGTACTGCACCATCAAGGCTTCTCCTTGTGTGACTTCCTTGTTGGGTTCTGCTTTAGTTTCTTCCCAAAGAACCTGAATGAAACCAGGGTACATCAGCACATACCAGAATAAATGACCAAGCTCTCATGTCCAGGGCTATCCCTTACGCTACGATGTAGTTTTGCTTTTTTAATTTTGGGCAGTAATGTACCATATATCAGAAACTCAGCGCATGATTCACTATTGCCCCTGCTACCAAGTCCCTTGGTGGTAACATTAGAGCCATAAAACCTCAGGAGGCTTCCATACTGAAGTCCTGTTGCTCCTCTGTAGTGTCCCAGTGCTGGCAGGGCTTTTTGTCCTGCTGAGAGGTGGGAACTCCCTCTGCTGGTGTCCCTGCCCTGCACACATCCCTGTGAGGCTCGGAGATGGGGCGGTGTCTCTGGCCCACACATTCCCTCGTTCCACAGGCAGGCACAGTGCCAGTGTTGGCAGAAATAGTTCATACAGTGAGTGAGACAAAGGCCAAAAGAAGTATCCTGCAGTTTTATTTCAAGTGACCTATAAATAAAGCCAGTGAGTTTAATTCTACACTCAGCTGTCGCTGATGAAGAATTTCAGCTGAAACTAGGATTTTATCCAGTGATTTTTTCAGTACTCTTAAGAAAAATGTACAGTGCTGGATAATTATCACCACCATTTGCACAGCAAGTAATCATGTTAATGCTGTTTCAGGATTTGGTCCTGGAGAAGCTGAAAAATCAAAAGCTGTGTAGTGAGCTGGACAAACTGAGCCTGGAACTGGAGAAGATGGGATTGAACAAAGAGCTGCTGCTGGAGGATGATAATGGCAACGATGACACGTAAGGAAACTCAGCTCTTCTAGTAATTCTTTTGATTCAGCCTAGCTGAAGCCTTTTGCCTTTCTTTTTGGTTCTTATCTGTCTGCTTGCCATTACTCTTAACAGCTTTGGACATAAAACACATTTTTCTGAGGCAAGCTTGGCAGCATACTTTAAGTTTTGCAGAACATTTTCTTGGGTGGAAGGAAGAAATACCATTTTCTCTCTCCATACTTACTTGCTAAAGAGAACATGAATAGAAATACACACTGAAATAGCTACCCAGCTACAGAGGAACTTTAAAAAGTAAGAACAGTGTCTATTAAACAGTGTCTGTCATTACTTGATGTAATTGGTGAACCAGATACCTATTAGTATAAACATAGATGTTGCCTAAGAAATATCTGATGGTAAAGAATACTTTTCTAAGTCCTATAGTAGTGAACAAAAAAATCCCAACTAACTGTGTGTATATTGGCTTTTTAGTAAGACCTACTTAGAGAAACATACTCATCTTGTAGGATTCTTTAGACTGTGGATTAGATCCTTGTCAAGAACGTACAATAGAGCCATGAGAAGAAATTTCTGTAGTGTAATTATGGGGAAAAGAGAAAACTTATTTTCTTTCAAGTTATATAACTCCTTGATATTTCTGTAGTACCATGCTGGTGTTAGCCTCTATTAAAATTGATTAGATTTTCCATAAGTGAATTCCCTAGCTACAATATATCAGTAGCAATCTGCAGCAGTAGAGGAAATTGTTTTCCTGAAGAAGAAAGCACCTATAATTTAACATGTAGTGAGATTGGGAATGGGTGAAGTGAAATCTGCTAGTTAGATGGTGGCTCATATCCTAGTGGCAGATATTGGAAAGCTGTTACATTTTTCAGAAAATACAAAGTTCTGGAAAGCACAACTGAATCAGCACTAAAATCAACACTAGCTGTGAAAGAGGAAAAGATTGCTATGCTAGAAGCTCAAGTGAAAGACTTTCTGAACTTGAACCAGCAGTTACAGAATGATCTAAATATGGTAAGAGCTTAAGTTAATTTTAATTTTTCACATTGCCGTTCTGCACATTCAGATGTTTGGGGGTTTTTGGGTTTGAGGTTTGATTTTTTTTTTTTTTTTTTTTTTTTAAGAACAGATTGGTTCTTCTCTCTACCCCTCCTTACACATCCTTTCCATGAACCTTTTCTCACTGCCTTTTTTGTCCCTTTCTATGTAATGTCACAAAATTAATAAAAAAATTTTGGGCTAGGGGTGCATCAGGAGGGGTATTTTGGATAATAGCTCTTTGTAGATCTGTTTTCCTATGGTTTTCTTTCATTGGTATGGCTGAGTTTTTCTGCCTTGTTTAGTGGAAACATAGGCTGGGGAAGACTGCAGTTGAAACATCTCACCTAAGAACAGCCTGTTTGTGAGGTGACAGTGAGCTTGAGTCAAAAGGCACCTGACTGGAGGCCAGGAGATGTGGGTTCTTCCACCCATCTGTGTCTCAGCTTCCCTGTCTATGAAGTGGAGTAATGGTTGTTGAATCTCTGAAAGCCTGTACAGTGCAAGAGAGGAGTAACATATCCCATCGTTATTAATGCATAATCCCAGTTCCCTCTTTGCTGAAGATTATTGCTTGTTGGCTGTGTAGGTGAAGAAGGACTTTGATGCACTTAAGCAGACTCAGCAGGATGGGCAATATGCTCAGAAGGCACTGAGGAATTCAGCAGAGAAGCTCAATCCCAACCAGCAAATGAATGAGAAATTGGAAAAGGGGCACCAAGAGGCTACCACAGAGCTGCTGAAACTGAAGGACAGGGCAATTGAACTGGAAAGGAATGTAAGCCTTCTATTTCCTTTTAGCTCATAGACTTCTCTTGTGCTCATGAGCGAGTTCCTGGAAACTGGATTTTTGAGCTTAAAGGAATCTGGTGGGGTTTTTGGAGTACCCAAGTCTACCAGATTCCTTGGGTGTCTCTTAGGACTGCATGGAACTCAAGTTCTTCATGTGTCTTGTGTCCATCTTGTCCCATCTTTGCAGGGAATAATTCTGTGTGTAACATCTGTCCTACCTTCATTTAATGCTGGGAAGAGGTTTTTTTATGCATCTGTTGCAGAATGATCATCACTAATTGGTTCTCATCTTTGATAGGACTCCAAATGATCAAGAGAGCTGTTTCTTTTTTTCCTGTCACCCCCTCAATGCCATCTCTCTTTCAGAATGCAGCCCTGCATACTGAGAAGCAGCTGCTTAAGGAACAGCTGAAGCATTTGGAAACACAGAATGTCTCCTTCAACAATCAGATCCTGACACTACAGAAGCAAAATGTCTTTCTTCAGGAGCACAACACTGCCCTGCAGACTAAAACAGCAAAACTCCAGGTCAGGGCAGCCTTGTGCCTCTGTGCCAGGAGGTTGGATTTGATTATGGTAGTTTGGAGAAGATGACAGCTAATAATAAAACAGTTGTGTTGGTAGGCTGATGTCATGATGTAAAGATGAGGCCTAGAAGGTGGAGCTTAGTTCAAGGTCTGAATTTCTCCAAGCTAGAAGGGAATTTGGCTCTGTAGCTAATGACTGGTATCTGTCTTCAGCTAGAAGGTGGTTATTTAGAGAGAATTAGTTAAAATCAATACAGCAAAAACCAGATGTCTTATTCCAGAAGCTACACTTCTGAAATAAAAAAAATTGCTTTTTCCTTTTTCTGTTAATGCTATGCCTCTGAAAGAACTCAAGCAGAAAATGGAAAGAGGACACAAGTCAGCTCCCCATAGGCATTGTGGCAATAAGTTCCAATTGCAGTTTTCAGACTTCTAGACAAAAAGTCAAAGTTGCCAGTGGAAAAGATATTCTTAAAAATTACTTGAATTTTGGGAAAATAGAAATGTGACCAGTTTCAAAGGACTACATAAGCTCTATTTTTCTTGTGTGGCTTTCACTTTTCAAGCTATTCCTCTTGTATGTTCAGAGATGGGGTCTTTTTGTTCTTATTAATTATTTCCCACCTGTAACTGAGTTACATTAGCAACATATAATATCAGTACACCCATCTCTCTACTGAAATCAGACTTGTTAGGAGTACTGCTCACACATACAGCACAGCAGTATTTCCCCCATACACAGTGGTGCAGTTAATGTTTTTGAGTTTGGGTGAACTTAAGTTTCATTTCTTGTACACAAGTATGGGGAACTTTTGACTTTGATCATGGTTGTCAGAGATACATTTGAGTTGTGAGTATTCCAGGTCATCTTGATCTTTGGGCTCAAAAGCTTCTGGTAAAAGTGTTTTTTTCAGTTTGGAGGTTATTGTGATAACTTTTATACTGCTGATAGCATAGCTTTATGTGATGCATACTACCAGCAATAATACCAAAGTGATACCAAATTGTACATAGATGTCTTAAGTCTACAAGGCAGTGTAGACATTATTGACTAACTCTTATATGAATATAAGCTGCTACAAAATGTTTGTTGTATGTACCAGTAGATATTAATAAGTAATACTTACTTCTTACTTGAGAAACTTTAGGTAGAAAATTCAACTCTCAGCTCCCAGAGTGCTTCTCTGATGGCCCAGAACACTTTACTCCAAAATCAGCAGACAGCCAAGGAGAATGAGAATGAAAATCTACTGAAACAGAAGGAGCAGCTGAAAGCAGAGTATGAGTCATTGCTTCAGGACCATGAACACCTTGCTTCACTGCATGAACGGCAGTCTGCAGAGTATGAAAGGCTAATAAATCAGCACAGCTGCCTGAAAACCTTACACAAAACCCTGGATCTGGAGCACAAAAGCTTGGGTGAGAGGTACGCTCACTGCTTGGGGTGTAGTGTAGCCAGAATGTGCCCGTGTTGCAATTTTAGCCTTAAATGTTGTCTCTAATTATAAACAGAAATTACAGAGTTGTTGCCCTGAAAAAGTGTCTATTCATTCTTATTGTCATTAGGACATTAGATGAAAATATTTGCAAAGCTGTAGACTTCAGCTCTCTAAAGGTGGCAGAACAGAGGTGACTGGTGATATTTAACAAACATGGGCTTGGATCTCAGGGTTGCTTTGTCAGAAGTAGCTAAATGCTTCTACTACATTTAAAGATCTGTGCTAAAACAACATACAGCCTTAAAAACACTTTCCATTTCTACTGTGTGGGACCTCTCTTCGAATCATAAAGTCTGCAGGTCACCTAGGTAGTTACCTATATGTAAGTAGTGACTGTCTTGAGAAATTTCAATGATTGAACTTCGTGGCATCCATCTCATGTCAAAGGAGGCTCTCTGAAGGAAACTATATTGATCTAACCATGAGATTGTGATGTATTATTTTCTTGTAGTTCTCATAATCTAAAGGTTTTGCTTCAGGCTCTTCTGTTGAATTAGGAAATCAGTAAACTGTTAATTGTTTAGTCTCTAATCACTGTCATTTTCTTACAACTGTGCATGGATTGAACAATATACATCATGTACTACTACAAAAATGCTGCTTCTGCCTACCTGTCAAACTTCTCTTTTACATCTCCTCAAAACACTTGTGTTTAAGTTTAATTTCTGTGCAAGATCATGAGTTGGGTTCAGAGCAACTCAGAGATGATCCTTGATGGTGGACTGAAAACTGATGCTCAACTTTCTTTCCCAAAGACTAAGGAGCTGACAAATACAATGTGTGGTAGATTTTTATGAAGTACAGTAGTAACCCTATTGTGGTGAAAATACCCACTGGGGCTGTGTGACAGGACAGCTGCTTGGCTGTCGACTAAATGAGCTGTAAGTGATTACACAGACACTGTTCCTGCTTACCAAGTCTCTCCAGGCTGATTAATGGTTCTCATTGATTCAGGCTTTGGTTGAGATTACCACACTGCAGTGTCTACAAGGCAGTTTGTTGTGTTCTTTCTTTGCTTGGTGAGCACCAAACACTAAGCAGCTCTAGCCTAAGGAAAAAGTGTTTTTCAAACAATAGGTTATCTAGAGAGGTAAGTGCTTGGATCACCACTTGAATCATTAACAGTTTGGACTCTATTTTTGGGATGTGATTCCTAGTGAGAGGTGTTGCAGAGTTTTGCAGTTTTAAGAGTGCAGTATCCTCCTCAGCAGATCAATCTTTAAAGATACTTATCAAGGTGATTTGTCCAAGAACTTCATTTGGCTGTCAGGAAAAAAAAAACACAAGGTTTTTTTTAGTGCATATTTTGTTCTCCCTCCATCATGTTCTGCTGAGGGAGCAGATGGGAGAAAGAGTAGCATTAAGAGAAGTTTTCTTATACCTCTCTCTTTAAAGAAAGCATTTAACTCCTAAGATGGAATATTTCACTTTCAAATTCATCTAGAATGCGCCACCTGCTAAATTTTCCCCAGAGCACCTCAGTGCAGCCAAGAAATGTTCTTGTGTGGTGTTTAGGAGACGGGTTTTGCTTGTCACAACTCCAAGGTGATTGATTTTCCTCAGCTGGTGACAGCACTGTAGTCATAGTTCTGTTTCTTAAGGCAGGATTACACTTCCACAACCTATGACTGCAGCTTGTCTAGAAAAATCCACAGCAACTTCAGTTAGCTTGTGCACGTCCAGCAACACATCCCCAAGGTTGTGTAGTTCACTCTGCTGCATTCTAACCACAGAATATTTTCTGCACCTGAGCAAACTTTATTAAGGCTCTCTTGGTTCTGTCTGCACAGAATTAACACTGTAGTGGGGATTTAATAATGGGTCATGTGTAACTGCAGTGAAATGGACTGTCACAGCCCAGCAAACCACAGATGTGTGGGTTTGGCTTAGCAGGAAAAGGAGGGTTAGTGTGTTAGGGTCATTTACCATTAATAGTGATTTTTTGACTTTGTGGTGTCTGGCTGACTGTGTCAGTGAGCACAGAAGGGCTGGCTTCTTCTGCATTTCTAAAATTGCTTGACATATTGCATGTTACCAAGGGAAGGTAATAACTTGCTAGCTACAATTGATTAACTGATCCCTGAGCATTTATTTGTGGCTTAGTCTGGAGAAATCTAATCCTGCAGACGCTGGGAAAAGAATCCCTGCTGTGTACAGTTACATATTGCAGGGAGTTATATTATTGTGTTACCAGTGCTGCCTGGTGATTGTTTTTCTGGGTTCCCTTTGCCACACTTTTTATCATAGCTGAGCATTTTCAAAGTTGCTTCAATCACAAATACCTACCCATAATATTTCTCCTCAAAAAGCAGCAGAATGAATGAAAGCCAAAAAGAGCAAAGATTGTTCAATCCTAGGAATGGATTATGTCAGAGTCAAAATAGTTTCTATATGCATGTATAAGAAGATTTTTTTAAAACCCTCTGTCCAAGAGCCTCATGCTTTAAAAAGTGAAATGAACATGAGTATTTGAATAGTCTACAGGAAGGGTAACCTGATCCCTGGTGGTAGAGCTTGTCAGGTTGCACTGATTGTGCTCAAATTGTAGGCTTCAGGCTGAATCTGCAAGATTTTGCCTGAGGATTTCATTAGGGCTCCAGACATGAAGAATCATTTTCATTTTTGCAGACAGTCTCCTCCTTTCACCTAACAACCAGGAGAGCAGCTGTGGTCTGCCTCAGGCTCAAGGGGGCAGCCTGTGGTGCTGGGCCTGGCTGGTAACACTGGACCAGTATTCTGCTTCTCTCTAAGCAGCCTTCTTTAAAACATTGAGGGCTTGGATAAAATTAACAGAGTAGCCCTATCATACAGAGACAGCAAAAGAATTTACAGCACAGTCTGTGCAGAGACAGCCATGGTGATCTCTGCCAAAGGTCTGACTGGAGTTTGTCTTCTCAGACTCTGCACTGGCACACAGTCTGTCTAAAATGCTTCTTGGAGCTGGATGTGAAACCTTCCTCTGCTTTCAGGTTCTTCCATTTGTTGTACGGACATTGAATTTGAAATGTCCCAGAGCTGAATGGAGGGAGAAAACAAATAAATAAGGTTAATTAAACTCTACTGCTGTCGCTGGGAATGAATAGCATAAAGCAGCCTTTGTCTGGGAGACAGGTACTTTTCTGTGTGGCCCTTCAATGGACTGGAATTTGGGACAGGCTATAATTTGACCCTGGGATGAAGGGAACGGTAGCCTAAAAGAAAAACAAGTTGGCAAGAGTCAGTGTGTTTGGTGCTGTCTGCTGGTTTTGGTTTTGTTTTGAAGTTTTCATGACTGCAGAGTAACTGTGCTCTGCATTCATCTTTGCTGGCATGAAAGTCACAGCAAGATGATGCTTGTTCTCTTTAGCTTTTTATGCAATGCTGCATCTTCTGCCTAGATTCTGTTTTTAAATTGCTTGGAAGAATATTTCTGCATTACTGACACAGATATGTCTGATAGGTTGGGGCAATACCCTTTCCTTACAGTAACCAAAAATGTGCTGATGACTTTTGGCATTGACTGCGCCAGTGTCCCCAGTGGCTTCTGCTGGTCTGTATGGGCACAGATTCTGACAGAAGCCACCAGAGGAAACAAAAAAAAAAAGTGGGAGCAGCTTGCTGCCTTGTGAAGTGATCTCAATCCACCTCATTCTTCAGCATTTTCTGAATGCAGGTGGTGTAGCACCTCAGGGAGGCTGAGTCTGCCTAATCGATGCCTGTGCCAAGTATCAGGAGAGTTGTTCCACACCTCGGTACTTTGGCATTCCAGAGATCAAGGTTAAAGACACAGCTGATGGCATCAGCCCTCTCTCTCCATGTCCCTGCCCTGAATGGTTTATGCACAAGTTATATAAACCAAAAAACATCCAAAGCCTGGATGTGAACTCCAGGTTTGCTCTTGGTTTTTTCACTAGTGGACAAGTAGAGCAACTCAAGCAGGTGAGTCAGGCCTTGCTTAAAGATATTTTACTGTCAATTCACTGATACCTCATCATCTGTCTGGAATATGCAGGAGATTGGTAGATGTGCAGGATGCTGTTACCTATGCATATAACCTAATATGCATTAGGTGGTTACCTAACCAACTCTTGCTCATTGCTTTCTTGTTGCCTTTTGGGAGCTACATTTTGGTCAGGTTTCTGATTCTTGCCACTGTCAGTTTGTGACTGGGATTCTGGTTCAGTGGTGCAGTTTCTGCTCACTCTGCAGGATCTCATGCAATTATCAAATGACCAGAATCTGGAACTGAAGTAAGATTCTGGCAATTGTATTCCAGTTTGCTAAAAAAAGCTTTTCTTTTTATTTTATTCTAAAGTATTCTCTGCTAACTTGTATATTAAGTTGAATTTTTGTGCACAGTGTGGAATTCTTCAGCTTTGGTATAAGTTTGACCACATAAAGGTGGATGAAACAAAGCAAGCAGAAGAATAAAGTATTTTCTGGTCATTGTGGTATTACCTATTAAAAATCTTAATCCAGAGGAAGAAAAATGTTTAAATGAAAGCTGAGGGTATGGTATTCCTCCTTTTGCAGATACAGCAGTTTAATGAAACACAAAGCAGAATTAGAAGAGTTGGAATTAGTTTTAAAAACTGAGAGAGAGGTTTTGCAACAAGAGAGAAGGTCAAGTGCAATAACCATTGGTGAAAATCAGAAGCTGAGGGAGGAACTGGACAGGTATGGTTCCTTTGCTGAATTTTTATATATATAGAATTTAAAATTCAATTAGGCAAAATATGGGTGTGTTGCTTTAGCTCTGAAGTACCTTCATATGATGTGTGTGTTCTTTTTTTTTCTCTATTTCGGTATTGTTGATTTGGTAATTTTAACTCAATAAAGATTGTCAGTTTCATGAATGTCAACTGATACTGTTTTTTGGTGCTTCAGACCTGGGACCTTTGCTCATACAAAATAACACGTGGGTGGTTCAGTTTACAAACTTTTTCTGCAATGAATTGTTTCCAAGCACTTCCTTTAGGCAGAGCTATCAATGCCCAACCCATTAAATGATACTGTTTTGTTTTGGGATTTTTTTCTCTTGAGGAGAACTGGTTTATGGTTTTTACACAATGTGATTTTTTTAGCTCTAGGAGCTACCATTGTTTAATTTCTGCTGCCCAGAGGAAACTGCCATTCCTGTTACTGAAAGCAGCCTTAGAGACTCTTGATCAGTGGGTAGCTGATAACTCATGGCAGAGCCCCTTCTGAGAGCCACACCCAAAAACCTCCTGTAGCCTTGCCACTGTTCATTCTGCAAAGGTGTTTTGAGAATCTGTTTGGTACAAATAAGGGGCCAAGAACACATCAAGTTAAAGCAATGCAAGGTTTAATTGTATTTAAAAATCACATTTTAAGTTGTGCTACAATTGTACAGTGTACTTTAGAACAGTGCAGAGGTCTCCAGAGGTTTTCTCAAGTTTGCTGTTCCTAATTCATTTTCTTAGGGACAAAGATGTTGCATAATGTTGATTGCAGGGCTGGCAGAGAGCCAGGCTTGTCTGTCAGCAGATACAGAACTTAATCTGTTTGTTTAGTTATTTAATGTTTTGCCTGCATGATTTGTAGACATTTCTAGGTTTACCTAAAAGTCTAAAAGAATGCCACAGCATCATCTTACAACACTACGTGTTTCACACTTCAGAACACTTAAATGCTCATGTTTTGTGCATCAGGATAAAAAAAAAAATGTGTGGGTTTTCTTTATTTGTGCCAAATGGAGTTGCCTTAAATCCATGTGCTCTTAAATACATTGTGCATCAGAAGTTTGTGGTGTGTTTTCTTACATATTGAGGAAATAGCAGTTTTATTTTTCATGTGTTTTCCTTTCAGTTCTTTTGTAGATTTGAAACTTTTCATGATATTATCACTATTTCTTAATGAAGTTTTATTATCTGCTTAGAATGAAAATGTCCTTAGGAGTTACTCTTTTGAACTATGTTTGATTTAGTGAGAGCTGCAAACTGATGATGTGGTCTTTGAATGTGAGGTCTTTTCTGTCAAGTGTCCTTCAAAAGCCTGCTGTCTTCGTGTTTAGGGTGAATTTCTTGCACAACCAACTGAAGGCAGAGTATGAAGGGCTGCATTCACACACTAAAGAGCTGAAAACTTCCTTGAACAACTCTCAGCTGGAGCTGAATCGTTGGCAAGCTCGCTATGATGAGCTGAAAGAACAGCACCAATCCATGGATATCTCTCTGACCAAGCTGGATAACCACTGTGAGGTGAGCAGCTGTAGATGTGCAGCTACTGCTGCTTTTGTGTTAGAGAGCTGACATTCACTGTGTGGAGCTTTTGACATGCAATATAAAGAAGGCCAAACCATGAAACAACACCCCCATATAGTTTGAAGTGTATAGGTTTGTGTCTTAGGTTGCCATGCTATTGTGTTATCTTGATTATGATGCACTCCAGGGAAGCCAGATGCAGAGAAGAAATTAATTTGTCTTGTTCAATAGCTCCTGTCCCGTCTAAAAGGAAATCTGGAAGAAGAAAACCATCATCTCCTGAGTCAGATTCAGATGCTGAGCCAGCAGAATCAGATGTTATTGGAGCAGAACATGGAGAGCAAGGAGCAGTATCATGAAGAACAGAAACAGTACATGTAAGAAAAAAGAGATTTGAGTTGGGAAACCTAAAAAAGTAATCTAGACAAAAATGGAATACAAATCATCTCTCAGGACTAGAAGAGCAGGCAGTGGAATGATAGGTCTTCTTGATACCTGTTGGAAAAGAGGATGTTTGGTAGGAGATAACTGTAATGGGAGAAGCACAAAATGTTTGTGCTTTTCCCTCACTGCAAAGGGATGTTCACGAAACACCTGGGTAAGCACAGCTCTTTGCAAATAATACAGATGAACCTATGTGGAAAATTCAGCTAGAAAAGATGCAATGCTAAACCCAGTGGTACTTCTCAAAGAAGAAGAGTTTGGGAAAGTTTGGGAAGCGTTTTAAGATTTGGAAAACAGCCGAGTTGCAACAAAAATTTAGTCTTAAGAGAGTAATTTTTTATTTAGATTCCTGAAGAATAGGAAGTATTCATACTCCTCTTGCTTTTTTCATTTGCATTTCAAGAAAGACCTTCATTGATGTTTTTTTTAAGGATACAGACAACAACATACGTTGCTGTGTCCTTAATGCGCAGGCTGAAGTGAGATACCCTGTTTAAAGATACTGTGCATTTACAAAGAATCCTGTTTTCACTGCAGTGGATTTTCCTTATAGGTATGAAAGAAGGAAGAAAAATGTTCTTAATCCCAAGAATTTTAGTTTAAGCCCATCAGGATGGTGTGGGAGTTACTGAGATGAGTTTTATAGCAGTTCTTGCTTATATGGTTGAAGTATTAGAAGTTGTTTGCTGAAAAAGACTGAATACAATTCAGATGTACTCTAATCTGTTTATCCTGGTGTCTGACTGTTCTATGGTGGAGGTACATTTGCCCCACAACTTGAATGAAAATAAGATCTGCCAACTTCCACTGTGTAAGTTAATAAAATAATGAGTAAAAAATATAGTTAGTCTTAACACCCACCAAACAAACTCTGCCTGAGATATTAGTTAGTAATCCAGCCCCACCACCTACTGTTGTTCTTTCACCTTTTTGTGCTTATTGCACAAAAATCACCTATCAGCATGGTTGGTAGGCTTTTGCATTTGCCCTCTCCAAACAGACTGTGAGTGAACTCAGAGATTCTAAAGGTTTTGGATAGGAAGATATTTCAGTCTCTTTCCTCTCTTGGTGGCTTTTGGTGTTCAGTTTTTTGATTATTTTTGCTTAATTTCATAGAGATGACTCAGAATATGCTTTTCCCCCTCACAGTGACAAATTGAATGCCTTAAGGAGACATAAGGAAAAACTTGAAGAGAAGATCATGGATCAGTACAAGTTCTACGATCCTGCTCCAAAAAAGTAAGTTCCACATGCACTCAGTTCTGCTGTACAGATCAGTGAGGGTGAGAAAGGGCTTTCCATAACTTCATCTGAATAAGGATGCTGTCATCTCCACTTGTCTCTTCCCTCTCACTCTACAAGATGTTCCCTGAAGCAGCAGGTTGTGTTCATGTAGAGCTTAGGGCCTCTGTATTAATACAGGAATCTGAAACTTCCAGAAGTAATTGAGAAAGAACCACTTTGCTCCTAGTATGGTGACTAACCAGCCCTAGGAGCTGCTCTTTCAAAGCAAGGGCTGAGCAGTCTGTTGGAGAGAAGGGACTTTATATTAAGAACAACAAAAAAGAGCCAAGCTAATTCCTCCATACCTAGTTCTGACTGATAACCTTTAGCAAAGAGGCTTCAAAGTAGCTTTCAATTGTTTCCTTCTCAATCTGTTCCTATAGTGGATTTTTTCACGCTGTAAGAATGTCTTATGTGGTCCATATGTGTAGTTTAGATTTCTAGCAGAGAGAACAGTTGTCTTTCTCACATTTCTCCTGCTGAAGAAATATTTCAGCAAAAGTAATTTTGACTTTAGTAGAGAAATGGATCTCAAGGGCTGTGAAATTCATGCTACATTTTTTGAACCAATTCATGACAATAAACAAATAAGAACGTAGGATGGCTTGATGGTTTTAGCACAACTGTAAACTTCTTTGGGGAGTATTTCTTGTAGCATTTTCTGAATTCCATTCACAAAACCTGCTTTATCAGGAAAAATCCCTGGATTGGAGCCAGAGCCTTAGTGAAATTAATCAAGCCAAAGAGAGAGACTCCAAGGGAGCGGTTGAAAGCAGCAGCAGAAAGCCCCACATGGCATTCTGAATCCCCAGAGATGGTAACCTCTCCATCTGCCTCTCAAAAACTGAAACATCAACATGAGTCTCAGGATAATACCTCTCAAGGGTCAAACCCCGTGGAAGAGAGAGAGACCTCTGGGGGCTCTTCAAACAAAGGTAAGGAATGCCCAGCCTAAATTCATGAGCTGAAAAAAATTTTTTAAAGATTTCATATATAGGATATGTTAATGTCCAATCACATTATATTTTGTTTGTTTTGGGGCTCTTTTTTTTGGTTGTTTTTTTGTTTGGTTCTTTTTGGGTTGGTTTTGGGGTTTTTTTTAGTGCTATAGAAGTTTTAGTATGCATAAAACCGTAAACTAGAAATTGGAATAAACTGTAGAAGGTAATGGGTTGGGTCTGGTTTTAGTTTGCTTTCTTTCTTTTATCTACTACTTCTCCCTTCAGCTCTGTTTGCCCAGATACATTGCATGTTCCTGAATAAGTTGGTTCTAGTGCTTCATTTACTGGGGTTTTGCAGCAGAGCAGTTTAAAGCTGGATCATGGACTGGTGTGTGGCTCAGGAGAGCTGTCTGTGCGGGACACGAGCTGGCTGACAGCCACTGCCAGCAGGTGGTGCACGTGCAGAACAAATAACCCTTTTGTGTAAAGAACTGATTTGTCATAATCTGGTGATTTCGGAGGACAATACCATGTTTTGATTTAGAATTGAACTAGGAATTTTTCGTGAAAAATGATGTTGGGTTTTTTTAAACCCTAAGGCCTATGTAAGAAAGATTTAATGATTTTCTGCTAAATTTGTTTATACATTAAATCAAGTGTTCCTAATTATGGAAAATGTAAAAGAAAGTTTCTCAAAACAAATACTCCTCATCCTTAAGGGTAATACATATGTCCCAAGCTCTGTTTATTCTATTGAGATAGTTTCTGTCAGCTTCTATACATAGATTGTTGTACTCCAGGAAAACTTTCCAAGAAGCAATTTTGAAATAGATACTTGAATAATAATTCCTGTCTTCCAACTGCGGGGGGTGGGAAACAGAAGGGAAGCAGCTGAGAAAAACTCTTATTATAAACTACAGCAAGTATCTGTCTGTCTGTCTGAAAGTTTTGTTTTGATTGGGTAAAATCCTTTCTCTATTCTATTTCTTTGAGGTCATTTATTCACTCGAAGTCAAAACAGATGTTTTATGGAATAAGATCATCCATATAATTCCAGGAGATGTTAAGTGTTTAACATGCATCCAAAGTTCAGCATGGGAAGTTGGGCTTGTGTTGCCACAGAACAAGGCCCTTGTAGAGTGCCAGAGATAACAGAAATCCTCTGGGGCTTCACTTGTTTTGATATTATGTGAAGCATACATATTGGAGACGAGTATCACCAGCACTAAAGCCTAGAAGACAACTAGGAAATTTGAATGCATTATCACTGAGTAACATGTACAGCAATTTAATTTTATATTATAAAGCAATATAATGATCTAGCAGTAATCACTTAGTGGACTGGCTTAAATATTGTATGTATGTGTTCTTCTATGTTTTAATCTGAGTCAGATTAGCTGTGTTTAGTTATGTATTCATCAGTCCTCTATTATAGGCGTTGGTCATTGTTTAGCCTTTTCTATTTTAACTGGTTGTATAGTCTTTAATCTGTGTTAAGACATTTTACATTTTATTTATAAGGCTTTTTTTTTTACTTTTTTTTCTTCTTCTTTTTGGGATACCTGGGTGATAACAATTTAGCTGCACAGCGCAAAAAGATTGCCTTTTTGAGAAGCAAAAGCAAGGATAAAGAAAAGTCTCCTAAGTCTCCATCGAATCATCAGTCTTTCTCTAATCGGCTCCGGTTCTGGTCTTCTTCCGACATCCCATCCTCTCCTAATGAAACTCTTTCTTTCCCGGAACTGGGAGTTTTCTAACACCTTCTCTGTAGCATTTATCTTCATTTATTTCTGACAAATATAAAAAAAAAAAAATAAAAAAAAAAATCTCACATGCCGTAAAAGAACACGCACATTGATAGAAACACTCAGCATGTCTATACAATACTCTAAATACAAGCAAAGATTAGCGAACACGGACTTAAGTTTTCCTGTAGAAGATGAATCACTATTGCACACTGGATCATTTCTTCAATGCAGCACACTTTAGGGGACCTCATGGCATACAGTTTGCGTATGTATATTGGCTGTGGTGCATGTTGTAAGTAAGTGAAGTTGCTACTCGCCTCAATATTTTCTTGCAATCATGTGCTTGCATTGTGTCCAGTTAAAGTGTTGAACTGAATTGCTGTTGCTATGCTTTCTACAGTGTGGTAGTCCTACTGAAATACAAATACAGTCTCGATCTCCAGAAATTTTTCCAATAGTTTGTGCTATGAAATTATTTTTAAAGGCACATTTTTATAGCATCTTCTCTGCTTTTAAATAGTCTAGCTTTGAATATAGAGTGGAAGCTACTGGAAAAATTATTCTTAGCCAAGTGTCTTGATGCTCACATTCAATACTGATGTTTAGCAAAGTTTTATACTTCCAATTATGAAAATTCATCTTGATTTGAGCAGCTGTTTCAGTTTCTTCTGCTCCAGCTTCAACAGATTCACCAGAATGTTCCACAGAACATTCTTCTTTTTGGAAGAAGAATGTAGATTTGTTCTCTTCAGATTGGGAGTAACCTTCATAAATCCATTGCCCAGAATTCTTGTTGCTTAATAGTCATGACTTGATGGCTTCTGAAATGAATGTGCAGGTCCAGTCCCCACCCTGTTAGAGAACTGGATGCAGCATGGGCAATGTGCTGTGGGGGGCTCAGCAGAGAAACCAGATCTCATTTCCCTTCTCACTCTGAGAACTGGCCCCAGTGGCACAACCAGGGACTCTGGCAGAACAGCCTGTTTGTTGTTGCCCATTCTGGGATTTGTAGCAATGTTAGTCTCCAGGGCAATGAACATTTTTGGCATCCATGGAAGGTGTTAAGTGTATCTGCGAAACCAGTTAGAAATACAGATTTGCATGTGAAGCCTTAGCCAGTAATTGCCCCTGCAGGCATGGCATAAGCTTCAGTTCTGAGAGCCAGAGCTGGCCCAGAGCTGTGGAGCCCACGCAGATCTAGGGAGAGAGCATTGTTCCTGAAGGAAGTCAGCTCCCAGGGGCCACCTAAGATGACAGCACCTTGGTCTATTGCTCTAATACAACTTCTCAGCTGCTCTGTGCTTTGAACTGTCTGTCCATTGTCTCTGCAGTGTTTATTGCAAAGTTGTTTATTCTGACTGCTGCACTCTGCTGCATTTTCAACATTTAGTTTCTGTTACTTAATCAAGTAATCCATAGAAATATATAGAATCTAGAATCTTGCATCTCATTAAGTGTGTTTTCTGTAGTAAATTCTTTAAATTTTGTTCTATGTGTGCTTTAAAGCATTACATTGACATTACAAGAAATTAATTAACCTGCTTCATCTGTAGAAAAGAATTTTTCAGATTCCTAATCTAAATAATATTCCAGCAGACAGTTTTTGTTGTTCTCCCACTAAGATCCCAGGAACTCCACTTAAAAATCATTGCACCAGGACATCATAAGAGCAGTTTCAACCTTGTAAAGACTGAGCTCTAACTCACAGCAAAGATATTAACCTGAAAGCAGTTAGCTTAGTGCATGGATCATGATAGATAATTTTCAAATCAGCATTATTTTTCTTTGAGTAAGAGCATGACTACTGTCACTCTTTCCCTATTCTATTTTATTACTGAAGTCAATTCTTATAAAATGCACCTACAAGGAATAATGTTATGGGAATTTCACACTTCACTTATCTTTTCTGGATTCATGTCTTTGCTCCTTTTCTTCCTCCTTTCACAGTAATTGTTGCATGTATAATATCAACCCTCCCACGGGCACTAAGCAGCCCTTGTCACTCCCACACTTTACAGAGAGCACACATGATTGACAAGCTGGTGGCAGAAATTTCCTATCCACTACTGCACTGTTTATGGAAAAGCTTGCCAAACTAGCGCCTCTGTTGTGCAGTTTCTTTGTGCCTGCTTGTCATGTTTGTATGGGCAGATAAATACAAATCCCCTAATGCTATTTTTCATTGAGTCTTATTCATTTACCTCTCTCTCCACCAGTACTAATGGACCTAAAGCAAAAAAGGAATTCCCATCACGGAGGCAGCAATGATAATGTTGAAATCTCAGCAGACTCTGCAACAAAACCCAGCTGTGTGGAAATGGGTGCCAGGACTTACTCAAGCTCAGCTATTCACATGCACACTTCCACCCCCATCTCCCGGCTCCAGAGCAGGCCAAAAGGTGTGTGGTGCATTTGATTCACCAGCTGGTAGTGCCAGGCAGGCTGGCTGCTTCATAGTTCCTGCAAGGCTCTAGTGGCATTCAAGTACAAAACCAGAGCACTAATATTTTCACTCCTGCTTGATCTGCTGTGTGGTTTAATTGATGAGATGCAGGGTTTACTCACTCTTGTAATGTCATCAATTTGACATAGCACATTTGAGTGTCAGTTCTTCAGTGGTTCTCTGCCCAGGGTTTAGAAGATGGGTCTGTAAAACCCTCTTGATCACCTTGGTCTTCTACACTGCTAGAATGCATTGGAGACTGACCTAAGGATTAACCTTATTGTGTTCAATTGGCCTTTTAAGTTTTATGTTCTTTTCCAGGCTATAATTCAGAAGATAATCTATGTGAGCAGTCCCCAGAGGTCGAGTTTGCAAGCACCAGACAGCATGGTAAGCTTGTAGCATGTGGGAGTGCTCTAAACATCTGCATTAAGTCTTGTTTCATTGCATCCACCTGAATTGTCCTGGAGTGTTTTAGTTACATTAATATTACTGAAGGAGGTGTAGTAATGCAGCATCATTTTGGGAATAGGATTCTAACTGCTTCTGGTTTTCTGTTGAAGCTTTTAATGGAAGTTTTGCCAAAGTGAATTTTCAAAACAATGCTGAGGTTGAGGCAAGTGCCTTCCTCCACCAACAGACCTTTTAATGCATGTCCTACAGATTTGTTGCTGATTTTTCTGGAGAATGTTTCATTCCTTCCTTAAGGGAGTGAATCAGCAGTAGAAAAATTTGGTATGGGGCTTGCGGATGCACAGTGGGAACACTGTTAAAGCAGCAGCACTGCCTGCTTAGAGATTGTGGAAGACTTAATTTGCAAGTTGGCTACCAGCTTCTTCCAAAGAAAACTGAAAAAGAGACAGCAACTTATTTTTAAGCTTTTTCAGTAATTGCCTTACTTTATAGTTACTGTAAAAGCCCAGAATATATTTCTGTGCGCAAAAAATGAGATAAACAAGATGGATCCTAAACAACTTGAAAAATGAAGATGTTTTCTACTCTGTCCAGTTTTTGGCATTCTGTGTCTATTATGTTGTTAATGTTTTCAAAGTGAATTAGTTGCACAGGTCCTATTTTCAGAAGGGAGACTGTAGCCAAGTCTTTTAGAGAATCAGAGGAACTTAAAATCTGTTTGTTCAATGCTTGATTTGTGTTTTTCAGTGTCCAGGCCAAACAGTTTAGAGAGCAGTAGGAACGCTTCCAGCAATAGTTCACCTCTCAATTTGAAAGGTAAAGCTTTTACAGCTGAGTTTGTGACAAACAGGAAGTGAAATTCCGTGAAACTGTGTGTAAAATGCCATTTTCTTTCCAATTAATTCTAAAGACTTGTTTTGAAATGGGAGTGATTATGCAATCTGGACATAGCTGTCTTGGGAATCAAAACTGCTGGCAAGAAGTGCTTTCCTAAGATGGATTCTGGCAAGGGGTAGCTCTTAGGGCAGACAGTCGAGTTTTGCTTCAGTCTGACTGGCATCGTATTGTGGGAAATATCAGGCCACTCTTAGACTCTACAACAAGAGATCTCTGTGGTTCTTACTCTGTACACAGCTTGTGTATGGAACCAGTGTGCTCTGGAGATTTACTTTTGCTGAAGCTGTGCATCCTTGAAGGATGCCAAGAGACCTGACACTGTGGAAAAATCTGCTTTCTGCTTTTCCAGTGTCAGGTTCTAGCTTTCAGATCACACAGCCAAGGCTGGGAGATCTTTCAATGACACAAAGGTGGTAAAGAGGAACCCCACTATTATCTTAGTAGTATAAGGCTCATTAGCCCCCAGTGCTATTTTTATTCCTTGGTGAAGTAGTTGGGCTTTTTTAATGTGCTGTAAGATATTTACTAGTCCTGATTTTTCAAAGCTCTTATTCCTTTGAGCTCTGTAGGAGAAAAAAGTAAGGTAGAAAATGCTACCCAGTCTGTGTGGAAATGGCCCTGGATGATAAAATTCCTATTTGAGTGTGAAATCTACTGAAATTATGTCGGAGCATTGCCATTAATGATGTTTATGCTTCTCCTCAGGTTCCTTAGACCATATCCATGGTAGAACTGAGAGCCTCAGCAGTGAAGATATGGTGCCAAGCAGAGAGGCAGCAGTCTTGCTCCGAGACCCGTATCCCTTTCACTCTGCTGCCGCTGCTTTCTTAAGCCCTGGCAGCAGGCACGAGTCCTCCTCCCACAGGAATGGTTTGATGTCCTGTGAGGTCTCTCAGAAGAGCAATCCTCCTCAGTCTCACGCAGGCAGGCAGCGATCTGCCTCTCCTGGCAGCGAGATGGTAACTTTGGAAGAGTTCTTGGAAGAGAGCAACAGGCTGTCTCTACCAAGTGTAAGTAAATAGAACTAGATGGCCCATTTCAGATGTCAAAAAATTGTTCAAACCTGATTAGGAGGATGAGGGCAGAGGGAAACAGAGAGAGACAAGATGATCCTTGTTCATATACATGAGTACTATCAAATCTCGCAAAACTAGTGAGGCAGTTTTAATAACTAAGGCAAGATTAGCTTTCACATAGCACTCTGCTGATTTATTTTGGTGTATCAGCTATGGCAAGTCAGATAATTCACGACAAGTACTGTGTATTGGACTGCTGGGGCTTTTTTCTAGAAAATGGTTGTGGTCAAGGTTTTGTACCATCAGTTCTCAGTGCGAGGTATTTCTGTTTATAAATGGGTAAGTTTTCTATGTAATTTTCAGCTGCTAAATCTCTAGTTAGGAATGAAACCTAGAATAGTTTTCAGCTGAAGTGCAAAATACGCAGTTGCTAAAACCATCTCATAATCTGAAAATATCAGTGCATTTGAGAAAGACAATTTGTCTTGCAGAAGGAAGTTTTTATACTTTCACCATGTTTGTAATGCTGACTGATACTTACCTATTGGTTCAATGACTGCTCATTTAATTTGCTCATTTAAGTGCTTTTTTCAGGAGCTAAATGTTTGTTTCCAAGATGGCATTTGTCTTTCACTGCTCAGACAATAGTGAGGCCGTGCACTATTGAATGGGTTAATATTTTAAAAACAATTAATTGGTAGTATAAGTGAACAGACATTTCTATTTTATGAATGTCTTGGTAAAAGTATTGAAATCAGCAGAGCTATAAATTCTGATTCTTGAATTTTCAGAGTAATGTTTAAATATACCTCCTACTCTCTTGTTATCCTAAGTACAATTCTTAGCGTTTAGAGATGTTTAAAATTATTGCCTTTTTGTGTGTCTGTAACTACCTGACCATGTCCATTTTCATTCTTTCTGTCATCCTGTTCCTTTTCAGCATCGGCGCAGTTTAAATGAGAGTGAAATGATTTCACTACACCAATTTCTGTTAGAAGCTGATGCACTGTTGTACCCCCCTTGCTACTCCCTGTGTCCTTCCATTCATCAGGAACATTCGCAGTCACTCGAATCGGTCCTCAGTGTTTCATGTCCCGACAGCGTGAGGCACAGAACAGTCAGGGGAAATAGGAGATCTGCTTCCTTCTATATCCCCAGGGTATCCATTGTTCTTATTATGAAGGCAACAGCTCCTGACTTACCACAGCTTTTGCTAGCATATTAATGCCTATAGAAGCCTACTGTAACTCTTAGTTGTTATTTTAAGGGCTGGCAGATCACTTGCATTAATTGCTGATAAAATATTTGCAGCGCTTGTTGTACACATGCGTGTTTTCAGAGGACTCGTCATTCTGTAATGTTAATGTGCGTAACAGCTGTTTAAATAAAGTTAAAAATAACCTTAATGCATTAACACTTAGTTGAGCTTAGACATTTTCACACTGCACTATTACCATTGATGGTGTTTGCTTATGGAAAATGAGTTTTTTGACTGGAAGAAATATTTGGAACACTAATGAAATAAGTATATTAAGCTTTAAACATGCTCCCTAGAGAACATGTAAATATCATGAGCTTGTTCAGCATCTTCTTTGTAAAGGCAGCATGTCCCTTAACTGTTCTGAGCATGCCTTTTATTAATAGTACAATGGCAGCTGATTAATCATCATTTTTGGATTGCATGGACCATCGTCATGAAATGCTCATTGTATATTTTGTTTTACTGCCAGGTTAATTGTCTGACTTGAAATTCGCAAGTTCATTGTGGGCAAACAATTTTTGTAATGAATTTCTTGTATATTTCATTGTATTGTACATTCAGCTTTTAATATACATAGCATATTGAGTGGGAGAGGTGAAGGTGAATGGAGAAGGAATGAAACTTTCTTGTGATGCTAGCACATCTCCCCAAGGCATTGACTTTTGTTACGTTCCTGAAGTTACAGTAGAGAGTTATCCAGATGAACTGTATTCTGGAATATGACAGACTTAATTGATAGATGCTGATACCGATGGTTGATGTCATCAATATGATACTGATGGCTTTTGAGAAAGGAAGCAAAAGAGCTGCTGTCCAGGTTGTAACCAAAATGAAACTTTTAAAAGTTATGACAATTAACCTGGCAAACAAGGCTGTCATAATGTAATTACAATAAGTACATTATTCCTTAAGGTGGATTTATACCATTTTAAACATTCATCTCTTCTGTTCCCCACTATATAAAATCTATGTGTTTGGCTTGAATTAAGTGGGAAGGAAGACTGGGTGAATACAGAATTCTGCATGATACTTTAAACAAAAGCATTTTCATTAATATGACGTGCATGTTTTCTCACAACAGGACCCCTCCACTGACAGAGATGAGTTGCTCAGCGATTATTTTAGGAAAGCAAATGAGCATTCAGCTACTGGGAACTTGCTGGTTCAGCCATCCAGGAAGGAGGCTGCTAAGATGCCCACTAATCTTGTTGCTCCAACTGTGAAGATGGCCGTGGCTGGTGATGAGGGAAGAACGGCAAAGCCTGACAATTACATGAAGCCAAACCTCAGACAAGGTGAACCTGATGCTCTGGCAAACCCCCAGGGGTCCCTTAAGCTTCCTCACACAGCACAGCACCAGTGTGGCAGCGGGGTGCGGCAGCTGGCACAGCCTCAGCAGCCTGGACCCGCGAGCAGGAGGAGTATGTCACTGAACAGGGCGTTCAGCTTAGCCTCTGCAGACCTCCTCAGGGCTGCTGGCCCAGAGGCCTACAGGCAGGAGAGCCCTCAGAGGGCAGGGGCAGAGCTGCGTGGGGGCAAGGACACTGTCAGTCAGAGCACCAGGGCTTCTGTGCCAGCGAGCTCCCAGGCACCCTTAAGAGAGAGGCCGCAGTCTGCAAAGGCGGCAGGTTCTGTGCAAGGCGTCGATTCCCGCTGCCGGCAGCTTGATGGGAGGCGCCTTTCCCTGGTCCCACCAAAAGATGAGAGGCCACTCTCCTTCCATCAGTTCTCTGCCTCACCCTCTGCATCCACCAGCAGTCTGAACGCCCAGCAGCAAGAGCGTGTGAACCCTGGGCAACACTACTCATCTGCATCGCACACTCCCTCAAAAGTCAAACCCAAGGCGGCACCTCGTTCTGAGGAGGTGGCCGCAGTGGCCCCTGCCAGAGCTGTTTGCAGCAGCACTGAGGGAAATACTTCCCTTGGGCAAGGCCAGGGTGATGCCCCCCTTACCAAGTGCCAGGGTAAGCTGTTAGAAAGCAGCTCTGGGGCTGTAGAGGAGCCCGGGAGGGGAAGCAGCTCCACCAGCACTCCTGGGTCTTCTGACCCCCAGGGGGATCAGCAGACGGTTTGGTATGAGTATGGCTGTGTGTAGCCCACAGGTGTAGCTGTAATATGTGTTTGGTATGGCTGTTGTCCAGGTACCATTTATCTAGACACTGTCAGGTCTTAAAAGGCATCACCTGCATGCTGCTCAGTGTTCTCTGGGTGCTGTTCTCTAGTTGGACAAAGTGTGATTAAGAGAATCACAGAGCAGAACCCCAATCCTTCTTCTGACACTGTTGTGCCTAAAACAAAGTGGAAGCCTGGCCTAATCTCACAGCACTGATTCTCACAGGTTCTGAGCATTCCCCAGTCCAGCAGAAGATTAACAGGGTCCTCTGTCATTGCTGCACTGTGCACCCTTTCTGCATGCATTAAAGAAAACTTTCATAGTTCGTGTGTGTGCTAAACCCAGCCCCACCATTGGTAAATAACCATACTGAAAAGGTCATATAAAAGCCAAATCTCTCCCCTAAAGACAAAACCAAATGCTTGACTGAAGTGGCATAGAGATGAAGAGCAGAAGTACGTGGCTTTAGCCATGGATCCAGTAAAATCTGATTTTCTAGCCACAGCCACATCTTATAGAAGGTATTGTATAGACTTCAAGGGTCACATCTCAACCCTTCCCAGTTGGGCTTTGTAAACAGAGGCCAGCATAATTACCCACTGCCTTCACTATAGCTGCAGCTCAGTGGATCCTTGACTTTGCAATCCGAGTGGTGCTGCCTTTTGAAATTTGTTTTATCTCTTATACAAACACTGGAACTAATGCAGCCTTTCAGGGGAGATGCCATTTCAATTGCAAAGGTGGCATCTCATGTACAAAAGTATCTTGTAAGTATGTATATAAGAGGCTCAAGTACTGTATAAGAATGCTGTGTAAATTGTATTATTACATCCTCGTGTGCATGACAGCCCACGTCCTGTGTGGGATTCTGTCTCTTAGAAATCCTTGTTTGTCTCCCAAGAACTTTTCTCGGTATAGAAAGCAAAATAATTTTGTACACATGTGAAAGAAATATACTTTTAAAAATCTATTTATGTGCAAAGAAGTTCCTTGTATGTTTCTGTCCAGAGTGTCATCCGCTGCTTCTGTATATATGATCAAATGTGTATCTTTAATTCCATGTTTGTAAACCTGTTTTTCTTGAAATAGTCTAAATCCTTTTAAAAATACTTGTTTTGCTGGTTCTGATTTAATTTAGTAAAAGATAAAACTGATTCATTTGATGATGTTTTTGTTATCTAATATTTAGCAATCCCATTCTGAGAACTATAAAATTGTTTATAATAAAGATTAAAATTAAATTGATTGATTGATGTTGTACTTTTTGTCCTTGGAAAAATAAAAGCCCCCAAAAATGTGATTCGCAAGTGCTGGAGATCTGTCAGCCAACAGATCTTTGTAAGCCTTAGTATTGATTTGCATGTCTGTGTGGTGAAGTTGTATTTGTTACAAAAAGATGTACCAGAAGTCTTTTTAATTGTAACCTTCTTCCTGAAGAATATAGGAGGGTTGAACATACAAAATAAGTGACTTACAGTTCACTCTCTAATTGGGCCGTTAGATTTTTATGCTTCTCTGACCACTTCAGAAAAGATCAAACATACTGTCAATTTTGACCAAGCTTTCATCTTATACAGTCTGTTTAGTACTTAACTCTGAGGATGCCTTATGAAAGGAAAGTGAGAAATTATTCTTCTTTCAACATGGAGAGAATGTCAAAAAAACCCCTTTTCTGTCTTCTCTACTACTTTAAGTGCAAGGTATAGTTTTGCAACAAATTTAAGATTATGCGTGCTATATATCAATCTTAGAACATAAATGAATGTTCTTAGTAAACTGAAATTCTTCCAGAAATTATATCTCAAAATGGATTCGTGGCCAGACCACTAAAGGTGAAAGATTGGTGTCTCTTCCTTGTTTCAGCTCCCTTTGGAGGGCATGTGCAGGCTGGGCTGCTGAGGAAGGATCTGTGGCTTGTTACTGCAGATCTGCTTTGGCTATAAACAGCTGCCCAGTGGCACACCTTAGCAGTCAGTTTCTGGGTTATTTACAATTATTTACATTGTCGGTTCTAGTGAGTTTGAATAAAAAGGTACTGAATGCATTTGTAGTACCGTTCAGTTGTGGGATAATTCTAAATACCGAGGTTATACCATGGAGCAGCCATGAGCCCGTGACCCTTCGGCCTTTCTGTGAATGTAAAGGGAAGTTTGGGTGCAGGTGCCTGTCCTGGCTCCTTTAGGTGTAGGTGCGGTTGTTGTGCGATCTGCTGGGTTCATTAATTGCTGTCAGCTCTCTCTCGGCAGCGGCGGCGGCTGCGGGGCCATGGGCTGAGGAGAGGGCAGGGCGGGAAAGGCTGCGGGGCCATGGGCTGAGGAGAGGGCAGGGCGGGAAAGGCTCCCTCAGCCCGGAGCGGCGGCGTAGAGCCCCGCCTGAGGGGAGAGCAGCGGGTTCAGAGACTGCGATCGGCAAATCCTCCCCTTCTGTGCGGGTGGAGGTGCCGGGAGCCGTGGGCAGAGGGGTTTCTGTGGGGTGAAGGTTCGCGCGGAGCTGCCCGACCCTTTCTCGATGCCTTCCAAGAAGTGAAGGTGAAAAGCAGCTGCTTCCATTTGCAGCTGGCGCGGCCGGGCCGGGCTGCGGGAGGGGCACGGCGAGCTGGCCGAGCCCACAGCGGCCTGCTGGACCCCGGGGAAAGGGGATTCTGGCTTTTCCCAGCTCTGCGGGGCTGTAGGATGCTGATATTTCCTGACAGGAGGGAAGGGTGTGCTCTGTGAAGGCTGCTAAATATGTGCTAAGTGGTGCTGCGAATTGTTCTGGGTTCAACGCTTCAAGCCATTCAGCGGCTCATTAATCCTCTGGATGGAGTTTTCTATTAAAGGACGGATTTTTGAAGAGGATCCATCCCGAGGAGGCAGCGAAGTTGCCAGTAGTTTTCCAGGACAGCCGAAGGGCTGTGACTGGGGCAACACCCGCTGCCTGCGGTGTGCTCGGACTTGAGACAGCGGAGCTGTTCGACACAAGGAAACAAACGATGGTGTTGGAAGTCAAATAAATGCTGCTGTGGGAATAGCAGGGCTTGCGTGCTCTGCAGTGACAGAGTGTATCCTCAGCAAGAAATCGGAGGTCCTTTACAGAGATAGTGTGTCATGGAAACCCTTTTCCTATTAGATATTCTTCCGCTGTTCTCAGACTTGGGACCTGTTTGGGAAGTGAGCAGACCTTTTCTGATTTCAGTTGAGTTCAGAGCTTAGAACCAACAGAAGAAAAATTTGAAAAAAAAATAGAAATTTTTTTTTCCGTATTGAGGGAAGTTCTAAGTCCTAAAGACATTGTAAAAATAACTGTTGCTTAGCTTAGGAAAACTGTGCATCAGCATGTGGTCGGAAATTATTTCTGATTGTCCAGACATTTGAGGACATGCTAGCTCAGCCACAGGTAAATTACTTTTAAGACAGACCATGGAAGAAGATCCAGAAATTGTTAGTTCATGTGAAAGGATTACAGCCTGGATGTTTAATTGATGTACAAATTCTTTTTTTGGTTTTTTGGTTGTTTTTTTTTTTTTTTCTGGTTAAACATGAACCCAGCTGCCCAGAGAGCATTTGTATTGTGGGTTTGCAGTTTTAGATGAAGGGGGCAGTGGAGTGTGGAATCAGTTGTGGTAGATTTCACCAAAAAAAATTATCCTAAAAATTGCGCTCTGCCCATCACAATCATGGAATATCAGATCCAAACAGCACTGGAAATGTTCAAGGCAAAGTGGCAAATTTGTGAATATTTTTACAAATGGCAAGTACCAGGCAGAATGAATCTGATGTAACAGTGCAGAGTGAAATAATTCAGTTACTGGAAATAACAAATGAAGTTACTGTTATAAAGGGCTGCTAGACTGGAGAATTACATTGGGCCGTGAAGATCTGTCTTGAAAGCTGGTGCTAGAGGCTGCCATATGAACTGAGAGAATGCCATCAGCTGGAAAAGGGTGGAAAAATTATTATGTAAGAGAGTGCTGACAGGAGTTTAAAGTTATGGGAGAAGCTATGGCAGGTTTTGCAAAACTAAACAGTGTTTTTCCAGTTACAAGGGTTTTTTTCAAAAGTATGAAGAGAACAGTAGAAAATAGAGAGCTGCTGTTCAATAGCTTGTCAAATAAGAAAGTCCTTAAAAGGCTAACTTGTATACTAAAGACAGAGATGTGAGTTGGGGAAGTGTGACAGAAAGCTGAGATTAGGTCAGATTTGAAGGATTGTGAAGAATCCCATTAAAGAGTAATGTAGATGAATAAGGTCCCCAGTGGAAGAGTACTTGTGCTTCTCTCAGCCGAAACATGGAAGAGACAGTTTATTTATTGACTCTTGTGGGGGGTTAGGATGTAATGGTAGGGAAGCAAAACTGGTTTTTTTCCTGAGAACAGGACGATGAAAATGTGGTATTCCACAGAAACTAGGAATGTAAAACATGTCCAAAACAAAACACAGAATGCCATGGAAACTGTCAACTCATCATTCCCAGATGTTCTAATCAGCTCTAGTTAAAATACTTGAACATTTTTAACCAAAGATTATCATAACTGAGGATTATGTAGCTCTGACAGTGAGACCATGCCAATGTGTGTGATGTGTGTGTTGCATACCCGAATGAAAAAGAGCAGCAGATCTGAGCACTGGCACTGGCCTGTGGAAAGCTGTATTGCACAAGGGAAAAGAAAAGCAGCCCAGCTCCCTCCACAGTGAGTGACACCCTATGGTGTGATCTGAAACTCTGCTAAAGGAGAGAGTGCTCAGGAAAGGGAAAATGAAGCTGTTAGTGAGACTCATTGCACCAGGCTCTTATTATGAAATGGAATAGATTAATGGAATTTCATAGTGTTATAATGATTTTGATTTATGGTATAAGAGTGTTCATGGGAGAGGTGAACAGCCTCTACTTTAAGAAAACGTGAGACACAAAAGTATAAGAGCTTCCTGCTTCCTCTCATGTACTGGCTGCCTTTGCATTCCACACTTGGAACAGTGAACACCTTCTCCATGTAAAAAATTCTGAAATTTTCAGGTCAAAGATCACCTCACTTTTTGCAGTTGTTGAGTGGTCTGGGAGTGCAAGATACACTAATGGCAAGAAAAGCACAGTTTGTGTTTGGGAACACACTGCTAAGGAAGAATATGAGAATTTGAGAAGGATATTCCAGATGGAGAAGCACAACTTGCCAGTGGATTGCTGAGGCATCTCTAGAGACTTGCATTGGAGGGAAGAGGGAGTTTTCTACAAGAAGTGGAAAAATATGTCTGAAAAACTGAGGTGAGCATTTTATAGGGCTACTACTGTGATTGTTTTACCATTTGGCAGGATATTTTGAAGGTTGTGGGATTTGGCAGTATCTCTGACAAAAATTATCCCATTGTGGTTAAACCCATGAAAAATTCTTCCTTGCATCTTTGCAAGATGATTTTTTTTTCTAGTTATGCAAAACTTGGACTTGCATTTGTGAGCACCATGAGCCCACAAAATACCTAATCCACAGAGGAGTGTGTTTTAGAGCTGCTGGGGATGTTCAGCTGCAGCATCTCAACCTTCTACAGAAATGGAAAACTCCCAATCAGTTTGAGAGTGCTCCTGCAGGACCCTTATGGCTATTTATAAGTGAAAGTAGAAGAAATCATGCAAATCAGGGAAATGTCTGTGAAGGAAAAGTCTTGGGAACTTTTTTTCACACCTGCAATCCTCTGAACAAGGACTGCTTCAAGGAGCATGTGGATAATGCTCTGAGTCATATGGCTGAGTGTTTAGTAATCCTGCAAGGAGCAGGGACTTGGACTCAGTAATCCTTATGAGACTCTTCCAACCCAGTATATTCTAAAATTCTGTAAAAGGGCAGATGCAGAAAACAGGTAGGCACAACCTGTAAGGGATAGACCTTGTATCAATTCAGTTGGGGTTTAACTAAAGCTGAGGTTGGTTACCCTCAATTAGCTCAGCCTCTTGAACTTGCTCACAGCTTTTTTGGTCCTCCAGTAAATGACACAAAGGGTAGAATGCTTTAGGAAGATGCATTAACAGCATTGTGTAAGCAGGACTGCACAGCTTATGTACTCCATTTCCATCACTCCTCTCAGCTTCCTTCTCCATGTAGAGTAGTTTTAGATCAGTTAGAGCACAAAAGGTTTAAAGCAGCCTCCAGTGAGGGAACCATTGTGTACATTTCAGAATGCAGATTTGGTGCCTTCACTGGCAAGAGGATCTCTTGGCTATTGCTATTTTTAATTGTGCTTCCACACAGTAGCATCTTGCCCCTGGATAGCTGAGGCTGAAAGGAGGTGGGTTATGTATGTTTGATGTGGAACAGTATATTTCTAGTGTTTTGGTGTGCTCTTAAAACTACTTCTTCCAAGAACAACCACGTGGTGCGTCGGTAGAAAATTCTTTGCATCAAATGTTTGAAGGAGCTTTCTTGCTAGGTCCTGTCCTACAGCTCAGATAGTGCAACCAGCTACCACAGTCTGGTCAAGCCCATTTCACCTCTAGCAACTTTCCTTCCTTTGTGACTTCTTCTTGCTGGCACTAGACATCCTTCTGTTCTTCAGCCCAGAGTATTATCTTTATTCTCTGTGGGAACTAGCTAGCACTTGAAACTGCTCATAGGATTATAGATGCATTTAAGAAGATCCATATCACTTTTTGCATATTGAGGCAATATTGTTTCTATTTAGCCTTCAGTATTTTTAACAGTACAAGCTTCCACATAATTTTCATTGTTTTAGAATTTCCTTCCTTGCTTATTTTGGCTTCTTTAATTGAAAAAAATTTTAAATTCCTGAAGCCCAGTTCTATTACCCACATTTAGCTCCCGTGAACATAGATCCTTTTCCTTGTTTATTTAACCAGCCATATCAATGGTAACAGAGTCCCATTTGGCAGATCCTGAATTCCCACCCTGCCCTACATGAACACGTGCTTGTTCTTTCGTTATGTAATCAGGCAAAAGAATGAAAACAGATATCAACAAGGCTTCATTGTATCAAATTTCATCCACATGTATTTTTGTAACTAAAATCAGAAGCAATGTTCCCTTCACATGTTAAACTCACAGGTTATATCTGCTTAACGGGGTTTATCTGGAAACAGAAAATACTTAGAGGGAATCTAAAACTGAATATGAGAAGGAAAGCAAAAAGTGAACTCAGTGACCCCTGTCTATTGTTTTTAGCATGATATCTGTAGCAATGTTTATGGCAAACACCATTATCTAAGGAACTATGAACATTCATACTTTGATAGAAGATTGGGAACTATTTTGTCCTTGAAGTGTTGGTTCAAGGGCATTTAGGCCCCATCTTCCTCCCTGCACTTGAGCACTGATGCATGGCCTTATGACTACAGTTTTTCTCAAACTAAAATTTCCAAATCCATGCTAATAGGGGGAAGAGGGGCAGCACAGGAGGTCAAGTCCATATGGCTGTCCCTTGTGATGAACTCCACTTACCTGTGACCAGCCTTCTTTTCCACAGCTGAATAGAAGCTCATGAATACATTCATAGTTTACCAACACATCCACAATCATCCAGGGATTCTTCACACAATCTGCAGTTGCAAGGCTGCATATCAAAGCCTCTAGGGGCACCATAACTGGAGAGAATTAATTCAGTCTGTTCCGTAGATAACAAGAGCAGAGGTATTTTAGCCTGAATTCTGGAGTAGCTGTAATCTCTACCAATAATTTCACTGTCCTTGATGCCAAGACTTTGAAAAGATATTTTATTCATTCTGGTAATCTTGGCATAAAAATCTCTGCATTCTCCACTTCCTTTGTGTCTGTGTCTGTGTTGTTCAGTGTTGTGAACAGAAGTGGGCCTAGGGTGGTACCAGGAAGGGCATTAGCAAGTCCTTGGTACTCAGCTGTAGAAAATGGGGATGTTGCTGTGGCTTGTCACTGCAAAAGAGAGAGCTTACATGGTTTCCTCTTTTCCTCACCAAAATGGGTCCTTGAAAGGATTTAAATCAAATTTCATAGGAAAGTTGACCTTCATAGGCAAAGCATAAAACCAGGTACTTGGAATCAATGCCAACACTGCCAGAAAGGGCCTCTGCTGGAATATGCTTAAGGAGGGATGCTGATGACTAGAAATAAGACCAATGTGGATGAGCAGTGTGGAAAACATGATCCACAAAAACCACTGGAAATGTGGGGTAGCTTAATCTGCAAAAATCTCTAGGAGGGACAGCATGATTAATCCTCAGATACTTAAATTATCAATATTGAGAAAAATAGCAATAGACTCTTTTTCATGTACATTCACAGGACAATTTAAAAATAAATGAATTGGAAACATGGAAAGTAAAGATTTTTATATTAGTGCAAGCTTCTTAAGAACAGCCCTAGCCAAGGAATGGAGACATTGCAAGTGCTGAGGCAGAAACTTCCTTAATGGCAATTCAAGAGAAGCTGAAGCTCTAGAGGAGCTAGTCTAGCTTTCCTCAGTGGGTGAGGAGATGGTCTAGATGACCTCCTTCAGGCTGCATTTCCGTGGCGTCTGTGGCATTTATAACACCAGTTTAGCTCCATTCTTTTTGAATTTTGCTGCTTCTGGTTTTGATATATGCCAGCCAGGAGCAATTCAATTCAACAGCGTTACTTAATCATCACACACATTAAAATAATTTGACCAAAGTGAGCGAAAAGCTGGAATTGCTACTTGCAGCGAGTAATAGCTGTTTGTCAGCTTTAATAACTACTGTATAATTCATGGAGATAAAAGGCTACAAAAAATGTTATTTCTTTTCATTTTGAGAGTTTTAAATATGGCAAACATGCAGTGGTTGAGTGTGATAGAGGTGGCAACACTGTCCCCTTGGAAGTGCCAATGGCAGGTGGCCCAAGCCCTTAAATCCCATTATATTCGTTACCTGTTTTACAGCATCTGCATGCTGAGATAAGCAAAATAGAATGCCTGGATGAAAAAGAAACAAACCCATGATTTTTCTGGAGTTTATTTTCCTCTGTGATTTTCTGAGAGGGAGGTTTGTGGAAGTCATTGTTTCTGCTCCACTTGCAAGGTATAATTTACCAGAGTCAAGTGGTGCCTTTTTGGCCTGCTCTGATAGACCTGTATTGTGTCTGTGACTGAAGTTCAGGCTGTGCTTTCTGGATATTCTGACAGTCTGTGTTCAACATCTGTGTAACACATATTTGAGCATGTACACACATCAGCATGACAAGACAGTTGCAGCCAAGGTGGGGACCAGGAAAGAGATACTGCCCACAATGTCACCACTGCCAGTATCTCTGCTCTCCCTGGCACCCAAAGGGTGATCACTGTCTGTGGGTCTTCTCAGGGCTTGTTACCTGTCAACAGCCTGGACCCTGCAGAAGGTGGAATGCTTTCCCTGCAGCCACCAGCCCGAGAGTCTCTCAGGGAAGGTAAGTAGTCCAGAATAATTCCCTGCTGCTTTTTACTGAAGAACAGTGCACATGCTTCTAAGGAAGTTACTGCACTTCATTTTATTAATACAATATTTTATAAATTCTTCAATAAAGGTATTGCAGTATCCAAGGGTACATAATTTTGAATTAAGAGGTATTATCTATGTATGTATAATCTTATATATGTATTTAAAAATAAATAATACAGATTAAATGACTACAAAATTTTAAAAAAATTACATCACAAATTAAAAACAACAACAACAATAATCAGAGATGGGAGTATTCCCAGTAATCCTAATAAATTTGACATCAACCATTCATATTTCTTAATTTTGCAGAGGTTATTCAGCTTCTGGCTTGCCTGCCTGTTCAGCCAGGCATGTGCTGCCTGACCTCTGACATCCTCCAAGCAGCACAGTGAGCCTGCAAAGGACTGTTCTCTGCTTGATACAGCCTTTCATGACCATATCCAAGAATTTCCTATTTTTTTTTTTTTTTTTGCTGCATCCCTCCTCAGAAACTCAAAGAGGTTTCTTAACCCTGCAGATAATTTTAGATCTCTGATCTGCCAGAGGCCCTGGCAGGGGAAGGGCTCTGCCATTTGCTAGCCTGCTGTACCTGAAGAGCTCTTTGCCTGTGTTTGGAAGGAGGAGTTATTTTTGATACTGTTTCCAATGTTAGCCACAGGTACTCCTGGAGTATTTCCAAGTTTTCTAAATATTCTTGTATCTTCTCCCTGTTTTGGTTTGTTTTATTTTTTCTATTTTGTTTCTATGCTTATGACACTCTGCTTTCCACCAGGCTGGAAATGGAGAACACGTCTTGGAGCTCCCTGCACAAGATTCCTGTTTCCAGACTCACTGTGTCTGGCTGTCCTTGGAGCAGTGCTGCTCGTTGCAGTGAGCAGGAGGGAACTCTGGGTGGGTGCTGTCCTGACCCTGCAGTGCCCTGGTGTCCTACAGCAGCACAGCAGAGAACTGCATTAGGTGACTTACACACCAATTTAGAGCCTGAGCTGGTGACAGCTTTTGTTTCCAGCTTCAACGCTGTAAGTTGTATTTATCTGTGTTTTTAAGTGTGTTTCAGTTTGAGTGAGACAATTTAATACATATCCCACAGTGCAGTTTTCACTGCTGTGGGAATAGGGGTAATGGTGTGAGTTAGCAGGAGGTCAGCTTTCTCATCTGCTACACTCTTCCTGAATTACTTTGGACAAGCCCTTCAGTCTGTTTATGCCTCTGTCTGGCTGTGTAGACAAGAGAGGAAGGAACTGCCCCCCCCTCACAACCCTTGCTCCTTCACAGTGAGAGAAGATGCTTACTTGTGCAGAGATCACCTTCTGCTGCATTTGGACATAATGGCCTGATCTCCATGAGCTCCAGAAACAACTTACTGTAAATGATACTAACAACACTAACACTCTGTATACTTTTCAACAGGCCTGCGTCAGGCAACATCTGGGGGTGTTTAGATAAGCTGGAGGCAGCTGGATTTGGCCTCTGCAGCAGCTGCTGAGATCACAGTGCAGTTCCCTCTCTGCTGTGATCCCAGTGCAGTTCTCTCTCTGCTGTGATCCCAGTGCAGCTCTCTGCTGTGATCCCAGT
>JAHLSL010000007.1:13655662-13722626 GCA_025920805.1 Petroica traversi
CCAGTGCAGCTCTCTCTCTGCTGTGATCCCAGTGCAGCTCTCTGCTGGGCAGTGAGTGTGCGGTGGGGACAGCTGGGAGCACCACTCCGTGTACTTTGCAATCTCTGTGCCTGCTTTTGGCATTTTCATCTCTCTCACTTATGAATGAGTGGGTGAGGGAGGAGAGGGCTGGGCTGGGCTGACTCCCTCACAGATGAACCATAAAGAGCACAGGAGCTGGAACACAATCTCCTCCTCCTTTCCTGTGCTGTTTCACGGACAGCCTTGCTCACAGCTGGGAGGGCAGCCTCACCAGCAGCCTGAGCAGGAGTGAGGAGAAGGGAAGTTCTGTGCTCTTCACTCTGCAGGCAAGACCTCTTTGCATAAACTCTGCTAACAGGTGAGTTTCATTTTTATCTATTCACTCTTGAAAGCAAGTTAGTTTTCCATCACTGAGCTCGGTCTCACCCCTGGAGAGGTGGTAAGACAGTTTTCTCGCTGAGTTATTAAAACAAAACAACAAGGTGCTCCAAAGCAACGTGTCCAAAAAAAAAATTCACAACTTCAAAATTAATTTCCTTGGCAAAGTTCCTACTAGCAGGAACTTTGAATAAAGGTTATCCAGAAACACTTTCTTGAGTTCCAAATAGGCACAAGGAGAGCTGAATATTCAAGTTGTATTGATGAAAGGAAATTGTTAAGATAAACTGAGAAACTGTTATTTGCAGCAAGGAATCAGAGCAGCAGCCTTTAGATAAGTCCCTGGAGTTATTTTCAGAGAACTTAGTAGTTCTGTGTAAGTTGACTAGATACAAGATACTTTGAAGGACTAGACTTAAATACTTAATTTCCTCTGAGAACACAGGCCAAAAGCTACACCTAACACAAAACTGCTAAACCATTCACCTTGATGTGTAGGTGCTCTGTGTACACCTATGTAGTTTTGTCTTTGTATCTCAAATGTATGTCATTACTATATTTTCCAAACACTAAGCCACTTTTCTTGCTGCTGTTCAGAATCTAACTTGGAAAACTTGAAATGTGAGGGTTTTTTTAGCGAAGTGAAATCCATCAGGTGAGAAATTAATCTTTTTTTTTTTAATAGGATCAAAAAAACTTTTGTTCATTATTGTAGCTTGTCCTTGTTATGGGAACGTTTTTCTGGTTCTTGTCAGACTTTGTAAAGAAACAAGAAAAGCAATTCACTGAGTGATGCTTTCTTCTTTTGTGTGTTGCATGGGGAGGGAAGCTGAGAAATAGAGAATTTAGAAGAGTATAACAGCTTGTCCTGTCCTCTTCTGTTCAGAACACATGCAGATATTTATTAATAAAAATAAAAGGCAACTTAACAGTAAAAATTGCTACACGTAGGCTCATAAGACATGACAGTGAGCATTATGGGACTTTCTGAGCAGTCTGTTAGTCAGAATCCACTGTGACTTTTTCCACATTAGCACTCTGTATTCACACTGGTCTCAAAAGAGCAGATTGTCTAACCACTTCTTCTTTCAAGTTTTCTTAAATCAAGAGGCCAGTAAAAGGTAGTCAGTCCTGTGTATTTAACACCCACTGTTTAATTTCTTCTTTGAGAAAACAAAATTTTCTCCTGTCCTCACCCCTATCCTTCTTGCCTCCCCATCTTACTGCTGCTGTGTTATTGCTCCCCCAGATCAAGCTGCTCCTGCACATGCACTTGTAAAGTCTTTCTCTTACATGAGTGAAGAGGCAGAAGAGCACCATTTCCAGGTTATTTTACGCTCAGTGCTCTACAGCTGAAGGTAAGATGATAACATGGAAAGTACGTCCCTGGAGTTTTAAAACTCTTTACAAGTTCTAGGAAGTATACTGTAAGAAAATGTTGGGTTTATAGGATCAGACAAGTATGTTGTTGTGTGATAGCAGAGGTGAAAATGTCTACATCACCGTGCTGTGATTTGAATATCACAGCTTTCAATGAAAAAAGATTTGGTGGCTGCAATATCTTGTTAAAAAACCTTGTGTCACTTGTTATCTTCAGTGAGAGGTATTTATTTCACTTTGTGATTGGTGAACAAAAACTGATGCCCTTTGTTCTGAGTCTGAGGACTGTCAGCTATCTTATAGCAGTGGGAAAAGTGAGAAGTGGGATATGGGGAAAGGGAAGAGAAGGGTGGAAAGTGAACTGCAGATCTAGGTGTCCTCGGGTGTCATTGTACAAGATGTCATTGATTATGGTGAGCCCAAGGCTGCTTGTAAGGTCACACAGACAGGAAGCTTCTTATCTGGGCTGAGCAGAGTTGCACAGGGCCAGATGGTCAAAGGTGGGGGCATTCATGTAAATTTTCCTCACCTAACCAGCCTTGTGGATGGTGTCACTCAGATTAACCAGCTGATGCTCTAAATGCAAGTTTTCTTGGCATCCCATTGAACAGTGCATGGAGAAGAAAATTTCTTCCCTTCCAGTTTTTCTAGTCCTGACCTGAGTGTGCAATCACTGAGGGGCTTCACTTCTGATGACTGTATTGTATCAATGTGGTGACAACTAAACAAAGTCATGTCCACTCATGAGGACAGTTATACAACTTGGTAATTATTTGTAAGGGAAGAACTGTGGAAAGAGAACTACAGACATGGCAGCCTTGTGAGGCTCATTACCTTATAATTAGCTGATTGTATCCTCTGTTTGTTTTTCCTATAAAGCTGACTCTGAGTGGCTTTTATTGCTTGTTATTAATTATTCTGCCAGCTGAAGCATTTGCAGAGCTTCTGACCCTGACAGCTGGTGGCAATTGTTTTTGAAAAGACACAGAACAGCTTTAATGTTTAGAAGAAACTGACCAATAATTTTAACTAAAGGTATTAGTAAGCAACAGCAGCTATGAAAAACATTGCAGCTTATTTTCTAAGGGATACATCCATTTAATACTTTTTCTCCACTAGAAATATCATTCTGAACTCTGTTGATCTATAGGGTAGCAAAAGAAGAGATTTTTAGGCACTTCATTTGAAGCTGTAGCTAATTTAATAATAAGCTAATAAAAAGAGAAAAAGTCTAGTTAATAGATTTAAAATACTGTTAGAGGCAGAGTGAGAAACAGGCTCACCTGAAAGTATATGCTCTGTTCCTCTCCATGGAGTCCTCTTGCCAGAAATTGTTTCTGTGGCAACAAACCTCTTTCCAGCTGGGTTGTCTTGGAGTTTGATCTGGGATTGCTTAGGCTCAGATCTGTCACCATGCCAGAATCAAATAGAAATGCAAAACTGATCAGACCTCCAGGTAACAGAGAGGGCACTCTGTTGCTGTTTCTGTTGCTCCACAGGAGATGTCCTCCTGACGTTCTCCTCTCTGAAATTGCTACAGGCAGCTATTGCTGCTAGGATGAGCCTAGACTTTCATTTCTGAACATTGTTGCATTATTCAGCAAGGGTTCAAGCTCCCTTTCTCTTGTGCTGTGTCCTATGTGCCACCAGTAAAGATACAAGGCTTTGAAAAGAGGTTGAATAGCCAACAGAAGCAGGGGAGATAAATAATGAATTAATTACAAAAGCAAATGTAATTGAACTATCAAAGCTCAGTCACTTTAATGACACCTGAATAAAATGCCTAAATGAGCAATATCAGTAGGGAAGAATGGAAATCTTTCTGAGATCTTGTGGTTTGGCTTTCTTTTAACTCAATATTTTCATAACCATTAGAATTTTATAATTTTATATCTATAATATATATCTATATATTATATTATATATAAGACAAAACATTTTGTCTTCCTTCTGCCAAGGAAGGAGAGTTTTTACTCTGTGATGGATAATGATTTAGTGTCTACTCACAAATCTAATTAGAGGATGTATCTGGTTTATGCTCCATGTTTAAGAACTGCTCAGACATAGCTTTTAAAATACCAATTGTCTTTTAAACGTATAAGAGGCTTAAACTAAAATCCCTGGATCTATCATGTCAGAACATGATTATTTGGAATTTGAACTTATGTCCAAATTTCAGAACTGGTTTCACACCTCCACCCCACAGCAGGATCTGGATTTCTGAAAAGCTCTCAGTTTGGAATCTGACATATTCTGTGCCAGCTTTTCCATCTCCTCAAGAGGTCATCAAATCTCCCCTTTAAGAAATATTTTATTCTCTCCCTTTTCTCTAGTGAGGAACATGTTTGGAAGTGTGAATGGTTTACAGCAAGGTTGTTGCTTTTGCTGTGAATTGTTTCTTTGACCCTATTAAAGAAGGGGGATTTTGCATTTCTGTGAGGTCATGCCTCTTCAAATATTTTCCTCAGTTTTTGTGTTGAATCTCTTTTATCCAGCAATAGAAATTTAGGAAATAAAAATGTAAGCAAACCTGCATCTACAGACGCCAGCACTTTATTAAAGTGATTAATCCACTGGGAACTAGGTTGTTTGAGTCCTGTACCCTCAAGTGAGAAAAAAAAAAAGGACTGACGTTTTCAGTAGTCATTTAGGGAGCAAGAACAACAAGGGAAAGAGCACAGAGGAAAACTTTCAGCAAGGCACACTGCTTCTCGTGAGAACACTGAGAAATAACAATGGAAGAACATGTCTTACATGTGAATATTGACTCAGTTCTACAGGAAACTTGGTTAATCTCCAGAAGGGAAACTGAAAAAAAGGGAAGACATTTATTTAAAGATAGCAATAAGGGATAATTTAGTTCTACAAACTAGATCGGGACTACTTGAAGGCATGCACAAGTACATATGTATAATGCACCCCCCCCACCCCATGCTGTATCCAAGGAAGAAATACAGAAATACAGAACAAGAGCCAAAAAAGACTCAATTGAGCCTAAAAGGAAATGAGCATAGCTAAACAGAAGTGTGTGGAAGGGCGGATGGTGTGCTAGACTAGAAAGAATTGGATCTAGAACAGAAACATTTCTCAAGTGCACAGCGATGATCGATGTAAGCCGGAAACACAAATACAGTACAAAGGCACAAAAGAATTATTTTCATTTTTTTAGATGGCAACAGTGCACACAGTGATAGGTGCTCCAGTTGAACAGACTCCTATCCCATGATGAATTCATTCTCTTTGATTAAGGGATCCAAACAGAAGAAAAATAATTAAGTCAAGAAAAATGAAGAGTGGAAAGGAAAAATTTTCAAATATTGTAAGCAACTTTTCACTTTACCATGTCTTAAAACTTTTGCAGTACTAGATGAATAATATACTGAATCATATATGCAGAAAGAGGCATTTTAAAAAGAGATTACTTTATTGAATGTATCTTTATTTGCTGATGCATGGAATAATGAAAATGCTATCATTCTCCTTCAACAGGAGATCTGATCAATCTCTTTAGACATGCCAGAGTTTCAACCACATTTCAGTTAGACCTATCAGACAACCTTTGCTGGTTGTCCAGTGTTATTAGTCAAGCACTGATTATGGATGTCCCAAGCTTGTCAGCAGTGCTGTGCAACAAATCCTGAATTATTCACTGAATTATTAGTAAACAAGGAGTAAAAAATTGTATAGATGGGTGTTTGGTTGCTTTCCAAATGACTTTTGGTTAATGAGATAGTTCTGTTTGGAGGGTGTGATGTGCTGATCCTTGGATTAAAAGCGACATCAAAAAGACACAAGCAGAAAGATAATTTGGTCCCTGCCTAATTTTCTAACTTATCAGTTTTTGAAAAAGTTTTCCCTTGAGTGATGCTAGTGAAGTTTGGCAGAAGGGACTGCCTTGCATGTTGCTGGCATTCCATCCCCTTTCCGAGTGAGCATGTGAGTACAGAAAGCAAATTGCTCTTAATACACACATTGGCTCCAGGGCCATGAGCTCTGGCCAAAGGTAGAGGCTGGCAGCCAGTGCTTTGCTCAGCCTTGCTGTGCACTGACCAGGATGGGGTGTGCTGAGCAGGATGGGGTGTGCTGAGCAGGACGGGATGTGCTGAGCAGGATGGGGTGTGCTGAACAGGATGGGGTGTGCTGACCAGGGCAGGGTACCAGCAGTGTGCTACAGCTCACGATATGTAAATGGATGGGTAAATGGATGCTCAGGCAGCAGAGAAATCTATGGGTGACTCCCATGGCTCCCTTTGGGCAGCCACTCTGTGAAGCAGGGCCTGCATGGCAGTGCTGGGGCTACAGGGACACGCTGGCAATCTGAGAAAGGCAAAATCACTGAAATGTAATACAGATAGGAATTAAACCTTAAGTCGCTGACTTCAAAGCAAGATATCTGGCATTGTCTGAGGTAGCACTGAGCTGTTGTCAGAGCAGGCTGTAGCACCAAAAGAGGCAGTAATACAGAGTTTAGGAAAATGAATCAGAAGGATGATTTTCCCCAAGGCTGTAGATGGCAAAATGAATCAGTATTCATTTAACTGAAAGGGGTGAAGTTCCTGTTTCTCAATCCCAGGCTACAACACATTATTCCTAGTCATTATTCCTTACTAGTATTGTATGTTTATCATGGCTTATGAGGCTTCTAATAAGCAAGATCTGTGTAATCTTGGCTTTTCTTGCATTGTCCTGTTCAATGAGGATCAGTTTGCAAGTTTGGGATTATAAGCAGTTCTGTTGTCTATGACTGATTATTACTTGCCTGCTGCTTCTTCAATAGAGACAGGATGGTTTTTTGGTTTTTGTGTCAAGAAGGATTGTGGTGGGGAGGGACATTGACTTGGTCGAGGTTTTAGTTCAGGGGAAAGGAAGATGTGGAGTTTTTTCTCTGCATAATAGTAAGGTGTCTGCAGGAAGTGGTGTGATGTGTTTTCCTCCACCCACTGCTCTATACTCATCCAAGTCATATATGAAACTTCTGCATGTGCCCTGTGGGTAGGAACTAGTCACAATAACTCAGCAGTGAAATATTTGGAGGGTCATGTCGTCCACTTGGTTGATCTTTTACAGCAGGAAGTGGGGGGGCAAATGAGGGTCATTTTTTAAAGCTTTGAAGCAGCTATAGCATGACTAATTTCAGCTGTGATTCACCTCCCCGATACTACTTGGACTGCTTGCCTGAAATTACACATTGCATGAATGTCTTATTACCATAAATAGGGATTTTCCAAAGTATTTTTTTTCAGCACTTTCCTATGATCAACCAGTTTTTCAGACCTCACATTAGGTACAAAGGCCACGATCCTAGATAAAGAATAAGTAGTAGTGTAAGATAGAATGAATAGTCTGAGGGAACAGGCAGATGTATTTGCAAAGCTTCTGTCCATGAGAGAAGTTGTGGCAGTCAGAAGTCCCAAGTGACTGCAAAAATGGAAGCATGGTGCCCATTCTTTAAAAAAGATAGAAAGGTAGACCCTGGTTATTACTGACCTGTAGGCATCACCTCTGTGCCTGGGGAAGATCATGGAACAGATCCTCCTAGAAGCTCTGCTAAGGCAGATCAGGGACATGGAGGTGATTTGGGACAGCAGCAGAGCTTTACCAAGGGCAAATCCTGCCTCATCAGCTTACTACAATGGCCTTCTACAATGGAGTGACTGCATCAGTGGATAAGGGAACGGTTACAGCTGTCATTTATCTGGATCTGTAATGCATTTTACACGGTCCCTCAAACATCCTTCTCTGAACTGGCGAGAGATGGATTTGATGGGTGGGCTCTTAGGTGGATAAGGAATTGGTGGAAGAGTTGCATCCAGAGAGTCATGGTCAATGGCTCAGAGTCCTCATGTAGCTCAATGACAAATGGTGTCCCTCAGGGGTCCATGCCAGGACCAGTTTTCTTTAGCCTTTTCATTAATGTCAGATGAAGGAATTGAGTGCAGCCTCAGTAGATTTGTAGATGGCACCAAAGAGAGGAGGGACACACCAGAAGGGAGCTGGATAAGCTCAAGAAAGGAGTGTGTGGGGATCTCTTGAGGTTTAATGAGGCCAAGTGCAAGGGGCTGCACCTGGGTCAGGGCAACCCCTGGTATCAACACAGGCTGGGGATGAACAGATCAGAGCAGCCCAGCTGAGAAGGACCTGGGGATGCTGGTGGATGAGAGGCTGGACAGGAACACTTGGAGCCTAAACAGCCAAATATGTCCTGGGCTGCATCCAAAGCAGTGTGGGCAGCAGGGGGAGGGAGGGGATTCTGCCCCTTCTCTTCCTTCTGCTGAGACCCCACATGGAGTGCTGCATCCAGATCTGGGGTCCTCAGCACAGGAAGGACAAGGACCTATTGGAATGAGTGCAGAGAAGGGTCTCCAAGATGATCAGAGGGATGAGGCACCTCTCCTGTGAGGAAAGGCTGAGAGAATTGGGCTTTCTCCAGCTTGGAGAAGAGGGGGCTTCAGGGTGACCTAATTGATGCCTTCCAGTACCAGGAGAGAGCCTGAAAGAAAGATGAAGAGACATTTTACAAGGGCATTTAGTGACAGGACAAGGGGGAATGGCTTCAAACTAAAAGACTTAGATTAGATGTTGGAAGGACTTTCTTTACTGTGAGGGTGGTGAGGCACTGGAACAGGTTGACCAGAGAAGTTGTGGGTGCCTCATCCCTGGAAGTGTTCAGTGCCAGGTTGGCTGGGGCTTTGAGCAGCCTGGTCTAGTGAAAGTGCTCCTGCCCGTGAGTTGGAATAAGATGGTCTTTAAGATTCCTTCCACCCCAAACCATTCTATGATTCTATGATATTGGACAAGCTGTGCTAATTACCCTACCTGCCTCCCTTGCCCTTCATCTCAAGTTGTCCTTCATATGTGCAGGCATCAACTAAGAAGTGCAAAGTCATAAAAACCTGAAATGGAAAGGTATAGGAACAGAACATGGAATTCCCAGAATATCAAAAGATGGAGCAAATGGAATGATTTAACCAAGACTGCAAATAATTGCATGTCCGTGTTAGGAAAAATTGAGCATTGATGACTAATTAGTCTTTTGTTTATGTGGATTCTGAAAAAAATGTTGCTGACTTCCTTCTTTGACAATAGGTTTATAAGAAGAGTCATCTGATAATGACAAAAGCGATTTGTAATTTACAGAACACTTTTACAGTTCCCTTCAACTGAAATAGATATACAGAGTAATAATTATTGTACTAAGAGGTTTGTGTTAGAAAATTCCACTTTTAAGTTAAAAACACTGAATGGATTGTGCATAGATGTAAATTACTTCTGTTTAGAAGTCAAATTTGACTCCTCTTTGTCACAAAACAAAATGTTTAGTCTGTTTTATCCCAATTCATCATAATTTCTGAAACGTTATCAGCAATAATTCACAAATTGCTGTAACTAAGTCCCCTGGAGTGCATGTAGCTTTTTGAAATGTCTGTTAGCCTTTGCTGATCTATTTTCCTCTATGGCCCCATCCAAATGTTAAAAATAATTTTGTTAGATGCTGGTTCTAGAGACTGGAAAAAAAAAAACCCCAAAAGCAAACATTGCAGCTATCTTAATATAAATATAAAACTACTTATAAAGCATTTAAACATACATTAATAAATATATATATCTATAAATACATATATATGTGTTTGTGCCTAGTATGTACCTGTCTTTCTTTTCCTTTACTTATCTTTATTAATAGAAATCTTTCATTGCCTTTAATGGCTTTTTCTACTTTATGCCCTTCTAGAATCAGAATGGTCTGGTTTGGAAGGGATCTTTAAGGGCCATCTAGTCCAACTCTCCTGCAATGAGCAAGGGCATCTTCAACGAGACCAGGTTGCTCATCAAACGTGATCCTGAATGTTCCCAGGGATGGGGCATCCATCACCTCTCTGGGCAACCTGGGCTAGTGATTCATCACCCTCATAATGAAAAAATTCATCCTTTTATGTAGTCTGACTCTACCTCTTGTAGTTCAAAACTTTTGTCCCTTGTCCTGTTGCTACAAGTCCTGTTAAAGAGTCTGTCCCCATTTTTCTTTTAAGTCCCCTTGAGGTACTGAAAGGCTGCAACAGGGTCTTCCCAGAGTCTTCTCTTGTCCAGGCTGAACAACACCAACTTTCTCATTCTTTCCTCACAGGAGAGGTGCTACACTCCTCTTGTCATTTCTGTGACCCTCTTCTGGACCCGACAGGTCCATCTTTTACATTATAATCCTTCCAATAGAACCTGAACATCATTGTGCCATTTCTTCATACTCAGTGGTGTACCCAAATTTCTACTGTCTTCTACCTTTTTTTTTGCCCCTCAAACTTTCTCTAAGGATATTATCCCTTTCCTGCCCACTTTATGTTGTTCAAACAGTGTCTAGTCTCTTCTGCTGCTCATTGCTTCTCTGCCTTCTTATTTGACCTTATTCTTCCAGGCTTTGTGAAACAGGATCAAATAAGCTGACAAACCTGCAAGTGTTGAAGGAAGCTTAGCATGAGAATTTAAGGGCTGGTGTTTGTGTAGATCGTGACCTGAACCAAATCCTAAACTGAAACCACCCTGGGTTTCTGATTCCAAGATATGCCAGACATTTCAAGTCCTGCAATGACAGCCAAGTGACTTGGGCCTGTCTGCACGGTATGACAGCTGCAAGGACAGAATAAATAGCGAGAGACCATGCAGGCAATAACCTTGTTACACTCACCATTAATGAAAGTGGGTGCTTTGTGGATGTGACAAGCTGGGTGCACATCTCTTGCAAATTCCAGCAAGGAAGTCCTTTTGTGCATTCCCATTTGTTTCTGCCAAAAAAAAAAAAAAAGTAGGCCTAGTTGCAGACAGATTTCTTACAACAAAAATTGTAGCACTGAAACTGAAAAGACCCACCTGGGCTCTGTGCTACTACTTGGTCCAGGGTGAAGAGGCTGTTGCTGTCTGTGGCTGTGGCTGCTTCCTGTGCCATTGCCAGCAGGCAGTGCTTAACATGTGAGCTGCCCCATGGTTCATGGTGCAGGGGCAAGTCCTGTATTTGTCATCAGCTAAGGCACAAAGGAGTTGGGAAAGAAAAGAACTGTTCTTGAACTCTCCAGTGAGTAATAAAGTTGGCTTGTTTAAACCATGAAAAGGGGAGGCTTTCTGAAGCTCTGGGATCCTTGGCTTAATTTTTATTCCAGGAACAAGAGAATTGTTTGGAGCTCTTGTTGATGGAGAGAGTCTTCTAATTTATTGCCGAGACTCAGGCTTAGATGGGTGTCATCTAAAAGGTGTGGGCATGTAGGAAAGAGAAATATTTCCTGGAAATGACTGCAGATTCGTGATACTGAAGGTGTTACATAAACTATGATTTTAAAAAAGTCACACAGCTGCATTATATCCATATTAAATCTGTCTAAAAGAAATGCCTGTGTGTTCCTGTTCATAACTGCTTTCAGCTTTATTATTGTCTGCACCCCAGATGTTTTTCATAGAGTAACTTTTAAAATTTTTCCCCTCCCTCTATGCAGACATGGCCAGTAAGTAATGGGGGAGCTACTTGTCTTCTCTCTTCTATACTTTCCATCTCCTTTCCTTCATTTTCCACTTTTTCAGGCAGCTGGTAAAGTATTGTGTCATATGTCCTTAATAACAGAGTGGGCTCTTCCACACTGTTTGTTTAAACCTGCCAGCGCAGTCCTTTGATAGCAGGTTTGTTGAAAACTCCTACAAGTTCACTCCCTGGCTGGTGCAGAGCCATATTTAGTGTACCTAGTGCTGGGGAAAAGGTGAACTGCCTCTGTATTTCCATTTGGCTACTGCGTCTGTCCTTAGCCAGGCCTGAGTGGCCAAAGGGCACAAAGAGCCCACACACTGAGGAGGCCAAAACAAGGGAAGGGTTTCCTGGCTCAGTGTTGCCACTGACCAGAACAGCACTGTAAGGCAGCTATTGCACAAGAATCTGGACCTTTCTTTTTCCCCCATCCTTGAAACTGGGGAGGGTTTGTTAGCACAAGGCAAAGAGATTTGATACAGCCAGCTTTCTCTTCCTGCCCCTTCAAACAGCCCAGTCTAGCATTTCCTCCAGGAGCAGGAAATATTGCTGTAATTATAAGCGTATATTGTATTAGCATAATATTGTATCAATAAGACTTTTGCTGCCTCCTTCACAGTCTGCATTCTGGCAAGACTTTTAAATTAAGCAGAAAGGATTTTAAAATAATATTCTCCATACGTAAACATAATTTGATAAAAACATTCAGAGCTCTTAGAGGAAAAGAAACATTTTCAAAAATACCGCAACTGTAGAGTGTATCTGCTTTTCCTCATGCTGTGATCCATAATGAATCACTGGGAAACATTGAATGAAACTCAGTGCTAGACATATAAAGACACTTCTGAATTTTCAAAACTGTCAACAGCTTTTGAATTACTATTTGACCTCATCCACAGGTGCTGGACACTGGCTGGGCACTGTGCTGGTAGATATGATTATAGGTCTCAGATTTTAGGCATTTTAGAGAATAATTATGGTGTGTCAATCATCCTGTGCAGGCAGATCCTTATATGTAAAAGTCACCAAATCATTATACAGAAATGCTATGAAAAACAAACTCAGGCCTGGAGCTCCGGAATTAAAAAGGTGGGGTTGGGTTAGAAGGTTATCAAACCTATCTCAGCAAAGATTCTGTGCACTGCCCTTGTCTGCAGATGGAAGAGATGTGATGGTTATGAAGCCTTGGAGAAACTGGATAGTGTTACAGGAGGGCTAATGGCCCTTCAGTATAAGTGTTTGGGAAATTTGTACATAACTTTAGTGATTGATTTCTGCTGTACATGTCAGCAGTGCCAACACTGTTATATTTATTCCAGGGGAAGGTTATAGCAATCTCCTGGAGCAAGCTTCAAGCTGAACCAGAGGGATCTGTGACTGAGTCCCTTCAGCAGCATTTCTCCTACTGAGACTGATAAATGAGCTGAAACTGTTGTGACACCCACAGTGGAGAGGGTGAGTCTCTTAACCCCAGAGGGGCTGCTTGAGACTGAGAGGAGGAGAGCAGAGTGCTAAACTTGAACAGTCTTTCACACAAGTGTTGTTGGAAACTGGGGTTACACGTTCTGAGGGAGATGAACTTATCTTGGTGTGTTGCTTCATGACTGAGAGTTTCTGAGCTCCCAAGGATATTTCCACCAAAACCATGCTTGATGTTGTCTTTGTTGGAAAGAAAAAGTAAAAGGATGAAAAACACATACCAATTCTTATTTGTATGTGTTCACTGTGATTTCTGTGGAACTATGCTGGTTGAAGCTAAAAAATTAAATTCTTTGCAGGTTTGATCACTTATTTCAGCCAAGCAATTATTTTCTGCTTAAAGCAAGTGACTTTGTTTTCCATTTCTACAGGAGTAAAGTCTATCACTATTAAAAAAAAAAAAAAAAAAAAAAGAAACAAAAACCCCATGTATTAAAAAAACTATTTCACAGTAATATCCTCAAATGCTAAAGCTGACCATAATTTTATTGCACTCTGGTCATGTTTTTAAGGGCTGCCTTGGAAGAAATTTTATAGTCTAGATGGGACAGAAGATGATAGCAAAAAATGCAAATTATCATAGCCAACAGGAAAAAGCATCAAGGCCTTGTCTTTGTCTTTGGACAGTACTTCTTTTGAATCCATAGTATCTGAAGACATAAAAAGACTACAAAAATTTATAACCTTACAAAGGTATATCCAACATACCTGAATTTTCTGAGAAGAGATTGAAAGAAATACAGAATTGCTGCTCTGCACCATCAGGTTAAGCATGCATCCCCTTCAGACTAGGCAGAGTTTGCCCTGCTGTTCTCCAGGGCTGAGCATTCGTGCCCATGTGAACATAACATGAGGTGATAAAATGCTGAATGGGGTATTTAATGGTTTAGCTGAGGGTTTCATCACTATGAGCTGGGTCCAGGCTTGACCTAGTAAAACTGAGTGCTAACCCATGTCAGCAGTGAGTTTTGTGTCCTAAATTGTTGTAGTATAATGTAGAATAGCATAATATAGCATAGCAAAGCATAGCATAGCAATGGCTTCTATGGGCGTGTGTTTGGAGTACACCAGACTCTTCAGGTGAAAACAATTACATTCATATTCAGTGGAGATGTAAAGGAAAGATACAAATGTATAAGTTGTAGATGTGCAGGTTTGGGAGTTGATGGCAAATAAGGAATATATAATAGCATATCCTGTAGAACTGAGGCCGTGGGCATCACTGTACCAGAGTTTCACTATGTCCTTCCAACAGAGGAAGACAGCTTCCTTTCAGGATTGTGTTTACAAGTAACTGTAAGTCAGAGTGCTAAAAATTTCCCTTTTTTTCACCCTGCTGAGTTGAACTGCATATTACATGGTATCTTGAATATAAAGGAAAATTTAAGAAATGGAAATTAAAAATCAACAGTTTTGTGCACCCTACATCCTCTAAGGAAGTCTGAGTGGACAGCTTTTCCATCGTACACAAATCTGATTACTGCTTTTCTGCCCTATCTGTAAACCCAAGATGATATTTCTTCACATTTCAGATACCTCCAAAGCTAAAACAACAAATATTTGTAATTTGCTTTGTGATTCTAGATCACATAATTTTCTCGCACTTTTCTATTACATAATAGGACTTATGTAATAACTTATGTGCTTCATAATTTCCCAGACAGGCCTTATCTTTATCAAAGACTGTAAGAAATTTACAGCTAGGAAAAGGCAGCTTTCTGAAAAATGTGTTATATATTTAACAATTGTGTCCCTTCTAAAGTTTTCCTTGTGTTTTACTTTCAGGTTATTAACATCCTGCAGCAAGTCGTCACTTCAGCCTAAAGGTTTGTGGAAGAAATAAACTCTACATGAGAACTGAATGTAATTAAGGCTTACGTTCAGATCCCTGATGAATGATACACTGGGAGAAGTAGAAGATGGTGAATTTCACAGAGAATGCAACTGAGAAGTGCAATATTAATCATGATATCCACGAGACTTTATCCCCTGTGGTGTACATATTTGTGTTTATATTAGGCTTGCCAGCTAACTGCCTGTCTCTGTACTACGGCTATTTACAGATCAAAGCTAAAAACGAGTTAGGTGTCTACCTTTGCAATTTGACTATAGCAGACCTGCTGTACATATTTTCTTTGCCTTTTTGGCTTCAGTATGCTTTACAGCATGACAACTGGACCTACGATGAGCTGCTGTGCAAAATCTGTGGCATCATCCTGTATGAGAATATCTACATCAGCGTGGGCTTCCTGTGCTGCATCTCCATCGACCGCTACCTGGCCGTGGTGCACCCCTTCCGCTGCCAGCGCTTCCGCACCATGAAGGCTGCTGCCATTGTGAGCATCATCATCTGGGCCAAAGAAATAATGACCTGCTGCTTTGTCTTCACGCACGGGGAGATCAGTATGGATGCTGAGAGCCACTTGGTGTGCTTTGAGCATTACCCCATCAAGAAATGGGAGCACAATGTCAATTACTACCGCTTCTCTGCTGGCTTCCTTTTCCCCTTGTTTCTCTTGGCCTTCTCCTATTGTGGGATTTTACGAGTTGTCCACAAGAGTCCTGGCACTCAAAAGAAGAAGAAAATGCAAATTAAAAGACTGGTTTCAAGCACTGTTTTCATATTTTTAGTCTGCTTTGCACCATACCACATCCTACTTGTTGTTCGTAGCTTGTTGGAGAACAACTGCTCATTTGCTGAGAAAATATTTAACGTTTACCATATTTCTCTCCTGTTAACCACCTTTAACTGTGTTGCTGACCCAGTATTGTACTGTTTTTCCAGTGAAAGCACTTACCAGAACTTTGTCAAGGTGAGAGACTCGTGTCTAACATGTTTAGGCCGTCTGAATATTGAGCCGAAGGAATCCTATCCACTGAACACTACAGAAACTCCCAACAGAAAACAGCCTGAGCAACAGCCAGGTTTATTACAAGTGCCACTTGATGGTGCTGGAATGAAGGACTGCTTCACAGCTAATGTAGACAGCCTATAGCATTAATCAAAAAAGGACCTTAATCCTAAATATGGAGCTATGGGCGCGTTTGTGTATCTATCTGAATTATTCATGTATTACAGCAGTGGGACCTCCCAAAGGCTTATGAGCAATGCTGTACAGTGAAGCTGTTTCTGGAGCCTGGCAATAGTGAGGAAAGCATGAGCTAAGTCTGTTCAGTTATAATCATGTATCTGTTGTTAGGCTATCACTTAAAACCTGTTTGTGTTGATGACTGTATTGACAAGAATAAGGCAGTACTCATGGTGGGTAGTTCTGCTGAACTCATCCTTAACTGCTTTCTGTTAGGCCTGTAGCATCTAGAGAAAATAATTCTCTACAAGCTGTCATCTCTGTGGAAAAGGTCAGAGACCATATGTCCCCATATGTACTTATAAAAAGAAAAAAAAAACCCAACAAAACACTTCTGCAACATCTCTGTAACTCTGAAATAACTTCTCCTTCTGCCATTTTCAAAGCCTGCAGAGACCATGCCAGAACCAGACTCCTAAAACAACCAGTCCCATAGTCGAGACATTGTGGGAGAATATGCACAAGGAACTCAGTGCCTGCTGAGACCTTCAGGCTGTTATTTGACAGTTGAATCTCAGACTGACAAACCTCATTGTGAGGCTCCTGGAGATTTCCAGAAGTGTGAGACTTTGGGCTCCAATGGGTGCCAATAACTTGGGTTGCTGACTCAGAAGAGACCCAGAGGTTGGTAGTACATGAGGCACTTTGATCCCATATGCTTCTCTGAGTCACTGTATTCAAGGACATTTATTTACATCTAAATTCTACTGCACCTTGCTAAGGTTTTGACTGAGTCCTTTGCAATTTGTGTATCTTGTGCCACACAGACCATGCAAGCAATTAAATAACAATGCATTTGTCAGGAAACTGTTGAATTAATTCTGTTTAAACTCTGTTTTTGCTCTCAGATAATATAGTTTAGGGTTTGGCCATTGTTCAGTAAATACAGTATCAGAAATATGATGTATGAACGATCTGTGTGCTGGTTTAGTCAGAAACAAAATACAGGAGTAAGTGGAGAATAATGGATTTTAAACCTGTGGGAGTTGCATTCTATAGTATTGTTTTTACCACCACCTCCTCCCTAGGTTTTTTAGGTTTTTTTTTTCACACTAATGAATCCTGCATGATTCTTCTTTGTGATCTGCTCATCAAGTATCTGTAGCTGTTATGCCATGAATATTGCCTTGTCCTTTCAATTTTCTGGTTTCAGGTCTTCCTTGAAACACCTCTCTCTCTGCAAGCTGGAGCTGATAACTTCCAGCAGTATAATCAGTTGTGTTTCTTGGTTTGCTTTTAAGCCAAAAGATAGTCTAGACAGATGGTCTACTCCTGCTATCTGAAGATGTCATTGTAACACAGCCTTGCTTGTCATCAGATTCCAAAAGAAATACATTCTAACAGTTATCTGGAATCCACCTTGAGAGTGCAATATTGGATATAATTAGTGGATGTGTTTAATAAAGAAAGTTTTTATATTTTTCTTTTATATTTTTTTACTCTATGTTTGAAAAAACTATCTTTCAGCTTTGGCTGCCAGTTTTTATTTGTGAGACTACAGATCCTCTCCTCCCTCCTCTTGCAGAAAGGATTCATGTCCCCAGTCCCAAGTGGGGATTAGGTTTGCTTAGATTAACGTTTGGTTTGTTTAATTATTTTACATTTCTTTATACTTTGACCACTCAGCTGGATTGATTACCTTACATCTGCATTTTTTTCTCCTGACTATGGGCACTGTTTAGCTTTATTTTCTCCTGATCTTTCATCTCATCTGCTGTGTATTCCAAGGAGGCCATAAACCAAGGACTCCCTCCCTGCCACAGTGCTGAGCTTGTACATTGTTAAGCTCCAGCTCCTGGGACCCCCACGAGCACTCGGGCTGCAAGACACACGTGCTTTGTTCTAGGATTAAATGTTTGTTGTCATGTTTATGCCTTGCTGCTTTACAGTTCCTCATGCTGTTTAAATTAGACACCTGGAATGCAGAGCACGCTGTACTACATGGAATTGTCATCTGAGGGATTAAGGCTTGTTGGAGTTGGTACTTTGATGTGGTCAGCTTTGGTTAGCTGCTGCAGTTTAAAATCAGATGGGAACTTGTGTAACACAGCCCAGCATTCTGCTCCAGCTCCCAGCACCTAAGGTGCTAACCTGCAACAGAAAGGAGGGGGTTTTTCCTTCTTTTTTGTCTTTTTTTTCTTGAGGCCAATATTTAATCAGTTCTTTCTGTACTGTAACTGTCCAGCTTAGGCTGCAGAGCTGTAACCAATATAGCAGGATTCCACTCAGAGCTTTCCAGCTAAAACACAGTCACTGAAGGGTCCTGCTGAGGTTGCTAGAGACACACTACACCTGCTGTCGAAGTAAATGCAGTGCCTGGGACTGCACATGAGAAGGGACTTTAAAAGCATGGACTAGAGAAAAAGAGAAATAAATTATTAGGTTTTGTATTTCTTAGTGAAATCGGTTACGACTTGTATTTAGGGGGAAAAAGAGCAAAAGCTTACTACATGAAAATTTTTTGATGAAAGTTAGTGCTTGGAAAGAATAATGCACATTGCACCTGTTAGTGTAATATGTCAGTAGCACTCACAGAATAAAATCAGCTGCTTCTTTTAAAATGATGCCAATTTCATTCCATGGGTTCTATGCAGCAGTGAACATATGCCATCCTGAGCAGTTACTATCTTTGGCAAAAAGTGCAGGCATTCATATGAAATATTTTAGTTAATACTTATAGTTTGGAGACTTCTAAAGGAGATATTTTCTAACTGTGAAACTTGCAAGATACTTTTCTAGAACATGTAAACCTTTGAGAAGGTTTTAGATAAAACGAATCTAAAAAAATTTTCTCATCTAGAAAATAAACATTGGGATCTTTGGAATCTGAATGTCCAGCAGCAAGTCTGGCATTAAGATTTCTTTCTGTCATCTGTTCAACTATTTTATGTCTTTAAAGACTCTGAATCGTCAGGGATTTCAGGAGATTAGTGTTGAAAATATGGTGGTGTTTGTGGTATGAAATGTTTTTTCTCATTCTCAAAAAGTTAAGCTGTTTGTCTTGCATCGAAGAAAGAAGATAAACTCACCTGCCAGGAAGGAAAGAGATAGAAAATGTTGCTCACTGCTGGAAGTCCTCCTAAAGGCAACTTCCATTTTATGGCAGGTAAAGCATCAGAGCTCTAGAGCTGGTGTGAAACGCACCCTCCCCTCTCTGCTGCGAGGCTGACAGCCAGCAGAACTTCAGTCCTGACACTCACCTGGAGTTAAGGCAAAACCACAGCTTTAAATGACAAAAGTCAGGCACAATTCACAACCATTTTCCGTGTACTGCTTCAGTGTTAGTATCCTATGGGACTGAACTTAATGTTCCTTCACTTGTTCTTGTCAGGAGCCAAATTTTTACAACAGGAACTCATGTAAAAGTTTATTTACATAATGTTACTTCATATTGAACGCAATTGTTTATTAATTCCTAATCATACTTTAATTTCTAATAATTAAGTCATTATTTGTGTATTTAATTTCTTCTTAACAACAGGATACTTTGAAATGTCCACACCTTTTCTCTATAACCCATAGAGTGGCAAAATGTCTCAGTGACAAACTACTAATATGACAGGGATCAAAGGCATAGCCAGCCCTTTACACAGAAGCTCTGCAAGGCTGCCCTTATTTTCATCAGCTCAGTTAAATTTTTCTCCTTATCTCCTCACAGTTCCCCAAACTGTCCCCCACCATAGGAACACAGTATTAGGGGGGCTACAGGAAGTGTGCAGTGGAGCTTTCACTGCTGTAACACTGCACTTTTGTTTTGAATCTCCCCTCTCTATTGTAGCTGTTTTCCTCACCACAAGTATTTTTAAATCCAAGTTGCTACAAGATTTATTTCCTGTTGCAGTTATGAGGTTAGTAAAGGAACAGCAGTGCAATAATATCTCACTGTAATTGCATGCTTTCTTTGTAAAAACCAGATCATCTCTGATTATATAATACCATTTAATATTAATTTTCCATGATACAATTACAGAAAAGAAAGGCAGACCAAGTCATTGTGATGATATCTTCTTGTTTCACAGAGATGTTGTAGGAAACAATGAAAGGCTGAGGGTGGTCAAGACACTAGAGATGAAAAGTAATCTTTTTTTGACCTTTTACACCTTGTGGGAGCCTCAAGAACAAGGAAATTACATGGGAGCAACTCTTGATGCAGAAATGCTTGGGGGCAGTCACTGCAGTGCCTCCTGCAGCAGCTTTTCAATCATGGATGAGTGGGTGTTGTAGAAGGGCAGCCCATCCACTTCCATCTCCAGGCTGGCAGTTTTGCCGCTGCGGACCCCGAGCTGCACAAGTGCTTTCAGCAGCTTTTCTTCCTTAAAACACAAAGAAACAGAATTCTGAATCAGACAAGAGCAGCCACCAAGATCTTTATTTTAATTCTTGGAAAGCCTGACCATATCCTCCATATTTATCTTGCCACCAACTTGCAAATACAGTTTTGTCCCAAAGAACTCGTTCAGCGTCTGGAACTCAGGGAGTGTCAGATGGTTTATAATCTTGACTGCTATTTAATTAAGGAATATTATTTTTCTCCTCACTCCCTCAAACAAAACATTAGTGTCAATTCAGAAACATAATTTTTTTGCCTTGTTTCAAGTTCCTATATTGCTCAAATCAGAATCAGAGGAACCTCCACCCAAGGTATCTCAAAAATCCATCTGTGGTTCCCCCAGCTAAAGCTGCATTTCTAAAGAAAAAGAACAGAAGGGAAAGAGGATACACCAGAGAAAAGGTTGCAGAGAGCATCTGGATGGGCTGCACACTCTCTTTCCTGCAGCTTCTCTGATCTCTCTGTGCCTTGGCCCTTTCTTCCCTTTGATTATTGATTTTATGAGAATTGTGGTTGCTTAGGGAAGGAGTGGGGAGAAAACAGCCTCGGAAATTGGGCTTCCTTGGCGTGCTCTCAAATAGCATAGGCTTTGTTTAGACCTAAAGTTATTTTCTTGCTTAACTAATATAAGCAGAAAACAAAGCGTGTTCCAAGTTGAGCTGTAAAAGTACACAGAGGGAAGAAAACCCTTTTTTGTGAGCTATGGGCCAGTTAGCTTTGTGGGATAAAAAGATGGGATAAAATGAGCTCTGAAAAAACCACAGAGAACAGTTAAATTTGAAGATCTGGTTTCAAGTGGATGTATGTCTGGCATAAACTGCTCTGCCTTTCAGTTGTCATGAAATGTACATGAGAAAACTCTAATTTTTAGCATTTACCATAGTGAGAATTTATTCCTTGAACTTTTAATAAAAATCTAAGAAAACTAAAAACCTGGTCACTTTTTAGCTTCCCCTATGCCAGTCCTTTGATAAGTTATGTAAGAGCTTGAAACACTCACCTTCCTAACTTTTCATCCTTTTTTTTGCTAGGAATGCCCTTTCTGGTCTTTGCCAATTTCCATTTCAATGGAATTGCCATTGGAACAGTCCTAGCAGTGTCCTTGACAAAGAGCTCTCTAGGCTTTAACACTTCTGGTTTGACATTACCGCATAATAACCTCTAGCAAAGTTCATTATCTCCCGGACACAAATGAATGATAAAAAAAAAAAGTTATAATGTTAAAATATCTAATTTTCTCTTATCAAATTTAGGACTTTTTCTAGGAGGACTTATAAACCACAAAGAATGCAGTAGCTGTAGACCTGAATTGAGACACAATATGGTTGTATTTTATCTAGCACAGTTCATGGCCAAAATATTATCATTTCTGAAGGAAGCAAAGTATGCCCTGCATGTTCAATTCAATTTAATTTTGTAACCTGCTTTCTGAATGCACTTTCTAAAGATCTGTCTTTTATTTCCTGATAAAACATCTTCGTTCTTAGCTGCAGCAAAATTAAATGAGGCTCTGGTTTTCTACTAAAGGAAAAATATGCTTAGTTACATGGTGTCAGCAGTGACACAGCTATTTAAGGAAATTATCTGGATACTTCAGTAGCCTAAAATTTGCTACTTTGTAGTTTATAAAATGATAAATGCACATCAGTTTCTATCATATGAATGATCATATACATAAATGCAAATATATACAACTGATCTTTCTCCTGAAACAGAGGTTTCACTTAGCACTGAGTGTATCCAAATGCAAAAGGGCAAAGGGGATCTCTCATGTCACAAAAGAGACACCTAAACTGGATACACAAAATGAAATCTCTAACATGAATGGGTTTGCTACATTTTTACATATTAGAGAGCTCTGATCTGCTTATATAAGGTAAAAAAGTTTGCTTGCTTAATGCTACATAACTCTGCCTGATAAACCATGGTCTGGCATCAAATGTTACTGTTTCCATTGGTAAAAAGCAAATACAGTGTACAGGGTGCTTCCTTAGCTGAACGGTGCTGCAATTTGCCCACAGCTCTCTCTTTAGTAATAATTACGCTGGAAGTGGGATAACTGAAAAAAATACTCAAATTAATAGAAAACTATCTTGTTAATTTGTGCTTCATTCAAGGGGAAAAACTTCCTTATGAATGACAAAGCTAACAAAGCATGCTAAAAATATGTCACACTTTTATAGTTCATATTCTTATAGGTCATAATTTAAAAATAATACTGTATAGTTAATATGTTATCATTAATAAAGAGTTCAGTAAAAGAAATAATGCTTGCTGTATTAACCTGGTCGTGAGATGCAATGAAATGCAGAGTTGACTGTAGGATGTTTAATATTAGCTGCATCTGGAAACGTATCAATTAATTTCTTTACAGTCACTTTGGTGTAAAATACTACAAACATCTGAAAAACCAAGCCAATACCATAACCAAATTATTAGAGAAGCAAAGGTAAAGGTAAGCAAAGGTTGTTTAAATCCAATTGTTTCTTGTTCCTGCAGTTCTCAGCACAGAACAAAAGCTTTGCAGCATCCCCTGCTAAGATGGAAAGGCTCATCCATGAACTCAGAGCAATCCCAGTCTGCTGTTCAGAGGGAAGGGAGAGCTCTGCAGCTCTGGGGTTTGGCACTGGAACTCTGCCCCTGCTCGAGCACGAGCCTGCAGGGAAATGGTGTTGGTGCTCCAGGGCAAGTCTTCACTTGGTAATTACGACCTACAGCATTCATGGAAGTGCCATTTTTTGAGGAAAAAACACATTATAAGAAAGCTGTGTGGTGCTCAGGCACTCCTTCAAATGCCCTCTTGCCAATTACAAACACAAATATAAACACTGAGATGGATCTGTGTGGTGTTGTTCTTTATCTCACTAGGGTAATTATTACAGCATTAAATGAAGCTGAATTTTGCAGAAAGTAGCCATATAAACATAAAGGGTCTGATTTTTTTTTTATACTAATGGAGTATGTGAACACTAATGTATTCAATCTTCTGCACTGTTTGCTGCTGTGTGATTTATAATTAAAGATATAATATTTTCTTGTCAGACATTTTGTCGTTTTCTCTCCTCCACAAAACTGTTTCCATTAATTTTATCTCAATAGATTTTAGTATTGCACTTTCAGTAGCCCATTATTGGATCATTAATATTCCCAGCTGTACAGCTTAGTAAAACAAAAACAAGAAGGTTTCCTGTACACAACATGACATTTAATTACAGTATCTCATTACCAGGAATTTTGATCATAGTAATTTTAGGATGCATTAATTTAAAGGTCAAACACCTGTAGATGCAACTGGAAAAAACACTGAAAACTGAAAAGTAATTAATTTATTTTATAAAAACACTGTGCTGAAAAGGGCCATATAAACTTTGTTAAGCTATATGGCTCTGCTGAGTGTTGGAATCAGTTTCAGTTGTATGACTTCTAACTAAGATAGCAAGAATTTAAAAAATTTAGTGAGATCTACTCTAAAATACTTTAAAGGTGCTTGTTGGAATTTCACACAGAATGTCCTGTCATCTCAGGAGAAAAACTTCTTTGTGACAGCATCTATGGTGGATGGCTTGCATTTTGCTTGGCATTCTTGAAGGTCACACACTTAATGGGTTTGTCCAAATCTCTGTAGAGGTATTCTGTCTATAAAGCTGAATTTTGAAGTTCCTAAGTTATTGAAAAGATGTGGAACAAACCTTATTTAATCATTAAGTGTGTGTGTGTGTGTGTGTGTATATATAGACAGATTTTTTTTTTTAAACCACTGCCAAGTTAAAAATAGAGGCACGTGCTTAGCAGGATGAGCACAGATCAGAGTCATTTCTCAACCCTCTCAGTTATTTTACTTTCTCTCAGTCTGAAACCTTTGCATTCCCAGAATATCACACTGTACAGAGCTGCATTAGTCAAAACACATTTAAAAATATTCATGTACAAGTTTTTCTCCAACTTTAATTTAGAAACATTTAAAACTAATTGTAGAAAGTTTCCAGCTAACTAGAAAAGGTAGAAAATCAGGAGTAAAGAAGAAAGATCAGAAGTATGGAGTGGCTACTGCATAAGAACTGTGATTTTTGATTTTGGAAGCGGAAATCTAAAGGACACTACAGGAGAGAGTTATAAAATCATGAACGATGCTAAGGAAGCAAACGGAATTTTAATCACTGTATCTCAATACAAGGATTTCTTGCATTGCCCATAAAATTGTAGCACTGTCTTCTGCTTGAAGTTACAAGACGTGAACACTTTCATATTGGAGGGTTTTTATTTGCAATCCCTCTTGAATCCTTTGTGGAAAACAGCCTGAGGACCGCGTGGCTGCTCCTTCCCAAGGAATCCCCACAAGTCCCCACACAGGCTGTGAAGGCAAGGTAAGGGATTGAGCTGGGCCAGGCAGGGCTCAGCAGCTGGGGCCCCTCCATCTCATGCCAGGAGCCCGTCCCAGGCCCTGTCCCCAGGAATTACCTTGGCCACGGAGGGCAGCGCCGGCCACCAGGAGCGCGGGGAGCGCGCGGAGCCCACGGCGCGGCGCAGGTACCGAGCGTGGCTCTCACAGCAGCTCAGCACGTGCAGCCCACAGGCCATGGCATAACCTCCCCAGTTGGACACCCCTGGAAGACCAAAGGAGACACTGTGAGACCAAACTGCACAGCTGGCTGCTCAGTGCCCACAGCGTGCCAGAGATGGCTGGGCTGGGAACGGAGAAACACGAGCCCAAGGACAGCGTGGACATCCAGGTCACAGGCTGGTCCTTGCTCAACATCTGTCTCTCACTGTGAACTTCATTTCAAGCTGGTGTAAAAGAGAATTTTAACTACAACATTCAACTTTTGTTGAACATTAAGAATGTACATTTGTCCTTGAGTGGTTATTGAAAGAACTCATCTTTTGTAAAGGGGCAATATGACTAATTCATGCCTGATAGGGGCACACTCACAGAAGTGTACCAATTATACTGAAAATTTGTATGTGCACAGACATTTTAATTCCCCCACAGATCACTTCTGCAGTCTTCCTTATTAATTTCTGTTATTGAATAACCTGGTCTAGTGAAAGGTTTCCTGCCCATGGCAGGGGGAGTAGGTACTAGATGATTTTCAAGGTCCCTTCTAACCCAAGACATTTTTGGATGGATTCTATGGTTCTGTGATTTTATATAATGTGTGATTTTTCAAGAATATTCAGGATTTTCCCTATTTATAATTAAATGCACTTTGTTCATGGAACATTCTCAATTTTCAGTCAGTTCTTCTGAAGCAAGTGCTTAACTCTTCAGAAAATATACGTAACACAGAGATAGATCAGTTTGCCAAGGATGACTTGGAAAGGGCCAATACAAATTACTTGGAAAGACAAATGTTTCCTTATCACTTCTGTTCTCAAACATCAGCTGCTCTCCCACCCCACCAAAAATCACTTACCAGCCACAACAGTAAAATCAGCTTCAACATCACAAGCTATAACATCTCCATTTTTTATGTGCTTCTTTACAGCATCTTTTACTTTGCCCATTCCTAATTCATTTCCTCCATCTCCAATACCTTTATAAAAGAGAAAAGGACAAAATGAGTATGAACACAGCATATAACTGACAAGCCCTTTAGAAAACATCCAGTTTCTTCCCCACAGTTGCTGAGATAGTTCATAGCTCCATATGAGATGGTTTATCCTTTTTCATCCACAGTGCCTAAAAACAGAAGACTGGGAATGAAATAGCAGAAAGCATCATCTATTACACACCAGCCTCTAAGTTTATACTGCAATGTACACTGTACATTGTGTGCATGCAAAAGAAATCAAAATTATCAAGTGGTTGTGAACTGCAGACAGAATCAGGACAGTAAACTTTGCTTATAGAAGGCCTGACATGAGTGTTCTATATAATGTGATATCACATAGAAAATAGAAAAAGAAGATAGAAAATTAGACCCAAATCAACCTGAGAAATTAGCCAACAATGCCACAATAAAGCAAGCATAGAAAACTTTGACTTATTACAAGCTTTAATTTAAAAAAACAGAATAGAAATAAGAATTCTTGCAGAAAGACAAGCACAAGTACACATTGGGCAGAAGAAGGCCTGACTGCACTGCCCATCTGTTTGACACAGACCTCTACTGTGCCACAGCACACCAAGTGCCCAGCCCTGTACACTACTACTGTTCTCATTTTCCATGGTCACTTACCAAATACATAGCTAGTCTTTATTTTTTTTAGTGTTCTTATATATGGATGTGGGGTCTTGATTTTTGTTGCACAGATAGAAATATTGTGTATTTGCCTCAGTGATTTTAGTGAAATCAGTGGGATCTGTGCAATTTCAGGAAAATTCTGGGCAACCTGATATTTGGGGATAAAGTTGTCAGATGTCATTTAGAGACCTGGAGATGAGGGTAATATAAACTGTCAGTACCAATATATTAAAAAACATACTAAAAATTCCATCTATTTAGTTGGAAACTAAAATTGCTCTTTCATCTGTTAGACTGAATGGCATCTTCTTCAATTTGAAGGTTTTACAGAAAAATCTTAGACAATGTCTGTGAAACAGAACAGTGAAGATGTATCAGATTTGAATTTGAAATGCTCTGTGCTCTAATGCATAGCATGTTACAGGAGAGAAATTACAATATTTATAATTTACACTTCAAGCCCCAAAAACTGGTAAATTTAACACTTTTCATAAGTACATAAATATCTCATGTGTCTGTAGCAAATTTCTTTTCTAAGTGAAATGGAAATTTGTTTCTCAGTAGCAATTTTTTATTTGATTCCTTAAGTCTATCCAGTCAAGTGGGGCATAACTGAGTGACACACAGCTTACATAAAAGGATTTGCCATGGAACAGCTACTCTTTTTTATCTGCTTTAATAATCTGCTCACATTTATTTCACCACTGGCAGTTAATGGTGCTTTCAAAAATCTCCTCATTGATAGTACTTTCCAAACAGGTATTGATATAATCCTAGTGCTTCTGTCTTCAGATATAAATATGGAAGTTCTACAGCTTTTTAAGAATTACAACATTCTGATTTTTCTTACACTCAAAATTAAAATTTTTGCTCTCAATATTTTTAAAAAGGCTAAGATGAATTCTTGTCCCATGAGGATAACCAACAGTTTCTTTAACTGAAATATCTCCATTGCTCAGGGCTTTTTCTATCAGTCCTGCTTTGTTTTTCCTGTCTTTGCAGGGGTCCTGTCACCAGGATGGCTGCACAAGCAGATCTTCTGCTGTGGATGGATCCCATTTGTGTGACACTGGGAGGAAAAGAGCACCCCACTGAAAAGTCTCCTGTCCCACCTGTTTTCTTCTTGTTCCACACATGCCAGAGAACTGTACCTTACTGTAGAACTCCAGAGTGAATTCACCTGTGCACACACAGCCATCCACACAGAGCCAGGCAGCTACACTGCTTCTGAAGTCAGCAGAAAGAAACACTCCCTTCACACATTCAGTTCATCTCACCCCAAGGCAGACATCTCAAATATAGATGTCTGAATATAGGCAAGATGAATCCTTTTCTAAAGGCCCAATTTCTTTCCAGCAAAGGAAAAATAGTTCTGCTGGATATTCCCTGCAAGTTCCCACTGACTACATTATTTTCTGAAACTACATTAATGAAATAGGCAGGAGACTTCAGTCTTCTGTGTTAAAAATCTTTTGTATGAAAGGGAAATGTGTGACCCCATTTTTTCAGGCAGTACTTTGCAAAGCTTTTAATTAGCTCCTATATAAATAGCATGCAGCTATGTCGATTGTATGACAGCTGAAAAAAATAATATGTGGTTCGGTAACATCTCTTAATCTTTTATTTCAGTCTTATGCAGAAAATGAGTCCCTTCCCAAATTTCATGGCTTCTCACTCTGTGAATTCCTCAAGGCAGCTCCTGATTCCCTGAGATTTTGGGATGTTATGACCCATACAATTGTTGGCATTGCTTATGCTTTGTCTGTGGTCAAACTACCAGATCAGATTTTTTTAAAAAACACAGATCTTGTTTTAAATGCAATGCTTTTAATCAGCACATTACAAATGTTCTGACATTTCCCCTCTCCTCCTACTGACACAGTGCTTCTTGCCACAGAGCACACTTTATAAAGACCTTCTGCAGGCTGAAAACTTGAGCTCCTGGTATCCTATTCTATAAGGTTATTTGAGAACTCCACCCTAATGCTGGACAATATTTGCATTTATTTTGGAACTAGCCATATGCCTCCAAATCCCTACTGACAATAAAGAAAGTTGAAGATCACCCCACCAGAAAGAAATTTATCTTCATGAGTAGCAACACATTGCTGTCAGTAATGGGAGACAAAACACAAAGGCCACAGTGGCTAAGTTAAACTACACTTTGCAGAAACACATTCAAAAACCCAACAGCCAACCCAAGATATTGCTACCCAATTATAAAACCAGAGACAAAAATAGTGTGATAAGCAAAACAAGAAATGCTAACTAAGTAACAGACAATGCAAGAAAGAATTACATTGTTTTCCTACAGATCCTCAATCCTCCAGAGCAGATTATCCATGTACACAAATGCTACGGGATACTGGAGCAGATCCCTTCATTGTTCTTTGAAGTCTCTGACTTGTTAAAGCATTTTCTATTCAGATATCTCTTTAGAGAAAGTTCACAGCTCTGAGACACAGTGAATCTGAATAAATACTTTTCTTCTTTTTTCACAAGCCTGTGGTATTTTTTATTGATGACATTTCATAGTATATTTGAATATTCAGAGAATGTTTGAAACAAACTACATTCTGCTGAATGGATTCAAATTCTCAGCTGGCAGAACATTCCAAACTCCAGCAAATGAATAATATACTGTGAGCTGCTGTGGGGGATATTTGAAGAGATTTGGGTATTTTTACTGAAGGAATCAGGTTGTGCTGTTATGTAAGTAGCTGGAGGGAACAAGTTCTTGTATCAACAACCTAAAATCAGGGACAGAAGTTGAAACTAATGGCAGTAGATAAAACTCTGAGGCATTCTGCTAGACATCTTTACAGAACAGAGCTCTTCCTCCACTTATTCAGTCAGTCTTTGTCCTCTACTGAGATTGCCAAGACAGTGCCATCTAGAGTGCTTCTTTTTGAATGTTGGAAGGTACTTCTTATGAATAGGAAAAAAAAAGAATTAAATCTAAATACAAAGTATTGCAAATATTACAATAATAAAAAAACAAAAATGAAGTAGTCTGCTACACAGCTTTTAAATGATACCAATACAGTGAAATCAGACTATGCATTATCTCTGCAGGAGCTTTCTAAATTCTATGGGAACATTTGAAAACAACAAAACTGAGAAGCCAAAGTTCCCATGCTTTTGGTAATACTTAGGAGCAAGTCCAAAACACTAGAAGAAGAAAAAAAGCTAAATCAGCAGACATATTCTGATGTGACAGAAATCAGTCTTGCACAGCGATGTATTTCTAATTTAATTTTCATATTTATAGAGATTATTCATCTCCAAAACTCTCATTTGGGCCACACAGGAAGCAGGAAGCATTTGATTGTACAAGGATGTTGTACAATGGTCTAGGGTGTATTTTTTCAAAACCAGATAAAAATAAGTTTTCAAGAAAAAAGTTTATTGCCTAAAGAGAGGAGCAGCATATTGACAAAAGCATTCTTATTAGAGGTATTAGCAAAGGCCAATGGGTTTTGGTGGAAAGGACAAGGCATTCCTTTAAAGATTCTTACTGTATGCACGTATTTTGTTAGAGAAGGCACTATTTTAATAGATGCAAGTATGTAATCCCTGCTTAAAGGAATGTACTGCTAAAGACAATAAAAACAAAGATTCTATCCAGACTGCTGTTTTAACTTAGGTGTAACAATAGTAAACCCAATACCTTAATAAGTAATGTTTCCATGCAAAAACCATTCACTTTAACACAAAATAATACAGAATAAGGTCAGTATCAAAAACTCCACATCTATGTCCATAGATGTATGTATAGGTAATACTCTGGGCATGCTTTTTTTGTCCTTAAATAACTTTGAAATCAACTCCATTTTTTTTTTGAATCCTTCAATAGAAACTTGTAATTTTTCTCCAGCACTGGTCTTTCCCAATCCAATGACACCCAACAGCTGTAGCCACTCAGCCCCTGCCTCTTGCTCCCCTTCACTACCAACAAGAGTTCCTGTTTTGTGCTTCTCTTGTTTCTGAGGACAGCACACCAACTCACACTTACCTGTTGTTGTGACTCCTGGAATGGTTTGTGCAGCTAAAAATAGTTCATCTATGGGGTCCACGAGATGTTTAATGTTAACTTTCCTGGCATTGTAATAATTGCCATCAGCAGCCATCCCAGCACGTTCTATTGCTACCAGGTGATCAAACCTGGTCAGAGGTGAGTGAAAAAACAGAAGGGAGAAGTCAAAGCTGTGATTTTCACATGAAAAATTCTTCTGTTGGCTGCTTGTGCTTGGTTCTACTTTTTGACCATTTGGGATTCAAGGTAAAATTCAGATACTGTTTTGCTATTTCTGAAAGTAGTTGTCTATGGGGCTTTTGGCAATATTTTTTCAATAGCTTTAGTGCAGTTCCCCCAAACCACTTTTGCTACTAAGAAATGGAAAAGTTGCTGCAATGCTCCTAGCCAGCAACCCTTTGGGTCAGCCATCTGGCCTGGCTCTGTTTCACGTTAAAGCAGATGGTATCTTGCAAAATATTAGTCTCTGTAAGTGTATTCAAAGAGAACAAAAAAGTGGAAAATTATTGATCATCTAAATCCTTGTTAGTGCAAATATATTCTCTGCTTAAAGTACATTGCTTGGCAAATACTCATCTGTTAATAGTTAGGTAATGTTTGGGTCTTTAGATTTGGGGGATTCATTTTTTTAAGTCTATGGCTGTTTTGCTGGTTATGAAAGTACACAGATGTACTGCAGCTGTCCTACATTTTAAGTAGAACTTTTTTTTAGTACCCAGTTCCGCCACTGTATGCTAGAATTAAGTTATTTTGCTTCTGTTTCTCCAATTTTACTGTCAAGAGGTTACTAATTCTGCTGAATTACTTAATGTTCTTGTGGGTGGGTATCTACAGTGATTCCAGAGACCTTTAGCAGGTTAGCTGTATACTTAAAAAAAATACTTACTTCAGCTTTTCAGGACTAAGGGAGCAATTTAAATAGAATCTGCCTGCACTTTTATTAAGCGTAGCCCTAAAAGACATTTCTAAAACAGCACATAAAAAATGAAGACAGTATCATGCATACTATTACAACACACACTAACCTGTGGAAAGAAATGGGAATTCAGTAACTTAATGAAGCGAATACCAGGGTGAAAGACCTTTTTATTAAAGAATGCAAACTGACCTTCATTAAAATACTTTACAAGAAAAGATCAGTAAAAGAGAGCAATATATGCCTACTTCAAGGACATTTAAGTTGCATGCTAAGTAATGAAATGAGCATGCAGCTTACTATACTTAGCAAATTCTCCAGTGCATTAACCCTAATCACACCATTACAAACATATGACATTTTATTAAGTCAGATCAGATTCCCTAGCTGTCAGACTAGAGCTAAGGCCCTAGAACATGCACACTTTCCAGAGCTTTTCTTCTCACTGTGTCAAAAATTGGCAAAATAGTTTATTGTGTGTGTGTATGTATATATATATATATATATATATTTATATATGAATAGAATAACAGTTGACAATCTTTTAGAAATTTTTTGAAGGAAAAGAACCATTGAAATGTGAAGAATTGTTTCATTTTTGTACTCCAGAAGTGCATAATTGCAGAATAATGTGTGTGCTCCAATAACAGTGTTTAGATTCAAAGTTTGTTCTGTTCATTTCAAGTCTTAAGGATTTACTTGCAGCTATGGTGACTTCTTCGACCATGATCCTTATTTTTATTATAATTTTGCACAGTAGAAATGTGACCCATTCTCAAAAACTGAATATACATACCTAGGTCTTCCAGGATTCCCATTCTCACACAAAAACATTGAAGCTGAATTGGCACTTTCCCTTTGATAACTCAATAGAGGGATGGGTTCCTTTAGAATTCCTACAGGAAAGCAAAATGAAATGCAGATACTACAAACTTTTAATTCTGTTTGACATATGTTTGAATAAATTAGAAAAGAAAAAGCACAGAATTGCTAGAACAGTAAGAATTCAATGTCTTTACACAGCTCTTGATGAGCTCCCTATAGCCTTACTTTAATTTAAACTTGTTTAGATGTAAATGCTATTAAATGGGACCTTGAGGTATAAAACAGGTCTACCAAAATAAGAACAGACATCCAGCATTTATTACAAGCATCTCATCCAGGACCAGTACCCAGATATGTACACACTAACTTGATGCCAGGTTTACCAAAATGTCACTGTAGCAATGCTGAGCAGCGCTCAGAGGATGAACTCTGATTCATCCTCCGAGGAAAAAAAAGTCCCGTACTGAGTGACAGATTAAAGCTGAAGCAAACCTTGGCTCAAATTAGCACGATAAAAACTGAAAAAATGTCTCTTACCTATTTGAACGGCTCCTTCCATAATGTTTTTATTCAGCTCCATGGCTCGCCGATCAGTAACCATGGCAACCCGCTTCCCCAAGGCCTGCAGCACGGCTGCCATGGCCAGGGCTCCCGGGGGGGCCGTCGTTCTCCTCGGGGGGCTGCTGGCTGGCGTGGGTGGGGAATCCCGTGGTTATGAGCACGGAGCTGGCGTGGGACAGCGCCAGGCAGGCCCCCAGCAGCTCTCCCTGCCGCTGCAGGTGCCCGATGCCCCGCTCTCCTACACACAGCAGTACATTTCAATGGATCATCCTCCTTTGCAAGTTTCCCTCAGGGTGAAAGTACATACTTTAGTGACAGAAAATGGGTTAAAAAATAAAGAGAGAAGAACCTCTGGTCAAGGCAGGAATTGGGGTAATTTCCTCAGGAAACCTAAGAAGATGTAGGATATGAGTAATGAAGATAATGGGCTGTGCTTCCAGGTTAAGAATGTCAGCTTTCGAAAATTATTATACCTAGCATTTCTAGGTATAAGTGCAAATAGCTGTTTCTTACAGCTTATTGCATATTGTTTCCTTTCCTCAGGCCCTCTGCTTTCCTTCGACAGTCCTGCTAGACCACGTTTAGCTACAGAAGCTCAATTGCAACTCAAGCATCCCAGACCTCACAGAAGTTCTGATGCAGACTCCAGATGTGTTAGCTGCTCCTTTGTCTTTATTTAACTCCATCCACTTTGGGGAGAACTAATTCCAAATAAATTTCACTTAATGAAATGATTAACCTCAGAAGAGAGGTTTCAGAGACATTGTAAGTTATCTGGGGACTTTATAAACCCAGTTAATACAGTGGTATCCAGGTGATTACTAAAAGTTCTTGTAACACTTCATGTAGTAGAGAACCTTGTTATCAGACCTTGAGAACCAGGTGAATATTAACATAAGCCTTTTCTTGTGGGTCAGTTCCCAAATAGGCAGCACTGTTATCTGTGTATGGCTTTCATTGTTCAAACACATCCTATCCCATGTTCCTTCCCTGCCACTTGGAAAAAAAGTTCCCAGCTCAGTTATTTTGATTTGCTGGCACTCAAGAAAACCACGAATACCAGCATGATGGGCTCACAGGGATAAATCTTCTCTGCTCTTTTCCAATCTCCTTACATCTTCATGCTTCTCACTCCCCTCAACCCCACATTTTCCTCTTTTTGTCCTCATTTTCCCCTTTGGCATTTCTCCCTGTGTTCCTGCTAAATAACACACAGGCAAAACACAAGTAATGGACAGAGAAAAAAGTTCAGAACAAAACTTAATATAAGCAGAATACAATTCTCTGAGAAGTGGGGTATATTAACTGAGACAAAGTACTGCACTCTCCTTTAGCAATAAAATGAGCTAACTCTTAAGTTAGGTCCTGTATTTCTGCAGAGCATGGCATTGTGCCAAGCCAGCTCCAGAGAGTGAGAAAGGAGAGGCCTTGTGAGTAAAAATAAACAGACCCAAATGTATGCACACAGCCCAAACCCAGAGCCTGGGAGTGCTGGGCGTAAGCTGCTTTCCACTACTGCCTACAGAGGATTTCAGAAAATTTATGGCACACTGAGCTCAGGCTTCACAGCAGCCAGAGGGGACTAACTCAGTGTGTATTTTAGGAATGGTTGCACTGCTCTGTTTGCCTTTACTTCCCTCTCTTCCTTGCACACACAGGCAGCCCCACCTCTCACCCTTCCGTGGTGAATTGGTCACTTTGGTCCATCATACAACACCTCAGTGATGGATATGTCATCAGAAATTAATATAATTCCACCCATCAGAGTGGTGTTTGAAAAACACATGCAACTACTAGAGTTTTCTGTAGTCATGAACATATGTAAAGAAATGTGCTATTTACTCCACAGTGAATACCCATGTAGCTGTTACCAGCAAGCTGAGGTGCCCTGTACTTCACACACCAATTTCAGTTTTACTCAGTAACAGTTCTTATTCCCTCTGGACTCTCCCGTCTGCTGTAAACACCACTATTTCTGTGTACTTTGAGAGCATATAGAAATCAAGATCAGATATTCCGTCACCCACAATGAATGGTTTTGGCCAGATTCTACAGTAACAGAAAATATAAGACCTAGTTATATAAACTCACTGTATTCCACAAAGTATTCTTAAAATCACTTTTAGATTCTTACTGTCTTCTTGAATTCTAAATATCTAAAAAGGCAGGATAGGTGGTATCCAGTCCATAATGAATCCATTAAAGGGAGCCAGTTTTTGTTATTACCTGGATCAATTCCAATTAAGGTCTCTAGAGTATTTATCTTCTGGGCTGCTTCTGCTGACACAATACTGTAATGCAGAGGATCTCGAGAGATGCAGTGGACCTGTGGGACCTGTGGGACTCCTCCTAAGGCTCTGACACTGTCATTCTTTAGGTCAGTAATGAACATGCAGCCAGGAGAATGAGTAAAAGCTAATGGAGCTCCTAAAATGAATGAAAAAAAATTCAGTTAAATGTTATTATCGCAAGACAACGAATTATCAGGATGATAAAATTTGAAAAAGCTACTTAATATAACAACAGAATCCCTGCCTGATGAGGCTTACAAAACCAGGTGATATTTTAAGTTACTTTGGGGCAATCAATACACTTTAAGAAATGTATATGCGTGCATCTGAAAATGTTTGCCCTTTTTAAAAGCTTATGTGGATAGTTGAGATCAGTTTTTCCCACAATGTTTTCTTTGGCCTAAACTTGAGGCAACCTAAGAATGGAACTCTGGTTCCCCTCCCAAAAGGTCTGTTCTGATGGAGTTTCATCTTCCCAAGTCACCATTACAGGTGATGGGGCTCTGCTCTCCTGGAGATGGCTGAACACCTGCCTGCCCATGGGATGCAGTGAATTAATTCCCTGCTTTGCTCTGTTTGCATGCATGGCTTCTGCTTTCCCTATGAAAGTCTTTATCTCAACCCATGAGTTTTCCAGTTTTACCCTTCCAATTCTCTCCCCAATCTTGCTAGCTGGGGTTAAACCATGACAACTTAAACTGGCAAGGGAAAAGGCAAATGAAATATGAGCAGCCTCTAAAACCCTGGAGAAAAATCAGCTTCTTTAGACCTAACAGCGTAGTAGCTCCCTGAGCTGAAAATATTTCCTGTCTTTGTACTGATTCCAGAAGTCCGGATCTAGGTAATACGTGATTTGGCAAAATTGGTACATTGTTAGGTAAATCACAACTGATACTTCAACAAGCAAAACTTTGCTTTGCTAAGAGGGTGAAAATGGAGAAGGTATTTCTTTATGAAGTACATATGTGCTTGGTTTGAGCTACATCTGTTTGGACTCAATGGCTTGCAGTTTAAAGCACCAGGAGAACATGGCTGTTGAGGTTTACTCTACCTCCCCAAACCTTGTGAGCTGACAGTTTTTGGTGACAAGCTAGCAGATTCATCTAAAGTGTGGGTACTGGTGGTATGGGAGATTTTTAACTACCTAGCTGACAAAGCACAGCAAAATAAAAACTGTCCAAAAAATTCCCTGGAATGCACTAATGACAACTGGTTTTAATATAGAAAATGGAGAAATAAACAAAAGTGAAGGTCGGTTCCAGGCAAGGGCAGGATAGACAGCCACTTGGGCAACAGATTGGAGAGACATTGGCAAATCTTTTCTCTCTTTCCCTACAACAAGGTTGCATGAGGAAGATGAATTGGTTTGCTGAAGAATATAGGAAAGAGTAGGATTTTTCAGCATGGATTTGGGACTGGAGAAAAGTGATTATATGTAAGAAAGAGAAAGAAGTCTCCTCTTAGAGTCTCCTATTAGAGCAGATGTTGAGAAGTTCAGATAAACATCTGTAAGAAACCACAAGGATCCTGCAAGGAGAGAAGGCCAAAGCAGATGGCCTCCCAAGGTTCTCCCAAATATATTGCCTATTATTATTAAGCTTCTTTTCCAGTACGAATGAAAATAGACTATTTCATTCCACACTAGTGACTTAGAGAAGTATATAATACTGTTACTATGGTTTTGTTGCATCTTCTTGCCCTTTGTGCCAATGCCTGCATAAATGACTGCACCCAGTGCAGAAACACTCTGTGCAGAGGAAAAGTTTCATTTATGTAAAATGTGTCACATTTACTTAATTTTGGAAAAAAACTAAAAGCATAACATTCTTCATGAGACACTTAAGAACCCTTTTCCATGTCAATCAATTTGCTAGCTCTTGACAACATTTTGGAAAGATTTCTAGCTTATCTCTTTTTTTTCTCTTTATTTTTTTCTTTTTCCTTTACTGTTGCTTTAATTCAGTGTAGCACAAAATAATATTTTAAAAGGAAGAAGCTTAAAAATTAATGCCTTTAAACCTCTTGCTTTTTATAATGCTTAAAAAGATGTTTTGATGTTGCCAGAGGTGTAGATTTAAACCTTTAAAATACACAAAAGTGGTGAAATTTCAGTAAGAAATTTCTTTAAAGTAGACCTGTATTTCACAACAAAAACTCTCCTGCCAAAGAGTTTTCTGTTGCTTTTATGGGATGTTTATCTTACCCTAAAATCAAGCCCGATAATCAGTCAACTCATTTTCCTTTTAAAAAAATAAAATAAAACAGAGGGAGAGAAAAGAGACTGCAGGATAATTTGACAAGTCTCCAAGCAGCACATACTGGAGTTGATAACTGCTTCTACTCCTGTTACTCCACAGGCCCAAAACACTGGAATATCACCAGGGTGAAGGTGAACTGGATCTCCATAGTCTGGTTTAGAAAGATCTTGTATTCCCAGCAGACCTGGAATTGACCAAAAATGAAATAATGAGTAGTTCTAATTAAGCAGTAATACTGCAAAGCCAGGGGGGGTGGATCCCAAACATCACTCAATAACACTGCCCTGAGTACAAGACTGTCAAGTCCCCCCAAAGTGGAACACTCAGTTTGTCATTGAACGCATATCCTCAGAGCCTGAGCTGACTTGATTTCCCTTTTTGTACTCAATGACACCAGTAAAAATGTATTTACCTTATTTCTGCAACAAAATGCAAGTAAGACATCTATGCTGAGTTTCCAAGATAATATAAATCTTCTGGATCAACAGAAGAACTATATTCATAGCACTGCTAACAAGAATAAATGATTGCAATGCAAAATGAGTTCTTTCTAGAACACATTTTCTACTGCATTAACTTCCTACATTCTTCAGGTAGAGAAATGATCAATCTCTTTTCCTCTCTGTCTTAGATAAATACATCTCACTAAATTATCTTTTGCTTTATTCTAACACCTACTTGTAATAATCTGGGTCATTCTAAGCACCTGCTTGGTTTTAAATTCCCTTGGTTTTAAATTCTTCAGATGCTTTATTATACCATTCTCTTTTCTGGAATTAATTTCTTTAATTGGAATGTAAGATAATTTGCTGTTTAGTAATGACTTATTACTAGTTTGTCAGGCTTAAGGACTCAGATGTGTTACTCAAATACATTCCTGGAGAGTTGTGTTAACCAATGACAGCTCATTCCATGCCCTGCAATGTGATCCTTGTGTGTATGCAGGCCATGATTACCAAACTTCTGACAGCAGGAGGAAACTATTGCAATCTATCTTCATATTACAGACAGTTTTGTTTTGCTCTTTTTCAAACAGTCTCTTGTCTTATTTTTTTCATTTTTGTTCAAACTAGATTTTTAAAATATCTTGTTATATTTCTATTCATTCTGTCTTAAGTGTCGTGCTCATTGTATGCTATTTCAGTATTTAAAAAAATAACGCAGTATTTACTTTCACATTCAACCACTAAGAGACAAAATGCATCCACACATACTTCTACCCATGCTGTCAGTCATTGCTACCCTGTCACTGGAATCTCTGACAGCAAGAAAGTATTCACATATAAATAAAACTGCATATATTTCAGAAAAATGTGATTACACTTTTTACCAAAACCACCCCTGCCATATAACTTATCCAGATCCGACAACTATCTTTTATCTGAAAAATATCTGTATTCAGCTCACTCAAAACCGTCTTCTTTTTTTTTTCTTTCTTTCTTTCTTTCTTTTCCCTTTTATATTCAGGTTTGTGACCCTTAGAAAGAATTAAACCAGATTTAGTGGTGCAGGTATTTCAGTCCTACCACTTCCCATGCTTTCCCCCTTCACTTTTATACACAGTCAGGTACATGCAGAATGAAAAATGAAAAGCACTGACCAGGATCACCTATGTGAATTGGTGCTCCATGGGCTTCTTTTAACTCAGACGTTGCTAGCACAGCTGCCCCCAACTTGCTTTCAGGAATAGGTCTCATTGTGACCACTAAGTTGCAGTGAAACACAGAAACGCTGTGGCAAGGCACAGATGTCTGGCAGATAAAAGAATCCAGTGTGAGCAGGAACACTGAATGATACCTCTAAAATGTTAGAATAAATAAATAAATCTAAATCTCTGTGCTATACTAGAGTTTAGAAAGGCTGCATTCTAACATGCATTTTAAACCCTTTTGAAAAAAATTCTTAGGATCCTGTATTTTTTTCCAGTAAGATTCCATCATTTAGCTCCATCATATAGATCACTAAAATTTTCAACTTCATGCATTCCTTGTTTTGGTGCACACGCTCAGTATATGTTGAATATTGTCAGAAAGCAATGGCATGTTCCCTCTACAGAAAATGAAAAAGCTGATAGAAAACAACAGCACAACTTGAAATCTACTTGAACTGAATCTCCCCTCTGTCCTTGAACACAGTGCCCTGTAACACACCAGGGTCAGCAACTGCTGATGGCAGTACCCACTTGTACAGAAGCAGCATGACAGTTCCACAATACAAATCTTTCATGCCTCTACAAGGGCTCTATGGAATCCATCATCCTTGGCAACTGGGAGGCTGTAGCACCTTTTCTATTTAGCAATAAAGCAGGTCAGCTCTTTAGGAAAAAATGTCAGATATCTGAGTTGAACATATACAAGGCGTCCAGAGAGCTGGAGCTGTCTAGAAAATGTTCATTTAAAGTCTTTATAATGATAATAATAATCACACCTGTCACTGAAGAAACACACTGTGCAGTTCTTCACAGCATTAATGTGCTATAAACTATATATTTTCCTAATTCTGAAGTGCTAGAAGCAGGTACATAGGTGTATTCTTTTTTCTTTAAGCTTGGCATAAGGACTCACACAAGATACGTTTGCACTTTCATTTTGGCCAGGAGCATAGCTTAGGCTGTGTAACAATAACAGTGAAAACAATGATAACAATTCTCCAGTAGCACAGCATCTGAACTAAAGGAAAAAGGTGTGCAGATGCATACTTTAATGTTCTTAGTATTAAAGGGTTTATTTACTGGAGCCAGATTTATTCTAAGACTCCTGTCACCTTTAAAATGTACACCACAAACTTTTTGAGCACAGTCATAATTTTCAGTGCTATGGTAGACACCTCAAGTCTTTGGGAATATCTTCTGTCCTAGAGGCCTGGGTTTGTAGCAAACATGCAGTTTAAAGGCTCTCCTTTCACGGGAAAATCCAAAATGTGGCTGTCACACCGAAGAAACTGCTGCTGTCATGGTTTATAAAAGGAATATTCCAACTGCAAGCAGAAGCTGCTATGGAGAGCAGGACATGGAATGAAAGACATGGTCAGAACAGTGCATGGGTCATTGGGTGAAACAGAGAGGGCAAACCAGAACAGAATCCAAATGAAATGGCTGCCACAGGAAAAGGGAAAGTTTTGTCATGAAAAATGAATAAAAAAGCAGATTGCCCTTATGCTGAATTGAGTTTGGGAATATTTTACCCTGTCTTTTCATGTGCTCAGCACTAGCCATGCCTTAAGTTACTATGTAGGCAGAGAAAAAAGGTTAGGTATATGCACCTAAAATGCATATGGGCAGAACTCACAGGCAAAATTACAACAAAGATGATGTGTGTGTGCATATACTTACTTTGTACATGCTTACATTACATTTTTGCTCAACGTTTCTGATAGGAATGCCAGCTTTTTGGACTGCTTTTTCGAAAGAAAAGCTGCAGCCTAAATAAAAAGTCACCATGTCCTTGAGTTGTTCAGAATACTCCTTAAGGCTTTTCAGTGATCCAGTGCAAGCTCCATGCTCATATTTTCTGTACTGTAGGCAGTCAGTTCTAGTGAAATAAGAAGTGATCACAGCTTTGTCACATTTTTTGAAAACAAGGTAAACTGGTTGAATTGACATAAACCCAGTGTGAAACCACAAGATACAGCCTGCTTTATCCATTCTGACTAATAACAAAACAAACACAGGCAAAACCCCCAGAATATCTTATTCTACACAAAACCAAGCTGGCAGACACAGAATGTTAGAGATTTTTTAGGTTTTATAGGTAAAGGCCCCTTATGCACATTTTTTAAAAATCAGGAAGCTGGTTTATACCTTGTTTTTAGTGTTTACCACAGGAGTACATATTTCAAATTTCAGAGACTCTGCAAGTATCATGCAGTCACCATAGCCATGTTTCCAGTAAATAAACAAATATAAAGCCCTATTATTTGAATTCCGTCGGCTCAGACGGCAAAATATTTAAGAATGACACAAAATTTCACTTTTGGATTAGAGAAATACTTGTAATACTGACAATTATCATAACGTCTTGTTCTCAACAACAAGATGAATGGCCTGTTATACATGGTTCTCACTCAAAGGTATAACTCCAAGAAAAGAATCTTGCTCAAAATGTTCAGTAGTGTAAGCAGCTTGTTTCCTGAAACCCTCCTAACACCACCAGCACTCACTTCAGAATTCTGAGCAGCAGAGTTGCTCTGTAGTTACCTGATATCAGAATCACTGCTCAGGGAAGGACATTTCCAATCACCTGGTTGACTTCTGTACAGCAGTGGCAGGGGCCCATCATTGGCATGGCAAAACTTCTCAAAGTCATCAGCCAGGGACTTGTGCAAAATCACAACATTGGCCTGTTTATAGCCTTAAATTGTAGAAGGTAGGAATGACTGGTTATTAATTCAGCTTTTTGCTTGTGAAACAATAACTTTTCTGTATAAATTTCTTTAGATGGTCTACAAAAATTACCTGAAGGAAATTTTTGGTTCAGACCTCTGTAATTAGATTAAACTTCTTTAAATGTTTTAAAAACCATAGATAGGCCTACTCCATATGTAGAGTATATAAAATCATTCACAGGTAAAACAGTTGGCAGACATGGGTAGTAGCAGAATATGAAGACACCATAATTAATAAATATTTCTATTAATTTTTATGTAAACATAATCTCTTATATAACCTGAGAAATTAGTGTTCTGAAGGAAGATGCTTTATTTGCAAATGTTAACTCAGAGCCAAAGAAAGGCTATCACATACCACACTTTCACAAATATCTTTCACAACACAAAGGTGTAAATCATGGTCAATCCAAGAGTAAACTCCTGGTATCTTGATGTTTGTAGCACATTCTTTAAAATTTCTTGGGTAGGCAATTTTAATGTGGGCTGCAATTAAACAGATACGATTCCAGCTCAGGAATGAACTCTTGACTATCCACTGACTCTCAGTAATTTCTAATTAAAATTGTAATTTAATTTCTAATTTAAAATAAACAGAACTGCTTTCTTCACTTGGAAACAGCTTTGATTTAAAAGGTTGTTAACTACTACTATGAAATAGCTTCTAAAGACATGAACATTTTTGCAATGAGTATCCCTGAGGAAAGGTCCCATTCTTTTATTCAGCAAAAATTTATTTTCTTAACAGTAGTAGTTAATACCAATGCCATTTAGCTTTCCTGCATGGAAATATTAGCTGTTCAAATAATGAGGGAAAATTTGGAGTACAACTGGTCTGGGGTGAATAAACCCAGCAATTAACAGTCCCTAAATTCTGTCCCCATAGTCTCTCGAAGAGTTATTACTGTCTGATATCAGGCAGGCAAGTAGGAGGCTGCACAGAAACACTCACTTTCTTAAATACTGCAGTAGTCTGTCATCAAAGAGGCAATAATTTAGCTGAAATCAATGAGCTGCCTTCAAAGGCTGTAGAAAATGAGCCAAATCTTACTCTTGACCAAAGCTAACAAAGAAATCCAAAGATAGAATTCTATTCCTGATGGAAAAATGCAAAGCAAAGGCTGAGGTAAGCATATATTTGCATACTGAATTTGTCCACAAACTGCTCTCTTGGGAATAGTCAGCACAAAAATTCATTTTATTACTAGCAGAAGTAACTAAATACAGAAAAAGATTCTTGCTAAATACAGAAAAATATTTTTGCTAAACAAACACTACATTTACCACTAAATAAAACACTAAATTTGGTTACCCCTCAATTTCATTCCCTGCCATCCATGAGAAATGCACAGGCACTTTCTGCTTTGCTGGTTATATTAATGAATCCTTAAAATTATGGGTCTAGTCAGGGCATTCAACTGACAATACTGAATTTCTCTTACTAGTTTCAGATGACAGGCTGTATCTGCAGGCAAACACTTGATAAAGTGAGGAAGTTTCATTATAACACTTTGAGAACTTTCCTGCTCCTCATGATAGCTATCCTTACTTTTTGTATCCATGAAACCCATATTTCCTGACGTGTTCACTTGCATTATGGAGCCATCATTACAAATGTGCTCACAAGCAATGGCAGTGGAACTGGATGTGCTGACCCACCCAGGCATTAATTCAATACAACCATGTCCCAGTTCAGAGAAGTTTAGAAAGAGCTTTTAATTTCTATGGTGATTGATAGTGAGGACAGTAAGAGAGAATTGGATAACAACAACACAAGGCAATTTGTTATAACTGTTTTTTTTTTTATAATGAAACTGTTTGTTCATTGACTTGTTTTGTATGTCAACAATACTTCTAAAAATGTTAGAACTAATACATTCAAAACTACTGCAGCAATAAATTAATTTAAAAATTCAGCTGGGGCAAACTTAAAATTAATACCATTATAAAATGTCTTCCCTTAGTAATTTTCAACTTAGGAACTGATAGAAAAGAAAACCACCATTTCAAGACTCGCTATGGGTCTATAAAATGACCTTTACCATTTTTTATAGTAGTGCTACTACTGCACACACAGTTTTGTTGATCAGCTATTTGCCATGGTATTTTTGTTTATGTTATATAAAGTTGATCAGAAAAACAACAGACTTCTCTGCTTCTGTAAAAGTCCAGCTATGAGAGGCAAGATAGAAATCAGTCTTCCAGAATGCATTCAGTTATCTGAGTATACAACTAATTTTTCCCTCCCCCTTATAATTTCCAGTTTTGCTGAGCCAGTAGTCTTCACCTTCTGAAACAAACAGAAAACCACTCCTGTAACTATGTCTCTCAATCTTCCCCAAAGCATGTTTGATGTGCTAAGTAAAGCAAGGTCTCTGTGAAGAACATAGTAGGACATCTTACAAATGTGATAATAACATGCAAGAAAAGCCAGATTTGGTTAAAGATTTTTTAAATATTTTCTGCATCCATAATTTCTGAACTACAGCTGGAAGCTGAGGGATGTAAGCACTGCAAACACTGAAAACAAAGCCCATGTACATTACTCAGACAGGATGATGTATTTTCTCTGATATATCTTTACAATTTAAGAAACAGCGTGAAATGTTTACAGTGTGATTTCAAAAAACACCCAAGAACATTACATTTTCTTCTGTTTTACTTTGGTGCTTTTGATATTTCTTCAATGCTTTACAAACAAAAAACCACATAGTTATGAATCTAAAATGGAATCACTTTGCACAGAGAGCTGTTAGGTTTACTTACCTTCTGCCATTCCTGAAGTATTACTAATACTGAGTCTGTTGCATCGAATTATTCTTCTTAGCACATGGGGAAGGAGAGATTTCAAGCCTCCTGTCAAAAGCATCTCTTCATCCTTAACAGAAAGATAATTATAAATTTAAACACAAAGCACTTTTTCTTTTTTTTTCCCCCCATTTTAAATTCTGATTTTCTGGAGAACTTAGCTTACATTTCCTCCTCGTGTTCTACCAAAGTTATTATCACTGAGAAATTCTAAGCTTTAACTCAAAAGGGAGATCAAAGTGAAAGGGTTATTTTACTGACATTCTATGACTATATGCAAACTGAATGTTTCAATAAAATTGCTGGAGACATGCACTTTAACATTTGGGATAAAATGCAAAAATTTGCTGCCCTATAAAATAAAAAACATTTATTTCCTCCCTGATAAATATTAATTTTCTAGAGTATTCAGATTTCCAAAAGTCATTGTAACTTTAAAATTGAAAAGCACAAATGGATTAACCTACCAGGGTGTAATCTAACATTACTTCTCTGACCAAAATACTTTTAGACAATTAGCAAGGCAACCTTGTGGTAAAGAGAGAAGTATATTCAGAAAATGTCACTGTGACACATTACACATGCATTACAGTTTTCAAATACTAATTATGCAGAAGTGAATACTCCTATGGCTATTCTTTCACTGGTAAAAAACACAAAGATATGTTTAAGTCACTTGTCACAAAATCTGGAGTAGGTACAGAATTAGGTTTCCTAATTACAATCAGTATCTGCCTCTTTTTACTTCTTTTGAAGATTTAAAATGTCATTTTTCTGCAATCCAGACAAAGTTCACTCAAAGTTTTTCTCTCAACCTGAATTACTAATAACTAGAAAGGGTTTATTACATCACTGTTAGGAAAACCTAAGAGTTAAGTCAGGCTAAAATAATAATTTGGCTGCATATGATTTTAACCTTGGTCACCTTTAGGTAAAGAAACTGAACTACCCTCCAAGTAATTAAATTACCAACCTCTAAGTTTTTCTTTAATTCAGAAGAAGCCATTCTTGATGTCATTCAAAAGAAGTAATAAATATGAGAGAAGCTGTGCTGCTCTTTTTAAAAGATGCTGCTAAATTAATGTATAATGAGATATTACAACCTTCTAGCAAAAGTTAACTTTTCTGTTAAAGGTCCACAATTTTTGTGCTGTAACTATGACAGTACAAAGTTTCACAACTGAAGAGTGGAGTGGAATAGTGTGAAAATTTTTACCTCTGAACAATCATTCTGTAACTTGAAGAACCTTCATTAACTTGAAGAGCAGTGATATGGTTTGACTGAAATTATACTTTTATCCTAGTCTGTCCAAAATGTTTCCCAGAGTTTGTACAGTTCTGAAAGCCTAAGTGGGGCACATGGAAATTTAGAGTATACTTTGTATCTATTCTTAATTCAGAAATCTTTATATAACATCATCAGCCAAAATAAACAGTCTCTTTTCTGAACTCCAGTTTACCTCTTTCTAGCTCTTCTTTGCTGCTGTTACATTATCACTCTGTATCCTGTACAAAATAGTCTTCATTACAAAATCATGAACGATTCCAAACACACACTTTGAAGATAACAAGAAGTTGGATATAAAGATGTTAATGAGCACTAATTCAGGCCTATAAGTATCAATTTAAGATACACTATTCTTACTGTAAAGAGAATTTCTAACGCTAGTCTGGAATGATTCATTCAAGAGATTCCAAACTAAATACAATTATCTTAATAAAACATTCCAGATACGTTCATTAGATTCTTTCAGATAATATTTCTTTATTTCTGAGCATCTTTAAAACCATCTATATCATCTGTAGGATTGATGGCCTGCTACTGAAGAACTACTAATTTACTTGGACTTGAAATACAGTCTGAGGTTCAGAAAACTAGTCTGGAACAAAAGCTGTCTTTACCCAGGTATTTTGTCACAAATGTTCTGTTCTGGTGCTGGGAAAGCCTGATTGTGCACCCAGCAGCAGAACTGAAAGTACCTATGACATTTTATCAGCAAACATTTAGGCCCCTAAAAGTTTTTGGTTCATATGACAGCAAGTGACTAACAAGCTACAGGAATGTGAATATCAGTAATGCTGAAATGTCAGCTGTAGATACTGTACAGAAGCACTTGGGCCTATTGCTCCTACTTGTGAATAAACATACACTGCTGATTGGTTAGAAAGTGAATAATTTAAGCATTAACTTTGTATAAGAGCAGTGAGACAAAACTCGCCTTTCAGTGGAGATTTTATCTAGTAACAGGAAAAATTCAATCAGATTAACATTCTGAGAGATAACTTTAGATCACTGTATTTGCTGTACAATATCTGTAATAGATTGCACTTTTGTTTATTAATTACCAAATTTGGATAGAAAATAAAACCGGTGAGATGCTCACAGTAAACCAAGCTTTTGCTATATGACTTGCCCATGAATACTTGGAAATGCAGTATGCTATTTCTCTAATCTAGGAGGCATAGTTAGGTTTAGATTCCCCAACCATTTCTAGAATATCCTGAAAAATCCTTGGAGCTATCATGACCACAGAATGTTTGGAATGACTAGGGAAAAAGAGAGAGGTAATTAGGATGTTAAAGCATCTTTTCCATTTTGTTCCATCAGGATGTCTAATGAAATGTTCAGGCTGACTTCACAGGGGCCTCCAGCAGCACTCTAAGGAAACAGTCTGAGACAGTGGTTAATCAGTTAGCAGGATCTGTGCCTCGGCAGAGGTTTCTTAATTCCTTTCACTTTGTTCTGAGATAGTTTCAGAATATGATGGTAACAGTTACCTCACTGATGCGGGGGTATGTTGGACCATGACACAAATAAAGACAACATGCAGAGTGTTCAAAAGGCCTTAAGAGAAGAGGCTGACAGAGTTAATAAGAGGGCTGTTGTGCATGAGGGCATCCTATGTGGTGTCCCCTCAAAGGGCCCCAGTGTGTCATCTTTAAAGGAATGCACATCTAAAGCAGACCAGATAGAATCCTGTGTAAACAGCATTTGAAAATCAGGTCATTGACTGTCTGCATAATGACAAATTTCATACTTAAAGCACCCAGTCTGAAAAAAGACCTCGTTCTAAGTTATGCTGCTCACATCATACTCCCTGACTTTCAACACCAACAGCCAATATAGCAAAACTTGATAGCACTGAAGCATCAAGGTCACTTTTGATGAACATTTTCTTAAACATCTGCTTCCACATTAGAAGCACAATAAACACTTTTCCTTTTAAAGTTTTCATGAATATTCAATGAATTTCATGTGTATCTTGAGTTTTACACACTGAACTTCAATGGATAAGTATTGAAATACATTGCTGTCTGAGACATGAAGATGCCACTTACCCACTACTGATTTGTGAGCACTACCATATCCTGAGCTGCACTTCCAGATCTTGACAAGGATGATGAAACTTCAAAGCTGGAAAGAGATGGAAATGATGTAAGGAGCTGTGTGTGTGTGATCAGGCAGTGATGAGAGTTTAGCTCATGCCAGATCAGTAGTTCAGAATGATGAATCCATTTGTCAGAAACAATGTTGTATTGAAATGACATTATATTATAAAGATATATATAAATATTCAAGAAAAAACCTCTTTTTGCATCAAAGGGGCAGTCAGGAAGTACAGTTTGGTGAAAGTACAGTACGTTTTTGGTAGAAGTTTTAACTGGATCTTGGGTCTGGCTTTAGTGAATAACATAAAATTGTTAGTCGACATCTTCATTCAGTAAATACTTGTGCAGCACCACTCAAGTAGAATTAAGTGGATACACACTATCTGATTAATTTGGCCCAGATGATTTTCAAAATATTTCATTACCAAGACCATAACAATTTTCAGGAAAGCCAGATTTGGAGGGTGAATATTTTTGTATTCAAAATTGTGATCCCTGGTTGCCACATGAAGCTCAAAGTCATTAACAATGTCTACAAGCTGTTCTCAGAGCACTTGTTGAATTCAGGTGACTGAGTGCAATGCTGTGCTGATCTTTGCTGAGGTGATTGGAGCAGGACTGGTTCTAAGCCTCATCTTTGTAACTGACCATAAAGAATATGCTCTGCTTCCCCCCAAAATCTACAACTCATGCAAGGAAAAAAGCATGTTTTCAACAGGAAGACATGAAGCAAGAAAAATGTAGTTCCAGACAAGATTTAATAAAGAGGTTGCCTGGGGTTTCAGATGATTGCATGATGGACAGAGTGGTCTCTTTGCATCTTCCAGGCTATTTCTTATTTTCTTCTTCTTTATCTACAGTGTGCCTTTATCCCTGCTTCTTTTCCTCCCTGAGCTCAGACCTCTATCTCCATAACCCCAAGCTGGGCTGATCTTTGTAGCACTTGCTTCCTTGGTTTGTCTGATCACATCCTCTGGCAATATGAGAAAGAGCACTAGCTCTTTCTAATTTATATACTTGCTGTATTTCTCAGTTGTTCCTTAACCTCACAATTTTTAATCTGAAGTAAGCTTCTCCTGTTCCTGGTGTGAGACAAAATAGTCTAGCACCAGAAATCATAACACACAATAAATTCACAAATGTTTTCCCAGACTTTAAAGATTTAGGCTCCTCTGACCCTACCAATACTCATATGTGTATAAATATCTATATCTATATATCCCTTTTAATATTACAGACAGACTTGGCTTAAACACAGTTTTTCTAATGATTTCCTTCTTAATTTCTGACAGTGGAACCACCAAGCAATATTATGAAGTTATGTATCTTACAAGCTACAGTTTATGAAGTGTTTTTACAATCTGAAGAACATAAGTTCTTTATGGAAAAAGAAGGAAGAGCAGTAAGTGAAATATTTTATATTACCTTAGAGCTTTCAAAATGAAAAAGTGAATCTGTTAATTTTGCAGATTAAATATGAACATAGAATCTTTACAGGCCCACATGGTAAATTATTCATTACCCAAGAAAATGGAAAAATGTCATTTAAGTGTCAAAGAGATTACACTTTGAGATGCAGTGGGTGGGTCCATACTGCTGTGCTAAACCACACCAGATAAAAATGAATCAAGAAATTATGTAATAACACAAAGGAATAAAACATTCTTCAGAAGTGTCAGTGTGACTACTTTGCCTTCACACATATCGCACATATCGAGTGAATTAATGAAACAGAAGTAAAAACAGCATTTCTGTGGTTTCAAAAATGGAAAACATGAGAAAACACAGACTGTAAAAAGTATGGGTGGTAAGGGTAATAAACAGGTTTGAACACTGCAAAGTAGTTAACACCAATTTCTGGTGTTACAAATTACAGGTCTGTTCTCCAGTGGCACTGATAGACTAATAAGAATATGGTTTCATGCAGCGTAACCTAGAGACTTGCTTGCAAGGAGCCCAAAGCCTCTTACGAAATACAACCTTGCACTGCTTATACCACTTTTGTCCTATTTTCAGTTTAAAGTTTGATAATAAGAATGGGTGGTGGCATGTACAGAATCGTGGGCCAAAAAAGTGCAAGGGTCACTACTTAAAACTGCTGGGCAGGGTTTTTTAGATATTGTCACGCAGATGCCTTGCCCAAAGCTACTGCTGTGCGAACAGGAACGGCAGGGGAACCCGAAACATGAGCCAGCCTTTACCAATACATAATGGAAAGTAATCTAAACTAATTATAATCTAACAAGCTCTTTGTGTACTATGCCTTGCCCTAGTATGAATATGGTTACAGAGGCTTGTTAGCATAAACACACTTTAAATGACCTGCTGTTTAATCATCAGGCTGTTCTGAAATTCTGCCAGCATTCTGTGAAAAGCACAAGCTTCTCTGAAAATTCAGTCCATTTGATTTTCCAACAGGTTCTCTCAGTTACATTTGTGATCTTTAATTTGAAGAATCAATTAATGATCCTTTTTCTTCCCATCTACTATGAATAATTTCAAAGCACAGTAGATCTTTGTGTATCATTCCAAAAGGAGTGTTGTGCATTTTCAGACTGAAGTTCATCCAACAAATTATTATTTAACTTTACATTTGAAAATCAGTGTATTTGTGTTTGAAGTTAATGCACCTTTAGATGAGGGCTGCAAATAGAAATTAAATTAGCTTCCATTAGTGTTCTGTCTGCTGCTTAAAGCAGCCAGCCTATACTTGAGGTCCTGCAGATTACGTCAGGATGAGAAATTGATGATAGAATCAGTGTGTCTTTGATGCAATCTTGTTTATTTGCTAAAAAGGTACACAACATCTAGTTTCTCTTAGTCTACTAAGAACAAAAAACAAAAAGCAATTATCCCTTTCAAAGCAACCATTTCAGACAGCACTGTGTGCTACTGCAACAACTGCATTGGAATTACTTTACACAGCATCTGCTCTGGGACAAAATAAATTGGTTCTCAGGTGGAGAAATACGGGTAGAGACTAGAGAATAGTTCACATCAGGCCCTGCCCTTGCATGGGCACAAACCATGCAAGATCCCAGCTTTTCGGGCATTTTTATCCTGCAAAGGATGAGCCCTCATGACTTCACACACCCTTCCAACCCCTTGGGTCATATCCTAATATCTGCATTCCTGCCTCATCACCTTACAAATACATATGACCAGTAAGTTTTGGAACAGCCACTGCATTTACATGCACCTTTTGCAAGAGATACAGTATACACCTGAGAGGAGACTAAGAAACTAATCAAGATTTAAAACTGCTACTTTCATGGCTTTGACTTTGCTGACAGAAATACTCACCAGTGGCAAGAAAAGACTGCAAATGATCCACCAAAAGTTGTTTTCATTTAAGATGACAAGACATGCTTATTCAACTTCAAGAAATTGTAAAAAAAACCATGAGGGCATGAGGGTGGTATTTAAATATTATTTCCCAACCTATGGTGAGCTACAGATCTTTAGAATTGCTCCACAATTCTTTGGGCTGGATCCATATACAGTTCTCTATTTTGGCCTCTTCTGGCACCAAGGCAGCCCAAGAATGCAGGGGAACCTTGCTGCAGGCCACCAGTGCCAGCCTCTCCCATGCCTCTGTGGCAGCACTGGCCAGATAACACTGCACACAGCACTGAAGGTGATGGATAAAAACTCCTAAAGTGAGGGAAATTTTTCTTTCCTGTCTTATTCAGAAGAAAAGAAAGTGGAAGTCCATAGGACAAAGTACAGTGACCTGTACTGTTTTGTTGGCAAGGCAGCAGCCACAGGTGCTTATTTTGATAAGAACATATGTCACCACCTAGGTTACACCCAGTCACGTCACACACGGTCACAGGGCTGATGGGGTGCTCATTCCTACCACGGAATTCTGTCTGAAGGTAAGCTGGCAAGTGATGTTCTGCTACCTACACATCATAAAAATAAAACCATGCTCCCCAAAAACGTGCCATGCTCCTGCTGTCAGGAATACAGGCTACCTCCAGGATCACACCATTCTTTTTATGTTCACATATCTGCTAGCAGGTGCTGTCACTGCACCCATCACTGCTCTCCAAGCAATTCTCCTCAGCTATGGCCACTAAAGAAATGATTGCAGCCCATGTATTTACTCAAAGTTAGTGTCCTTGAGAAGTGAGTGTCTCAAAAGGTTGTGTGTGGGAACTTCCAGTGAATCGTACCTCTCCAAACTACCAAGAACAAATAGCTCTGCCTCCACACATACCTGTGATGAAGAGATATTAATTTTCACTTTTCCACTTCTTCCTTCAGCTTTTAGACCAAGAAGTACTGGGAACAGCTCAAAAGGGCAGAGCATCATTTCCCTGATGAACCTCCAGGCTTAAGTAGTGCTATATGGAAAATCAGATGAATCTGCGGCAGGATCTCCAAGAATACCTCACTGCAACTTTCAGGAATAAGTATGGGTAAATTGCTGTTAGCAACTGTACTGTGTGATAGCAAATGGTCTGCATTTGGACTGCTATTCTGTCTTGGAGCATCCCCACTACCCCCATAATAAATGTCAATCACAGGACACCTGGGAACTTTGTTCTGCAGCATCCACTGTAACTTGAAAGACTCCAAGTTACGCACAGATTATGGCTGCATTAATATGCTTTCACTAATGCATACCTGAAAACTGTGGCATTATGTGGTGACTACAGGTGTCATGATGATCTGGAAACTGCCCTCAATAGTCTGTTTGGTGCAGCCAGGCACTCGCAGACATATTTGTCCTCTATCTGCAAGAGCTCAGGGTGTGTTTGATCAACACTTAGTAGAGCAGTATGATGAAAAGGAATAGCAAGGAGCAGTGCTATGAGTAATTAGATGTACACTCTAAGGCTGACAATACTTCAGTCTGTTTGGAGAAGAGAGTACTGCTTTGTCCCTGTGAAGATGCCCAAGCTCTGAAAACCACAGATGTTACATTCTTATTTGGTAGACTGCATCACAGACCCCATAAATAATCAACGATAATCATCACCATCCCTGAACTTGTGATCAAGAACTTGTAGAATGAATGAGTTATAATCCTGAACAGGCAAAGCCCCTTGATGTGGGCCCGAGTGAAGATCTGTATATCATTCCTAACTCTCCTTCCCCTACCTATACGAGAAAGTATGAAACTCTACAGCATGTGAACTTTTGAGGACCTCAGCTGTGCAATTATGTGGTTGATGGAAGACGTGGATGATGTGACAGTTCAACCAAGGTACACTGATCTGATTGTCCAATTATCCACAGGAATCAGGAATTAATATTATAGGCAAGTGGCAATCATGCTGACCATGGGAAGAGACCTTCTGCAAACAGTGGGTTGGCACTGCAGAGCACCAACAGTTGCCCTCACCCTTTCTGAACTCAAAACAGTCATTCAAGACCAGTATATGATGTCATTGCACTGGGCAGCTGTCCTCATCCACCACAGCAACCTTTGGCAAAGCAGAGAATATAACCCCATAGCCAGAGGCTGCCAGAGTGCCTGCTGCAGAGAAGAAAGGAGGGCTGGAACTGAAGCACTGTGTCCTGAAAATTCCCAATTACCTTACACTTTCAAGCTGAGGGACAGGACAGAGGCCCTTATCGAACTTTCCTGGGCAGCCTGATCTCACCCACCCATGAGGGGGTTTCTGATGCAGCCACTCTGTCACGGCACCACCGCTGGTGGCAGCAGGACCATGGCTGAGCAGCAAGTGCAAGGGAGCAGCTCAGGAGCTCTGCTCTGCCGTTGGTCCCAGCACAGGCCACGTGAAGAACTTCACATCTAAGTTCCTGGTAACAGATTAGATCAGGTACTGGTTGACTAAACACTCTCACTCTGTAGCCTTTCAGTGCCTTACACAATTATATTCACCACACCACTGTGTCCAGTGCAGTCACAATGGGCAGACTGAGCATCTCAAACCACTGTGTTCATGAGCAGTATCAGCAAAGAGCTCGAGATGTTGAAAAAATGCAGTTACCTTTCTAGCTCATAGAGGTAATCCTGAATTTTTACGGCTTTTCACTATGCTCCATGGGTAGAGTAAGATCTCTACACATATCACCCTCAAACCTTTTATCACCATTAAAACCTTTTAAAAAAAGCAGTTTGGTGTTAAAAGAGATGACTTACAATGCTGCAGCACCAGTTAGCTGGCTTGAAAGGGATGCTAATGTCATAATTTTGATTACCAAAGGATATGAAGGTAAGGACTGAAAATATTTTACACAACTATCACCTCATTTTATATTTTAAAGATATGAATAAGCTACAGTGATTGGTGTCTTCATGTGCTCTAATTCAAAAATTACCCTATCTTTTGTATAGAAGCAACAAAACCCAAAAGTTTAGGCTTTTACTACTATTATTTTTGTTTTTAAAGTTTTGTTCCCAGATATGGTAGAGGTAAATATGCATAAAACCTTACTACAGAGCTTACAGTTTATCAAACCTATATTACTTCTATAAGTAAAACAGATAAGCAGATAATGAGGCCCCTTGAACTCAAGGACACATGAAGTGCTTAAACATTTGCTGCACTGTACTTCAGCTGCCTACATTTTTGCATACAAGCCATATCCTATAGGCAGATCTAAGTAAAGAAAGATGCGACCAAACAGTTAGCATAAAGACAGAAAAATATATAAGCAATACAGTTGCTTGTTATAAACGTGTGTGAAACTGTTGCATACAGGTAAAGCCTTAGAAAATAAGGGCCTTGTTACCCTTGTAAAATCAGCTCAGGCTGGGTACTTCGGCTAAGTAGGAGAGGACTATGGGAAAGTGACTCAGCTGAATTACAGGTAGAAAAACAAGTTATATAAACATCGCGTGTTAACATCGTGCTCTATGGTGGTTGGTTGAATTATGTTTGTTATGATTCAAAACTACTTAACTGATAAAGGCCTAACTGCTTAAAAAGGCTTGGTTTTTGCAATAAAGTGGCTCTCCTTTGCACCTGCCTGAGGATTCAATGTTCTGCTTTCACATGAACCAAGCTAAAGATCTTGATATAAAATAAGTTATAACTACTACTGATGAACCATACAGTTCAGAAATTAGGTTTAGCTCTGTTTTTCTCTGCTTATCAATCACTGATCCTTTTTCCTGGTTTCTGTATACGTGTCAGACAGGAAATTGTAATAATGTACCTTAAAATTTCATGTCCTACATTTGGAATTTGATAGGACAAAGGGTAATACCTTTCAACTGAAAGAAGGTAGGGTTAGGTTAGATACTGAGAAGAAATTATTTCCTGAGAGGGTGGTGAAGCACTGACCCAGGCTGCCCATCTCTGGAAGTGCTCAAGGCCAGTTTGGAAGAGACTTTGAGAAACTTGGTCTAGTGGAAGGTGTCCCTACCCATGACAGAGGGATTGGAACTAGATGATTTTCCAGGTCCCTTCCAACCCAAACCATTCTATGATATTTCTATCTAGGAGGCACTTTCAACGAGTAACCATTTTTGTTCTTGGAGTTTTTTCACAGAACTTATCATATATCCTAAGAATGGGGAGTGTGCTAAGTTTTGGTTTATTTTGTTTTCAAATGAGAAAAGAGTCTCGTCTTGTTTGAGCATTAGTTTTTGATCTGGCTGAGTTTTCTTCCTTCTCTGAAACGGATTTTCAACTTACATTACATCATAGAGACTGAACAGTTTCTTGGTATCGTTTATACACAAAGTCCAAATAATTAAAAATATTATTAGAACAGTATTCTTCAGAAGATGGAATTAAAGCTACATCTAGCCCAGTATCCTGACCTTAATATTGATCAATAAAGTGTAAGAGCTCAAAAGCAGTGCTTTTTAGCATTCACTAAACCTAGTTGGTTTATCCTTCCAGCATTTCATGACCTCTGGTTCAGAAACTTTGGAGATAAGGGACATTTCTTTGTTTGTAGAAGTTAACATAAAAGCTGATAGCCAAGTGGACTTTATCCCATATAACTGCAGCTTGCAGTGTATCATATGGATTTCACCAGCTGTCTCCTAAGTTACTTGGAAAACTGTCTAGATGCAACTGCTAAGAATTTTGCATGGACTGTTTCATTAGGATTCCACTTTCAAAGCTAATATATTTAAAACTAATAAAACTGTCTTTATATTACAATGCAATCTAAAGACACAGGCATTCCTTTAATCCTAATTCCATAAATATATTTCCTCTTGAGACAAGCATCTTACATGAGTGTTCCAGCAATTTCCAGTAGTATCTCCTCCCAAAGAAGGGCCAGAATACAAAGTATATGCAGTGAAAAAAGAACAAATTAAAAGCACTCAGCAGCTTGCTTTAATGTGTTCCAAGTCTAAATGTACAATTCAAATAAAGCATTCACATTTGAAAAACAACTCTGGAAAGCTGTGGGGTTTGTCTCCAAAAGATTAGTCAAATGTGTGGGATTTTGATTGTGGGGGAAAGGGATCAATGAATTTGGTTCAAACCTCGGCCTATTTAGGTAGCTTCTCTTTTAATATAATTAGTATAAAGACATAATTTTAGGATTTTGAAGATGGAGTACTTAGGAACAGTGTTTCTGGACAGAAAAAAATAAACCTACAGAATGGATAGTTGTTCAGCTACTTGGAAATATAACCAAACAAAAGTCATATAGAGCAAGGTGTATTTTATGATATATTCCTGTATCGTAACTACCAGGAAGTATTTTTAATATAGGCAAAGATAGAAGAACATTATGATTTGAATACAGAACAAGGTGTTTCTCATTACAGATTGAAAAGAGACGATTTTAATCAGTTAAAAAGAAGACGAAGAGGCATCAGTTATTAGAAAGTGCTGTGATTTCCAGTCAGTCTGATGGAGCAGTAGGAGACTGCTATTAAAAAAATAGTTACTACTACTAAAACATTTGAAGAGATGATGGTACCTAATGACTTTCAAACTCCATTCTCTACTGACAGATTTCCCTAATGGAAATTTCTTTTCTATTCTCATAATACTTGTCTTTATAAATTAACTGAGTTTGACATAGAAAGTTTGCTATACAAGTCTGATTTTGAATCTATTAAGCACTTCAAACTGCAGATATATGAGATATGCAATCATTGTGTCCATGGGAAAATTGTCAGGAGTCATGCAAGCTCACCAGAGCATTAAAATATGACTGGAAAGTAGTGAGACTTTCCTGCTAGACCTCAAAGATATAGTTTACCAGAAAGCATACAATAGAATATGAAACCATATATAAAATTAAGTAAAACCATGTCCTTTGCATCAAAAAATAAACATGCTTCTCCCCCCCACCCCTCCATGGAAAGTTTAAAAAACAATCATTCTGAGTAGATTCAGCTTCAGTTTGGATAATATTACACAATATTTTCCACTCCTTCTGAAGAGGAAATTATTGTGATCTGTACTTGATTTCAAAATTTAGGCCAAAAAAAATATATATATGTATATAAATAATATATATGCATTCATTCCATGGTTGATCACATAAAGCAAACTGTTCTCAATTAAAGTTATTTCAAGACTGAATAAATTTAACAGAATAAAAGTCCAAAATGCCTATCTTATAGTTCAAAGAACAGAATGATCAGTATGTGACTTTTCCATGGTTACTAAGTGTACGAGAGAAAATGCATGAAACAAAGTGCATTAAGTGGGCACTGTTTAGGATATAAACAATGTACATTAAAAATAGCTAAAAATATTAACAGAATTGCATCTAACTTTGGCGACCTTAGGTTAATGAGCTCTGCAGAAGTATCTCAAATGTCTTTCTTAAAAATAAACAGGAATAGAGAGGATACCACACTTATAGATGGCTGATTTTGTACCTGATAGACACATATTTCTGATGGACAACCAATTTCTGATCTTTATAGTATTTATCAGCTTCAGTGAAAAAGTCAAAGTTTTCTCAGTTTACAATTGTCTTCTAAGGGCTTTCAGCATAGCACATCAACAAGAAATTTTGGGGGCAGCTTTTTGTTCTGAGCCTGCATCTTGCTCAGCACAAAGTCTGTATCTCGTCCAGCTATAGCAAGGGCTCTTCAGTATCACTGCACTGTGATGTAATCTTTTATTTGCACTTGTCCTGTTGGTAAAGCTGTATGCTTTCAATTAGAGATTGAAACTTTTGCTGAAAATAGCCTTGATATGACCTATAAAGTAACATCTAGAATTAATTCATTAGCACTTTTTGAAATAAATCAGAATACACTCATGACTTCTTCAAAACAATTTATGAGTATTGGGGGTAATTTGACTGCTGGAATATTTATTGCATAAATATGTGGAGTTAATAGGTCGATGTAAGACAAGAAAATAATCAGGAAAGACAAGAGATAAGTTTCTCCAAAGTAAATAGATGAGGATTGGCAATGAATATTCTACAAACAGGAGATGGTATGATTATTAATGAAATGGATAGGCAGATTTCCTTGAAATGTTTTGGGTTTATGGTTATTCTAGACAAAGCTCTGGTTTAATAAGAGTATATGACTTCTATATTAGTCACATTTAAGAGTCCAAACAAGAATAAAGTTTACAAATCCAAACAGAACAACCAAATCAATAAGGACAAACCAGATTAAATTGTAGCCCCAAGCTTCAGCTACATAAGAGGATGCACTGAGAAGCTTCAACACAGAGGGGTAAAAGTAATAATAGGAAGAGACAAGTGACGATGTAAGATGCTTAACATCACCTTCAGCTGTGACAACATCCTTAGCTCTGTAATTGAAGGCAAATGGATGTTGCTGCTACCACAGCACAGGCAGGGAGTGGGGAAAAGCTGCTCTCCTGGGGTGTGTGGGTGAAGGCATTTCAGCAGACAATGAGAGGCACTGGGAAGATTAAGCAACTGTTGTCTTAGAGGAGACACTACTTTTACATGGCATATCCAGAGTCAGAAAGGGGACATAAAAGGCGACAGAAAACAGGTATGGTCTGCCTCGAGACACAAGATTAAATAAGGATTAACACTTGCTGTTTGTCAAAGCAGTGAGACTGATGATTTCCTCAGAAATCCTCTCCATCTCCTCCTTATATATCCATCAAAGGATTGTGTTCTGGGACTGCAGTGGGTTCCTGTCCAACCCCAAATGATTTATAATTCTGTTGTTTTGGTACTTGTTATCCAAAAGTAATTATTTTATCTTATGCATAAACCAAATCAGTACCTCCACTAATCACAGTTTTCTAAAGAAAAATACTGTCACACAGAGGAACAGTTAAACCAATTTGTTATCTACAGAAGCAGGAAAATCATGGCAAGCATCTCACAACTCACTACTGCCAAAACCAAATTCTTGGGCGAGAAGATATAAGGCCACACCACATTATAGATAAATGTATCTGTGCTGGTGTGAGAGCCTGGAAGGACTGCTGGCTCAAAACCTCTCACGTGTCTGTGGAAGAAGGAGGTCAGGCCTTTCCCTGGTGAGGCAGTGCCTTACACCCCATGCCTGTACCCCAGCCCCACAGGGGCCACCAATCCCTGATACACCAGAGGCAACGCTCCACACCTGCCCCTGGAGCTCCCAGCCCAGCTCCTGAGGGGCCAAATGACCAGAGGGCCCAGCTGGGGGAAGGGCCCAGGAAGGGCAAGGGGTTTTAAGGCTTGACCTCCATCCTCTTGGAATTTCTATCAGTTAAATACTGCTGGAATTCAGGAGTTGGTAGCTATATTTTGTCTTTTCAGTTTCTTTTTTCTTCTGATTACCTCTTGTTAGAATTATGAGTAACTTAAAATTGAAAGGGCTTTGAGTTTACTAAGTTGAATGGGTGAAGTTAATACTTTGAGAAGTGGTTTACGTTGACTGAATGCTGCTATAAACTTTTTGCCAAAGTTCTTTCATTTTATAAAGTTGTCAGTAAAGTCTTTTTTGTTGATCTCTTGAGAATATCTTGTCAGTATTTCTCCATGCATCTAACTCAAAAGTACATGAACAACTGTTAGCCCTGTTAAGTCATATCAAGCAAGTTGTTTGAGGCCTTACAACTGGTTTTGGCTGGGTAGAATGAATTTTCTTCACAGTGGCTGGTAGGGGGCCTTGTTTTGGATTTGGCTGAACATAGTGATGGTAAAAGAGATGGGCTTTTTATTGCTGAGCAGGGCTCGCACAGAGCCTTTTTTTGCTCTTCCTACTGCCACGCTGGCAAGGAAATTAGCATGGGAAGCTGGGGGGAGACACAGCCAGGACAAGTGACCCAAACAGACCAAAGGGATATTCCAGACCATATGGCATCATCCTCAGTATATGAAGTGGGTGCAAAAAGGAGGAAAGGTGGACACATTTGGAGCGATGGATTTCATCTTCCCAAATCACCACTACCTGTGATGGGACTCTGCTCTCCTGGAGATGACTGAACACCTGCCTGCCCTTGGGAAGCAGTGAGTCAATTCCTTGTTTTGGTTTGCTTATCCGTGTGGCTTCTGCTTTCTCTGTTAAATTGGCTTTATCTGAACCCAGGAGTTTTCCAGCTTTTACCTTTCCAATTCTCTCCCGATCCTGCTGGTGGAGCAGGGAGCGAGCAGCTGGCTGGGCTTGGCTGTAGTTAAAGCAAGGCAGCTACTCAGAGAACAAGTGATTTAATCAAAGTCATACACTAACCTCTCTGCATATTACCAGTAACTCTAAGAATCTGTGGCATGTGCCTTATCTGATTTCCAATTTGAAGATGCATCTCACTAGAGTTGCAGGAAGGCAACACTGAGTCAAATGGGAAGCAAATAATTTACAAGTTTCTGTAATCAGTGTTGGATCTGGAATAAAATCTGGTTGAACAGGCATCCATTCTTTCAAAAATTGAGAGAGATGTGTTACTAGTATAAATCTATATTGAATCTCAAAAATGCTCAGGGGTGAGGGGACTGAAATACCTCAGAGTTAATGGAGTTACTTACTACGTCAATAATCTGCATTGCTGTCATGCTCCCCATCAATATATTAAGAAGCAGTCACAATTGAAAAGTAAGCTTGAATGTGACAGGTTGTAAGAAGGAGGATGCCAAACCTCACTCTTAGCCAGGCTTAAAAAATGACAGCCAAAGGAAAATTGCTTAATGGGGCACTTATTTGCATAGAAGTCTTAACACTTCAGAGAAAATGCAAATCCCAAGGAATTTACAAAAGGAGTATAAAATGCCTTCTGACCAACTGGAGTTTGACATCCTCTTCAAAGACTGTCACAGCAAGCACTTTGCATCAGAAAAGAAAAAAGAAGTATTAAAACTGAGTGTTCTAACATTTAAGTAATCTAGGTTTCCTCTAGACTCTAGAAGTCCTCTACCTAAGAAAAATGAAAGAAATGAGGCTGTGCATGGATTACTGAAAGCTCAAAGAACTCCAAGTGCCTGGTGCATAACCTCTACAGCGGATTATCTACAGTAAATATTTTACTGGATATTTTTAGGTGGTAAAGCTAATGCTTCATATTCTGGGTTTGCCTATGAAATAGGGACAGATGCAACATAATCATGGTGGAAATGAAAGGTAACAATTCTTAATTCTCTTTTGTAACTAAATCATTAGGGGCCATCAGAAGAAATTAGCAAATGGCAAAGTCAAACAAACAAATGCAGGTCTTTATTCAGGGACTGCATTGTTAAACAATGACAGACTGTCATGACACTACACAGCTGCTCCTGGCTGGAGACAGAAATGCTGAGCTACCCTGGGACACCCTGGTTTGCATCCTTTAACTAAATAAATTAGTATGGGATGAAAACTTTAAGAAGAACAGTAATGAAATTATAGAATTGCTTCAATACCAGTTACCTGTTAGCTCTAGTCCCAAGTCAAACCATTTACAGTACCAGGGTCAATTACGCAGGTAAAGTTAAAAATACCCATCTTTTGGATGATTTGAAAATTTGTAATCCACTATTATGGTTTTTGCAACTTGATTTTTCAAAATAGTATTTAATATCTAGGCCATGTTAATGGAAACATTTATCTACTGGTTTTCTAATATATTTAAATTTCATTTTGTTCTTTAAAACTAAAGGTAATCTTTCAAATCTTTCATTAAAACATTTTTCCTGGTCCTTTTAAAGGTGTTTTTAGTTGCAATGCTACTTATATTAAATCATATTGTATTATATTATAAAATATTACAATACTCTGTTTTTAAGAGGTGCCTTCCAGTCACCTGAGATAGTACTTAAAACTAATGGAAGTTTTTGCAATTTTTCTGAGGAGCTCTAAGTTCCCTTCAAACTCCAGGAGATACACCAACTGAGTTGGAAACATATTATCTTAATTTATCTATTTGTTTCCAGATTTTATCTTCTGTTATTTCAATTCATGGAGACACCTTTTTAAATATAAAAGAGCAAGTTCAAAATCAATAACCATACAACTTTTCTCAAGATAAAGTAAAAGGCACTTGTGCAATACTGTTCACTTCATTAAATCTCTTTCTGCTCTGTGGCAATTTAACAGATGCAGTATCTTCAAATACATTATTAGAAGAAGACTTGTGGAAATGAATTTATTATATTTCATTTATTCTTTAAAAAAATCTTTCCTGCTTCATTTTATGTGGCACTTCTTTTCACTTATTTCTTTTTCTGCAGTCTCTCTTTAAGAACCACAATGCAGAGCTTTAATCTCTGCCATTTAAACACTTTTTTTCTCTTCCTTCTCTGGGGTAGGAAAACAGAACCATAACTTCTTCAATTATCAGAATGTACTCACGGTCTTCACGACAAGTTAAAAGTTTTAATTTCATCATCACTGGTTTCAGATCATCTTGATTAACTTCTCCTTTCTAAAATCCCCTTCTCCAAGGCTGACAGTAAATTTTCAAAATAGTGAGAATTCACACGCAGGTCTTTTATAAAGGAGTTTGAGTTTACTCAGTGAGTATTACTGATGTTTAATGATAACATTATGTAGAACAGTTCTCTATGTTCCCTCCAATAAATCTGAAAAAGATTTCAAACCATTGTGAGTATTAGGATCCAAAAGTCGATTCTTTCTATTAAACAGAAATTCCATTTCTGCATAGCTTAAGCAGCTTTAGCAGTTCACGAAGTGAAATAAACCCCTATTTCTATTTCAATGGCTAGTGCTCCTTTCTTTCCCCTATGGACCACATTCGTTCATTTTCCTTTTCCTCATCAGAAACTGAGCAACATGAGAATTATTTTTATTTTTTTCTCTTTAATAACCATGTAGACTTTTAGCAAGTAAACTTTTGAAAGTGCTGTCTGTAATAATGGTAGTTGCAACTGTACACTGACTGAAGAAAAAAAGAAATTCCTTTTCAGTGAAGAAATTAATACTAACTGAAACAGGACCCTAGAAGCAGTAACACTTAAACACACTCTTTCAAGAAATGATCCACTTCCTGAGAGAGTTATACCACTTCCGTTAAGAGAATTATTAGATTTGGATGCTTAGCATAACTTCTCCTTTCATGGTAAAAACACTAAGTGGTTTTAGAGAGATAAAACTGTTGCCCAGAGTAGTTTCATAAAAAATACTTTAAACAGCAAGTATACCTACCCAGTCTAGTTTTCTGACAGTTATCAAGCTCAGAATGTTCAATTAAAGATTCAGATTAAACAAAAGATAAAAAACACAGAGAAGATATGCAAACTAAAACCTAGAACTAATACTGTACTAAAATCTCACACAAAAGCTGTTTCATGTCATGTTTGTCTTTCACAGTGAGTCCTTCCCTAAATTCATTTCGTGGTTTCCAAAATTTGATCCTCTTTTTCCCCTGCTGTGCAAATGTTCTCCATGGAGTGATTAAGGGGAACATTCTGTATCATCTGGCTTTCCAAAATTTGTCCTTTGAAAATAACACCTATTTCTGTAACAATTCAATGACCGTAAGAAAGCACCAAACACTTCCAGCTTCCTAGAAACTATAATTTCCATCAGCAGCTCCCCTTCAGAAAGTAAACCATACACCTCAAAACTGTGAGGCCCCAGAACCCTGGAAGTCTGCAGCTCTAGCACCCATGTTCTTCTTTTTCTCATTTCCTCCCAGAAGCCTGCACACTGAGCATTTCACCTCAGCCCTCAAACCAGCTTGGCACACCACCTCTTTGTTGTGACACTTTCTCTTTAATGAAGTTTAATAATATCTTTCCATGTGGGAATTTCCCCCAGCATTTTTCCCTCCCTCTTTTCACAATTAGGAATGGTAAGTAAATACACATATTTTTGAACAGTTGTGTTGTGGGGTAGAGAAGGGACATCTATCTTTAGAACAGTGTTACTCCATATTCCCAAACTCGCAGCACATGCTCAGCCCAAACACTGAACTGTTGGCTGGCTGACCTCTCAGGTTGCTCTTACCATGCACATGAATATGAAAATGTTACTTAGAAAACAAAAACCATTTCCTTCTTGAGCACAAGTGGCTCTGCACTGCCCCATTACTTTTAATGGTTTAAACATTACATGTTTTTCCTTTTAATACCAGAGGGGTATGCACATTATACAAATAGTAGGTTTTTCGGTGTTGCAGCACAGACACAAACGCATTTAAATGCAAGTAACGCTTTCAGTCAGTTTACATACCAAGGGTGGTTTTACTTCTCCAAACTACGAAATCTCTTACAGACCAGTCTGTATTCTCTCTGGGTCAAAGCCATCACTCTTCCTGGACTTTCTCATGCTGCTTTGGCTGCAGGCTCGAGCCAAATTTCCTCCCTCATCTGACTCTGTGATAGTCTGTGTTAGTGATTTAAATAGCACAAAGGCCCAATCCGAGTGCTGGCACCTGACTGTCCATACTTCTGACTTGCTGGCATGCCTCCAGGAATGGTTGGGTCCCTGAGCAATATTCTTCCAGGCAATGTCTTTGTACAATTTGAAGGCTAGCACAGCTCAGTAGTGGTATGCAGTATCTACAAATCCAGGAGGCAGTGCAAAAAAAAGGCAATGTTTTGAAGGGGAAATTTAGCTGCACCATGCTATGTCATGCCACTTCCCTGACACATACAGAATGAGTCCTAATCAGTTTTATTTGCTGGTACAGATGTAGCCTGTATATTTTCACCTATCTGTAATTCCAATCTACCCTTAGGGCTGTCAGAACCCTGTTCTTTAATAGCCACCCACAAAGCTGTGATACTGCTTCCAAGACAAGTGTGATGGAGGCAATGTAACCAGCCCTCTATTCCTGGGCCATTCTACTGAAGGTAGATCTGCTCTTATGTCAAGAACATGACCAAGTCTAACCCTCCACTGCTCCCAAAGTTCAGCTGAAAGGAACTTGAGCACAGTCTTGTACTCATGGACTCCTGTCCATACAGGAGGTTTCAGATTGCAGTGCAAGTACAGGTCTTTTGTCTGTCAAAAGGTGGGATTCTTTCCAAGCATTCAGTAGGGTTGCTTTGCTGTTTCTGGATATGACACAAGAATCCTACTGCAAAAACATTTTAACACTGGAGAACCTGTTATGTAAAAAATCTTAATTCTTTTTTTAATGGAATGACCATGTTGTAAGTAAATCAAGGGATCCCTCAGTGACAATAAAGAACTTTCAGTTCATGCAGTAGTACTTTGCAAGCACGGTCACATCTTAAACTGAAATCTACACAGTAATCACTGTGTTTTGTTATATGCATAGTCAGCACGGAGCAGTATTCTTGGACTGGTATTTCAGGGTTATTGCCTCATTTTCTAAAGCTGCTTTAGCTGAAATTTGAAAGCAGAAATTTTCAGCCTGAGGCAAATAAGCAGAGTCTTTCAATATATGAACGTCTGAAACCAAGACTATTAACAACTACTGGATTCAATGCCAGCACCCCTCACACTGAGTGCTACTAAATGGAGTCAGATTTCACCTTCTCTGAGGCTGCCAGGGACAGTTAGTCCAAGTGTAGGCTAGTAGAGGCACTGGATGAAATATAGTACTAATCTCTTTAAACTCTAGTATCTGGGACATGGAATAATCAGAAGCAGTTGTTATGTCTTGTAATGAAGAAGTAAATCTCACAGTCCTCACGAGATGTACATTAGTTACAAAGATGCAAAAACTCAACAATTAATTTAATCAGTTTAGTATCTCCATTTTCCCTTTTATAGTTTAATATTATAATGATATAATATTTACTTTCTCTGCAATAGCGATGCTTCCAAATACAAGTGACAAAAGTTAGGGAATCAATTATTTTCCAGTATGAAAACATCTCCCATGATCAGACTTTCTATAGTATTATAGTCTTGATATAATACTGTTGAAAAGGCAGTAATTGGATGGATATTTTTGGGAGTTATGTGTGTATCATAACACATGTACAGGGACATGTCTCAACAGAACCACTGCAGCACTTGGTGGGAAACACCTTCAAAAGTTTTACCAAAGATACTATGAAACCCTTAAGTAGTATTTTTAATTTTTGGGATGATGACTGCAAAGGCACCATAAACCTAAGGTTTGGTATATAAACAATTAGGAAGCAGAAAGTCTCGACAACTTTAAACAGCCAATCTCAATCTCTCCAAAGGAAACTGCAGAAATGTATATGTGTACATGTATTTTTTACCTATATGTATACAAACACACAAATATTTAATTCTGGAATTTGTACTGAGGATTAACATAAGACATTTTATTGCATTAATCTTTGATGTAAATTACTAAGACTCTGTGTGAACACTACTGCTGAGACATGAATTAGCAACTTGTGTGTAAGGATAGAAGCAGTGGCATTCGAGAGCAACAAGTCAGAAATTACTGTAAATAAGAAACGGAGAGAAAAGTAATTTGCCTTCTCTGTCTCAAGGAAATGAGGACAGCTTTAGAAATACCAGATTGCCTCCAAAACATAACAGACTGAGAGGCTTAACTGAGATGAGCAGCTCCGATGTGTTTTGAACCGTATCTCCCTCAGCAGGCAATCAAAGCGCTGTGTGAGGGCAGCGTCTCCCTCGCGCTGAAGGGACCAGCTGAACGCGGCCCAGGCAGGGCCGGCAGCCCCGGCCTCATGGGGTACCTACCCAGCAACTTCGCCCACTCCCACGTACGACAAGCAAGCCTCGCCAGGCACCTCCTGAGCTGCCACAACCCACGGGCCGTGCGCCTTTCCAGCGCTCACCAAGCTTGCTTCAGCTTCAGCACATGCGACCTCTCCGACCTCCGAGAGGCGGCTCCGCTCGCCGCCTCCTCCCCGGCCCCGGCCAATGGCGCAAGCGGCATCGTGCGCGGCCCGG
>JAHLSL010000007.1:13723026-13804892 GCA_025920805.1 Petroica traversi
CGGGCCCGGGGCGCGGGGCGGAGGGGCCCGGGCGGGGGAAACGCGGCGAGCGGAGCTCCCGGAGAGTTGTTCGGGACCCGCGGGGAAATCTCAGTGGCGGGGGGAAAAAGAGGATGAGCTGGAAGATAAGGGCAGGAGCGTGTACGATGGGGGTGGGGAGGGGGCCTTCTCTTATTTATGAAAAAAGTATTTCGCTTCGACTTCTGCTCCATGCCTGGCTCCCCTGTCCCACTTCCCGGTGGTATTTGACGCTTTTGCTGGAGATAAAGGGTAGCCAGGCTCTTTTTAAAACATTTTTTTCTTGAATTGTGTGTTTGATCGACTTCTGTGGCTGTGTGTGTGGGGGGGGCGGTTTGTTCCAGTCCTAAATGAAGTCGTTTTATGTGACAGCTTTTCTGTGACCTCGGTGAAATGCCGGAATTGTAGGGAGGGGAATGTGCCAACACGTAACCCTAGAGTTATCTGGCTTTTCAGTCTATGAATCTTGTTGCTCTGTAGTTACTTGACGACCCTCTGGATAAGTAATTCAACATATGAAATATATGTGACCTTTAAAGATACAACAGAAACGCTCCGTTGTAGGTTGTTGTGTTGGGGAAAAGCTTTATTTCTTTTTATTAGGGATTCTCTGCTTCTCAGAAGTTTCCAGGCACCTCGAGCACTGCAGTAAATCTAAATTCCGTGTTAATTTAGAAGTGCATGTAAAACATAATCAGAATGTATAGTCTTTGTATTGATTAACAATGACGGTGTTGTTAACCCGTGTCCTTCATTCCTTTTTTGCCATCATCTTTTTCTCCATGATGAAGTGAGAGTAAGCGTATGATGCTGTTCCCTGCAAAAGTTTGAGAGAGCTGCCCGCCGGGTTAATGTAGTTGACATTTTCGAATGTGTAAGGCCGCTGGTGGTGCTGGGTCTCCTCGGTCGCTTTCTGCCTCCTGCTCCCCCGTCCCTCGGTCCCGGGGTCGGGGGAGCTGCCCCCCGAGGAACACGGCCATCACCGCTGCTTGGCGGGGGGAGAGGAGGAGGGAAGGAAAAAAAAAAAGAAAAAAAAAAGGCGGTCTCTTGATAGCTACAGAAAACGAAGGGACTATAGTTTCATTCTTTCAAGAAGAAGCAAAAGAGCTGCTGGAAAACATAGTTGTCTCGGTAGGTGTTCCAACATTTAAGTATGGAAGAGGAGAAGGCAAGGGGAAAGGAAGTGGGACACATTCAATATATTTACATAGCTGTGTGTAGATTTCTTTTATAAAGGCTGAGAACGCGGATCCCTGAAGGATCAATATTTAAAGATAGTTTGAGGAATAAACCCATTTATATAAACTAGACAAACAACTGTCAAATGTAGTGTATAAGCAACTTTGATTTTAATCCTGATCATGAAGCTTTATGAAGTACCAATTCTCACTTCTATTTTAAAAATTCTCAACCTGGTTTGTCTTTTTAAGCTTCTAAAATTCAGTTTACTCGGAATAAGTTGCTTCTCCCCTCCCTGTTCTCTTTTCCATATTCAGTGTTTAGAAAACTCTGCTTTCTGAAAAATGCTTTCTAGCAATGACTTGTCTATTTCTGGAGCACTAGGGTGGAGGAGGGAGCTGCTCTGCTCTGTCATGTACTCCTGGGAGACTCCTACTCCTGAAGGTGTCAATAGTGTCATTGCTATGCAAGACGTATGGAGATACTGTTTCCGAACTTGTCTCTATACAATGCACAGAGATACAATAATTTGAGGAGAAAAGTTGCAGTCAGCTTCTGTTGAACTTCTGCAGAACTATATAAAGCTATAGGATGCTTTGGATCCTAAGGTTTTTATTTTGTACTGGATCTGGTTGTGTGGATGCCTAGTTGCTGGCTAGGGTCAACCTACCACAGCTTTAAAGCATGCAGCATGATTATTTAATTTGGCTTCATTTTGGGAAAGAGAGTGAGAGGACAGGCAAAAACTAGAATTTGGAGCCAGTGGAGCTTTGTCATTCCTAAAAGTGTTCTATATAATGAATATCCTTTAATGTGCAATTTGTTTGGATTCCAGTGTTCCCCTCATCCCTGTGTTCTTTCTTTGATGGTGCCAGCTCGGTGACTAATTGAATCACTTAGAATTACATATCGAAAGTAGCTGTCAGTTGGCAGATGAAAAAGAGGTCAGTTTCCAGAGTGTTTTGAAATAATTTACTATTGTAGTAGAAATAGTGGCTTCTTTGAGAAGGAAGTATCTTGTTTTCATATTGTGGAAGCTGTAACTTGAACCCCATGGTGACAAGCTCACTAATTCAAATCAACTGAATGCAGGTAAACCCACAGTTACACTTTGCATTTGCAATTACTTGGTCTTGGGATTGCTCTAAAAGTATTAAATGAATTAGGGACAGGAATTTATTAGGGGCAAGTGAGTAAGTGAACATACTTTAGAATTTGAATTTAAGATGAGCATCTTAAAGAATAAAACAGATTGTTTTTACCTCCAAGCAAGTATGGAGGCATATGAAAATGGGCTATGTTAGAGCACGTGCAGTGCTCTTTCTGCATAGACCAGCTGGTTGTTACCCTATTATACCATGGCATGACTTCTTTTAAACTTTGACTTTGGAATTACAATGCTGACTTTGATATGTAGGGTCAGGTTTAATTTTAGCTTTATATCTCATAGTCTTAGAGCCCTGAAATTCCTCTGTTGTATGACCAAAAAGTAATTGCTGGAAAAACATCACTCGATAGGCATGTAGATTGGGTCAGTGATAGGGAAGGAACACTTGAGTGCCTCTGTGTGACACCATGTGATGTGCTCTGTTACAAACACTGGGCACTGCTCTGTGTGTATATGTGTGTACACGTGATGTTTTGCAGATTACGTGGAGCAGTGACTTTTAGGCCATGTATCATTTAATAATGATATTCTCTCAATGTGTTTTTTTCTTTTCCTTACACCAAACGATTTTTGTTCTTGATAGAAGGCTCACAATTCAGTCACTTAAGAATAGTTTCTGTCTTTCTTGTCTCGCTTGGGGAAGGAAAATGAGTTTTTGGGGAAAGTGGAATCTCTTTTCAGGAAGTAGAAGCAAAAATATGCCAAAGTTAAAATAGTAGGAAGTGGTGACTGTCTCTGATTCTCACCAAAGCTCTCCAGTGAAAATAATAAGAAAATGAAATTTTCTTTAGCGTCTATTTCTGGGGTCATGTAAAGGGAAAGGTTTTTTTTTTTTGAAGGCGAACTTTCAGAGTTAATGCCACTTTTAATCTTTTTGCAGACCTTAGAAATTACATATTACTTACCCTGAAAAAAGAACATCGTTGCATCTTAACATTTCTGTTGCTTGGTAATGCTGCGGAACTGAACAATGGCAAACATAAAGCCTATCAGAGGAAACATTTTACATGATAGAGAAGGATATGGAAAGAGAAGAAAAGGTTTGTGATATCAGAAGATAAGAAGGAAACAGAACAGTTAAGAGTGAGATTTCCTCCCCACCTCCTCTCGACTTCTGTCGTAGCTCTTGTTTTTGGAAAAAAGGATCAAAGGATCCTGTACCTTGAGTGTGTGTGAGTGACTGCTTGGACGTTGCCCATCTTGTGGCATGCATGTGCACTCCCTGCTTTGCCCAGGGAGAGGCAGAGATTACCAAAACTGGGATCTTACAGGGAGCTTGAGACATTCCATGAATGTATGGGCAATGGGCTCTATATACATTGTTTTGCTTTATGGTGTTGTTCTTTTCCTTTTAGCAAGTCTGTTTTGAAGAGGATACTGGATTTGTTTTCATGTTATCACAAGCTTAGGGCTAAAGAACTTGCTTTAGTTTGCAGTTTGTCAGACTGTAAGATGCATGGGAAAAGGCATGTAAAGCCCAGAAGTTAATATAGCAACGGGCTGCAGAACTGCAAAGGCAGAAGAATTTGGAACTTTCCCATGAGTCAAACTTGTAATTCAGTATGAAACTGTAAAAGACTTCAGAAAATAAATGGATTATCTAAAGCGTTTAATAATGCAAATTCTTGGTTATACCTTTGAATGGGAACGTAAATTAGAATGGATTTATTTGAACACTGGAAGGTTCATGTTACATTCTAGGGAATTGTGAAAATTCCTATGACTAAAAAACATGATGAATCATGCACTGAGTAGCGAATTCAGCCTGCACTCTGGAGGTACCTTTGGCACCTGTATTTTTTTTTCTATTTATGAAAGGAAACTATGAAACTTAAAAGATACTTTGAGATAAAAATTTCTGTAAGACAGATTTTTATTTTTACTTACTTACAATATACAGATGTAATATGTTATTAGATTATAACATTACATATGAAACAATATATTACATATAATGTAATAGTATTATATAATGTGTTAGTGTTATTAACAATAATTCTTTATATTGTTCAGGGATCAGGAGGTACTAATAGTTGACTGTTTCAAAGCTTGGATTGCTTTTGCTTCTACTTGTCTGTTCTGAGCACAAAAATATATTTCTTGGGTTGTGGGAACTATAAAGAGTATTTTTAGTTTATTAATCATCTTTAATACTGCTTAAATCTCTGGATCTTACTCTTTACACAATCGATATTTTCTAAAAATACTTTGTAGTCTAGGTATTTATTGTTATTTCTCTTCTGGTAGCTTTGATTATAAAGACAAAGGACAGCTATTGATCTTTCCTGGAGTGCGTTTGTGGCTTTTCATTTCTTTTTGTTGAGTGGGATTTTTGTTTGTTTTCCTCCCTCCAGGCTTTGGAATCTAACAAACCTGGCTAAAATGATCTGTACAAGGGTCTGGTACAACTGATCATTTTGCTGTCATTGTTTCAGTGATGTTCTATTAAATGTTTAATATAAATGAGGGCTAGTAGTTGCAGTCCTCATTGTGAGCCTGTTTATTAGCTTTAATCTAATATGTTCTAAATGTGGTGATTTAAAAGCTTGTGTTCGATTCCACGGAAGAATTAGGCATCTGACATGCCATGTTAATACATTTTAGGATTTTATTCAGAAGGCAGTTCAAAGAACACTTCTCAGTATTCCTTAATCATATGACAAGGCCTGGGTATCTGAGGATGTGTTTTCCCAATATATTTTTAATGTAAATATTTCTGTTGTATCCCCATCATTGCATAATTTGGTATCGTATGGTAAATGTGCTCTCTGTCTCCTCCCCCCCAGAATCCCAACAACGAGGTGCAAGTTCTGCTGAGATTTCTTTGCTTCTGACTCAGTCTGTAGATAGGCAGATGACCTGGTTTGTGAAAGACTCACGTTACATCCAGTCCTTTTATTTGGGTTTGTGTTTTGTTTTGGGGTCTATTGTGGCAGTTTCCTCATCTCATTTGTTCTCAACATCTGTAAATATTTTATGCTGGCTTGGACGGATGGTAATAAAAGCCTTCACCTGGTTAATGTCTGCATAAACAAATATGTAAATACCTTCCATCAACATGTAAGTTATCAGTTGGTCTTTTTTGTTGATAAATTTATCTGTATTGTTAGTTTTGATGCTGTGTCCAAGGTGCCTGTGACTGAATTTTTATACGATGTTTTCATTCATTAATAATGATAGAGAAAACTGAAGTTGATTCATGTCTTCTACTTAGATATAATTTTTTGTTTGAGAGGATATGTGCAGTCTTCAGATATCTGATTGTTACAGCTCTATTCAGCATTAGATTATCTGATTATAGCAATTTTATTTGTTAGCATCTTGTCTAATTACATTTTGTTTGCTTTTTTTTTTTCAATTATGTGACGTATAGTGTTGCTACATGTTAAGTTTCTAGCTGACCATGGAGGTTCCTCTGGGTTAAATCTTGGTGACCTCACAGTGATTCAGCTCTCAGTAATGATAAACCTCATAGCAAAGTTGCCTCTGTAAGAGAAAAAGAGCTGCTGCTGAATGCAAATGGATCTTAACATGGAGCATTTTCCAGTTCAGACTGCTGTGAGTCTGCATCGTTAATCTCAGGTGTCTGGACTTTTATGTTTATTTCAGCTTCCTATATGCAAATATTATCTTTGGAGAGATAATCTTCCACCTTCTATTTTCATGATGGTAATGACGGTTTCTTGTTGTATTTTCCACAGCATTTTATGCTTCTGAATTTCCACATACTGTATACCATGCACTATACATATATGCTGTTATACATCCATGTAAGCCTATATGTATACATATTATATTAGCTAGTACTTCAGAGGTCTTTGTCATCTTTGGCTGTGTAAAGTTTGGCTTCCAACCCTTCTAGTATGGGATCAGCAGCTTTGTGAGAGCTTGAATTTTTTTCCAATTTTTTTTCAAGTTTTAATTTTTTTTTCTCAGCTCGGGTGGTCTTACCCCCTTAAGCATCTAATATTGTAGAGAATCAGTAGTTACCACCTAGGTACCTTAACTGATACCCTAGAGTTCAGAGCAACATGAACTGTATTTTATTTTCTTTCGCATGAGTTCAGAACTTGTGTGTGTTTTGTTTTTGCTCTGCACTCTTTCTTTTGCCTAAGAAAAATATTCTTAAGATCTTATGTTTTTTAAATTCCATTTTAAGCTTGTAAGGTAGCACCCTGACCTGATTAAACAGTGCTCTTGTTCAATGACCTGACACTTGCTAGGTGGCAATGGTCTCTCTGATTTCAAGGACTCCAGGATATTTTTGCTTCCTTCAGAAATAGTTCTAAGTTGCTGTAACCAGTAACAAAGTATAACTCGATATAACAGATAAACAGTATAACATATGCATTTTCTTCAGTAGCTAACGAATAATAATTGCTTAGTTTCTATTGCATGGTTGTTTTGGTTTTTTTTCCCAGGAAAAAAACCACTCTGAGTAAGACATAAACATACAAGTTTTAAAATTACATCTGTTCTTTGATGCTGTGACTTAAGTAGATCTGTTAGGTGAGTGGGGATGGACCATTCTCTGAAGTAACAGGTTAAGATCAATATTGGTACTAGGCTTTGCAACCTAATATTTGGAATATTACAGAATGTCTTCTGTTTCACTTTCCTTCTTGTTTTCTCTGTTCTTAAAATTGCCTGAGGTTCATTGTTCTTCTCAATAAGACAGAAGAATTGTTCTTGAGTTGCAGAGAATAGCAGAGACAAGTTTCAGCTTTCAGGCAGAGCTTGTTTTAGAAGATTGCTTGATCTAGTTCAGTAGAGGAAATTCTAGCTTTGTTTGTCTGCTTCAAGACCTGTATGCAGTGAAGTCCAGAAACGGAGGACAGAGCACATTTTAATTGTAAACAAACACTGTTGAAATATTATTTCTCAAGATCATAGAAGTGCTATTAAAAGCTTATAGAATCATTGCCCTGTACCAGCTTGCACAGTTCTTAGTTCAGTCTTGGCCATCTCAGAGTTCAGGTGTAGTGCAGAAGACAGTTGTGTCTCTTACATCACCTGGAGATCTTCCATCAAGCAGAAATATTATTCTGGATAAACAGACTGCTCTATTTCCAGGGAACTGAGAACCAGTCAGCACTGGTCTTTGTGCAGTATTGTCCCTGCATGTAGAGGGAGGCTTGTTTTTGCCATGGTAATATTTCTGGGTATTTCCTTTCTACCTTCAGAGGTGATGATTCTGACTAGTACCTCTGTTTCCTCTTTGTTTTTATGGATGCTGTGGTGTCGTGGCCTTTCCCTTTGCTATTTGTTTCTGAGTAGATGTGTTATCTCTTGCTCTTGCCCTCAGCCGCACACTCTCCTTAACCTTGTTGGTACCATGCTGATTAATGTGGTCTACAGCAGAACATCAGTAAATGCAAGATTTTTCTAACTGCGCACCTATGCAGTGAGCTAGTCTCCAAGGGGATTTGTGAGCTTGTCATGTGTAGCTAGGTATTATTTGTGGAGAAACTCTCATACTGTTGACTTGGGCAGTACTTCTCTTCCCGTCCAAACTTCGTTCCATTCCTTGGGTCATTTCAGCTGATGTGTCCAGATACTTGAAGGAAAAAGTGCATGGAGAAGTAAATTTTCTGTTTCTGAAACTGCTTTCTGTGCACTAATGTACCCCCCATTGCAGCCTTTACAGATAGGCAGTTGTTGGGTTGGGTTCTGACACCATTTCCAGCACGGTGATGTCTGTGAGGTGTGAGAAGCCTTTCACTATTCTGTCAGTCAAAGCAGCAGTAGGGGTCTCATTGCAATCCTTTAAAACATCTCAGTCTTGTTACAGTTTTGCAACTGCAGAGAGCGTCCCTGGTGAAACGTCCTCCAAAAATGGTCATTCAGATTCCTGGGAGTGAGTGGTGAATAGAATAATTAATCTTTTGAGATTCATGCTTCTGAAAGCAAGTTGAAGGAAATGTTGAAATGGCAACTTTCATCCCGGAGAAACTGCACTTCATCTCTGCTAGAGGGCCAAAATAGTGCACCTGCTTTCAGCAGATGAAGACAAAGGACTGCTCTTGGTGTTTCATTAAAAAATGGCAGAAACGAGCTCTTCAGCTTGCTTTTCTTGGGGTATGACTTCAGAGATGGACTGAGTGCTGCAACTGAGGCTGTTGGAGCACGCCATTGCCATGTCGCAACATTGGGAGGGACACTTTCTGGGAATTGCTAATCTTTTCTTCAAGCTTTGAAGATTTGTTAGTCTTATTTCTTAATTAAGGATAATTTTATTTCTTTATAGGGAGTAATTGTGAGAGAGTTTGTCTCAAGTGTCCTATCATTCTTGTTACACAGCACCCTTTAGCTATCTTGTGGGATGGCTTTTTCCTCAGTATAATATTAAAATGAGGTGGGTCTTATTTTGCAGTTATCATATGCTTATTTGTGGTATAGTTTTCACCTTTTACTGTGAAAATAATATTACGGTAAACTTCAGGACATTTAATTTTTTTTTTTAGGATAAGGCCATTAAACATCCTGAATAGAAGTAATAATGGAATTAAGTGAAGAGTGCAAAATTACAGCTTACATTGAAACAAGTACATAATAATTCGAACTAGATACCTCTTAGCTTTTTATTGTGTAGCCTCATGAAAGTGGAAAAGGTTTTACTAATGTTATTGAATGTGAGTTTATGGCACAGTTTAGATTAATGGATTGAGTTTTAAGACTTGATCTCTTTTTAGGACCACAGCCAGCACTGCAAATCTTCAGCATGTTATTGGAGATTCAGCATTTCTCTGGGTTCCACTCTTCCTATTCCAAGAATATGGCATTAAGTAACTGTTTTACTTTTTTGAAGGGTGTTTAATTGAAAAGCCTTCTGCTGACACTCTTAAAGATGTGAGACAGTAAGACCTTGCTGGAGTAGTCCATCGTGGAAGATCCAGTCTGTGGATCTGGAAGTGAAAACTTTCTTCTCACCTGGCGTTCAGCACTTACTTAGCTGGTGTCCAGAGAAGTTCTGTACCCTGTATCTCTGCAGTGATGTCCACTTCTTCATTAAAAAGTGGATACTCTAGCCCTGGTCTATTTAGAAAAATCTGACTTCTGATTTCTCTGGCAGGAAAGGCAGTGTTTTGAAACTGTGTATGTTGAGTACCATTTTCAGTACTTGTTAAAAAGATTAATTAAAAATGTAATATTAAATTGCTTGAAGACAGTTTAGTTTTCTGTGACACAACATACTCTAATTGTATAGGCAGTAACTCAGTCTGGGTTTGCCTTACCTGCTATAACTCCTTTATTGGCACATGAGCATGGCTTTCCCACTGCTGTCTTAAGCACTGACCGTGATGTAGCTCTAGCAGGAGTGTTTGTTCAGTTTGCAATCAAAATTAGTACAGCAGGCTTCAGCTTGTGTGGTGCATATTGACTTACTTGCTACTTGATGCTGCATCCTTAATTGTGCTTGTGAAGCTGCTGAGTGAAGTGGATCAGTGAACCCAACCTGGATGTGAATAATCAGATTTATTGTTTTGTCTTGCTGCTTTTTAGCCCGGATCATTTCAGTAAGGGGTTTTGCTGAATGGTCTGCAGTCATGTTGATGCAAATGGATGCATATTATGATAGGAATGAAAGATGGGAAAAATGGCCACTGCTTAAGGCTTTCTTATAGGAGCTTAGGAAAAGGAAAAAAAAAAGGCAATGAACAACAAACCAACCCTGCACAACCTCTTTTCTTAAACAGAGGTCTTTATGTCCCTGTTTAGAAAAATGTACATTAGACAAAATAAGTACTCAAAGTGGTATAGATTTGTATAAACATAGAACCTTCTGCTTCCAGACTGTACAACAAATGACACAACTTTGTAGCCCCTTAGGTTTTTGCATATTGAGAGTTATGTAGACTTAATGCTATTTTTACCTGGTACTAACAGAGAGTCCTTAATAATCCTATGTTAAATGCATGAACAGTTGTTGGAGCTCTGTTTATGCCATCCCAAACACCATGTAATCCAAAAACATGAGAGTATTCAGGGTGCTAGGGCTAAGGGATTGCCTGATTGCTGTCTGTAACTGTGTAACTGGAGATTACAGGCAAGGTAGAACTGGGCTCTTTTCAGAGGTTTCCAGTCATACACTGAAAGATGATGTATAAAGACAAGATAGGCTTTAATTATTATTGTGTGATTTTACACCTTTGGGTAATGATGGCAGCAAGAAAACTTCTTCCCTTTTCCAGTTGAATACAGCATGAAATTGGGATGACTTCTTAGCACTGTTTATTTAATTCATCTGCTAACTTGGTTTTACTGATGCTGCAGTAAGATGTCAGAGTGTTTTGGTGTACTACATATCTGATGTGATTTTTTTTTTTTTTTTTCCCCTTCAGCAAATTTGACAGGCCATGCAGAGAAAGTTGGCATCGAAAACTTCGAGCTCCTGAAAGTTCTTGGAACAGGGGGTAAGATGCACTATTTTTAAGTTAAATGTTGGAAGTATTACTCTTATGTATGATTTTGGTTTTCAGCGGGGGTTTTGGTAATTGGAACATTCTTTAGGAAGAGAACTGTTTTGAATTGCATGGCATATTTTTTCAATTTTTCTTTTCCACATGTATCATGCAAAATTGGAGGTCATGTTCTAGCACAGCATTTTTAAAGATGCACTTTTTTGAAAAAAGGAAAACATATGGTTGAAAATTTTTGACAATTTAATATAATTTGTGAAAAACCTAATCTGAGTTAAGGCATGATCTTGATAATTCTGTTTTCAAAGTGTGTTTGGGAATAAAACAGTAATTTGAATACATTATTAAATAAGATGCTCCATTTTTTAACTAATCTGTTTTAGGGATGCTGTTGGCTCCATAACTGTGCTAGTCAGATCCTAGTGTTTTTTAGGATGGATGATGTTGGTTGTTGTATTGTGAGTTATCAGCACATTGTTGGAGATTACTTGGATGTTGTAGGATTACTGATGGTAATGAATAAAAAGCTTTGCTTCTCCTTTGCTGAAGGGACACACAAGCCCTTATACAGATCAAAAGTAGTGGCTTTTGGTACTTTTTAGGGTGTTTATGCCTTTTCTTTTTTGATCAGTTTTAACTTAGATGCATTGTCAAGTAGCTTGGGATAATCATGAAACTGGACTGTTATCAAGGCCTGCAGGAGTTTTGTGCAAGTTAAATGATGCTAAATTTTTGGGCATTTTCAGCCATTAATGGCTGGCAGTGAGGCTGTAATTCCCTAAGACATCACTGAAAAGAGCGAAGGATTTTGATTTTCACTTTTAGCTGTCATATAGATTCTTTCAGAAATTAATTAAGCTGTTAAATCACCTGAGAGGATATTAGTCTGTTTCTGAAGTAAAACTTTTAAAGTTTAAATTTAACATGCTAAAAAATGGAACCCTTGCTGTTAAATTTCACTAGTTAGAGGTAGACATGTGGAGGCTTTAATATTCATAGATAAATGTTGCATATTCCTAGGTAGAAGCAATCATGATTTTCTGAAATGGTCAGTGTGGATCTGAGTGGAGTTGTCAAAAATGAAATTATAAACAATTATGTGAGGGCGTCTTTTCTTTCCTGTTGATGGAAACATTGGCTGGATTTGAAAATTTTTTTAATTTTGTCTGTTACCTCTGCCATTGGTCTGAGGTCACACTAATATTACAGCTATTGCATTTGGGGTACAAAGTAAGTTGGTGGTTTTGTAAGGTACAGTCTTCAGGTTCAGGCTTGTAGTAGCCTGACCTCCTCTTGTCTTTAGGCAGTACCTCTGAGAGAGAACAGGTGGACAAAATGAACAGATTGGCCAAATTTTTCTTGGCCTGGAATACTCTTAACCGTAGCAGGTAATGGTTAGGCTTGCAGTGCAAAGCTGTTCTATTCACTCAGGCTAACAGGATAATTTTTGAGGGACCCCTTTCAGAAAAGGCTACTTCAGTGGATTGACAATGGGATTGACTCTGGGTGTGTGTGAAGTAAAAAAAAAAAAAGTCAAGTAAGCATGCCTGAGTTTATCCTGCTCCAGTAGTCTTGCTGCTCCTGAAATGTATTCTGTCTAAGCAGATCTCAAACTATTTCAAAAACTGTCTAAAAAGTTCCCGCAAGCTTTAGAAATCAAAGGGTTCCTTGGGTATCTTGGAATGGCATTTGTAGGAAGAGTAGTTGACATTTCTTGTGGTGTTTGATCTTTTGGGTTTTTTTCACTTTTTTGATATGCAGTTTTGATCATAACCTGAGGTTTTTGCTTCAGAAATCTAGACCATCAGAGCGGTCAAGAAGCTTTGTTCAGTCTCATGCCCATGGCAGCTAAGGCTCATGCACTACATGTGTCAGAGGTTGCTGTTTGCTAATTACTGGATGGTATTAAATGCCAGTGACCTGATCAGAATGGAGCTAGTTCTCCTGGCTTTTGGGTAAGTGACCATCTGTCAGTTGGCAGTGTTTGCTGTCACATGGAATCCTGCTGAAAACAGGATTCTGAAGAGCTTGGACCTTGAATTGGTCCCTTAATTGCTTGGCCCAGGACACAGTCGGTTACACCTGCATCACCCCTGCTGGTGATTCATTCTTAAAAGCCTCCAGTAATGGAGATTCTGCAACCTTCCTAAGATGTTCTTGCTGATGAAGTTTAATTTCTTAACTTAAGAAACATTCTGGGCATTGCTATAAGCAAATAGACAAAAGCCATCTTTACTCTGGCAATGAAAGCTTTATCCTGGTGTGAGCTTTTAGATATTATTAGTAGTACTATAATATAACTAATGCTGAGTAAAACTGTGGTGCTGTTTTAAAATGTCTCGTTATGGAGTTATGCACCAAGCAGTGTTTTCAAACCAGTAATTAATTGATTTACAGTAATGCAACCTCACAGTATTGAAATCTCACAGTTACATTAAGTGATGTAGATGCTGTTTAAATTTTAAGTATATTCTGCCATGAATCACCTGGAATAACCACAGATGATACTTAAAATATGCTAAATTAAATGATACCTTGTTTAAGGATATGTAGTTGTGATAGTTTCTTACAGACTCAGGGATGATTTTATTTTCAGGTAACAGCAGTGAAGGATTATTTAAATCTTAATTTTTAAGCTTTATGTTTTAAAAATACAAACATTTAAGATTATTAGAAATAGGATGTGTGTGTGCTGATGTCCCTTCTGCAGAAACCATTTTTTTGTCATAACTTTTTTCATGCTATGGCTTAGCATAATTTCATGCTTACTGTTTTCTTTAATTGGAATTGCTTTCTTACATTCTTTTGTCTGTTTTCTTCTAATATATATGCTCAATTGGAAGCATGCTTGTTATATTTTGCTTTTTGGTATAAAAATTGTATCATACTGTATCCTTTCTTCTTTTAACCCGAGTCTCGGTGGGAAGACAAGGAAGCAAAAGTCTGAGTTGGATCCATGCACGTTACATTAAGGGGGTAATAATAGACTTATCCATTGCAGAAGTCAGTAGCACTTTACATCAGTAAAGTGAAATACATGACAGTATGCCACTGTTAATGAAGCTGTTAGTAATGTACTTGTTGCTTTGGGAACAAATTATTCCTGGCTTGACTTCTGACTGGCCCATGTTCTACTCAGTATACACTTTCTGAATTGCATAAGTCCTTTTCTCTTTCTGTTACTCTATAGCCTTGCTAATATGAAATTTTCAGATTTCCTGTCCATGTTCATGTTTCCAGCTTGCCCCTCATATCTAGTTAAAGCTTTTTTCCCTGTGACAAAGAAAGCTAGAGTCTATTCTATAGAAGAAGGTTACTATTTAGCAAAGTAATCTAATTGCTTCCTAAAGCCAGGAAAGGAACAACAGGAGAAGGTGGCTGTGTTGATTTATGCACGCCCACTTGGCTTATTTGCTTCATTCTTTGAAAATGTGTTTTTAAAATAACAAAACACTGTAGAGTGCATTCTAGTTCATACATTTTTCTACCAATGGATTATTCCTTTTTTTTTATATTGAGCTTTAATAAACGCCACTCCGTTCACTCTGGTTAAAAAGAGACAATACAATTGGTTCCTGAGCATGTGCACTTATAATCCATTCTACCTTTTGAACTGCAGTCCACTAATGAAGACAAAAAATAGTGAGAAACAACAATCTGACTACCATATATGAGAGAATGTTTTATATGAGATCTTTTGGATTTGAGTGCTTATGTGGGAAGGATATTCATCTTAAATGTGGAAATCCTTAGAATCTGAAGGATTTATTCGAATGAAGAGAACAAAATAAGTGGGATGGATGTCAGATTTAAATAACCATTTCAAAATCTTGTAATACAAGAACATATAATGAAGTTTTATCTAAGAGGTCAGAAAGTGTTCTGATAAAGTTATACTGTGACATGTAGTTCTTTCACAGTATATTGAGGAAAATAGAAAATACTCTCTCATAAAAGGAGGAAAAATAAAGAAATGGGGATACTGTGCTCAGGAGAGTGAGCCAAAATTAGTGAGTGTCTAAAAATAATTCCAAACTCCAATTAAATATTTTACTTCCGTTTCTGCTGAGGACAGCTAGAATGTATATTGAATGGTAGGTGGGATGGCTAATTGGAGACATGGCTTGGAAATGGAAAATTAGTTTTCTGCATGAAGAACCTGGACAAATTTGTCCTTTTCATCCACCAGAGAATTCTGAAAAAAATCTGTACATTATTTTGGGGATCAATAGCAAAGATTCTTATTGGAACTAATGTCAGAGAGAATAGCAAAAACAATCTTACATTGAAGAAGGAAAAGAGGAAATAAGATGATGATCTGAGGCAGCTCTTGGTCAATTATTCTGACTTCATCAAACTTCAGCAGTTTGCAGAACCTTTAAAACAATTTTTCAAGAAAATTAATTACCTTATTTTTTTTAATAATTAAAAATTAATGTCATCTTTATCCAGTAGTGGATTGTCTTGCATATGAGAGCTGCCTTCTAAAAACTTACATGCTTTATAAAGGAAAAAAAAAGTTAGGCATGTATTGTCTGCCATAACTATTTACTGTAATAGCATTTAATTTTTTAAAAAAGGAAAAGAAACAAAAGCAAAATGCTGATACGAAGTACATTTTAAGATGCAACTTATCCTCTCCTGTCACTTTTTGCCTTTCATATTAATTATCACTCACTTGTTTAATGGGAGAGGGAATTTATTCTTGGCATAAGTAATAATGTTGAAAAAATTCCATTAATGATTCTTGCCTACTTGATATCGAAGTAAAGATGACAGAGTGCCTTGTTTTTGACAGTTTGGTCATAGACAGTAAGAACTGGAATATTCTTCAGAGTGCTATCATTTGAGGTTTGCTAAGGTTTCTGTTTGGCTTCCCCCCCATTTTTAGCTGCTAGAGCTATATGCTTTTCTAATTTTGCCACATCCCAATATTTAATTCATATGGACTGATACTAGCACAGTGAGAGTTCTGCCTCCAAATTCCTTAGGCAAATGAAATCTAAATCTAAACTGAAGAGCAAAGATGTCATTAGGCATATATCATGCAAGAATTCAATGAAGATTATTCAAATCCTTAAATATTTTGTACCTCTAAGCCTTTTCCTTTGTAGTCTCGTGATTATTGTTACTCTGACAGTATAAAAAAGTCATTTAATAAAGAGGTGTAGCTTATGTTAGCACTTGAAAAGATTAATTTAAAAAAAACTGTCTGAATACAAGTGTAAAGTTTTGATGAATTTAGAAGTCCACAGAAACTATCTGGTGTTCTATAAACGATAAGAATTGCGCTCCTTTTTCTCTCTAAAAATCAGCTGATGATGCAATGCCTTAATGTGCTTTCATTTGCACAGAAAGAAAGAAACAAAGAATGCTTCATATATTTAACTCACTGTCTTTCAGCAAGTGGGTATTTTAGAATATTCTAATGACCTGCTGAATTGTTACTTAGAATGATGAGATATAAATTACTATGAGTATGAATACTTATTTGTATAATTATGTCTAAGTATACTTCTATGTATGCTTATATATACTTAGGATTTATTACTATGAATTTGTATTCATGGAAAGGGCAGTAGTAAAAGGGAAGTTTTAGCCCCAATTATATTTTTCTATCTCACAAATTGAATGCAAATTTGGTATAAATTGCTGGTCTGAAATCTCTTCATCATCATAAAGGCTGATAACCATTCTTTAAATTTTTATTTTATTTCTCTTAAGCTATGTGAATGCATTAAATAGTCTTAATTTTTCTATAATTTAATGGATTTTCAGTGAATTTAGGGGGTGGATATTTTGTGGTAGTCTGTGTTTAATTATGGGGCTTATATTGCTGGTTCAATATTTCTGCCTTAGCAGTAGATGAGATGTGCATGAGATTTGATGAGAATGAACATTAAAATATTGCTCTTTGAGAAATTAAAAAAGCTTTACTGAAGTGCAATTGTCAGGTAAGAGTATTGCAATTAGCTTATGTGCTCTCTCCTTGCTGCCACTCAAATAAATTGCTTTTGCAGTGTTGTCTTTTAAGTAGATTTCTTGTGGTGATATCAGAGATTCTGGTGTTGAATATATTATGAGTCATTTGATTAAAATAGTGCTACTTAAGATTTATTCTCATAAAAAATGCTGAGAATCGTCATCATTCTGTCAGTCCTTTTCAGATTCCTGAAGAAACAATTTGTACCATAGCAGAGCTCTCTGTTGCAAAGTCTTCTATGGTAACAGGAGTCTACTTTCTAGAGATTCTTACAGTAATTACACTAACCAGATATTTTTCTCTGTTACTACATGAAAAACTGTAGTAGGTACTGCGTTCTCTCACTTAAGGTGCATTATTATATGTTTTTTCAAAATGTGATTAAAGATGCAGGTAACCAAATTTTCTATAATGAGGCTTTTGTTTGTTTTAATTTAGCTTAATGTTCTCCAACATTTCTGATAAAGTTACTGTTCCCTGGGAGTCTAAGGAAGCTTATGTTTGATGCAGTAGACTGGGCTTTTCAGAAAGGCACAGGGAAGCTAATTTTCAAGCTCCAGCTAAAACCTGGTGAAAGTTGGGGCTGCTTCTTAAAACATTTGGGAAATGCAAGTTAAGGCCATTTTCTGCACTATTTTTTGTTGTTGTTATTTAGAAAATGCGGAAGTGTTATCTATACGTTTTTAAAAAAACAACTCCTTGTTATAAATAAAACAGATATAAATACTACTTTTGGAAGCAGTTTCTTTAAAACAATGATATGTTTTTCAGATGCCAAAAATAATTGGAAAATTGGCAGATAACACTAAAATGGTGCATATGCATAACAGTATTACTGTGGTCACAATATTATGGTCTGTATAACCTTGATTCAGACCCCTTGTGTCTGTATATCATGACAGGATTCATGGCTTACGCCTGTTTTACTAAAGTAATCTTTTTACATCTCTGTTTATCTATTTCTTGATGAGTAGCTGGTGGCCATGCAGTCCAGCTTAGGTATGCTCAAGATATTGTAGCTACAGAGTTGGAGAATGCAACATGAAATGCAAAATCTTGAAAGAGACTGTTCTGTATATCTCACAAAACAAAAAGAACATTCACCTATTCTGACTCTCATTCTTGAGAAATATGTTATGAAGAATTACTTTATGAAAGCTCTTTTTGCAGATAATGAGTTCTGTAAAGAAGGGAAGCATTATTCCTTAGGGTGTGATGAGTCAGGTAAAGAACTTTAAAAGCACTGTTCAGTGTATGAGCAGTATCAGTTTTGTATAGTCACTGAAGTAGAGCTCAGATCAAGGGAAAAAAACTCACATGTCATTTGGTAGTTTAAAACTCTTACCCATCTGGAAAACATCCAGAAAGAAATCTGAAGTTGCACATGGTGCTTACTGGGAGCTCTGTATGCTATAGCATTTTTAAAGGCCAACTAAATTTGAGTGTCTCACATCAGGGCAGTATACACTTGTATTTTCAGGCTTGAGATATTTGAGAAAGTAGTGTGAAGGTAACTACAAGAGTTGGACAAAACAACCCACTGGTTCATTTTTGTCTCACGATGGCTTAAGGAGAGGCTTACAATGATGATTTCCTTACTGTGCCTGTAGCAGCCTGCAGTTCAGGGTCTGCCTGAGCCAGAGATTCTCTTCAGTGTTTGGCAACACTTGCTGTGCTTTCTTTTCCCTCAGGGATTTATATAATCTTTTTGAATTCATCTGCATTTTTGACAGCTGCAGTATCATGTAACACTAGTTCCACAGCTTAACTGCATATTTGTTTGTGTGCTTTGCGTAGTTTTTTAATGCTGATACATAATGATTTAATTTGTTGCCTTAGTTATTTTGTTTCTAAAAATAATGAAAATTTGTTCTTCTTACAGTTTCTTGAATTTTTCAATTCTCTGTAATTTTAAGTACTCTTCTTTTCCCAGCTAAATAAAACATGGAAGTATGTTTAGTTCCCTTCATGTTTAGTGGAATTATTTAATCCTTTTCTAAAGTTTTATTCTTTTTGATGGGAGAGGGGTGATTGGACAGAAGACAGAAGGTACCAAATTGTATGCTTCATTCAAGACAGGAGCACACAAAGTTTTCTAATACAGCATAAGGGATTTCTGGGTTTGTGTTGAAGGTGTGGGTACACTGTATAATTTCTTCACTTCAATGCTTTTCTTGAAGTTTCTAACACTATTTTTTTTGGGTTACTACTAGTGTTTTCTCATAGGGTTGTCTTTGGTAACTTCAGATGTTTTCTTCTCAGTTCTAACACGATGTGCTATTGTGATACTTCATGTGGATCATGTGTTTACGATTTGAAATTTTCTCTACCATTTTATTTTTTCAGCTACTTTTTGATACTGTGATACTGTGGTAGAGTTTTCAACAGTCACCTTCAATTTCTGTTGCACTGGATTATTTACTAAACCAAGGAAGTTGTTTTCCTCACTGTTCATAGATGACTGAATCAGACAGGATGAATTCTTGTGGTGACTTGCTTTCTCTGAAAAAGCTGAATATTTGTTTTTAACCTTTTCGCTTTTTGCCTTCTAGTATAGCTCTTCCTTTTTAAGAGATCCCCCCCATTGCAACAATAACTGTTTAGTGTTTTTAAGACCTTTTTTGTAAGAGAACTTGTTAAGTACCTTGATCTGAATAAGTCAACCATTTCATAGTTCTTTTCTCCTGATTCTTTGAGCAATAGCTATTGCTATCTACAAAAGTAACACTCATTCTTCCACATAATGTCCTGTTGTGTCTACTACAGTCACAGAATGGTTGGGGTTGGAAGGGACCACTGGAGGCCACCTGGTCCAGTCCCAGGTTAGCCCAGACCATGTTGCACAGAATTGGATGCAAGTTGGTTTTGAATATCTTCAGAGATGGAGACTCCACAGCCTTTGCAGATAGCCTGTTCCAGTGTTCTGTCACCCTCAAAGAAGTTAGTCCTCATTTTCGTATGGAACTTCATGGTTTTCAGTTTGTGCATGGTGCCTCATACCCAGTCGCTGGGCACTATAGAAAGGAGAGTGGCCCCAGACTCTTGGCAGCCATCCATAAAATATTTGTACACATGATGAGAGCCCCTTTCAGTCTTCTCCAGGCTAAAGAGAAGAAATAGGGTTCTTCTTCTTATCTTACATAAGAAATATTCCAGTTCTCTAATCATCTTTGTATCTCGTTCTTCATAGAAGGATGCCAGATTGTTCAAGCACGATTTCCCCTTGGTGAATCCATGTTTGCTATTCTTGATAACCTTCTTTTCTCCACATGCTTATATGTGACATCCAGGATGAGTTGTTCCATCACCTTTCCAGGGATGGAAGTTAGTCTGCTTGGTCTATGCTTTCCTAGATCTTTTTCTTGCCCTTTTTGAAGACTGGAGTGATATTGGCTTTTCTTCAGTCCTCAGGAACATTTCCTGTTCTCCATGACTTTTCAAAGTCATGCTGGAGGGATTTATTGTTATTGCTGGAGAGTGGTCCAGCAATAACAATAAATCCCTCAGCACCCATGGGTGAATCCCTCCAGGACTCAGGAATTTGTGGCTGTCAGGTTTGCCTAACCCTATCCTCAGCCAAGGGAAAGCCCCCAGGGCCAGGGACTCCTGAGAGCCAGCCTTAGCAGTGAGTAAGAAGTAAAGGTGTTCAGTAACTGTGTTCTCTGTACCTTTTGTCATCATGGCACCTACTTCATTTGGCAGTGGCTTCACATTTTCCCAAGTCATCCTTTTGCTACTGCCATCCTTGGGGAACCCCCTCTTGTCCCTGATATCGCTTGCCATGTTTAATTCCAAGTGGACCTTTCTTTCCTTCGCTCATACCTGTCAATTCATAATACTCCTGTATTCTTTCCAAGTGGCCTGACCCTTTTCCCACGTTCTGTAAACTTCCTTCTTCTGTGTGAGTTTTGCCAGAAATGCCTTCCCATCCATTCATGTCTCCAGCCCACTTTGCTTAATGTGTTATGCACAGGGATGTCCTGATCTTAAGCACAGAGGAAGTGCTGCTTGAATATTTACCATGTCCCTACCTTCCAGAGACCTACCCTATTAGATACCTTCAAGCAGGCCCTTGAAGATGCCAGAGTTATTTTTCCTGAAGTCCAGGGCTATAATCCTACTTATTGCCATTCTTCTTCCATGCAAGATCCTGAACTCCACCATCTCATGGACATTGCAGTCAAAGCTGTCTCCAGCCATTGCATCCCCAACCAGTCCTTTTTTGTTTGTTAATACAAGGTCCAGCAACACGTCTCACCTTGTGGACTTCCCCACTACCTGTGTCATAGTTATCAGTGCTCTGCAGGAGCCTCCTGGGCTCCTGAGTGCCATGCTGTGATGTCTTTCCAGCAGCTGTTGGGGTGGTTATGAGAATCATGGGCCTGCAATGGTGGCAGCTTCCTGCTGTCTGTGGAAGGCCTCATCTACTTCTTCTTACTGTTCAGGTGGCCAGTAGTAACCACCAATAATGGTGGCACCCATTTAGCCTAGCCCTTAATTCTTACCCATTATCTCTTGGCTCCTCCTTCATCCACCCCTAGGCAAAGCTTGAAGTATTTTAGTTGCTATCTTACATAAAGAGAACTCCACCACCTTGCCTTTCTGGCCTCTTTCCTGAAAAGTGTGTAACCATCCATGACTGTATTCCAGTTATGCAAGCTCTCCCACCATATCTCTGTAATTGCAGTGAGATTATAACCCAGCAACTGCACAATAATTCTAACCTTTACTGTTTCTGCAGGTTTGCCTGGTAGAGGAATCAAATTTATTTATTTAGAATTCCCAAGAGTCCTTGTAAGTTCAGTATGAAAGCCACAGAAAGCTCCTATGTATGAAATGCTGATGGGAAGAATTCATTGGTTTTCTATGGGTTTTTGTAACTTCAGTGCTATAAAACCAGTAATGAAAGTATTTGAGTTGTGCAAATATGGGCAAACTATTTTAAGAACAAAAAATAGCATCCCTCTTATTTGGAGCTCTTTCTTAATTCTAGGTGTGGATGTTTCAGGTTGTTACAAAGGACAAAATCATCAGCTTTTAAAATTGGTATGAAGTACTGAAGTGTTTAAATTGCTTTTCCCACTCTTGCAGGGCTCAGTTACAAAGCTCATCTGTTTGAAATTTTGCTCAGAAAAGGTCAATCTGAAAGAGGAAAAGTGTTTTAGTAGATTTTTAGCCTGAGTGATTACTGTCTGCCATAACAATGAGTAATTCAAAGTAATAATGGTATCAGCCAGATCTGTAGTACAAGTAGGTAACTTGTGGGTTTTTTTGTCTCTTTTTTTTCCTTTCTTTTATTTGTTTTTGTTTATTTTTTTTTTCTCCACAATTTTTAAGCCTATGGAAAGGTATTCCTGGTGAGAAAAGTTAGCGGCCACGATGCTGGAAAGCTGTATGCCATGAAAGTACTGAAGAAAGCAACAATAGTTCAAAAAGCCAAAACAACTGAGCACACAAGGACAGAACGACAAGTCCTGGAGCACATTAGGCAATCACCGTTTTTGGTCACGTTACATTATGCCTTCCAGACAGATACAAAGCTTCATCTCATTTTAGGTGAGTAGTCTTCAGGGTTCAAGTTCTTATTTAAAAAAAAAAAAAAGAACCCTTTTATCTCAATGTTTTTTAAGGGTTTTTTTATGTGGTCTAAAGTACGGTGTGTTTGGAGATTGCATGAGAAAGCATAGGAAGTAAAATGCTGTTCATCTTCAACAGTGTCTCTATTTGTGGTTTTCCTGTTTGAGCTTCAATGTGCTGCTCTGACTTGGAGGGGGTAGTGCTATCCGTGACTTTATGCAACAAAAAATGTGTGTGAATATTCATCAATGACCTGGAAGCATTTGCTTTGTTCAGTGTTTTGTTAGGCGATAACTTAGTGTTTGAGTATTGAGATACCTGCATGTTTCAATTTTTGGGTCCAAAATCACACATTTCTGTGCTGAAAGTAGGGCTTGTTGATAAGGTTTGGTACTACTCCAATTTTAGAAATATTTCTACCTTTCAGATTAGCAGCAAACTTAGTGTTTGGTGTATGAGGTGTATTTGTAAGAAAATTGCCAGCAATTTAAAAAACCTTCTTACTTAGAGTATTTTAAAAGAACTGTAAACTGAATTATTAATTTAAAGTTTGGATTCATAATACTCTTCTCTAGTGAAATGTTTGAGGAAGTAAATTGTCCTTTAATTGAAGTGCAAGTTTTGCATTCCTTTTTATCCATAACTTCAATATTTTAACCTTGCTTAACAGGCTGATTTACATTAAATTAGCAATATTTTATTAACATCAAATGAGTCTGTACCTCTAGCTTCTTAGAAAGGTGTTCTATGGACTTACCTTAGTTTCATATGCTACAGTGAAATAATAAATATGTAGAACTCAAATGGAGTATTCACTGGACTTCTTTTGAAAATGAGAGTTGAAAACTGTAATATAGTTTCTTGCAGATTCCTCTGACTAGAGCATTAAAGAAATACATAAAAGATTGTCACAAGTAGTTAGAAATATATTGATAGCTTTGTGATTCCTTGACAGTAATTGTTAATAATTAAAGTTTTGAAATTTAAATCCAATATAAAGTTATTAATTAATAACTTGGAAAATTTGAAATATTAGATGATAAAATGTGAACATTTATTATAAATATTATAGAACCATTCTTTAAGTCCATATATTTTTTGTTAAAATGCACCTTAGAGCCCATTAGGAATATTTAAAAAAAAAAAGAGGAAACCCAAACAAAAAAACCCCCCTCAAACCTGAGATGGATGTAGTTGCCTAAAAATAAATATATATTAGGGGTGAAGTTTAGGTGATAAGCATGATTAGAGGGTCATAAAAGCCTCTTCTATGAAAGAAAATTGAAAGTGTGATATTATATTCTCATAAAATGTAAAAAGGAGCAAGCCCAGTAGTTGTGGAGAGTTCTGTAGCAGACAGGGCATGTGTCCACCATAACACAGAGTTGAGGTGATGTTTGAAGCAAGAAGTTCATAGCTAAGGTGTATTACAGCCTTGTGTTTTTTTTTTTCTTTTTCAGAAGTTCTGCATCCATTCTCAGCATATCTGTTGGGGCCAGGAAGGTCCTTTTTTCCTTTACTTTCAGTTAAAAATTTTCTTTTAATGACTTTCTGTAACAGTGAATTTCTCTTGCTTAACACGATGTAAAGCTACTTTACTTTTTAAATGAACTGGGCTTCACGCTTCACACCCTCCCTGAGGGTAAAAAACCCAAACTGTTTGTTACAAGTTTTTCATGTCTTATTATGTAAGTCTGTGTAAAGCACTTTAGTTTAGTTTTGGCATTTAAGCGTTTCAGAGGCTTCTGGATTTTGGGGAAACCAATATCTGTCTTGTTTTTGTACTTGGCTGAATTTGGTGTGCGAGCAACCTGCCATTTTAGTTTCTGGATGTTTTAGCATTGAAGCCTCAGTGCAATATTTAGTACAGTTTTTCATGCTGTCAAATTACATAGCTATATGAATTTAGACTGAATCAAGTACAGACATGCAGCTGCATTTCTGCCAGATTTCCAGAAAGCAGGGCTGGGAGTTGATTCCAGTTTTTATGTTAGCTTTAAGCTATATTGAACGAACAGAGTGTGGTATCCATGTGAGTACCCTCAATTCTGTACAAAACTTGCCATGCAAGGTTAAACATCTAATACTTTAAAAAACAGCTACATAATTGTACTGAGCTGTCAGGTGGAGTTTATACTGAAGTAACCAGGATTTGTTTTCCTGTGTCAGGGATGCATTTGATCTCACACCAAGAATTTGAAGGCTGGTTGTTTCAGTGGGCTGTGGTTAGTGTTACAGCCTGGATAGAACTCAGCTGGTTGTGCCTCTCCTGTGGCAGCTTTGCTTTGGATCTGTCACAGAGTCCTTAGAACAGCGCCTGGCACTTCAATGCTTACCTTGTATTAGGTTAGCAGTTCTGGCTAGAAGTATTTTAAAAATCTGTTCTTGTTTCCTTTTTCTACATGCTGAAGTTTTTTTAGAAGAAGGAAGCAATTGTAAAATGTGGGTTATTTAAGTAAGTTAAATAATTTTCATTTGCTTACAGGTCTAGATAAATAATCCTTCTCACATTGTTTAATTCCACTAATATTCCTTTTCAAAGAGAGAACTGAAGAACTGAAAAGTGGAGAGAGATCAGAATGTGTGTTAATTTGTATATATACTTTCTCCTTCAAATTATTCACTTAAAATAGGATTAGACCCCTTTCATGAATTTGTCTAATGCCAACAAACCTGTAGAAACAATATTCAAGAAAATACTGAGTAAGATGTTGGGAGGCGTGTTCCCTGCTCTGTGTATTGAGACCCCAAATACAAAAATGGGGGCTATGAGGTTGCTAATCAGTGGCTGTAATGTACACTGCTATCATAAACAGCTCTACATCTAAAATATGTTTGTGTTACTGTGGAGCTCTGTTGTAATAATTTTTTCCCCCTCTCCTTTACTGTGGGAAAATCTTTGTGTCATAGCCTGCAAAGAATGAAAGTGTGGTTTCCATGAGGGAGTGTATGTGGAAAAAATCTCCTCCAGTAAGTTTTGCCATCAAGGTTTCCCTTGCAGAGGGAAATTTTGTTTTTGTCCCTAGTTGATTATTTCCCCTAATACCTGTTTTCTGAATTGCTTTTCTTTATGTCAGACTGCATTGCTGCTCATCAGAGTTTTTCATAAGAGTCTGCAAGAGTTCTGTTTATAGATGCAATTTGTACTTCTTTCTTTTCACATTCCTAAATAAATAGAAGACTGATTTTGTGAAAAAAAACCATCTTTAAAATTTAGGAATAGTTGAGTCTTATTTTATGGTTTTGCTGCTTATTCAAAAGTGGGTCTTGTTCTTCCCTCAGTCCTCTTAAGACAGAAATTTGAATATTGCACAGTATGATGAAATACTAGTGAATTACAATTAAGGAAAAGCAACTGATAGTAGAATGAGTTACTAAATAATTTCCAAAGTATTTATTGCCTAAGAGTATTCCAATAAGAAAATAAAATTGTCAGAAAGTGAAATTATAAGGTTCTGTGTTCTATTTTTTAGACTATATAAATGGAGGAGAATTGTTTACTCATCTTTCACACAGAGAGAAATTCTCAGAAAATGAGGTGCAAATTTACATCGGAGAAATTGTTTTGGCACTTGAGCATCTCCACAAGGTAAAATTACTTTATTCTGTTGCTGATTTTGAGGACTTGCAGCTGTATTCTTTTTGTATCATATAGAGTTAGTAAGGAGAACTATTGTTTTAGATTAAAAGTAACTTTATCTAGCAGTGGGACATTAGTAGACTGATTAGACATAATCCCCAATGAAGTGTCTCTCCTTGTGCACCACAAGGATTAAGGCCATGAATTTTTGTCTGCAAGGTGAAGAGTAGTGTTATTGACAAATAATTTGTTCATTTTTAGTAGTCCTTGTGGAGCAGTGTATGGCAGTAAAACTAATTGGTAGTGAACATGTTTTGGATTATATTGTTCAGTTATCCTTGTTTCTACACAACTGAGTAGTAGAGTTCTAGCACAACTGTAGACATGGAAAGTGATACAGTTCTCAGAAGTAATAAATAGATTTGCAGACTATTCCAAAGCATGCCTGTGTGTATGCTCTGTCTAGACCATATAACAGAAGCATCCATTTTCATTCTTAATGTAAGCTGAACTGAATTTTGCACTCAACAGCAAGCATTTGATCACATTTAGATACAAGGGATACGAAGTATGTCCTTTAAATTTGAAGACATTAAAACACTGTGTAATTTCTAAGAATTTTTATGTAATTTTTAGGTTATTTCTTCGAAGGCTTTTAAAGATTGTGTTTTATGAGGTGCAACTTTCATGTGTCAGATTACCTTAATAATGGGAATTTTGGTATCTTCATATTTAAATGCATTCAGCAACATCTTGAAGTGGTTACATTATTTGGAAATACTTTTTCTTACATTCTGTTTGCAGTTGGGGATCATATATCGGGATATAAAACTTGAGAATATTCTGCTCGATTCTGATGGCCATGTGGTGCTGACAGACTTCGGTCTGAGTAAGGAGTTTCTTACTGATGAGGTGAGTATTTGGCTCTCCAGTAAGTGTGGACAGAATTGTGCAAGATGACAAAGTCTCATTGAAATCCTGAGCCCATTTGAGAAGGGTGGAAAGCCTGCATTCCAGACTCCTACATCACAGAACAAGATCTAGTTGTCTGTGTTACTAGGTTTTGAGCTTCCAGTTTATTGGTTTTAGGCCTGCCAGTGTTGTCATACATCTTTGTTCTAGTTTTCCCTGAAAAGCTTTCATACTTTGTTCTGTTACCCTTGATATGAAAAGGGAAAGACCTGCATAAGTCTGAAAAGTCACTTATGTTTTCATTTTCAGATGCTTTTTAAAAAAAAAAGCTTGACTGTGCTAATTCTTTGCAATGACTAGGCAAATGGTATGCTATGACTCTTCTTTATGCTAATAATAATTAATGTATTATTATCTTGTCTTTTTCTCATGTCTTTGTGTCACTTTTAATAGGCTTAATTACAAGCTTTTAGGATAAAAGCTTATCTCTTACTAAATAAGTACCTAGAACCTAGCACAGTGATCTCTGACTGTTGATGTTAGCTGTTAATTATTTGTAAGGTACAGCGCTATCTCCAAATAGGCTTTTTAGATTTCAGAGAGTCAAAATTTTGCAGGATTTTACTTCTGAGAAAATTTTAAAATGGATGGGTTTGACTTTCACATTAGCTATCAGAGGTATTGAAATCTGGGACTGCAGATCTAAAGTCTTTGTTAGGAGCAGCAGAAGGGTTTTCTTAAAATAGATAGCTGGTAGTTTCCCCTAGAATATTTGCATTTCAAATATAGTGTGGTAGGATTTAGGGGGGAGCATTTTAAAAGATATTAAATCTTACTTTCTGAAGCAGGAAAGTAGTAGAGATAATGTCAGTATATTCCTTTTAAGTTGCAGCACGAAACCAAGAGGAGGCTCAGCTGGTGTGAGAAGGGATTAGTAGCAGATTGCCACACCAGTGCCAGAGAGTAAGTACAGAGAGATGCAGTTTTCATCAGGAAAGAATAATAGTAAAAGGTGTGGCTAGGGAGAGTGGGACCTGTTAGAGCTGTGAGAAAAACTGTGCTGAGCACAAGAGACAGAGTCAGGTACTGGTATTACTGCACTGAGGGGAGAGAAATGGAACAGTTCCCCAGCCTCTGGGCCAAAGCTGAATGAAGCCTACATCTCTGTGTTAAGAATGTTATAATGAATCAGAGCCTGAAAGTGTCAAAACAGTTATTTTTAAGAAGTACATCTCATCTGTGCTCACCTTTGGCACATCATTTACAAGCAGTGTAAGGAAAGGGAGGACCTGAATAGGTATCAGAGATATGTTTGCTTTACCATACTCTGAATTGGATTCCTCTTTCTCCAGTCATTAAAGCCATCTTGCTCCTTGGTAGTTTAATGTTGGTTCTTCTGACTCTAATCCACTTTGTTTTCAGTATATACCTTAGAGATGTGTTCATTTAACTATATTTTTTTCTTTCGTTCTCTTTCACATTTTGTATTTATTTTCCCTGTAAAAAAATCTCAACATTTCTGATGTTTCTTTTAACAAAGAGTAATTGCAATTGTGCTGTTTGCTTTCAAAATCTAAGGAATTGTCTGCACTTGACTGAATTTTCATGTGTGGTGTTGTAATTTAGCTTCTGAACATAAACATGATTAAAATGACCTATTTACACATAGAAATTGACATTTCATATTGTTTGCCCTGTAAGTAATTGAGCTACTACTAGTAAACGTAAAATTCGTTACAATAGATGCTTAACTTACACTTCTGAATCAATGCACTTACAACAGGTAGAATTTGCCTGAATAGCTGCTTTTATGCTCACTAGGGTAGCACTTTTAAATAAAATTACACAACTATGTAAGTCAGTTAAAGGTGTAGCATTTGCAATTTATCCAGAGCGGTGACTTTCCTTGCTCTCCATTTCTTCACATGTCTTTCCTGGTCCACCTGCTTCTTGCAGGGACTTTACCATTAGAAATACCTGCTAATGCAAGTGGAATTTATTCTAGAAACCCCCTCTTTGGACTGATTTTCTGAAACAAGATATATTTAGGTTATTAAAAATGTATAAAAATTACCATAGTAGGGATATGTACTGTATTTAGAGTTCTTAATAGAGAGAAATACTTCATCATGTATTTATGAATTTTGGATAGTTTTGTAGTTAGTGATGCTTGCTAGAAAACACGATAATTCAATGGTTTTATTATCTTTGCTATAATCTGAAGCTTTCCATGTACCTGGGCACCTAATGAATCAAACAGGACTACAATAATTACAGCAGATTGACTGTTCTGCAGTGGAGAGGTGGGAAGCTGCTTTTCCTGAAGCACTGTTTGAGTGAAAGGAAGCAAATGCCTGTGACTTGTAGGAAAACAGAAACCTATTGATTTCTGCCATGCTACTGAAGGAAGCATCAGTGTGAAGAGTGCATTGCCAAGTATTCTCTCTGTTTTACCATTATTATGTGAAAATAGCATGCAAAAATGAAGCATCCAAATTAAAGCAGTGCAGCTATAAGAGTTAGATACTTTATGCTACTGTTTTGCTAAAACCTGAAATTTGTCTTTTACAATTGAATCAACAGTGGTGTTGCCTTTGTTTTATCTTTAAAATGATTTCATTTACATGCCAAAAGAAGAAATGATCTGACAAGAATAAAGTAGTTAAATAAAAAAGATTTTTCACATAGGGTAGGTCAGTGTCACAAGGTGTTTAAGTATGAAATTACTTTTGATGCAAATTTTATTTAAAAGCTCATGAAGAACTACAGTTTCAGTGGCCTAACCAGAGAATAGGATTAGGTAAGAGATTAAGAGTTTGAAAGAGATTTAGTATTGCTTTTTGTGGCATTTGTGTTCTTAACCCTGTGATGAATTTAAGGTTAGTGTTCATGATTTTTATATCTTAACTTAATTGTGAACAAAATCAGGGTAAAAAAGACAATTTTATCCTTCTGTTTTCATGCATCTCAGTCTAGTGTTTGACTAACTGGGGTTCAAAGTACAATTGCAAATGACATTAATATAAGTTATTACTAGGGACATGGAGAATTGGTAGGACTTGAAACTCCTATAGCGCTGTTTTGTTCATTGCACAAGGGAAATCACTTCAGTGTTGTGTTGGTTTTTATTTTTTTTTTCAAGTCTTGTAATACTTTTATCTTTAAAAACTCCAAAATTCCTATGTTGTTTTGGGTTTTCTTTCCATCGTATATCTTGTTTGTTACCTTTATCTTGTGGACTTGTGGTTTAGGCATATTTTTATCTTTTAATCTTATTTATGGCTTCAGTTCTATGCTGGAATTGTTTTGATTTGGTCAATGTCAGTTTAACCTAGTCCATCAGGTCTGGTCTTAATTTTGATGTATATTGCAAAAGTGCTACTTAATTTTTAAAAATCTTTCTTTCCCCTCATGTTTCCTTTAGTTCTGTAACTACACTAACAGTCATATTTTAGTGCGAATGGATGTCTTTATCTTAAGCGAAATAATATGAGCACATGCTTTCAATTACTGTGAAAGTGAAAGCATAATAATTAATGCTTCTCTTCTTAATTAAATACAGTGAAGTACACTTTCTTCCAGAGTGTAGGGAAGTGCTCAATTCTTCTGCATTGGTGCATGTCTTCTGCATTTGCTTAAGTTTTTTCTGAAGTTTTTGTGTTTGCTTAATGAAGTTTAAAATAAAATAGATAGTAAATACTGAATGTTGTCAGTTTTCAAATAATGTATCTGTGAGCATACAAATGCCTTAGGTTTCAATCCAATCATCCCTCATACTGAATATCCATTTTTATATTATTTATTACTAAGACAGTTGGGTGGATATCTGTGTACTTCCATCTGATGTGTAGAATGAGTAGTTCATACACATTGTTGTTTCTTCATCTGAAAATCTCCTGATGAGAGCTGCAAATTTAGTTATAGCTCTCAAATGCTTTTCACTGTTGAATTGTTTGTTTTCATTTAGTTGATGATAGAGGGAACATTTTGTTCTGGAAAGAAAAGTAGTATGTATTTTTGAAATATTTTAAAGGACATTTCATTGGAGGAAAAGTGATTAAATGGAGGTTAGTCCACAATGGGTTTTGGTAGATGAACCAGGAAGAGATCTGGACACGTTCTTAGTGCAGTTTAAAGTTAGTCCAGAACAGAGAGAAGTGACTACAACTTGACTCATTTAGTGCTTTAGGAACTGTCATCTCACGTAAGTGAACTAGTAGATTAGCTGTGCATTTAACTTTAAAAGACCCTTTATAATTGTCCAATTAAAGTGATTGTCTTATCATTGCAATTAGACAGCACATCCTCCAACACTGAGCATTCTCTTGCAAAAATGAGTAAAATTATCCATTCTTCAGATGACTTACTACATGTGCTTGTGCTCTAATTAAAGGATTGTTCATGATAAAGACATAACAAACACAGTTAAAAGAAGTAGATTTACATTTCTTCGTAGTGAAAAGAGCAAGAGTAAACTGAATAGTGAAATTAGTCCACAGAAGTTAACAGGTGTTAGAGATCTGTGTTAGAGATCTGTCTGGATAATTAGTTTTGGAAAAAGAAATGAAACAATGGGAAAAACCTTATGCTTTGTTTGGTGTACTTCAGCTGGCACAGTTTTAACTGTCCTGAAACTGAATATTAAGAACATACCAAGCACTCTAAAGGCACATCACTGAGCTGGACTAATTTAATTGCAAAATCAGGTCATCAGTGATCAGATGACTGTTTGAGCCTTTACACAAGAGGTTTTCCTTTTTCAGTGCTTATCACAAAGAAGTTTGTGCTTTTCCATCATGGACCAGTAAAGTAGAAGACCAGAGCATAAAACAGTTTCTGTCCAGATTTTTATGCCAAAATATTAAAGTAGGGTTAAGATTTTTTTTGCAAGACAGATAATGATTTCTTACAATGACTGCTTTAAGGATATGGTTTTCCTATTGTAATATACCACTTTTTAAAAAAAACTATTTTGAGGAGAAGCACCGTTCTGTGTTAAGTAGTCTGGTATCTTTTATTGGATATTAGGTTGCTAGTCAACTCAGAAAAATTTGATTCTGTTTTCCAAGGGAGTTTTTTGAAATGCCAGTTTTTACTTTGTATGCTGCTCTTTCTTGGTACTACTGTCTCTCTTTTCTCAAAAAGACAGTGCTTTAGAAAACAGGCCTTCCAAAAATTGGAATTTTGAGAAGAACCTAGTACAAAATGTTCATCCAAGTTGACAGTGGTACATACTTGCATTCCTCCCACACAGTAATACATTGTTTCTGGATTTTTTTGTCTGCAGAATTGAGACTTTTGTTTTCTTTACTCTTAGTTATTTGCTTTAAAATCCATTATCAGGAACTGGTTTAAATAATTCCTTGTAGAATTGCAATTGCATTGGCTGTGAAGGCAAACATAGCTGTCATGGAAGTCTGTAAAAAGGCTTCTTGAATGTCCACTTGACATTAGGTGGGGGTGTGACCTTCAATGGCTTTTGTCCTGGGCTTGCAGAGGTAGAGGTCACAGGTTTAGCTGCCCTTTCTGTCCACTTTAATTGCCTGTTCTAATAGCATCTGCTGGTAGACAAATCTCGTTCTTGCTTGAAAAATTCAGTAGCATTGTTCCATGTGTGGTTTGGAAGCAGACTAGTCTAGCTGTGGCAAGAGGCATAGTAACCAATAAGGTATTTAAACTTGACTGGCTTCTTCAAGTTGGTACAGCCACCAGAATAGGATGTTCAGTTGATTTCACATGACCCTATACTTTTTTTAAAATTCTTCATATGATGACATTTCGAACTAGTGGACCTTTGGTCTGCTCTATTGCAATTGTTCTTGCTCTAGTCTAAACTTTTGTTTGCATATTGTAATCTTCATTATGATTTTGTTATTTGCAACAGAGCAGTCTAGCTAGTATACCACTTAACTTTTTGCCAGTCTTTGTTCTTCGTTTGTCTCCTGCAAAGGGAATAGTTCAGTTGTGAATAAAAGTTTTACAGCTACAGAAGCAAGTCTTCACCTGAGAGACTTTTTGGGTGAAGTTATGCTTTCTGATATGAACAGCTTATTTACTCTATGTTAAATCTGGATATTATCACCAATAAGTTTCCTAGAATAACTGAAACTTGAAAAAAAAAAAAGTGAGTAAAAAGAAACCAGTCAGCCAACTTGTTGAAGCAAGATTCCCCCCCCCCACATTTTAAACCCATATCACATCTGTGAACTGTAACAGGCCTGTCTGCCAATTTCCATATGTCTTCCTAAATTAAGATTGCAATTATTGTTATTCTGGGCAATTAAAATGACAGTGAAGGATGTTACAGGTATAATTTCTATGAAAATGGGTTATTTCCTTGGTGCATTTTTGTTTTTGAGGTAAATATCTATGATAGGATGACTACTAAGGCTCACTGAAGGTACAGGTCCTGTTTCTGCCAAGAATTCAGGCTTTTCACTCTTTACTTGCCTTTTTTCTGAAACACAAAATCCATTCAGCAGGGCAGCTTGTTAGAAGAGCCTCTGTTATGTGGCCTTTACATATTAAAGTAAATTTTCAGTTATTATAATATTCTTTTGATTTATCCTATGGTCCTGGTTTTCTTATAAATCTTATCAAGGGAACTCTAATATCTTGCTTGATCAGTAGCTTGCAACCAGTTTGCTGATAGCTAATACATGAGATAGTCTGTGTGATGCTGCTGAACTCTTCAACTGTTTAAATTTTTCAGTCCTGTAAGCTGTTCCTGGAAGAACTGTGGTTCCTGACTAGTCTGTCAGGAAGCAGCAGGACGGGGAGACTGCTCCCTGCATTAGCGTGAGCTAAGGGTGACCGTGGCAAGTATGGATCAATGTCCTCACTGGGCAGTGGTGCAAGAAGATCAGAGGGAGTCTAGTGCCAGAAAAACAGGCAGTTATCAGGAAAGTTTGTTGTGAGAAGAGAGGCTTGAGGAGAAGCCGGGATTTGAATTTGTGGATCAGTATCAGTGACAGCCAGACAAGTACAGACATACCTACAGCACAGCTGGTGCAAGGTTCAGGAATGGGAGCCTGAGCTTCTGCTCCCAGCTGACAAGGTTCCAGACAGGTTACCAGCTGCATTTTGTCAGATTGGTCTTAAGCAGAGATGCCTTAGCCCCTTGGACTGGTGAAAGAGCTTGTGGAGCCTGTTGATAAGCTCATTGGTATCCTGGGAAGTTTTCACTATTTATACTTGTAGCAAATCAGGATTCTGATTACATACACTCACAGCTGTACAAAATAGGAGCAATGTTGATACTGATTCTTGTATTCTAGAAGTTTTGGTATTTCTAATGGGTGCTGTTGGAAACACTACTGGTAGAGCCCAGAGGGTCTAATTAATGCAGCCTGAAACTTTTAAGTATCTTTAACAGAAGAAAGGCAACTTGGGACTTGAAGAATTTGTTCATAGGTACAAGCAGTTAAAGAAGGTAGTTTTACTCCAGTAAAACTGGAGTAAATCCAGTTTCCTTGGATTAATCAAATGAAGAGCAACAGTGAGAGTTCCCTGGTACAGTACAAACACTGGCATCTGTTCAGGCCTAGAAATGATCTACCACTTTAAGCATTTGAGGAGACTAAGAAATGTATTCTATGTTGCTGTTGGAAGGACAAAGAAATTATTTAATTTGATAACCTGTGAAACACTTTAGATGGGCTTACATGCCCAGTTAAGGCTTACTTCTGAACACAGTCACATTTTATGTCCTTTCTAACTTCTGCTGTCTGAATTTGCTTATTTCTTAATTAATTACTTTTTTCTTCAACAGCTTGGTAAAAATAGTAGAACAAATGATTCTCCTGTCAATTTCCAAATATGCGCTGAATAAAATGAAATTACTAGAAGGGCAGTTTAGTTTATATTGTTTAAAATGTTATTCCTTATTAACAAAGAAATTGGTAAAACTGTAAAATAGAAGAATTAATGGCCATACCATTGTGGCTGAAGCTATTCATATTGACACTGATAAATAAGCACATAAAGACATTTCAGGAACCTCACAAGAAGACACTCACACTATTCTTTGAGAGGATTCACCACCTATTTAGCGTTTCAGGTACTCTTGCCTCTTGCTGCGATTTCTGGTTCTGATTGGGAGTCTGTTTTCTGCCTTAGCTTCTTTGAGTGAGACCTTCTGTGGAAGTGCAACATGCAGATTTCATTCAGGATGGTTTTCCCTCACTGGGTAAAGTGTTGCAGTCCTAGCCAGGTAGCAGTTGCAAGTATTTATGCAGAGTGTTGGGATTTCTGTACATTCTGTTTGAATTAGTGCTGGGAGCTGTTAAATGTTCTGATACAATGTTAGATACTTAGTATCTTTTGGGACAGAATTGCTCACTTGAGCATATTTTTTTTTTAAATAAAGTATTCCATGACAGGTTAATAGGGATGTACATTGCAGTCACTGAATCTTCATGAGAGAGTGATACTATGTGTCTTTTTAACAGAACTGGCTTTTCTGCTAGGCCCCTGTAGGTGGATGCAATAGAAAGACCAGTCTTCACCTCGCAAAGTTAAAACTGTGTGAGGAGATGTATATGAGAAGTCATACAAATTGATCTGCGTGTTTTCTGTTCAGAATTGCATGAAACACTACTTAAGAAATAAAATTCTTCTTAGGTACAGTTAGTATATTAATCATACCACAAAATAGACCTTGGAGGAACTTTGCATGCAGTTCTGAATTTTTCCAATATGTGAAGCATGTTAGGTAATTGCTAGAAGAGAGACCCCACTATACAGAGAATTTTAGCTAAACTATGATTTTTCATATGTTTGATTTGTCATCTATAAACCTGATTTGAAAGTTGGAATAGAGAATTTTATTACCCATGCAATAAATGGGGAGTTGTCCTTGATGAAGTGGAAAGTCCATACCTGTGTTAGATTTAACACCTTGTTTAAACTTACAATGCCATTGAAGAGTACCTCCAGGAGTGAAGTATTCCTCTTGTCTTGCTAGGTCATAACATCTGGAAGCCTTCATAATGGTGAGACTCAGTGAGTGAAGCAATTTAAATTGCCAACGAAAAACAGTGGACAAGCATAGGAATGTTCTAAGAATGTTGCTGGAAATCATCGAAGAACCCAGTCAAAACATGCATAGTAATTCTATTATTTCTCCATAATAAAAACATGACAAGAGCCAGTAAATAATTCTGTCTGGATTGGAGAGTTTTTCACTGGACTTGTGGAGAGTCAATTATCAGAGCAGCCCTGAATGCCTTTAGTGAGCTTCTGTTTGTCTACCTGGTTCCCTTCTGTGCCAGTGCACTCTCTTGCTCCATGGCACAAGGTGCTAGCCAGTTGTAGTTATTGCTGACAGAGGAAATCATGCCACCAGAGCCTGTACCTTTGACTCTCCAGCCCTAGAGGTGCCATTTGTGTTCTTGGTCCATCAGCACTAAGTGTTCTAGGTTTTGGTTTGTTGTCATTGTTTTTAATACTGCTTTCCTTAAAGGAGCAGTTATTAAGCTATGTGATAATGCAAGGAAGTTAGTCCAAACCAATTTAATAGCTGATAAGTATTCTTTCCCATATATTATGTAGCTTTAATTTCTTGAATTTCTTATACTAGAACTTACTTGCTCTAGGTTTTAACCAAGCCTTTTGACTATCCTACCATCTCTTCTATTAATAAGGAATTCCTGTTAGAGAATACTTACATGGTTAAAGAACTTAGGGGAGAGTAGCTTTGGTTTTAATTATTGACTTTTTACAAGTTACAAAGTTTATTTTAAGGGGTCAAGTTTCATGGTTTGAAGCAATATGATAGTATTACAGTTTCGGAATGTGTCATATCTGATGTTCCAGGTAGTAGTCTAGCTCATTTAAGAACAAAATATTTGTACAGTAAGTAGCTAGAGATCAGAATGTAGTCTGTTGTTTTTCAAAGATGACCTTGAAGTAGTTGCTGAAGTGGGTCCTAATTTTGAATGCTGGAAAGAATGGGCTCAGTGAATACTCTGTCTAAATAATGTTTGCACAAAGACTTGTGAATTAAGTAAGCTGTGAGATTTTATGGCTCAAGTGTCTGTTGGAGAGGTGGTGGCACATATTGTTTGGATGAAGTTCATCAAGTTAAAGAAGTACTTCAAAGGCTGTATATTTAAATGTTAAATAATACACTTTCAAGTGGCAAAATAACTGTCTTGAGACACTTGAATTCTTTCTGCACCTGCATTTACACTTTGGAGTTAAAAATCACAATTGCTCAAACTCTGAAGTGTTTTCCCAAAGCAGTATTTGTATGGCAAAAAAATATTCCCTGTAGTGTTGTGCACGTGTGCAGAGCAGTGTATTTGGAATAGGCCTCAGTGTTCTAAGCCACATGCTCTTAAGTGCACTTTTCAGTTATGTCGATCTCTGTTTTCATAGGTAAATTAATTTGATTTTTGAGGCCCTGAAATAATGATGATCTGCTTATTGAAGGAGTTATAATACTATATAGCAGTTCCTTCAGATCAGGTCCTCAGCTCTGAGAAGAATTGCAAGGCCTTCCCAAGGAGCTGGGAAACACCCATCCAGAATCTGTTGTCACTATTTCTTTGCCCAGATTAGGTTCCCTTTTTGGATGCATTAGGATCCATTGAATCAGACATTTTCAATGCTTCTGGGCTGTGTGAGTTTTGTGGCACTGGAAAGTAGCACCATCCTTCCAGCACAGTATGGTCTTAAATTGGACATAATGGATTAGCCCTTTTTCCAAAGACCTGAGTGCAAAAAAAGCAGTTTGGCCCACTAGAGATAAGCCTTTTATGAGTGTGTTGAGCATGAGTGATACCTTGGCTGTCTTGAAGTCTCATCTGATTCCTGTGATTCACTTTGGAATTGCAGTTCTTATCCCACATACTGTTATGAGCTGTTGAGTAGTTGCAAGACTTAATAACTAATCTACCCTTTCATATGTTGTAAAAAACATGAAACTGAATTTGTATTTTGTAGGCTAGGACACATCCTTCTATGACAGTTGTCCTGGTTTAGGGCAAATATTTAGGAGGAAACCTCTGGGAGGTCTCCTCTAGGAAGAGCCGATTCCAATCGCCCCTCCCCCTACCGGTCCGGGAAGAATTTCCTTAGAGAAAAGTGGAAAAAACTATTTATTTAACACATAGAATATTTACAAGTATAGGGAAAAAATTGGATAATATGAAAACAATGAAACCTCTCCTTCCTCTGAAGAGATGGTAGATTCAGAGTCCGTCTGAGTCCGGTTCAGTTCTCCAGTGGGGGGACGATTGCCGGGCCCGGCTGTAGCAGTCGGCGAGGGTGGGGGAGGGGCCCCCCGGGCGTTCCCTGGTGTCCTGGGCTCACGCGATGCCAGCCAGTCCCAAGAAGAGGGAAAAAAAAAAGAAAAAAGAGATAACGCTGTCTGCTGGAATGCAGCCTCTCCGCTCTCTTGACCTTGGTTCGTAGTAATCTGCGGGACGGGGGGCGATGATCCCGGGGAGCTGCGAGTTCCGGCCGCGCTGGAGCCACGCGCTCCCTCCTCTGCTCTTCTCTTCCTGCTTCCTGCTGCCGCTCCGCCTCTTCCTCCACCTTCACTTTCACTGTCTTCCTTAGACCAACTTAAAGCTGCAGAACTTAATGTCCAGCATAAGCCAGGGGACGATTGGGGATACAAACAGGCCATATGGCTAACCCAGGACACAGTAGTGACTGTTTCTCCATCAGTCAGGTCTTTCCTGTAGATGTGGTAAGTGAGATAAATCTCTGCACCAAAATGGAGTTTGATCCATTGGCTTTTTTTGTTGCTTTTAATGTGCTTTTTTAAATTTGTTGAAGGAGGTCATTAGACAACTGTGAAGGCATAAGACCTCTCTGTCATTGAGGAAAAAACTTGACACATGCTTTCTACATTTTCAGATAGTTTCAAAGGCCTCCTAACACTCCTTGGTTATAAAGCAGAGCCAAGTGATGATACCACAAGATGATCAAGAACATGATGGTTGTACAAGATTGCCATCCTTCTGTCAGCACTTCCGATTGATTTTTGGAGCTAGGTATTTTGATCTCTGCAGTTGGTGTAATTGTGGTCAAGCTGCCCAGGTTGGGGTACATAGTCCTAGCAAAGAAGACACTGCCCTGAGGTAGGGTTTTTTTGGTGAAATGACTGTCTTCTAGGACAAATGTTAATCTGCATTACACGTCTCTTGGGTGTTACAGAGTTCAAACACTCTGTACCAAAACTTCTCAGTGCCCTTTCTTTTTTAGATGAAGGAAAAGGAAAATAGCATGTTAACATAAACTATGTGGAGATGTACTGAAACTGCCCTGGCAAGTTAAAGCAGTTACATTTCACTGGGATGCTTAGATGAATCAGAATGATAGGAGGGAACTTGGAAGGAATGCACTGCGCTATCTTTTTTAATGTTGCTGTAGCTGGTGTGGGGAAATTTATAAATCTACCCTGTGTGTGCACTACAGTATTTATTAGAAACAGTCTGGTAATATATATTGGGACTGCCACTGTGTCAGTGTGTAGCTCATCTCAAATAAATAGTAATAAGGAAATATAACTTGGTTTTCTAATGTAATGGCAAGATGGGTTAACAAAATGAACTGCCTGGCTGTCCACGTGAATGTATCTATCTTTCACTATTCAAGAACTCTTAACAAAATTCTCTGGCAGTGGCTTCATGACAAGTTGATGCTCTCTCAAGCAGCCAACTGGTTTGAAGTAGCCACTTTGTTTATCTTCCCTAAAATGTATATTATTGCTTAAACATTCAGAAATGATACTGAATTTGGTAAAGAAAGAAATAATAACTATCTATTGTGTGCTAGAAGACTAAAACTATCTCCAGATTATTTGTAAACATTAGAGAACTGATTTGCTGATTTGGAATAAACATAATGACACCTCTTCAAAGACAAGGTCAATATTATACTGAGTTTTTAGTTATAGGTTAGTCACACTTCTGCTTCTGTCCATTTGTGTCTAATTGCTTGCTGTTCTGCAACTCAGAGGAGAGAGCCACAATGTTTAAGGCAAGTATATTGAATAAGGGAAGAAAATGAGCGTTCTATGTTAGACAGAAAAATATTTAAGCTCGCGTATTTGCAAGGTGTGCATGTTCAGTGAGCATTCACCTGTAAGTTCAGCTAGTTTTTTAAGAAAATCCTTTCTTGTCTTATATCTCATAACGTGAGTGCTAATAATGTGGCTTTTGGAATTTGGATTTATATTATACAGTTGAATGAAATGTAAGTTTGGAGGGGGTACAAAATAGGACTGAGTTGTGGTTTTGAAATGAATGTTGAAATACAGCTTACAGTGACACTTTGTGACAGAAACACAGGGTGGAAAGGATTGGTGGAAGTCATCTTGCCCAACCTTTGCACAAATACAGTCGCCTAGGGCTGGATGCCCACAAGAAGCCTTTTGAATATCTTCAAGGAGCGATACTCCACAAGCTTTGTAGCCAGCCTGTGACAGCACTCAGTCACCCTCATAATAAAAAGTGTTTCCTCCTCAGGTCCTGTCACTGGGCACCAGTGAAAGGAGCCTTGCTCCTTCTCTTTGCTTGCTTCCTTCAGGCGTTTTTGTACATCACCTGAACTTTCAGGTGAAACAATCCCTGATTACTCAGCCTTTCCTCATAGATTCCCTTAATCATATTTATGGTTCTCTGCTGGACTCTCACCAGTATATACGTGTCTCTCGTGTACCCAGGAGACCAGAAAATGCCAGAAAATAAAACTGTTATTGGAGGTAACATTCTTTGAAAATGGTTTTAAACCCACATGTAGTGCATAACAATAGAAACTATTAGTGACTTCCTGTAAGAGGCATATTTAACAGTCACAAATTTACCTAAGTGCTCCTAATGGAACTTCATACTCTAAAAACCTGTGTTTTTAAAGGAGCACCTAGATGTAATTGATAGAGCCTGTTACTGAATAAACCACAACATAAACAGCTTTCTAACAAAGAAGTATCTGGATTTTATTACTTCAACAGTTTTGAAGTCAGGCCTTTCTACAGTGTCTTGTGAAGGCAAATCTGTGTCAATCTGTAGTGGAGTCAGAGTGCAGTGCTTTGCTTTCAGACAGTTGTCTTGATATCTCACTTTAGCTGCATTATCTTTACTCTTTGGAGAGGTAGCAAGTGAAGAGCAGTTTCTTTCTGCATTTTCCACTCCACACCTTCCTTTTCTTTTCACCCTTCTTCCTCCTTCCCTCTCTCCCTCCCAACTGAGGGAAAAAAGAACAGAGAGATTGAATAGGTTGTGATGGAGGGCTAGGAATTTCTGTAATTTTTCTTTGTTTGTGCTTTCTATCACACAACATTTCTTTAAGATAACAGGTACTGGGAAAGATTATCAAAGAGAAACAATAGTTGTGTCAAAAGAAAGTGGAATCATGAAAAGTTCATTATTATATTGTTTTGTCTCGGAAGTTAATACTTCAAGTTAATATTTAAACAAAATGAGGCCTTATAACTATTATGAACTCAGAATTTTACCCCAAAGAACCAGTCACAGTATATGTATTTTAAGAAATACAGTTTAATAATATGCTGCCGGACTGTTTAATTTTTATGCCTTAGGGTAGCACAGAGCACTATTTCTACTTTTAGAAACTTCTTCTCATTAGTCTCTTATGTAGCACCTGTTTTAAACTCCAAACCTGAATCTACAAATGTAAAACCTGACTTTTGAAATATTTGCTTTTTTGAACACTCTTCTTTAAAGGACCTATCAGGATCTCTCCCCAAAATGCTAGAAGCATGAAGGATAAGGGAGGAACAATGTTGCATGGCCCAAACACATGTGCTTTCGTCATTAGCAAGGTACAGCATGACCTCATGTTGACCTCAAAGGTAAATCGCTACCAGGGAACAATTATACATGCCTGTGAAAGCAGCTTAGTTTTGAACATAGTCAAGAGAATAATTCAGTGCATAGAATAAAATTGAATTTACAACACTGTCTGCCTTTCCCTCTCCTCTGTCTTGTCTCTCTCCAAGTCTCTTCTTGAGAGAATGTTGGTTTTTATATATGTGTTTGTTGCGAAAGAAAACCACTTTTCTAGAGGTCATAACGAATTCCTAAATATGGGGAACCCAAAGGATCTTGTATCAAATTTAGTCAAATTGTACATCTTACAAAGAAATTCCCTTTTTAATGAAAAGTTTCATTTGTTATCTAGAGTATTGGTATTGCAGCCTTCAGAATGTATGTCTGTGTTAGTTGGGGAATCTTGCGTAGTTCTGAAATATAGAAATCCATTTAGATTTATGGGAGAGTTTTAAAAAATATTAGTAGTTTAATTTTTGTGTGCTTATCTTAGACTGCAACACAAACTTATGGCATTTTATTTTTTCATAGAAGACTAAATATTCTGTAGCATTATGTGATACATCTCTACATATGATGGAATATTATTTAGCTAGCAGTTCTGAGCTATTTGGAGAAGAATTGCTGCCAGCATCTTGGAACTGTTAGCCATATCTATCCCATGTTATTTGTATAATATAATTGTTTCATGTAAATTTTTTTTTTTTCTAGAATGAGAGAGCATATTCCTTCTGTGGAACAATAGAATATATGGCTCCAGATATTGTAAGAGGGGGAGACGCAGGACATGATAAGGTATGTTCTAAGTTTATTACTGAAAATAAACTAATTCTTCAGTCAACATGGTGCTTGGCTTGAGTGGTTTTTATAAAATATGGCATACTATCTTATTAAAGTATGTGTTATTTTAGGAGGTCCTGAAACAGATTATTTCTTGTGTCTTCAATTGTATGTTGATGTATTTTCTGATCTGAAGTAAAAGGCATATTTATAAAGGTATTTGAGGCTTATTTGTGTTCTGTTCAAAACTTGTTCTAAATATGCTGTGGAACAAGTTTACTTATTTGGCACTTACTTGCCTTTGCATAAAAAACTAGTTCAGAGTGGAAAATGCCTGGTTTGTGGCTAATTCTGATATACATTGTAAACTGGACATGAAAGAAATCTGTTCTTTTTATTGAGGTATAGGGTAGCTTATTAACGTTATAAGTGTTCTCACATTGTAAAAACTGGCTTGCAACTCAAGTTTTATTACACAATAAAGTATCGATAATTGATAGAAAATATCAAAACAACAATAATTAACAGATATTTTTTGAAACAAACAAAAAAACCATATTCTCCGAAATAATTTTACAGTATTTCTAGCGAACTTATTCTGATACTATACTGGGAAGTTTTGGAGAATATTTAATTTCTGTGACTTTTTGGTGTAGACTGAATTGAGTTGTCTTTCTCTTGTGGATCATGGAATGTAGTTGATTGTGGTTCCTTTTGTAGCAGACTAAGAACGGGAAAAATCTGACTTTTGCCTGAGCAAGTTCTTTCTTTTTCTTCTCTATGCATTCTGTGTCTCTTTTGGTCTGAGTTTACCTTCAGTTAGGGAGCATTGTAGTGGGCACAGCTGGGATCTGGCAGTTTGAAGTATAGCAGAATGACCTCCCTGATTCTTCAACTACACATGGAATAGAGTGTGCTTTGTCTTTTTACGTAGTCATTGTCTCATATCTGCCTCGAATTCCACTATAACCTCTTCATCTTTTTCTACTGTACTGCTTGCCCAGTTGCTATTAAAATGGAATTAAAGAAAGTACAAATTGAAGCTCTTTCCTCCTCTCTTAGTTTAGTCATGCCGCCTCCAGAGCATCTCTCCAGTTTCTCAGTCACCTTGAATTACGGTTCTGGCTTCTCAAAGCTTACAAATTCAGTCTTGTCACTGACTTAAAGAGGAGTCTCTGTTCTGTTACCTTTGGTTCTGTCTGGTACTTTCCTCAGATGTTGTGCAGAGTCATTCAGTATTCTGTAAGGAATAGCTTCACAGTTTGATAGCAACTGTTAGCTGATCAATAGGGGTGATTTTGCAGTTCTGTATGTGATGTTACTTGGTTATACTACACACTCACTACCTTACCATTGGCAATGTCATATACTCTCATTTTAGGTTTTTAGTGTATTTTATACTTACTATATCTAGCAACTCAAATACCTTAAAAAAGAGAAAATGAGATTGCTTTAGTATGCTGTGCTCTCATTAATATTTATCATATATAATCTCTTCTTGATGATCGCAGTGTTTGTTTTAAGGACTTTCTCTAGCATTTCAGTACTTATTTTTTTGAAGTTTGATTTCTGATTCTGCAGATCCTCCTTTTCTTTTGGAAAAACACATGCCAAGAAGAAATTCTTTGGGATTGTGTCTGAGAATTATATATTTGCAAAGATAATTAGTAACAGTACAGAGACTTCTTCAGGGAGTTCTTCTAGACACTCTTGGGTGAATATATGAGACAACAAATTCTGTGTGTATTGAAGCAAAACCAAATATAATGTGACCAATTTGTTGTGATTTCACTAGTTGTCTTCCTGTGTTGTATTAATATTGCTAACATAAGTGAAGCAGAAGTTTCACTGATTTGCAGATTTCATGGCTGTAAACCTGAGAAGTTCAAACACCTGTAATTAATTTTGTTGAAAGGACTAAACTGCTTCCTTTATTATTAATAGTAGCATCCTCCCTTTTGAAATTTATGAGGTATGAGAGATATGAATGATATGATTAGTATATGGGAAGGCAGATATCCCATGTGTTACCACAATCCATCTCTCTAAGCTCCTGAGGTGCAGCAGTGGATGGCCATAACTGAACAGTGCCTGCACCTTGTGGAGCTGGCCATGCAAAATGGATAGCAGGGAAAGTTACAGGAACCAAAATGCAATAAGCTGTCAAAGAGGGAGTAAAAAGGCTCATGCCAGATTCTTGCTGAAGTCCTTGAACAAACAGAACCACTGTTTTACCCCTGATCCGTTGCAGCAATTGGATGTTGGAGGCATGGTTTTAATGAAAATTTTGCCTGAGTGAAACAGCAAACGGGTGAAATAATGAACTGGCTGAAATTGTGTTCAAGGTTGGAAATGTTGTAGATCTAACAACAGGAAAGAACTGTGCTTTTAAGCAGATTCCTTGAAAATCTGTCAGATTAGGAATATCTGACAGAAGCAGATACTCCCTAAGTGAAAAGTTTCAGGAACTTAAATAGACAAATAGTGATCCAAATTTTTAGTCATTAAAAAGTTGCTGTTGTATTGGTGTTATTACCAACAACCAAAACCAGCAGGATGGGATGCTATCCAGTGGGGCCTGCTCAAGGAGTGGACATGCAAATCTTATGAGTTTTAACAAGACCAAGTGCAAGGTGTTGCACCTGGGTGAGGGCAACCCGCAGTATCAACACAGGCTGATCTGTTCATGATCACAGCAGCCCTGCTCAGAAGGACCTGGGGGTGCTGGTGGATGAGAGGCTGGACATGACCCAGCCATGGGCACTCCAGCCCAGCAAGCCAACTGTGCCCTGGGCTGCATCCAAAGCAGTGTGGGCAGCAGGGGGAGGGAGGGGATTCTACTCTTTCTCTTCCCTCTGTTGAGACCTCACCTGGGGTACTGCATCCAGATCTGGGGTCCTTGGCACAGGAATGACTTGGACCTGTTGGAGCAAGTCCAGAGGAAGGGCACTGAGGTGATCGGAGGGATGGAGCAGTTCTCTTATAAGTTCAATTGAGTTCAGCCTGGAAAAGGTCTCACTATGACTTTCCAGTTCAAGAAGATTGAGAGAGACTTTTCACAAGGGCATGTAGGGACAGGACAATGGGGAATGGTTTTAAACTAAAAGACAAGAGATTTAGACTAGATGTTAGGGTGGAATTCTTTATTGTGAGACTGATGAGGTACTGGAACAGTTTTCCCAGAGAAGTTGTGAATGCTCTGTACCTGACAGTGTTCAAGGCCAGGTTGAATGGGGCTCTGAGCAGCCTGATCTAGTGGAAGGTGTCCTTGTTGATGGCAGGGGCTTGGAACAAGATGGTGTTTAAGGTCCCTTGCAATCCAAACCATTCTATGATTTCATGGCATTTTTAGGTGTCTGTATTAACTGTGGCCTGTGGTCTAAAACTGTGCTTTTTGGACATCACTTAATTTCACTCTCAAGCTTGTAAAAGTTCAAGTTTTGCTACTTCTTAGCAAGCCTTAGGTTCCTCTGTTATTTTGGGTATGTATTAGAATTCATTTCACATCACACTGGTAAAAATCAAAATTAATTCTGGCAGGAAAACAAAATGAACTTTATTAGTCAGTGGAAAGAGTTCAGCTTGAGAAATTAGTTGAAGAAGCTAAGTGGAGAGATTTCAACATAAAATTAATTTATCACTGAAAATACCTTCAGTCAGTACCACAGTTGTTTATCCTTCATTGCATCCCGTTTTGCCTTTGCATTTGTATATAGGTAGGTTCTTCCTATACTAGTTCCTTCTAAGTGGGTTGTTCTGTTCTTCCTTTGTTAACAATTTTACTTCAGTGTATCATAACATACATAATTACTGTTGTTCTATAGGCTGTTGATTGGTGGAGTGTTGGTGTTCTTATGTATGAATTATTAACTGGAGCATCACCATTTACAGTCGACGGAGAGAAGAATTCCCAAGCAGAGATTTCTAGGTAAGATTCAAAGCAGTGAAGTATGTGTGCTTGCTAACAGATGATCCTTGTGCCATAATATGTTTTGTGAGAGTTTGTGAATTTAAAATTTAAGAAGGAAGTGCTGCCATGGTAACATTTTATGTACTCCAGTTCTGTTTAATAGAATGACATTGGAAAGTAGATAGGTTTTATTAGCTAATAGAACTGAGTTTATAGAAGACCTCTTTGTTTAAACTACAGTGGAACCACAGCCTGTAGATATTTAGCCCTGTTGCATGTTTACTGTTGAAAAGGAACTCAAATGAAATATCAAAGTATATGTAAATAGAATTATCACATTCCAAATCTTAATACATTAGAGCTATCTTTAGCTAGAGATACTTTTTAATCAGCTCTTGCTAGGTTATTCTGGCAGACAGCAGATTTAAAGTGTCGGAATGTACCCTACACCCACCTTTTTGTTGCTAGTAATGTTTATTTTATTAGTGTATAACATGCAACAAAAAATGACATCTTTTCTTGCCCCTCTTACATACCTGAGAAGAAATTAATATGATACTTATAGAAGTGGAATAAATTATACTATTCTTATTTTTCCATGAAAACTTTCAGTAATCGCTACACTTTAAAGGTTTGTTTTTAGAACCAATGTAAAAGCACTGGAGCATTTTAAAAGACAAAGCAATAAGCTTCCCCAAAACACATTACTGAAATCTCCCCCAAAATAAACATTTCCTTTTACTGGATTTCCTTTGGAGCAGTAAGTTGAGGTCTTAAATTGCTCAAATTACTAATTGCTGTCAAAATGAGCTTCTAAGTCTAGTTCCCAAACTAAGAATAGTCTTGCTTCTATTGAAAGGTATTGTCATGGTTCTGACCTTCACCTGAAATCACTTGATATTTAAGGTTGTATTTGATGATAGAACATACCTCAATTATTTAGATAATTTCTTTTGCTTATGTTTTAAATTCAAGCAATTTCTTGGGAGATTAAAGCCTATTTATTGGTTTTTGCTTCTCTATCAGAACAGGAACCTCGGAGTGTCACTAGAAAAAATACAGGGGAGAGGGGAGTACATTAATGAAAGAAAATTCAGGACTTCACCCTCTTGGTCATTATATTACAGTTAATACTTCAGTTATTTCTTTCTGACCTATTTAAGATTAGAAGTTTACTTGACTGGTTACTATGCCATGAATTTGGTAATTTTGATTCCCAAGGTTTACCAGATGGGACTCTGAAGGAGTAACATTTTTTTTAGAGAGAACCCTGAACTGAATTTTAGAGATATAGTTTCCTCAAAACTGGGAGACTTTTTAATTATTTATTCTACAGGATTTGACTTTCTCGACTTTCTTTTGGTAAGCCCTTCTGTGCTCTTTAAGACAATAAAATTTCTGATAATTTGAGTACCCACAAGGTGGTTAACATCTGCCTTCTGACATCTAATAACTTATTTTCTTTAGTTGTGGCAAGTTTACTGTATTGCTGCTCAGTCTGTTTTTGTTCTGGTGGGTGTTTATGCTACACATTTATAGACAGCAGTCCTATACTATTTCAGCTTTTATTTTGATAAGTTTAATTCTCAAGTTTCCTATATCAAAGATGTTCCCCAGTCTTCCTGTTTCCTGAAAAAGCATTTGCTTAACTCAGCTTCTGTTGTTCTTTCTTACATAAGGACAATTTATTCTTGTTGATATTTCAAGAGGATCTTGTTTAAAGAAAGGAGTTATTTACCATCTGAATGAAAAAATACTTCTTTCTTTTTCTTGGGTTCTTCTTGTTGATGCTACTGCTGGTCTGATAGATCTAATTCCTTTTTCTCTTCTGTCACTTTCAACTGATAACCCTCTGGTTAATGATTCTTCTTTATTCCCAGCTGTATAGCTGAAATCTTCTTATTCCCAGTTATAGGACTGCATTTCAGACTAGATTTCATCTGTTGTGTGTTACTTCTATGCTCCTAAGACCCAGTAGTTTCTAAATCCTTTCCACTGGTAGCAATTTCTTTGTTGGATGACTTCAGTGTTCTGTGTTTGTAGTTTATGCCATGAATGTTATGTTCCTTTTAAGAACATGTGAGAACATTGCAGCCTTCCTGGCTGCTGCACTGAGTTGTGTGGGACCTTCTGGGGAATGGTGACTGCTGTGTACCTTTGGGAGCAACAGGAATGTGTTTGGAGCTTTCCCTGAGGGTAGCATAGAGCAGGCAGAACAGAAATCAAATATTGACAATTACCACTAATAATGAAATTACTGGCACTGGCACAGAGATATGAGTTGGTAAAAACTTCTTTCTCGATAGCAAAGTTGTTCGAACCAGAAATCACATTGGTTAACCTAAAAATGCTTAAACCTGCCAATTGCAGCAGATGGAGAGAATTCAGTTTTTTGCTTGCTCAAGCTCTTAAAAGCATGGTTTCCATGGCCTTTTATTTTTCTGAGTTTAGGGAAAAAAGTAATCTTCGAAATGGATCCAGGTCAGTCTTTTATTTTACTTAGGTAGGAAGTAATCTTAGATATTTTTAGATAATTTTACTCCCTTGTTGTGGCACAATGGCTGTCTGGTGTTAAATTTGAGCATGAAACTTTGTTCTACAATATCTCTCCAATAGAGAGTTCCATTCTTGCGTTGGAAATAGCGTGTAGTTTTTTGGTGGTTTATTTTCTTTTTTTTTCTCTTGTGTTCTTTTGTCATAATCTTTTTGACAACACTGTGGACTTCTTTCATGGAAAATGCAAATTAAGTGCATACTTTACCTTTTATCTCTGTCTCTGAAGACTTTTCATTCACATGCTTTGCGTTACAGGTTATTAAACTCAATTAAATAAAAAAAATGACATAACTGCTCCAATATCTCTCCTTTTCTAGTGTGCCATCTCCCCTTTCTTTTCCCTGTTCCCAAATCTTCCTTTCCGTTTTGAAAATTCTGAATTTATATTGCTGCAGAGCCAGGGATAAGAGCAAAAGCTAAGGCAAGGGCTGTGGTTGACTACACACCCAGTATTTTCAGTTTGACTATGAGTAGTTTGTAGTGCTGAATTGAAGGACAGATAATCCATTTTAGGGGGCTGACTCCTGAGGGTCCTGCCATCTACAGGATTTAAAATCAACAGGAAGGTTTTGGAGTACTAGTTTGCAGTTATGCAGCAGTTTAGAAAATCTTACCAACTTTGGGGTTATGAATATATAGAAACTTTTTAAAATACATTTATACATCTAAAAATATTCTATAGAAGCATATGATGCCATATTAGAGTTTGGCATGACTAGTTCTGAGGTGACAGGTCATTCTCAAATATGAGGGTGAAAACTCTGCTTTGGAAGTCTTGTCCATTTGCCCTTTAACAGGGTTACAGCTTGGGGTTGCTTTCTCTGTTCCCTGTATATCCAGATGGATATGTGTCTTTTTAATGATGCTTATAGCACTAAATCTCAGTTTAGAGGCAAGTTTAGGAGAAAACACTCTAGCTCTAAGAAGGGTTCCAACAATCCCTTTCTGCCAAGACAAAATGAATACTAGTGGGTGAAAGTGAAAAAGCCTTTTCCAGCCATTTAATGACAAACAGAATGCCCAGAAGGCATGGGAAAAAGGTAAATAAATGCTAGATATTAAACTGTCAGCTGTTATCTCCCCTCCCCTCCCACCAGAACAAAAACTCAGAAGGCCCCAGAAAGAAAAAAAACCCACTGCCTCGCCACATGGTAGGTAGAAGATAGTGGCTCCTCTCTCAGGAGAAAAGCCCCAAAAAACCAAACAGGGGATTCAAGCAGCAGTTTGGGCAAACAGGTGGGAACCTGAGTCTCTGGTGTGGTCCCCTCTTCCCAGCAGATGAAGCAGGAGTGGTTGTGCTTTCTCTCACCCGCTCGGTTTTTCTGAGGTGTTAGGGTCAAGTCGGAGCAGTCCCTCTACTCCTGCTGGTCCCAACCCACTCCTGATCCACAGGTTGCATTTCCTCTGGCCTCAGAATTAAACCAACTGTCCAGTTTACCTCAGAAAAATAGACTTACCAAAGGCATAGTCTGCCATAGAGAAGGGTAAGATGAAAATGATTCATGACTTCAAAGTGTTAAACTTTTTGACATATGCATTGGGTAGTTTCTCTGAGTGTTCAGTACAGCCAGAGTTCTCTCATCAGCAGGGTAATCTCAGTTGGCCCCAGCTCAGAGGGCTTATACCAGGCCAGAAAAAGCAATAAATACACCAGAGTATTCCTTCAGCTTTCCCAGTTGCCATTTGCGATACTTAATTCTTCCTGCTTTCGTCGCCTTTTTTGTGATGTGAAATGTGTCCAGAAGTTGAAGAAGTCTTATGGTTGCTGTTACTTCTGCTAGCAGAAAGGCTGTGATTTAGACCCTTATTGGCGGATCATCCATACATCATTTGAAAAAACAATTCTGGACCTCTGCATCATCTTAAATCTCAGACTGTATTTTCCTAACTCCTATCAGCGTTACTTAAACCAAGAGGTTAGCTTGCTTTGTCTTTTTGTTTGCTTGAGATTGAATGTCCATAGAAGCTACTACTGGGATATGCACATTTTGAACTTGGTTTTGTCCTTCCACACTGCCAGAACAGGATTATTTAGGAAGCAATCTGTTTGCATCTATTTTTGGACTAATCTAAGAAGCTAGATATTTCAAGATAAAATTTTTCTCATGGGATAACTAACTCTAAGGATATGTCATGCAGTAACTTTAATCAAAATTTGGGAATGTCCTGCAGCAATCAACTTAAGCTTTGTCAGAAGCATAATAGTTGAGATTTTAGTATTGCCATGAACTCATGTCATTTTAGCCTCAGTCTCTCATGGCTTCAAAATATTTCAGTTTGTGTTTAGTGGAGGCACTATAGGTCCTTCTGTGAAGTCACCACAGTGAGAGTATGCATCAGGCTCTGTAGATACCAAGCTGTACCTGAGCCAGCGATGTGGCCTTGTGGCAAAGGCAGCAAATCCTGGGCTGCATTACACAAGGTATCATCAGCTTGAGGGATATGATCCTTCCTCTCTACTCAGCACTGGTGAGGCCAAACCTGGAGTACTGGTTCCACTTCTGGTCTCTCCCATGGATGAGAGTGATATATTGGCCATATTGAAGAGAGTCCAGCAATGGGCTGATGACAATTTGAGGAAAGACTGAGAAGGCTGGCAGTCTTAGTCTTCCACCTAGAGAAGGGAAGGCTCAGGGAGACCTCATCAATGTGCATAAATGCCTCGAGAGAGTGTACAAACAAGAGGGAACCAGGCTCTGTCAGTGGTATTTAGTGACAGGAGCAGAGATAGGGCCACAAATTGAAAGCATCAGGAAACCCCTTTTTACTGTGGGTGTGACTGAGTACTAACACAGGCTGCCCAAATGAGGTGGTGAAGTCTCTCTCCTTTGAAGATGCTCAAAGGGTTTCTGGACCTAGTGGTGAACAACTGGCTCTATTTAACTGTTTGAGCAGGGGGAGTTGGACTAGATGACCTCCAGAGATCCATTCCAACCTCAGTTCTTCTGTGATTCTGTATCCTACAAGAGTTTTTGTGTCTCTCTTTTAAACCTGTTCATGTGTCTTTGGATGTGCTACTTTCCTTTAAAGTCCTTGACTTCACTGTTTAGATTTCAAGTAACTGAAGGAAAACTTGCCTAGCTGTTTATATAGAACTATGGCAACTACAGATATAAAAGGTATTGAAATACCTTTTCATTCTACATAGTCTTCCAAGGTTTTTACTTCCACTGGGGCAATTTGATGGTTTCTAGTTCCTGTATTGAAAAAGGTGATGAGGTCTCTGCTCATTTTCTCTTTACCGTTTTGAGGGAAACAATGTCCAGCTCCCTCCCAGTCATCTTTTCACTAAGCTGGGTAGTCCTAACCTTCTTATTAAACTTCCTATAAAACACATTCTCTTTTTCTGATTAGTCTTATTACTGTTCTCTACAACTTTTCCAGTGCCTTCTTTTGAGACTAGGGTGTGAACACTGCACACAACACAGAGAGTGAAGGCAAGCCTCCAATGGCCCAAATACAGGATTTTTTAAAAATATATTTTCTAGTACATTTTAATGTTGGGATTATTTTTGATTGGGCTACTGTTAGGCATCAAGTTGATTTCTTTGTGGAACTACCTGTTGCAGCTGTGAGATTTCTTTTAAATAGTAAACTCAATGAACGTGAAATGAGGATTGTTCTCCTTTTGTGGATTGAGTTACTTAAGTTATCTCTCTAGATGTTCTGTTTCATGTCCACAATTCGTTAAACCTTCCTTTATTTAAAAAAAGTTGTTTTCATATTTGTCATCCTCCTGCTTTTGGGTACAACAGAAGTTTAAGTGAAATGTTAATGCTTCCATTAGTGTAGTAACTCTTTAACTTTCAGCACGTCAAGTAATTACCACATTGTTTTTTTTTTTTGTTTTGTTTTGAAGGAGAATATTAAAAAGTGAGCCGCCTTATCCACAAGAAATGAGTGCTCTGTCTAAGGATATAATTCAGCGGCTTTTAATGAAAGACCCCAAGAAGAGGCTAGGTTGTGGTCCCACAGATGCTGATGAAATCAAACAACATCCCTTTTTCCAGGTAAAGCAAACAGCAAAGTTCATCAGATCCCACTTATTCTGCAATAGTGCCTGTGAAACCTAAGTCTAAGGAAATTGTACTGTTTTGTTAACAGTGCCGCTTAGAGACATATTAGTTGCATGAATAATTGCACTGAAGTTAGTAAGAATATCCGTGTGTTTGTATGGATGGATTTTGTGTATTAGAAGGGCATGCTAGGTTTTCAATATATTCTGTCTGTATCTAACACTTCCTTGAAGAAGCCAAAAGGCACACTGCTTGAATCAGAGGGTTTTAGTACAAAACTCTGAAATTGTGTGTCTGTTGAGGTTTTTTTTTTTTAAGGGCTTTTTAAAGATTGCTACTAGCATTATTAGTAAAATTTGAGTATTGATAAAATTCACCAAACTCCTCTATTTTCCTTGGCCTAATTAAAATCTTTAGTCTTCTTTAATAAATTTTAATTCTGTTTAGATTTCAATGTAGTAACATTTGCTTTCAAAACAAGATTGGATTTGCGTGCAATTTCTGTAGTGTTGCATCCACTGTCATTAAAATTGCGTGCTTGCTTTGAGAAAACTAATTATGTGTTTATGGTACTTCTGAAGTTAGTAGAGTTAAACTTCCTTAATTAACTGCTTGTTTTGGAAGATACATTTTGTCTTCATATAACACTTTCTATTCTTTACTTAATTTCAGTTCCACTCCTTTACAGTAACAGGGCAGTTTTCTCCTAACTGCTATTTCTATGCTTCCTCTTTCTGGTCATGCCTTTAAAAAGAATTTGGAGTTTTATGCTCTCAGGGCTCTGAAAGCTGATGTCAGTAATTAAGCATAGAAGTTGGCAATGAAAAGTTGAAGATATATATGTGTGCATTATGGCTTACAAAAATATAAATACTGTTTATTCTGAAATAGAGGAAGAAATTCAAGGACTATCATGTTAATTGTTTGGCTCATCTCCATTGTTAAATTTCATTATGTTGATTTTCTTTTTGATTGGATTCTGTCTACATAGAAATAAGTATGATACTGCTTGGCTTTAACTAAGCAAATTAGTGAGCATAATTTAAATGTTTTTCATCTGCCTGTGAAAAATAGCAGACCGAGTTAGGACTGTGTGTCTGGACAAATCTCTTCTTCCAGTATCTCTTTCTGTAAAATTTTCATTCAATTCAAACTTAATTTCCTGTTTTTTGTTTAGAATATGAATTGGGAGGACTTAGCCGCCAAAAAAATACCAGCTCCATTTAAACCAGTAATCAGAGATGAATTGGATGTCAGTAATTTTGCAGAAGAGTTTACAGAAATGGATCCAACATACTCTCCTGCAGCAACCCCTCAGACTTCAGAAAGAATATTTCAGGTATTTTAAGAACTCAAATTAATTTAAAAAAATATTATTGAACAATTCCCCGTGCATAGATAGTTTTTTTTTTTTTACCTCCTCATATTAAGTTCTTGTAATTAATTGTGTAAATTCTAGTCTCAGAAATTTTTGTTCAACAGATGCAAAATGAGAAGGGTGGAAACAGTCCTACTGCAAATAAAAAAATTTTTTTTTCTCCATTTCCTGCTGAATGTCCTACTTGTTGGACTAAAATCACTTTGTTCTATTGATTCTTCATACCTTATGAGTCTTGTCATCTTGACTCCTTCAGCCTGGGCTGCCAGCTTCGACAAGAGCAATGTAGTTCACCCATTTCCACATTATGAGCTAGTAGAAGTGATCCTTTGGCAAGTGGGAGCAACCTGCAGAGCTGCAAGTAGTTCCTCCATGTTTTGTAGGAGTGCTCTAGTTGCTAGAGTGCTGTATACAGATGAGTAACAAAGATTTCCTTACTGTTCGGTGCTTGCTGTTACAGAACAATCCTTTCTTAGACTGGGATGTTAAATGGACAGAAAGATGTATGTGCAGCCAGCTTGATACCAAAGCTGCAGAGGTGAACAGCAGTTTGGATTGCTTCTCCCCCTCCTTGTGCTGTGTTGTTTTTTATTGTCTATTTTTGAGCAGCTTAATCCTTAAGGTACAGGAATGTAGAGTCATATTTTGAGCAGCTTAATCCTTAGGGTACAGGAATGTAGTGTCATATCTTGGAATTTGTCAGATTTGCAGTGACTGCAGCAAGCAGGTTATTCATGTCTTAGGAACATCTGATTCACTTGGCAGTGGTAGTCACAGCTGTTGTTATTATTATGATACTCCAACTGGGCACGTCATTGATTAAAGTTTATCTGTTTAAAATTGCTTGATGGTTACATCACAACATACCAATTATTTCATGCTTTAAGGTGTCCTGGGAAGCTGGATAGTTTGAAATACAAGCCTTTATCACTATTGTAAAGCAGTTGTAGGTGAGCCAGATTAGCATTAAATGGAATTCTTGTAGTATTATTGTTTTGTCTTTAACTGTGGAGGATCATATAACTAATTCCAGGAAGATACCTATTCATGTTGAACAGAGTAAGTTACAGTTCCTCTATTATGATCCAAAAATTCTGATTTCTTGAAAAATTCTTCTGAAACTTCTAATGTTTCATATGTATTATGGTAGTTTATGTGCAACAGTTTCAAGCTGTACCCTTTTCTGGTGTTTTAATCCCATAGGGCTATTCTTTCGTTGCACCTTCTATTTTGTTTAAACGCAATGCAGCTACAGTAGATCCTTTTCAGTTTTATGTGGGGGATGAGCGACCTGGAACTACAACTATTGCCAGAAGTGCTATGATGAAGGTAATAATATTATCACGACTTAAATTAATTTGGCTAAATTAAAACTGTGTATAAATTCCCAAGCAGCAATTACAAGCTCGGCTACTGATTACAAAATAGTCATCATTCATTTATCAATTCTCTATAATGGCTCCTCAGATGATCCAAGCATCTGATGGAGCATCTTGCATGTGATACTATTAAGAAGTTGTTGAAGTTAAATCTGAAAAATGACATGATTGTCTAGTTTTCCAGAAGACTGAAGTATAGTAGTAATAATAATAATAATATGAATATGATAGTTCTTACTCAGCCAACAAATATAGATATTTCTGAAGCTTTTTTAATTACCTAATAATTCTGTCTACGTTATATTTACCCAAAAGAGTGTATAGTTGTGTGAAGCCTTATAAGAACACATGCTATTGTGATGTCCTCAAATGAGCACATAGTTTTGTGGATAAATGTGTGTATGACCATCTTTGAACCTGTTTGTCTGAATATTTTGTATCTTCAACTGTTGTAGTATTAATGAATTATTTAGTTATTATGTTTGTTTAATGTAATGCGAGCTTTATACTTTGATTGTTAGAATAATGTTTATGCATTTTATTAAATAAAATTTAAGATTATATTTTAATAAAAAGAGAGCTCTTTTACAATTTTAAATGTAGATGAAAAATTCTCATAAAACTTTACTCTTTGTCTTTGACTGTGTATACTAAAAGTATTCTGCAAAACTAAATACAGACAGTTTCCTAACAGGACTCTCCATTTTATCATCATTATGAACTGGATCTGAAAGAGAAACCATTGGGAGAAGGAAGTTTTTCCATTTGTCGAAAGTGCTTACACAAGAAAACTAGCCAAGAGTATGCAGTAAAAATAATTAGCAAAAGGTATAAATATTCTCTAAGACAATAAAAATATTTTCTTTGCTTACTGTCACCCCTGAAGTAGAATAATGTTCACTACATTTTTGGAAGTGGAAGAATAACTTTAAAATTATTTCCTGCTCTGAGTTTACAGAAACTTATGGTAACCTTATGACCGTTAAAAGATTCTGAGGGTCCTTTGAAATAAAATGTTATTCTTGTTGGGACACAAGAAGAAACCTAGAGAGTACTTTTCTGGTTCCTAGTTGTGTTGTACCATTATTTCCCCTAATTTTGCTCCTAAAAAAGTAAGGTATGAGGCTCTTCTGTCTTGAGACATAACTGAACTGAACGTAGGCTATGGTAGCTCCGTCTCCTAAGCAGCCTAATTGTTTGCCTAGGATACTTCTTTTAAGAATGGTCTGCAGGGTGGGTTACCTCAGATCTAATTATGGATGTGTGTAAAAAATGAAATTAGCCTATGGAATTGTAAGTTGCATCTTGGTTCTTGGGTGTTCTGAAGAGAACACCACAATGGAAGCAGCTGACTTGCTTTGTGCACAGGTACCATCTGGTTCTCTTCCAGAATGGATCTCTCTGGGAGTTTCTGCCCAGGGAAAAATAAAGATAAGGGATTCTTTGAGGAGGAGATGGATTTTTGCCTTCAATTTGCAGAGTTCCTTAGTAAGTACATCCCTAGTGTGTTGTAGATTGCTGGCAGGAGACTAAAAGTGTTCTGCTGTCAGAATGGTACTTCATGGGGTTCTCTTGCCCAAGACATTTGGCTGTACCTCCCTTTTTCCAGACTCTAGAAGAAGCTTCCCACCAGACCTAAGTGTTTTATCATATGCTTTTTGAATTGTACAAGTTCAAGAAGAACCTGCAGTGTAGGTGTCTGAGTTAGTTTTCTGAGGTCTGCTAAATTAATGGAGGCTTGCCTAAAACTGCCTTGCACTAGAAGTGGGATTCAGTAACTTAAACATAGACATCTACGTAGTGCCATTTTAGCATCTGTGGGTGTCTTCTCTGTCCTCCGGTTCCCATCAGTCTTGTGACTGCTACCTTTTTGTAGATGTCTTCATGGCTGATGTCATCTTCCAGGCTCCTCCTTCCTATGCTTAGGCCACTGAATCCCACTCTAGGTGTGTGTGTTACAGTGAATTAGTTCACCCTGTGAGATGGATTCACGAGAATGTCACTCGTTACAATGAGACCTTAAGTAGTGTGTGCTAGACACCTACATTGGTATTTTCATGTGGAAATCTCTGCCATGTGTCTACACACACAGGTTTTTTTCTGTGGTACCAGCAGAGCTGTAGGTTAGTGCTCCCATCTCAACATAATGTGTGTTTTGTTTCTGGATAACAGTGAGCAGACTAGGATTAACTTGTCCCCTAGAATTTAACTTTTAGAAATTATGTTCCTGAATTATATTACTCATGGGTTCTTTTGCTCTTTTCCTTTATCTTGGTGGCTCAGGCTAAATTAAGGTAAGAAGTGATCTGTATACAGAGATTTAAAATTTTTGGTTTAGGATTGCAGGGTGTGAGCAGACTCAGCATGTTTGTACAGTATTTAGAGTTAGCAGTAAACCCACGCTCTGAACAGTTGGCCAAAACCCAACTTGAAGTAGAATCTGTAAATAATACTGCTTTGAGGATCACACCACTAAATCTTGCTAAAAGGAAAAGTATGATAAGTTTCTAGCAATTTCTTTGCCTCAAAGTCAGTCTTTCACTCCTACTGGGTAAATGTGGCCAAAAAGGGAATCTTACACCTCAGGAAACCTTTTCATACTTGAGGTGAAAGCTCAGATGAACAGTTCCTTTGTGAGGTTGCTTTTTTAATAGTGCAGGACCTGCCCCCAGCCAGCAATTTTAGATTAATCTGTCTGTCTGAGGACCACTAAAACAATGTAAACTTGCTTGAGTTAGTGTTTTAGAGCATCCCATTTGTTTCTTGCAAGGTGTTTAAAATCTGAGACCATAACTATTTACAGAGAGAAAGTATTCAGAAAGGCCACATACAAATTTCAGAGGTTTTATGCTCATGATACTGAGCCTTTTTCGTCTGTTTCCAAGGCCCGCTTCCTTCTGATAGTAGTTTGGGGGAAAGACACTGTGAGTCAGGTTTTTTAATTGCTTAAGTATCTGAAGTCACTTTCAGTTAAAAAACTTCAGCAGCCAAGATGCAAGTGGAACAGTTTAGTGTAGTTGTTGATTGTATGAAGCCTACAGAAAGACAGAATTCTCTTACACAGAATTCTCATTGTGGTTCTCATCTTAATTAGGGGGAAAAAAGCAACAAAAATTAAGGACATGTGTGATGAGAGGTTCTTTTGTATCAGTTACTTGTTAAACCCATTATTTAAATCAGTACAGCACTAGCCTGTTTTGGAGAGAGTTTTGGCAGAAATTTTCAGGCATTGTTTGCCAAAAATAAATCAATGTATCTAACTAGAGGAAAAAAATGTTCTGCTCTGTCCCTGTTCATGTAGTTTTTATAATGATTGCCATTTTCACTTTTTATGGCTATAGATTTCAAGAGAACTTGCAAGAGAAGTTAATGCAATGATTTTTCTCTGGAGATTGTCTCTTATCTCTTCAATTTCAGATTTTTACAGTAGTCTCTGTATAACTCAATTCATATATAGATGATTGTAACTCTTTTTCTAGTAGAGCTCAGTTTCCATATAATTTTGGAAGTACTTGTCCCATTAAGAAGGGAAAAGGATTGGGCCAAAATAAAGGTGAAGTAACAAATACTGGTAGTAACAGAGGTGAAGTCAAATTGCTCTGGAATAAGGGCATGGTTTATGTCCTTTTAGACTGAAACAATTCTGTAACAGCACATCAGCTTTTGCTGTAGGAAGTTGCAGTTGCATTAAAAATAGTTTGAATGGGGTGTGGGGTTTTTAGTGTACTAAATTGATGGGTTATGGGAAGAGTTTTTCTCCACTGTCTTTTAATATGCATTTAATTGTATTCAAGTGGTTGTAATAGTAAAAAAATCTGGATTGCAAGTGGTTAAAAAATAACACTTGGAATGTGCGATTTGCTCAGTAAAATTGGTACAAAATGACTGCTCAATTTTTCCAGAATGGAAGCCAACACCCAGAGAGAAATAACAGCTCTGAGACTCTGCGAAGGACATCCCAATGTAGTGAAGTTACATGAAGTTTTTCATGACCAGGTATTTTGAATAAGCTATAATCAGCACCTACCAAACATATTGCCATGTGTTTTCCCAAGAACTTTTTGGTCTTAAACATACTGTAAGTGTGGAGGCAACTCCTTTCCCAGGGCTTTTGTCCAGTCAGTATAGAAAGTGAAGCAGAAATTCTGCATTTAAACAATCTTGCACTTACTCTAGCAAATCAAAACAGTATGTGAAAAAATTAGAGGGATGGATTCTGTTAATTGTTCTGCTTTGTCTTTGTTTACCATCATACAATGTGTTCATGGCCCACTTTCTGTATCTATGATACTGAAATGTGTTATAACCCCAGGGTCATTATAAATCTTAAAATAGTATTTCTGAATTAACTTAGGCATGTTGCATGTGAAGATTATGTATCTAGTATATTTTCCTACCCATTAGTAGCTAAATGGAAATAACGAAATAGCTTGCTAAATTACCTTTTTCTTTAATGCAATACAAACTCCACAGCATGTAATGAACTGTAATTTGATCTCAGTTGGAATTTGGCCCTGGTTTGAGCTAGGGTTTTCATTGACCAGATGTCATTTAGAGCTCCCTTCCAACCTAGACGACTCTTGTTCTGGTCTATGATTTTGTAATGGGACAAGGAGTCTATTGCCTCTCCACATATCCCAGTCTGTCCCCCTCATGCTGTTTATACCAGGACCACCAGAGAGCTCATGCAGAGCACTTTGAAATTGGCTGAGAGGGTACATTATCTGTACTGTAATTTTTAATGACAAGGAAGTCCTTTTTTTTGCATATATTGAGAGTATGAGTACACATGTGTAGCACAGGACACTTCTTTTACTTTCCTTTAAGTAACATGAATATGCTAAATCTAAAAAAAAATGGTTCTCCAGGCTGCTCTGCAACTGAACAGGCTGCTCTCAACCAATCAAGCCACTGTATTTTTAGCTATTTCTGGTTGCTCCCAGGTGTTACCTTTCAGATTACTTGCGTACAATATTCTGAAGACCAAAACTGATGAAAGTTTTCTAGTTTTGACCTTTCTGCAGTTTGTTAAAAAGAAGTTCCAGTTTTTAACTTGCTCTGATATCAGTCTGTTCAAATTCTACATTAGTATTCCAACCATATAATATTGGGTTGCAGTCTCTTGGTGACTTAGAAGTTTTGTAGTGAAAAAGCCTCTTTATCCTTTTCAACTTTCCTGTCAGGTTTTCCCAAGACCTGAAGAAATTTTACAGGAGAGGATATCATTCAAACAGTACTAGCCATCCTGCTTGTTCTCAGAAGCATTACTGCTTTCTGTCCACATAGCTCTGTTCTGTTCTTTGGTATCTGAAGTTTGCACCTCCTGACTGTTGCTTGGAATTCCATTGTTTTGTCTGCTTCTCAGAACTTTTTGGCTCTGCTTGCAAATACTACTTGAGTTACTGTCATCCACGGGAGGGAAGGGCTAGAAGCCATGGCGTGCCTACATTCATTGCCTTTTGAGAGCGCTGACTTCACTTCCCTGTTCTGAGAAGTCTGCTCTTTGTTTAATGGCAAGACATTTGAATTGCAGTTCACTGTGTGCCAATGTTGTCTTACAAGCAAGGAAGCCTCTGCTTATTGATTGCCTTGAAAAAAGCAGCCTTCTAAAAACCCATTGCTTTTTTAATTTAAGAAAATGTGCTTTGATTTTTGGAAAGATGTCTATTGTAATTCTAATGATGGAGTAATTTTGGCTACTATTATATAGGGGATAAAATGACAAGTTCTAGATAATCTTTGATTTCAGAGGTAAAGTTTCAGGGTGCTTTTAAAGGATATCATAACATTTAAGTGGTTAACTCCTTATGTATATTAATAGATACATATCCTATCAGAACAGCCTTAAACAGTTTAGCTTTTTCCAGCTTTACTTGTTAGCCTAAGTAAAACCCTTTCATCTGCCTAAAAATTTATCCATTTAGCTGATGACATTGCATTTTTGTTAATAAATATGGGTGCACACGGGGAAGGCATCATCATTCTTAAATCTCAACCAGATTGATGGGAAAAATGCCATCTTTTTTTGGCCTTCCAAATTCCTATAAGCAGCAGTACGATTTCTTCCAACATTGAGAACTTCTCAGAATAGCACCTAGGTCCTGAGTGAGTGTTGGTTTGTAATGTTACATTTCTAACGTGCTGTGTTTTTGTTTTGTTTCAGCTTCACACATTCCTAGTAATGGAATTGCTGAAGGGAGGAGAATTGCTTGAACGTATTCAGAAAAAGAAACATTTCAGTGAGACTGAAGCCAGTCACATAATGCGCAGACTTGTTTCAGCAGTGAGCCATATGCACGATGTGGGAGTGGTCCATAGAGATCTGAAACCTGAGGTATAATGGCTTGTATATATATGTTTAGACAATAAGTTATTAAATGTTTGGAATCTCTGTTTCTCCAGCCTTTTTTACAGAGTTTTCTGCTTCCATATTTTTAATAAAATGCTACCACTGTTACTTAGCAAATTCTGTAGCTATTTTTCTGTTCATAGGTAAAAGTAACTGTTAGGAAACGTTTTTAGTTCTGTAAGCACCTGTAAGCAATCTCTAATCTTAACTTGTTCAAAAACATTCTTTGCCTATTTGGGGACACTTTTCACTAGCATGTATTTATTGTATGAAACAATTCATAAGCAGAGCTAGGTTACTTGGGTACTTAGCCTGTACATTTATTTCCACCTTTTGTTTGCTTTTTATTTCCTCAGTAGGGCTTATTTTCCAGTTAAGCACAAAATGTTAAGCTAATAGAGATGTGTGATGCAAGCTCAGAGTCTCAAAAGAAACAATTTATTACTATCTATTTTTCAGTAATTGCTGTTCTGATATCTTTGTTGTGCAGCAACATCTTGCCTTCTAGAGCATTCAGTTTACTGTTATAAGATTGACCACTGGCTTTGTTCTGCTTCCTGCAGCCAGTGTTTTCTTGAGTGCTTTTGCCAGCAATGGACTGGGATGTGTGTTTTCTTGAGCCTGAAAATTGTGTACATTAATGTTGATTCATCCAGTAATGACGTTATATTGTAGGATAATAACAGCCATCATACCCCAGGAAATAGCTGTTCCTTTTGTAGCTGGAGCTAAAAAGTAATCCACCATTCCTGCTGATGTTTTATCTTTTTATAACATATCTTCTGTGATATGAAAAACTCGGTATTTTATAGTAATTCCAATTCCACTGGTAAAGAAGACTTCTGGGTGTTGCTCGTTGCTTTTGAAAACCAGTCCAAAATGTATGTGTTTGAAAGAATCTCTTTCCTGGGCTCCTGTAAGTAAGCAGTTAAGGAGGGGCTGTTAGGAAATTCTAGTAAGTGAGTTGAAAAAGTCATCAGAGAAACTTTTTCCAGGAGTTAAATTATCAGGGTAAGAAAACAGATTTTGAAGCAAGTAACTATTGAAAAGACAAAACCCAACCTCTCCTTCTCTATTCTCTTCTTACCAGCTTAGCCTTACTATCACTTTGAATATAGAGGCACAGTAAAGCAGAGCTTTAGCTGCATGGGAAATTAGGCAAGACATTATGTTCAAGAACAGAAGTCTGGGAAGTCCAAGTAATGAAGGGTTAGCCAGCCCCTGCAGAATGCATTGCCTCCACAAAGCTGGACTTAACCTGCTTGTCTCCTCCCTGCCTGTTTTGAAAGTTACTATATTAGGTTCTGACATGAACTTAACGTGGGATATGCATGTTTCCCAGTATAGATATGGTCAGTGCACTTCTCTGTAAAAACATACATAGGAAATTCTGTTGCTCTTCCAAGAATTCCAGTCAGATTTTTTTGGTGTTCAACTTCGACATCTAATAGGCTACTGATAATTATTTTTTTAGAAGTCTGGCTGGTTAAATGTAACTGAGAATGAGACTTTTTCAATTTCACGAACTGGAAGACTTCTGTTTAATAGTAGTATTTAGATCACATATGTGGTCTACAAAACACGAGAAAAGTACTGGATAGAAAATAGAGAATTCATAGGAATAAAGAATTTGTGTAGCATATGTGACCATATTTTGAGCCTCTCAGCAGAGGATTTGAGGACTGTTTCTGTGAAGTGATCATTTATCTATAAATGGGTTCTAAAGATATTACAACAAGAGAGAAGGTGGTTTATATATACTAAAATATATATGGAATATAACTGTAAATATTTTGGGGATGGGAGGGTTCTGAAACAAGCCTTATTTGCCTAATTAACAGGGAAACCTGAATGCAGGACTGTACCTTTCTTTCCATGAGTGACCAATTTAATTTTTGTCATAAGAAAAGTCTTTTTAAACCAATGTTACTCATTATTTATTTACTCGTAGGCTATATAACATCACCATAGAGAAAAGACTGTTATATTAATCACTTATCCTTGTTGTATGAATATTTTTGCTGAAATTAGGTTTCCTTGAGATCCATTTTGCACAACAATGTGCATTAAGCTATAACAGCAGTACAGAAAACAAGAATACTATAATACTAAAATGTTTTGTAGCAACTGTTTTCTTTTATCCATAATGAATGCTCTCAGGTTCTCCTTATTGATCTGCTGGCAGTCTAACAATAATTTTTTACCCTTGTTAATTAATTTGAAATTAATTACTTTGTGTGAATCAGTCACCTTTTGTATTAAAAAGTTAGGTCTATAGGATTTCTAATATTGACACTTTTCCTTGCATTCATAGATTAAATAGTAAAGGCAATAGCAAAGTGCTGCTCTTCTCAGATGCTGAAGGGAAGAGTAGAATTAGCTCATGGTTCATCTTGGCCTCAGTCAGTTTTTCTATGACTTAGCTTCCCTCTTGTATCTTTCTTGGCAAATACAAATACTCAGTGGATAAAAAAGAAGCAGATTGCCTTAAATTTTCTAAATTGATAACATATTGTCTGTCTGCTAGTCCAAAGTGCCACATTCCAGTGTGTAAAGCTGGAATTCCCAGGTACTACTGTACCAATGTCTCTGCCCTGGTGTGAGGAGTAGGTCTGTGTGTGGACTGTCAGGTGCCCTTCAGTGCCTGAATGCCAGACAGCTCTCAGTGCAACCTCTGAGCTTTTGGTGCACTCCCTCACACAACTTCATACCAAGGGCTGCCTTTTTGCCACCATCCTTCACTTTCAGGTGACTCTTGTGCATTATCGTCCTCATGGCAATATTTTGTTACCACTTGAGTACCAAAGGCTGCTCAGTCACAAGGCAGGACAAGCAGTGGGAATCCCCTGCACAAGAAAACCATAGTGCACAACATGCCAGGAGGAAGTGGAAGCTGAAGGAAATTTCCTTTTGTTTGAGGAAGAAGGCAATTCTCCCATCTTCAGACATGTTGATGTCTTAGTATTTTTTCTTGTCAGTTTTTCCGGAAGTCTTTTCTCCGCTGTTCTCTGCCACATATCCATTTTCTTAGTAATCTCAGAACTGCCCAGACTTGCAGGTAAACACATCACATTTCTTAACACCCAGAGTATTGTTATTCCTACTTTTCTCTTCCCCTGGTGTCTGTCCCCCAGTTCACTTTTCCACTAGATAATGGAAAATTTTCTGTTGTGATAGATTTAGCAGAATAATTACCACCAATTTTCTGCCCTGTGCTAATATTGATTTTTGTCTTTGCTTTTCAGAATTTACTATTTACAGATGAAACTGATAATTCAGAAATAAAAATAATTGATTTTGGCTTTGCTCGTTTAAAACCACCTGATAATCAGCCTCTTAAGACCCCGTGTTTTACTCTTCATTATGCTGCCCCAGAGCTCTTGAATCACAATGGTTATGATGAGTCTTGTGATCTGTGGAGTTTGGGGGTCATTTTGGTGAGTGACTGAGGTTTTTAACTGTGATTTTATGGCATATAATTACTTTCTGTTAAAATGCAACGGACTTGAGATGATTTCAGACATAAATTTGGTATATGCTGAATTCAAGGGAGGTGAAAATACTGCTGCACAAATAATATGTTCCAAAGACAGATCTTTTCCAGGGTGGAAATCTATCAAGTAGGAAATAAAATGTAACATTTTTGGGAATGGAAAAATTACTTGCTACAGTCAGCTTCTCAAAAATATATATGCTTGTTAGGGGATTTTACAGGCATCCATATAATCTTTCTACAGTTTCATTCAGAGAAGGAATCAACCTATATTTTCATCTACAGAAAATTAGTTTCATTAGATATAAATGGGGTAGAAATATATTATGTTCATAGCTTCCTGGAATAGATGACAGTTTTTTTTAACAAGGACATCAGAGAAAGTCTTGCATATTTTAAATTTTCTGTAGCCTTAAAGTGAGGCCAAGTTTTATTGCTTAGCATTGATGATGCAAACAGCAGCCCTTCATATTTAGCCATAGAGTTGTCTGTAAATAAAGTGTGTTTCCTAATGCTGCTTTTGTTCTTGTGACAGTACACGATGCTATCAGGACAGGTACCATTTCAGTCTCAAGACAGAAGTTTAACATGTACCAGTGCATTGGAAATCATGAAGAAAATAAAAAAGGGAGAATTTTCCTTTGAAGGGGAAGCTTGGAAAAATGTTTCTGAAGAGGCTAAAGAGCTAATTCGAGGTATTTACAAGTATTTCATGTACATTATGTTTTTATTTCAAAAGATAAAATTTGGAGAACAACACAATACCTGGATGCTGAAATCAGCTCCCAAGTGTCTAAGCTGACAGAGCAATATCCACAACCTGAGCTATGCACTGACCTCAGAATAAACAATGAGTGGAGGTGGACACATCAGAATGCATTCCAAGTTGCTTGTACTCGTAGCAGAGTTTTCTAACATGGCAAGATGTTGATAAGGTTAGTGGGGTTAGGAGGAACTGAAGAGCTTCAGAAAAGGTGAACTCACTCTTATAACATATTTAAAAGCAGAGTTTTTCTATTATTTTGGTTTTTCTAAAAAACCAAGACAGCTTATGAGAGAAATGCCTTAAAAGCTGAGCTTTTGCAGAAAATGAATTTATTACAATTTCTTTTCCATGGGCTTTTTTTAAATTCCTGTACCAAGACTACTTACTGCATTTCTGAGCTACTTCATTATCATTTGCCATGTTTGGTTCCCTTAAGCTTTTGAGCATCTAATTATGTTTTCATCATGAGCTAGACACCTACCTTAATTCTACTTAGATGGAGTTCTGAATCTCTGTAGACACAGACATGTAAGGAATTTGTCTGCCAAAATTGTGGGGATTTCCAGAATCAGACTCGAGTGAACTGTGCAGGGAATCTGAGGCTTAGTCTTTTGAACTTCATCCTAGACAGATTTTAAGTGAAGAAATAATTTGGTAGTTCTGAGTTTGTGTGAAGAGAGATGTGAGTTATCAAACAGTTAAATATCAATTTTTTGCTTTTCAGATTCTTCTGGAGAGCATGATAGTATAACAGTGTGTGAGCCTTATCTAGGATAAATATTGGCATACCTAGGATAAATATTGACATTAGTTACTTATCAAAGCAATGCATGAGAGTTTATTAAGAAATATTTGCATTTTCTATTGACCAAAGATAAATAACTGACAGTTTTAAAGAACATAATGTGTTTCTATTAGGACTTCTAACAGTGGATCCAAACAAAAGAATTAAAATGTCCAGCCTGAGATACAACGAGTGGCTTCAGGATGGCAGCCAGCTCTCATCTAACCCTCTCATGACACCTGATAACTTAGGTTCTTCAGGAGCTGCAGTGCACACTTATGTCAAAGCCACTTTCCATGTAAGTTCTGAGAAACTTTGTCATATGCAGTGTTTTGTAATGTGTTGTCTAGATTTGTGTATTGATCTTTACAATAATACGTATCTGTCCTTTTAATTCAGTATATGCTTCTAGCTGGATTTTTTTCCTCATCATTTCCTTGTAGCATTTCTGATGGAGTACATGAAAATATGAATGATGAAGCAAGAATAAATTTCTTGATGTTATTTATATTCATGAGGATTTGGGCATTGAGCGCTATTCTTGAAATAGCTATTAAAATATTCTGTTTCTTGGAGAAACCTATTAAAAGGTCTTCAAACTTCTATAAAAAAGAGAAGAAACTTTATATTTAACTTAAGTAACTGTTTGACTTTTGTCCTTATGGTTACTAAATTGAGGTAGAGTTTCTGGAATATATGTAGTTTATGTTTTTTATGGCATGGATGCATTTTTAGTGGACTTGCTTGCTACTGTAGTATATTTGTCAAAATCATTTGAACTGCAACTGTACTTTACAAATATAGTGTGGATTCTCATACCTTCTACCAAGAATAAACCAAGATTGAGCAGATTTATACTGAAGTGTTTATGGATGCTTTTTATGAAGGAGAGAAAAACAAAGTAATTGTTTCTTGGAGAGGTCCTGGTAATGCAACATAATTTGGGCTGTGAGAAAAACTGTAATTTAAGTGTCCTCTCTAAAAATGTAATGTTAAATAGGTTAAGGCTTAATAAAAATAAAAAAACTTCTAAACTAAAAAGAACAAGGATAAGAAGATGCCAATCAATAATGTTATGTACTGGCTCTTATGTACCTGTAAAGGCTGCTACAGTCATTGTTACAGCTACAATAGGAATTAGTCAAGAAATCACATTTTATCTTGTGATGCACGGCACACTATTCATAATAAGTGATAAGACATAAAATGCGTTAAATCTCTCGGAAAACTTAGAATTACCTTCTATTTTTAAACAGGCCTTTAACAAGTACAAAAGGGAAGGATTTTGTCTCCAGAATGTGGACAAGGCACCTCTTGCAAAAAGAAGGAAAATGAAAAAAACAAGTACAAGCACAGAGACTCGTAGCAGCTCCAGTGAAAGCTCACATTCTTCTTCCTCTCATTCTCATGGTAAAACTACACCTACAAAGACATTGCAGCCCACAAACCCTACAGACAGCAATAACCCAGAAACCATCTTCCAGTTCTCTGAGTGAGAAGCAGAGGAGTTGAGTGGTTATAGACTTGGCAGTACCTGTATTGTCTTCTCCCACCCTTCCTCCCTGTGGCTTACAGGCTGCTACAGGAAGATGTCTGTTGCTTTAGAAATGTATTTTAGTCATACCTTTTTAGCTTTGTATTTCCATACATTTCCTTTTAGCGTTGTTTGGTATCACTGGATATAGAACAATACTGTTATACAACCAACATTGTATTCTCTGAGGGCTCCGTTACTGGTGTGCAGTGAAGCTCGAGGTAAGGAGCTGTGCTGCTCATGGTACTGCTTGGAAGGAGACTGTTTCTCAGTGTCACAATCTTCCTCCCAGTTTCTTCCCCACTGCTCAAAGAAAGGAAAGCTCTGTAACATATATAGAACTTCGGGATCTTCTGCTTTTACCCAGCTCTGTGAGGAATGTTATAGAATTTGATTCTTCATGCATGTAAAGAATCATTGGTACAATGCACCAAAGCAGTATCATACTTTTGAAGCCTTTTAAATTTATGGTCACATTCTGTCCCATTTATTGAATTTTAAGATCAAAATTAAGCACTATGGAACTCTTATTTTGTTCAAAAGGTAACTCCACGTATCTTGTTCTAAACAACTGAGAATAGAAGTCTTAGATTTTTTTTTTATTTATTTATTTTTTTAAACACATCTAGGGTAAAAGATACCTGAAAAGGTGAGACGTCTAGTACTGTGATACAATAGTTTTTATTTTTTTGGAGTTATTAACTTCTAAAAGACTTTACAGATTCTAAAATGTAATGCTATAAGAGAAAATTAAATTTCATATTTGATGCTTTGGAAAATGATCACATGTTAAAATACCTATGTTGAGATTTAATTATAATTTATATTTTCTTCTTATATTTACATAATAATTTTAAAATACTAAGACTTTTTTAAAGATGAGAAAACTCCAGTTTCAACATTTGTTAGTATAGGGTCCATAAAAATGCATACCAAGTTATTTGAATTTTGCATTGTGCAAATATGGCAGTCTAATAGTGACTGTAAAATACTAGAATATATGCTTTATTTTTTGCACTTTATAACATCCAAAAGAGATGTTTTAGAATAAAGTGCACTCAGATTTCTCTTCCTACAAGGTGCTGAGCACTGTTTTACTGGGCTGAACGACCTGAAATCCACCATATTTGGTGGCTGTGGTCATTGTGAAGGAGAATTCTGTACTTTGCAGGAGTGAATCCCTGTATATGACCCCGTTTTCATTCCTTACTGTAAAATGCAAAACTCTTTCTATCTTGCTTTTACATTGTATATAACAAATACTAGACCTGGGCACCTTGTGTAGTGTAGATGTTAACAACTTATGCACTGGGAATACTAAAGGGAAACTATATTGAACACTGTGCTTCACAACTTGTTCACTGTGGTGTTCTACAGTGAAGTATTTCCTACTGTGATAGTATAGTATGTACATAACTGTTTGGAATCATAAATGTGACTTACAGAAACATCAGCATAAACTTTTAAATCAGTATATTTTATAAATTTATGGAAAGCTCTTTTATAGCTTATATTCTCAATGACTAGGGGTAACTTAAGTGCTAAAGATGACTCCAGTTTTGCAAATGCTTACATGTGTAAGTGTCCACTGAAGTCAGAGGGGCTCCTTGTCACATGCCTAAATTCGTGTGATGGAAGACTAATTGACTAGAGGATTTTGTTAACAGCTGTCTCTATCCTAAAGTAACCTTAATCCAAACCCTATGCAAAAAAAAAAAAAAGGTTATAGAAATTGTTTATATCAGTGGTTTTATTTATAGAATTGTATCAGATATCAGTATTGACAAATACAATACATCCATGTTTACAGGGATTGTGTGTATCAAAACAAGGCTTTGAAGCCCAACATGTTTGTTCTGTGTTTCTTTAATATTAATAATGGCATTCTGAGATTTTGGAATTGCTCATGTGAAATAGTTTACTACTTTCTTGATGTGAATGTCAACAGTAATTGCAGCATTAATTTCAGGTTGATGTGAATATTGAGATTTGCACTGTTTATGTAGAAGTAGTATATTTAAAGATCAGTCTATGTGCTAATAACACAACCAATTTTAAGTGGCTGATGTTAAAGTATTGAAAAATAATTGTCAATGTAATATATTCAAGTTTGCTTTCTGAATGCTCTCTTTGGAAGTAATCTCAGTAGTGAACATGGCTCATTTGTAAAAGAATACTTTTCCTCTCCTGAATAAACTTGCTGTAAATACAACAAACAATTCACCATTAATACTTGTTATGCAGACAGTATAAGTGAATTGGGAGATCAGAGAACAGGTTGCTTGTAAAGTTTGCACTTTGAGGAGTTCATGGAATTTGTTGTCTTCAGCATGAGGACAACAAAAAGCGTTTTCAATCTGATTTCATTTATGTGTAAGAAACTTTTGGATACCAAGGGGGATTTGGAATATTGTGACCCAGATGAAAGAACTTAAGTGTTAGGAACACAGAACAGTTGTTTCCCCGTTGGGAAATTTAAACTATTTCTTGACAAACTGATCAATGAACAAGAATGTTTGCACAAGATATGAATGCTAGAGACAATGTCTGTATTGCCAGTCTTTTTCCCTACACAGGTTTTGAGAGACTGTTGTGAGATTAAACTTATTAGAATTCATCACTTGTATCAAAGAAAACTTTTATAGCTGAGTATTTCTGTGTCCACTTTGTGCTCTCATGGTAGTTGTTTAATAAAAATTTAAATGCAGGGTATTTCTTTTTGGTAGGGCTAAGTACATTTAGGTGCCACCTTGTATTTGCTTTGAACCAATTACCCAGGGTGGCTGAAATGTTTATGACCTCTGCCCTGCTGCCTCCAGGTAACAGAGCTCTTGCGGAAGTGTGTTTGACACTAAGCTGTCTGAATTTTTAGATTAGCATCCTTACATAAACAACTGCTGATGTAGGTACACATTGCTACATTGAAACTCGAGTTGCAAACTAGGCAGCTCGAGAGTAAGCTTACTTCTTGTTCTGATGTGCCTGCAGGAGAGTTGTTACTCTTGGCAGAGCAGTGTTTTAATCTGTTGACCAGCCTGGAACTCAAGGTCATATAAACACCATGGGCCATGTTTTTCATACTCAGACCAGTGTTTCAAATTTGAAGTGTAGAAGTTAATCTCCTTCAGTACTATAAATACTGTATATTGCCTTGGGGAAGAGATGTTACACTGTAAATTATGTGTATACTCGATTCAGTTTTTTTCACAGAGCTGCTATACCTCAATCAGCTTTAATGTCTAGTAATGATATCTGTCTGCTGTCAGAAATACAATGCTGTCAGCAATGTTGTAGGCAGATTTGTGTGAAAAATCAAATTTCTTATGAGTAAAGATTTCAATTAGTGTGGGTTTTAATCTAATCTTCAAAGTACTCAATATCTGGTAAAGCTATTTCTTTGTAATACTTTTAGAAACACAAATACTAGTATTAGCAGGTAATTCTGCTAAAGGATTTAGAGCACTACAAAGAAAATAACGTGACTTACTGTTCCTCTGGCTTGGTGCAATTTCTCTGTTTTAAAGAAAAGAATCAGTGTTTGGCATATGTTTTTAGTGCTATGAAAAAAACCCCTATTAAATATTTCATTAAACAGTTGGGGGCAGGGGTAACGTTTATTGCATCACAGAATGGATTGAGGCTTCAAATTGTCTCTGCTGTTATACGTATTTTCTCAGCCCTTTTCCATGGCTACTTTTCTGAACAAGATAATGATTCTTACACTTTAAGCTGTATCCCTTCTCAGTCATCTGAGAACAGAATAATTCTCAGCAGAAAATGTGTTCATTGGTTGTAATGAAATGTTGCACAAACATCTTACATTTTTAATCTCTGTGTGTGTTCTCTGCATGCATGTAGGTACATGCTGTGCTGCATGTCTAGATCTCAATTTAAAGTAATACGCCTTGATTAAGAGAACATGTATTTTAGAAATAGGTTCTGGACTCACACAGCTTCAGAGGACCAGATAAAGGGGGGTGCCACAGAAGAGGAAAAAACTTTTAGGAAGTCAGAGGTGAGAGGCTTCTGGGAAGTTAATTCAGGGGTCATTTCTCCCCTGCCTATCTCCATGTGCATGTATTATTCACTGACAATGGTTTGCAAGCTTTCCTGCCAGTTTTCCAACATAAACATATTTCCTACCTCTGCAGGTCTCTGTGTGTGGCTTTATAACGTTTAGTTCATCGTATTGAAATTATTTGTTATGTCTCAAGTATCATTCCAGGTATTTTTACTAAGTTAATCGACTTCATTCTTTCACCCATAAGTTTCTGTTTCAAAATCCAGTTTTTCCATGGCAAAATAATGCATTGCCTTCCTTCAGCTGAGATACTTGACTGAGTATTCTGGATTGAGAGAACAGAATATAACATGGCTGTTTCAGCTGCAAAGAGATTAAAGTGCTTTGATCTTTGTCTGCCAGTAAGAGACATTTCTCATTTTGGTCCTTTGACCCACCAGGCACTGGATTCTCTAAAAGACATGCAGAGCTGTTCACTGGCTCTCACTTGCCATCACACAGTTTTATGTATCACATATCAGATTCTGAATGTTCAGAACACCTGTGTAGAAAACTCAGACTGATTCCTGTACTCTGCACTAGAAGATAAAGTGATGCTTTCAATTGCATAGATCACCTGAAACAGTCTCGTTTGTTGTACCCAAAAACTGCAAAATGAAGAAATGCAAGAGATGTAAATTTCAAGAAAACGTGTTTTGACAACATTCAAAAAACATTCAAAAAAAATGGAAGACAGCAACTGGCTGGGAAACAATTATAAGTGTTTAGGTAGAGATGTTATGGGCTGATCTGAATAATACTTTATTCAGTGGTAGAAAGGAATCCATATTATTCATATGTAAAATTGCTTTTAAAAATTGGCAACCTGATGTATTTACAATATTCATGCAGAAGTCTGCTAACTTCCTTTGAAATGCCAACAATAAAAGAAAACCAGAACTCTTCTTTAATTACTTCAGGTACTGCCAAAATTCCTAACAGATGAAACTGCAAAATGATTGCAAACTTGTTACAGCTTTCTTAATACAAAGATATTTGTCAACAAATCCTGCGTCAAATCTTAAACTTGGTGCCTCATTTATGTTCATCTGATTTTCCTTGGTTTTTTTTTTATTTTGTTAAATATGTAGTTGTTTTAGTGTGATTATGACTGAAGGTCTATTTTCATAAGTAGGAGAAAAATCTAAGGATTTAAGATTGGGCCTTGTGAATAACCAAAAGAAATCCTAAAGTTTCAAAGGGTAACCATTTCAAAATATGCATATCTATTACTGATATTTGCTGATAAAACTATGTTTAACCTAGTACATTTTATCTAAGTTATGGGTATGATTTTGTGTGACATTTACCTATGCTAAAAAAGCTTTCAAGTGTAAAGTCTTTGGAGTTTACAAAAGTGAGAAGAAAGGGGGAATTTAAAGATGACACTGCAAAGAGGGGACGATGCTTGAAAGTTCTCCCTGAGTTATTTGAGGTGACTGATTACAGCAATGACATTGTATGGTCTGAAGAAGCTCACTCATTAGTAACAGTGCATATGCTTTTTTCCCTTTAAAATCAGTGTACAATGGGGAAGAGAAACTAAATTCACAAAAGCAGCAATTACCTCAAAGCTTTTCTTGTGTCTCTAATGAATTCTCATCCTTTAAACAGATAACTCTGCTGTGTGGAACAGTTACTCTTGTTGAAACTGTGCCTGCTTGAGGGAGCAGGATCCCACTCTGGTGATGTATTCACTGCAGAGGAATGGTACAAATGAGAGCTCTGGGTGCTGTGTCCCTGCTGCTTTTAAGTTCAAGTGTCCGTGCACTTCTGCTTAGCACGTACCACCATGTCAGTCCAATTGGTATGCAGCTGTGGCAGGTCAGGTCAGTTTTAAAGCTGTCAAATTAAAAGGAAGACTTGAGAGCTACTTCAGGACCAAAGTGAGAACGGGCCTTGAATCTTAACATACATCTGGATTCCAAAATGAATAAAAGTTTGGCATTGGCTTTCAACCTTGACAGCCTTAAGATGCTCCTACAGCTAATATGGATGCTTACATGTATCTTACCAGTGCTGATCTCTTTCACCTGCAGAGAAAGAAACCTGCGAAATTCTTTCTTGCCAGATAAAAACTTTTGCTGGAGTCCCAGTAGAAGAAATCATCCCTAATTTCTACCTTTACTTTTGAAGCTGTAAAGGTAAAAAATGATTTGGTGACAGATTCTGACAGCTGGTTATAAAGGAGCAGGCTGTGTTAATTTGCAGTGAGAGGAACAGGGCGTTCTATTTCTTGTGTCAGTGTGGGCAGGGAGTGGGGAGAGGGAAAGGAATGGGAAGAAGGGAATGCTGAGTGCTTTGCCTCACTATAATTTACAGGACATTCTGGTTGCACACTGTTGCTTTTGGAAGAGCAATGATCTCCACATTTAATTAAAATCTTTTTGAATAAAAAAACCCCCACACAGATTAACCTGACAACTTTTCTTCTTGGAAACAGTGCCATTTTCAAAAGGTGAATACAGCATCGTGGACATTGATTTTGTTATTCTCTTAATGCCAGTTATCAACAGATTACAGTGGAGTTTTCTTTCTGACAAATGCATACCTTTCTAAAATTCTGTCATGCCAACAAAGTCCAAAACCTTGTGATAGAAGTTTACCAAAAAGCAAGAGAAGTAAATGGATTGGTTTATTTTGCCCAATATTCAGAAAATGAATGAGGATTGTTGGAGTCAGTCCAGAGGATGATTCTGAATTTGATGGGAAACATCCTAGAAGAAGAAATAATTTTGTGAATACAGTGGTGGAAAAAATACAGAAAGACTGTATTCTAAAAGACTGCTCAGGACTTGTGGAAGATTAGTGGAACCAAGTGTCAGGTGAACGCTCCTGTCTCTAGGGCTGTGAAAGCTTGACCAGGTTTATTTGATTGATAAGCTCAGCCTGCTGACAGTCCTGTCAGAGCCACAGGTTTTAGGAAAATCTATTGTTGGGCTTCTGTCTTGGAGGTACTTCTTATTTACAAGCCTTGCTAACCACCACCACCAAATGATCAACATTTGGCAAATCAGACTCTTCTGCTGTGTTGGAATGATAACTGAAATGAAGTTTTTGATCTTCAGCAGCCTGTTTTCTTTTCCAGGCCATGATGTTCAAAATAGGAAGAGTTGGTCGTTTATTTTCCCCTAAATTGTGCGGTTAACCACTGTGGTGGCTTCAGAGTTAATGCAGAGCAATCTGGAGAAGTACATCATGTTGTTGTGAACAAGTCAGCCTCAGATTCCCGTGGGAGAGCTCTTGCCAGAGCTGTGCCCAGTGCAGAGCAATAGTGTGGGAATTCCCTGTGGTAGCTGGGGGTCTGCATGGCCATTGTTCTTCCAACTCTTGAGATTGTGTGTGCTGGGAACTCCTCTCACAGGAAAATGTAAAAAAAATAAACCACACATCTGAATGCTAGGCAGATATACTTGGGTGAAAGAGTTTTATTTGAAATAACCAGAGAATGTATTGGCTGTTGCATTACGTACGACATCTGTGGCTGCAGGGAGGATCTGAACAAGTCTCTAAGACAGACTGAGACTATTTGAGCTATTACTGAGCTCCAGCACTGTCAGGAGCTTGGGTTTGGAGGAAGTGGTGTGAAAATGCCTATGTATGGTAAAGTCCTGTGGTATAATGCTGTCATCATACCTAAAGAGTCCTACACTTTTCTAGTATACACTGGGATTAAGTAGGTATGCAGGGTTTGTTTGGGTTTTTTGGGGTGGGTGTGTATGGTTGTTGCTTTTAATTACTGTTATTTATTTTCACTCCCCATATGGTTCTGTTACTTTCCTGGCTATTCTGTTTATGTTAACCCACTTATCTCTTTGGTTTCTATAGTCTTTTTGTTTGTCCTGAAAGGTAATACATGGATATTTCTGCTCAAGAAGAACTTAGAATCAAATTATCAGTATACTGAAGAAACAAAAGTATGAAGAAAGGCTATGCAATAAACACTTTCCTTTATCAGTGTGGAAATACCCAGCTTAAATTGCACTGGTCAATAAATAGGTACCTTACTGTTCAGATGACTTACATGACAAACAGAATGAATAGTGTTAGAAGTACAGAAAGAACAGCTTTAAAAAATAATGAAATAATTTAAAAATTTGGGCAGGAGGAATGAGTGCAAACCAAAAGGTATGAGCTGAAGTAGCACCTTTGAACTTGGATCTAAATATTCTCTGAATGAGGCACCAGATCTGGCTGGCTGACTTTTCTTTTATGCTTTGAAGTAGAGTTAGGTCAGCAGCAGGTAGGGGAAATCAGCTTTGTCCTGCAGATATTCAGATTTTCAGGTACCTGTACTAGGATCCAGCAGGAGCAGTAAAAGGCTGAAAACTGGTGGTTAGTCCCCAGGGCTTTGTATTTGAATCATCTTTGTGAAGATGGATCCAGTCCACAGAAGGATAGCTCACATCCATTCCCAACCAGCTGTAGTCACAGTAATATTATTCTTTTCTACTTGAGTTTTTATCAAGCCACTAAAAAAAGCATATATGGAGTTCTTCCCTTGTCTGTGCTGATGGATAGAATGATCTTCAGGGCAGTGAAGCAGATTGGAAATCATATTCTGTGGTTTCAGATGAATGCTAGACCTTTTAGAGACTTCTTTGATCATGTTACTGTGTTTTAAATGAACCATGTTTCACTCATAATCTTCTCTGGAAATACAAAATTGAGCTTTAGATAGAAAGGAACTATGAAATATCAGCGGATATGAAGAGGAAAATAATTAATTTTAGAGAATCTCAGAAGCTGCAAGCAGAGTTTGTCTTTTGACCAAGAGCAAGTGTTAGGCAATAGAGTTCTGAAAGGTTAAATCAGACCAGATAAGTTGTATTGTGCAAAGCCAACTGAATATTGTGAGAACATCAGAAATGTAGTGCTGAGTCAAACCAGTGGGGCCAGGATTGCACACAGCACCCCAGTGCAGGTTTCAGCCTGGGCTGCACTGGGGCAGAGTGCTGCTGGCTGCCTGGTCCTCAGCAGTCTTTTGGGTGATGCCTGGTGATTTGTAGGCTGCCCCTGCACAATGCAGCAAGGATTTCAGGGACTTGTCTGTGATTTCCTCACATCCTGTTTCAAATGATATAGTCAGTCATCTCTAGACAAATAACTTGTGTCCGACCAATTCATGTTGCCTGAAAAGCATCCAGTCTTGTTTTGGAGACATCAAGACTGGAAGAATCTGCTGGCTCTTTGGTATTCAACCAAATAGTTAATTATCTGGATTACTTTTAAAAAGTCTAATTTCTTATATAACTTTATTTGGAGCAGGTTTCAACTTTTTGTTTGTTTGTTTGATGTGTTACTCTGTTTATAATTGCTGTTTTCTTTACATGATATTTAATTTCCAAAACAAAGCAAATATTTTTTTGTTTCTGCCAGTTGTGGAAGAAACTGGTGACTTGTCAGGTCTCTGAACTCATATTTGCTGTGCAGAATTAGCAGCTCACACTCGTGGTACTGGGTCCACATCATAGTGCTTCTAACCAGTAGGAGTATGGATCTCTTGGAATTTTCCTGGAAAGACTCTTTCTCCCCTCTCTGCTAAAGACCTTGTTTTGGGACCATGATAATGTAGCTTTGTGTGCAAATTTTCTCTTAGGGTCACACCAGAGTGGGCAGATTGTGTTCTCCCTCTGTCTTCCCCCTTCCTGTGGCACACAGCACAAGCCTGGTGTCCTCAGGGTGCCCCTGGTGTCCCATGACCCGTTCAAAGGCACATGATAAGCCCCAAAGGAGCCACTCTTTTTAAAAGCTATTTTATACTAATTCTGGGTCTGCTGATGTTTTAAAGACTTTTCTCCAGTTATTAACCTAATTGAAGCATCTAATTTGAATGCATGATTTTTCATTCTTTCTAAACACAGAACAAAAGTAGTTGCTGAGCACTCCTTTGTCACCGTTTTCTTGCCTCTGGGTAGTAAAGAACTGATGATGTTGCTAGAATTATTCATTGTCCTCAGCAACTTTTTTAGCCATTTGTCATAGTACTCACAACATACAGTATTTTCTGCCAATGTTTTAAGCTACCTACAGGTTTAGAAACTTTCCAGGGATTTGTGTAGCTTTCGACTCCCTCTGGTGGTCTGGCAATGGAGCTGGCAAATATTTAACTTGCTGACTGCAACAAGCAACGCGTTTGAATGCATTATGACATGGTATTTTATTTTTACCCTTAAGAAATAGTAAAAATGGTACAGGGCTGGTTTTCTTTTTGAAAAGCAGAGGCCTAATAAAGAGCAAAACTGTTTTATCTTTCTAAAAACACATCATTATTACAGTTTTTAAAATCCAGAATACCATTCTGGACACTACTTTAATAAATAAGTCAAAAGAATAGGAAGGTGTCTTTGCCTCTGAGGTTCAATTTTTCTAGGATGATTTTCTTTTTTGAGTTTAAGCTAGAGATTAAGCTACAATCTGGATCACATCTAGAATTTAGCTGAATTGTGTCTCTAAGTTTTGTTATTGCACAATGGCAGTGCAGGATCCCTCTTCACCTGCTTCCCTACGAGCACTGTTGGACACCAGTTTGAAATAGAGCAGAAAGAGCTTGCTAGGAGAGTAGAACAATGGAACACTCATGATTAGACCCTACCCTGGTTTTCCCCTGAACTTATAAGTAGTCAAAGCACTTACCTGAAATCCTTAGGTCTTTGAACAAGCCTGGAATGTTTTATGTTGACATAATAAACATGAGAAACAGCAAACTATGGTGTTTTTCTTCCCACCTTGCTTCCTATTTCTTACTACACATTAATATAGCATAGCAAATTTACTGGCACCATACCAGTGTGAAAATACAGCTGTGGAGCAATTCACAATTCAGATATAAATACATTTATTCAGCCTTGAAAAACCAGTGGAGTACTTTTTTTTTTTTTTTTTTTTTTTGTGTGTGTAAATATGTGGATTTTTGGTGGAGGGGGTATTTCCAGGCACAGTGTGGCAGGTTTCAAATGTAGTATGAAACACTGAGCTGGAAGAATATGATTTTAGTAGATACTGCCAGTTGAATGACACTGCTGCCCTCACTGGCAGAGCTGCCTCCCATTTCACATGAATGGGCTTGGAAAGGACTTCTTTCAGAGTCTGACTTTTTTTATTTTGCAGCACATTTAGTAATTAAACTTTGGATTCAGACAATCAATACCAATGACTGCTAGCCCCAGATTGTGAATTAACATCAAGGGATTTAATAAAATAGTGAAAAAATCTGTTTGCCTGACTGTACAGGCATACATTCCATTTTCAGTATCAATTGCCAGTTATCTCACAAGTGTAGTATGAACTGAATCACTTTGAAGGCAACAAACTACAAAGTCAAAAGTCCATTGTGAAGAAAGCTTTTCAGGTTCCTAAGATTTCTTGAATTGTTTTATGTATGATTTTAACTTTCAAACATCTGTAAGGGCTTAATGCTTTGCAAAATAATGTACATTTGCAGATGTAACTATTTTGTCTCTAAGAAAATAAACTCATCTAAGTACAAAACCTTGAAATGCTGAAATAATTTGATAAAGTTTATTTCACTTTTTACATGACTGTTTTCCTTGCTGTGAGGCAGGGGTGGCAGTTTTCATGATGGGCTCGTTGTCAGACTGTTGATTTAGTGGATACTGTTCAGCCTCATTTCCCTTCAAACAGCATGTTTATGCTCTCAAAAAGGAGACAAATGTCACTGTGAAATTATTTTCTCAAAGAATTTTCATGTGGTTTGTTCTAAGTTTCATAGAGATTGTGACTTTGGTAGGAATGGAGAACTGTGTAGTTACCTCCTTTCAGCAACGATGTTGCACTAACTGAAAAAGAAAAAGACTTCGGTTCCAGTCAAAGTTTTGCTTCTCTGATGATTATGAGCTGTGCTCTTCACTGTAGAGAAATTAATTATCAGACTAATGAGTTTTGGCCTGAGAATTTTTGCACTTCTCATTTGAGAAAATAGCAGACGGTAGTAGGAGTTGATTATGATTGCCTTAAAATACAAATAATATTTGGATTGGATCACTGATCACTTGCAGTAGGAATATATTTAACATACTAATAGGCATTACAATGTTGATTTGAATTGAAAAGCAAAAGATTGGTAAAATTACCATTTGTGCTGAGAAAAAACTTGTTAATATTTACTTTCTATTTTATTTTACTATGGATGTCAAAAAAAGGACTTATACTGTCATATTTCCCTCAAAAATGATTTCTTTCTCTGATGTATACTATAGGTAGAGAAACAATTTTAATAATCAGCAGTATGACTAGCAGTTTCACACATTTTGGAAAAAACCATCATCCTGCTGGTCAGTGTGCCAAACTAAAACCAGAGTAGTAGTAAACTTGCATATTAAACACTTTTCTTTAAATAGTGAAACAACACTGGCCATTAAGCATTGCTAACCTTTGACACAAGTTGGCTGTTAATCTTGGATTCTTCCCTGCCACCTCGGTGGTGAACAGTATTTACCTAAGAAGCCAAAAATTCAGTTTTGAATAAAAAACCCATTGACCCTGTAAATTTGCTTGCAGGAGGTTTTGAGCATTCTGTTTTCAAAAACTACTTGCATTTATAAAGGCAACATATGAATTGTTTTTTCTGATTCCTTGTTATAGAATGTTTAATATCTCAGGTGAGATTAAAGTGCTACTTTATTTAAGTAAGTTATTTATATTCTCTGTAACTGTAACACTGTCACCAGTTTAAAGGCCCATCACACCTGTTTCTCACAGATCTGTGTGGCTTGCTAGTGCAGAAAGTTGCTTTTCCAGGTTTGTTTTCAGGGTGTGAGAAGTATGAGGGTACCATATCAGGGTGTGTTTTGGGTTTGTGTGGCCAGTTTTGGTAGTGGAGGGGACACTGCAGGAGTGGCTTCTGCAAGAAGCTGCTGAAGCTTCCCTCACATCACAAAGCCAATGCCAGCTGGCTCCAGGATGGACCCTCTGCTGGCCAAGGCTGAGCTCGTCACAGATGGTAGTGAAGCCTCTGTGATAACACATTTGAGAAGGAAAAAAGTTATTGCACAGGTGTAATTGTGGCCAGGAGGAGAGGAGGCAGAATATGTGAGAGGAGCATTGCTGCAGACACCAAGGTCAGGGCCAAAGGAGGGGCAGGAGCTGCTCCAGCCACCAGAGCTGAGATCCCCCTGCAGCCCACGGTGAGGACCATGGAGGTCAACGGGGGTGCAGAGATCCACCTGCAGCCCATGGGGATCCACAGGGGAGCAGAGAT
>JAHLSL010000007.1:13808513-14046080 GCA_025920805.1 Petroica traversi
TTCCCTGTATCTATCGCCTTAATTCTGTGTGAGAAAAAAATATGGGGATAGTGTGTGCCTTCTGGGCTCACTCATCTGCTTGACGTGGACCTGGAGGTATTTTCAGAGAGAAATCAAGTCTGTGAAGACATCTTGGGGTGAATTCTGAGATGATAAGTTAATAGAGAGGATGAGGCATTGCACTGACATCACTGGAAGTTTGTTGTGAAAGCAGTGATAGATTTGCATGTTTAGATGGGGAAGAAAACTGCGTGATTCAGCTCTATAGAAATAGAAATAAAAGAGGAAAAGCCTGACTCAAAGAAGAGAAAAGAATTTAAGAATAAATGGATAGTAGATAACATGTGAGTTGGCCTTAAGAACAGCTGGGTGGTGATCCTGACCCTGTGTTATGCTAACCAAAAAATAAATATGAGTGAAAAGGTGGAAGGTATGTTTAGTTTCAGGACTTGCATCACTGAGTGATAGAGTATGAACTAGTTAGAGATTACTTCAAGCAAAGGCAAATATGTTTTTGCTGTCTAGTTGGGAAGCACAATCTTCATAGTTTCAGGATGTACTTAGGTATTTCAGGCAGGCAGGGAGAGCTAGGCAGGAGATGTTATTGACAATTTGGCTTAAATTTCTCTAAACTGTGTACTTTTTGCCTAGCATATCAGAGAAGATTATGCAATCTGCATTACTTTACACTTTAGTAGTTTTCCTATGAAGGCATCTTCTAGATTCAGTACCAGTCAAAATGTCAAAATACAAATTATTGAAGCATTTCCTGATCTTTAAAACATGGGAAAGTATCATACACAGATTTTGTCTCTTTTTGACAGCACATGAATGATTAAGTCAATGTGCATGACTTCCAAATCTGGCTGACTGAGAACATAAACAGTAAATTAAGTGATCATATGGGACTCTTCTTCTGTATTGGATAACACAGGGAGAGAGTAATTTATTTAATGAAATACCTTCACCTGCTGTGAGAGTGTCTAAAACTGAAGTTTGTGTCCAGATCCAGGGGTACCTAACAGGTTGCAGGCCAAGGTTATCAGCTTGGTAGTGAGAGCATGCAGGAGAGGCAGTGCCTCTGTTCCACTCGTGAAGAGAGATGTGAACTGAAAGGCACTCTGATGCACATCCCTGTTCTTACTTAATCTGAAGCAATTAACTGAAGAAACAGTGCTCTGAACTTTACTGCATCTTCTGTACTGATGTTCAGTTTTTGACTTGGGAATGGATAACAAAAATCTGGTTTGACTGAATGTGTAACAATATGTCATAGGAACGATTTAAAAACATGGGGAAGGGGAAAGGGAAGAGGGTTTTCATTCTGACCATGTATTGGTGTGTAGGGAATTGGCTTCAGCTCTTGAATTCTGGAGTGTTTTAATGGAGGAAACCAACATTGCTAGGAATAGTGTTTATTGCTCTTTAACACAGATAGGAACAAATCCTTTGGGGAACCTCTCGTGTATTCTCTTCAGTCTTGCACTATTGCAAAAGAATATATTGTTATTTTGCTAGGACTCAGTTACAGCTCCTTTTTGAAATTGGGGATTAGACAACAAAAAGTTAAATGGTCCAAGTTGTTATTTGGGCTGTTTTGTTTTAGCAAATTCCCAATTCTTGAAGCTTGCAGCCTAAATAAGGTGAAGGAAAACACAGCAATGACAGCTCCCAGGACAAAGGTCTGTGTGAATACATAAGGCAATAGTATGCACTTCTGGAGAAATGCAGCACTTGAGAGGTGCAGTATTTTGAGTGGACTTGATTATTCTATTGTTTATTCTGTTTAGTTCTGCTGATGGATCCTGTCTACTTTGTGATAAAAGTCTGTGTATAAAACCTGGCAGTGGATCAAATATAAATGACAGTTTTAGGTAGGATTTTGGATGCATAAAAATGACGCTGGAACAAATTTCTGTGTCTGATGGATTGCTTTTGAAAGGCTTTCTGAACTTTAAGAAAAAGAGAGAAGTACTGATGAATTGGTCATTACTTTTGCTATTCTGTATATAACAGTCACAATTTTTATCAGAAAATGTATATTATTTGTCAAGTCTGTGACTTGCATTGCTTTTCACAATGGATAAATAGATAGATGGATGAAATAAGGCTCTTTAACCTGACTCAGATTTGTTAGGCACTTAGCCTGTTTGTATTATATTTCTCTACTTTGGAACTAGGACTCAGCAGCAGTAATGAGATTCATGCCATGTAACACAAATCTTGCTTTGAGCTCTTGCTTCATCAGCATTCTGTTAAAAGATTGGGTTAAAACTGTTATGTGCAGGGTGCTGAGCTGGCCTTGGCTAACAGCACATGCCCACCCAGCTGATCAATCTCTCCTCTTCCTTAGAGGGAAAGGGGCAAAAGGTAGGGTAAGATTGTGGCTTCAAACAAAGACATGGAGATCACTTATTAGTTACTGTTCTGGGCAAAATCGGCTTGATTTGGAGTAATTGAATTTAATTTGTTGTCAGTTAAAATAGAGTCAGGTACTAAGACAGAAAGACAAACATGGAAGTAACACTTTTCTCCCCACTTTTCCCAGGCTGAACTTCACTTCTGCGCCCCAGACTCCTGAACCCCTCCCCATGTGGTGCAGGGACAAGGAGGTCACAGTGGGTGCAAGACAGTTTCTTTCTGCTGCTCCTTCCTTCTCACGATTTTCCTCTGCTCTGCCATAGGCTCCCCACCGACAGCGCTCCTGCTTTGGAGCTGGCTCTCCACTGGCACAGTTCCCTCAGGGCATGTCCACCTGGCTTGGGTTCTCTGGCATGTCCCTTGGGTCCCTTTTCTGGCACGGTGCAGCACCTCTGTCCCTCTCCTTCTCTGACCTTGATGTTGGTTTTTTTGCTGTTTCTCAGTCCTTTTGTTCTCTTTTATTTTGTTTTGTGGCGTTTTCTGCCCTTTCTTGAACACACATTCCCAGAGGTGCTGTCAGTTTTGCTGAGGGGCTCAGCTCTGTCCAGCTGTAGTACTGTTGAAACCAGCTGGGCCTGGAGCAGGGCACCCCTGGACTTCTCCCACCAGATCTACTCCTGCAGCACCTTGCTGGTTATAACCAGTACTGCAGGATTTTCAAAAACTGTAGCAGCTGGCATAGAAATCATCCTGCTGCCCTGAAGGTCACAAAGATGCAGTCCTTGGATAGTCTGTAATCTGTTTGGTGCTGTCCTCAAGTGTTCAGTGTTCACAGCCTGAGTATTGCTTCTGGAATGGAACTGAGAAAAACCCCAAGTTGTTAGAAATAAAATCTTAGAGCAGTTTCACTAATGAAATTTTGTGAGTGTTCCCAACTGGTTTAACTAACTTAAAAAGGTTCCTTCTAAGAAAGTGAACTGAAGAAATTTTCATTGCTTGTTGAATTTTGTCTAGCATTGCAAATGAACAGTATCATGGTCATGACAGTGGATGGTTTGAGTATCTAATTGCTTGCTCACAGAATATTGGAAGAGGTTAAAATACTAAATGCTGAATATCTGAAACCAATCTGAATGTATTTTAAAGTGCTCCCAGAGCTGAGAAACACAATTGGAAGCTAGCAATCACATTGCAAAGCTGATTGCAAGGCCATAATGTATTTTTGATGAAACAGTAGCGTCTCATAGGAAGTGTCTACAATGGACTTGAATGTGAAGGTTGTATCTGTTCAGGGCATTTTCAGGACATCAGTATTCTCTTGTTTTCTTTCCTTCCTTTGGAAACAAAATGAGGAAACCTTAGGTTGGTTCCTTAGCCAGCTGAATGGATAAAATAAAGGATCCATGAATTTCCATGGGTGTTTCCGGCCATTCACTCTTGCAGCAATTGGAATGTGACCTTGCTCGAGTTCAGTGAGATGTATGGCTCTGCCTGGAAAAGCACTGAGGGGGCAAATTTTTATAGTTCAAATGAGGTAGAACGATGTGGTTCTGTAGAAACCTTAGCCAGTGTGAAATATTGCATTACTGTGGGGGGAGAATGCATGCCCAGGAAGTTAATGGATCTATATGCTACCAAGAGCATTGTGACATTGCCATGAAAATAGAACATTACCTACAGATATCAAGTTTGCTCATGGAAATACACCAACATTATAACACAATGCTTTTTTTACCTAATGAATTTCTTACTGCTTTTGCTATCCCATTTTGTTTCATTTGTCTTGTCTGTGGTCTCTTCTCTGACTGCCTTTCCTCTCAATACCTTGTTTCTATAGTCCCCTATCAGGCCTGTCCTTACATTTAGCCAGGCAGAATAATGGAACAGAGAGGAGTTAGGAGCAGAGTAGCAACTCAAAGGATTATGAATTATTTTACATGTCTAATTTGTTTGTGCTGCTTCCTTATCTTGATATAAGTAGGACCTAAAAGTAGAAACATCTTACCAGTTTTCATCTGTTTTTCAGTCTTGTGAAATACAAGACCTCAGATGTATGGTTAAAGCTTATTCTTGGTATAAACAAGGGATCTCTAAACCTCTTAGGACTCATGCCCTACTTAGAAGGTGTTTACCAAGTTTGTTTGTTTTTATACATACAGTTTGTAGTGTGATTTGTATATGCAAAGCTTTCCTAAGAGGTTGAGATCTCTACCAGAAAAGTTTGCAGACCATGTGACATGCCTTTTTGCATGTCCACAAAAGTAGAAGTGAAGGACTGTCTTCATTTGTTATCTTCTTTGTTTTCCTCCTATTGCATTCGCTGTCACTTTTACAGAACAAGCTTACTAAGGACAGGCATATTTCTGAATGAAGAGCAAAGGTGGTGACAGTTCTTAGATGTGTTGTCTTATTTTTGACTGACAGCTTTGTTTTCTTCAGATAGCCAGGGGTGTTAGAGCAGTGTCAGAGATGATGTGGATCGTCTGCTTGTACTCACACTGCGTTGTCATCTGGAATAGAAAGTGCTGGCGTGTGATTTCACAAGCAACCAAGCTGGTCTAACACCTCGCTGCTATCATGTAGAGGAGTCCTTCCTTCCTGCCTTTAATCAAGCTGCTTCTTCTCCATGCAGCTTCTCCTGGTTATGTGTTCCTGGCCTCTCCCTTGTGTTGATGAACACCAGAGATGGGAATTCCTGTGTTGGCCAGCAGAAAACTCTGTGCTTCTTGTTCTGGGGCCCGCAGTGCTGCTGGCGTGCCAAGCTCATTTGCCTCCCACAGGAGTCTGAGTAGTGTAACAGCTGGTGATGAACAGCAGCAGCAGCCAGAGGAGGGCAAAGGTGAGGGGAACTGTGAGGAAGCATGTAGTTGGTCTTAGTGGAATGAACTAAGTATTTTAGATATTTGGAGCTTATAACTGCTTACATTTATAAGGATATTTCTATTTATTATGAATGTAATTATTTTAGAAATTGTATGTCTAGTGTAGTAATGTTGGCTTGATAGTACTTTTGCCTTGTTTAAAAGTTACAAGAAGAAACGGTAGCCAGATTTATCTGTGAATAGGTACTGGTATATATGTATTATAGCTGCTCTCAGTTCCTTTAAACTAACTTCAAGGGTTGAAGGTTAGGATTAAGTTTTCTATAGGGAAATAAATTCATTAGCATAAACTCAATGATCATTGATACCACTTTTGTTTGAGTTTGATTTGCATGGTAGTAAAGGGGGTAGAAGGTACTTAACTGTACCAAATATGAGCCATTCTCCTTCCCTGTCAAATCTGGGCCATTCCTCCTCCCCACTAATCTGTCTTTTTAAGAATAGAATCTTAGAATTTAATGGTTTGCTTCTTCACAGTTTTCTCTGCGCTGAACACTGTTTAATTTGGGCTGATAAAGAGTGACTGAAGATAATAACTTTGTAAAAAGCAAAATGGCAAGGTGTTGAGATAAATTGGAGGAAGTGAGGATGACTAATAGTGTGAGATGAGTAGCCAGACCTTTAATAATTGGAGAGTATTTGATCTCTGCTCCAGGCTGTGGAGGAAGAGTGCTGAATCTGGGCGTTTCTCTGGTGTCAGCAAATGTGTGTCAGAATGCACAGTGGCAATTTTTAGTAGCTGCTCTGATCAGCAATGTTATCAATGGCTCAGGAGTTACTTCAGGAGGTGTTACATGAGGTTCTGCAAGTTCCCACCTCACTGTAATCTCTGTGTGATTGGTATGATTCCATTCAGAATTTGTATGCATAAACTGAAATCCTTTTCTATAATCTCATGTTATCTAGGATTGTAAACTGTGCTTCTTTAACAAAAGGTAGGTGGGAAATCCTATTTATTTCTAGAATCTTGAATGCAGCTCACATAAGACCAACAACTTGGTTTATCTCCATAAAACTTTTGCAAAGGCAACCAAGATATAAAAACACAACAGCTTACAGGTCCTCCCATATTCTTCTGCAGTTAATTATGTGAATGAGTTGTAGCTCATCTTTTAAGTGTGCCTTATCTCAAACTCAGATTTGTGTGGGCTTAGCTTGCAGCTACACTTCTGCTTTTCTTTTTTATTATTTAACTGCAGTCTCTTTACCTTAATGGGTAGAAAATGGTGTGCATTAATGAAGGCTTTAATGGGGCTGCATTAGTGCTGGGTTTAGGGACAGGCAGAAGAGGGGCCTATTGTTTTTAGACCAGCTGGTAGAATAAAAACAAAACAAACAAACAAAACCGCCACAAAAAAACGAGCCCCACTGAAACACCAACCAGCCAATCTGTCAATCTGTCAATCTTCACAATGGTAGTTATGTACCTGAGGCAATTGTCTCTGAGATTGACAGATGCAAGGTACTATCTATCTTGATTATTGGCTTGATTATTTACTCTTCTGATGGTCTTAATATTTCACAGAATTTGGTGAGCTTGAATATAAAAAAAATAGTTTGAAACAATTTTCTGTTCTTAATATGTGTCATCATAAAATAAATTTCAGTAGTAGTGGTACTTTAAAAGGAAATTTGCCTATGCCTAAATAGATTGGAAAGCCTGTAATACTTTTCTTCAAAGCAAGCTTTGGCTGTCAAGCAGGAAAATTGTATAGGTACTATATAGCTGCGCAGTAAAAAGGTGCCATGCTCACCGTGTACTGAAGAGGCATGGAAATGAATGACTGTATATAATTAAAGGTGTCCATGAAATTAAATTTCTTTGAACAGCTGACTCTGCATTTTCTGCTTGTGGTTTTACATGTGTATCATCTGCATCAGTGTGCAGCCTTTCTACCAGTAGTGCTTGTTGGTCTGCACGTGTTCCCTGGATACTTTTCTGCTGTCTCCAGAGACCTGGCTGGACAAGATCCTGGGCAACCTGCCCTAGTTGATCTTGCTTGGATCAGAGGTGTTTGACTAAATGATCTCCAGAGGTCCCTTCCAACCTCAGCCATCCTCTGCTGTGAATTCTTGCTGCCAAGTGGTCAGTGATGGAATCATAAGTGCCATCTGTATATCTGTATATTGTTTTTCTTGTTTTTAATGTAAACCTTGTAGAAATCTAAGAATATTTTTAGCATACATCTTAATTTAAGTAGCTTCTGATACAGAGTTACTGAGTGCTGGGCACAAAGTTGAATAAGCTTAATAGCTGGAGACTTGTACTGATATTCCTCTGCGAGCCAATGCTCTTAATCGCTGTTTGATACATTGTGTACAAAGCAAATGTCTTTGCTTTAATTGCATGGTCTACTTCTTCCTGGGTACAAAACGTGTCTCATGCTTTTTCTGTCAGATGAATATGAAATCACTTCTGGATACAGGATTTCCAGATCCTCCTCTGGAAGAAAGCTCAATTTTTAAATGGCCTCCTTAATAAATGTTCTGTGGGAGGCTACGTGTTTTTTCTTGTTTTCAGCTATTTTACAGAAACCTCATCCTGAATTCTTTGTTTGGATACTATTCAGAGCATTTGACCTCTTTGGGATCCTTGATAAAATCCCTTGGTAGCATGGAGCCCTTCAAGTACTCTGAGCCTTCAGTTTTACATTTAGAGAGAGTAAGAGTTTTAGGGATTGAGTAGGAATAGTTTCTTTTCTTAGTCCTAAACTAGTTTCCCTCTGGGAAGGCTTGAAGCACCAGAAAGGATTTTACAAAGCAAATCTCGACTTCCTGGAATTCCACACATCATTGTACAGTCCCATTGGGATCCTAGAAATCTCATGCTTGTCCTCTTTACCCCTTGTCCCTTTCCTACCCTGATTTTTTTTTTAATAGTCCTGAGTTACGACTTGAGTTTTTCCATTTTTTTTTTCTTTCTGGACTCCAGGACAGAGCAATCAAAGCAGCAGCATCTTCTATTCTTACAACTCCATGTTTCATCTAATTAATCTCACCTCATGCAGTGTCTTCATCTGGAACTAATGATAACCATGATCTTTAGACTTTAATACATTTGGACAGTTGTGCTTTTTAAGAGTCTAAAGTAAGTTACCTGAAATATTGAAGACTTCAGTGAAGAGTAGGTGAAATAATAGTACAAGTGTTATAACATGCTTCTAGATTTATCTGCTTGCTTACAAGGAAAGATTCAAGTTTGTTTAGCCAGTCAGATTCTGTAGGTATTTTGCTCTGTATTTCCTCTTCCTAAATACGTCCTATTCAAATTCAGATCCCCAAGGCCTGAGTCTGACGTTGAGCCTCTTTGCTTAAATCATTGTGGTAGGAGGTTTTGTCCTAATTATGCACTTTTTTCTTGCAGCTGTGTAATTCAGAGGAAAGGGAAATGAAATACTAAAAATATTTATTCTGATCTATGCCATTTGGCATATAAGGAGGAAAGAGTGTTTTTCTTCATTCTCTTTCTTGCTGTAGATGTTGAGCTGTTGAGGGTGGCTCCATAAATAACATGTAACTATTGTTGTTAGCACAGGATCATGTGTATTCTTGCCAGTGTATCACAGCAGCATGATCTGGAGGTTTCATTGCTGAGAAACATCTGGTGCCCAGAGACTTGATAAAAGGAGCAGGGTGGTTGATAATTGTTGCCATAGTTGTGATAGCAGTCGTTATCAAAAAGGTGTGTTTCTGTTACACCTTCCAAGTATTTCCTTCTGAAAAAAAAGGAATTATCAGACCCTTTAAAGTTTTTCTGAATTAGTATTAGGAACACTTCAGAAACCACATATGTAGTAGTCATTATCCAGACAAACTTCAGTATTTTGCATTGGTTTTTATCTGAGACTGTTGAACCACACAGGAAAAGTAATACTTTACCAAAGCAGTTTTTTTGGTGCCCCACAGAACAATAGAGAGCAAGCAGCTTCATTAGTTCTACTGAGACCACGTCATCATTCACTATGAACCTATTTTGGTGTACTCTGGATTTGAATAAACTTTTGAAGTCACTTCTTGGAATAGGCAAGAGAGAGCTCCTAATCTGTATTCAGCTAGCCTATTTTTTTTTTTAACTGTATGCTATGTTGCCATTCATTTCTTTCTCTCTTCTCCCTAACCTGACTTTTAGAAAGGAATTTAGAGCTTGGTATTCCTCTCACTCAGCCTGCTAACAACCCCTGGGTTCTTCAACAAGTGCCTGCAGGTTGTGGCAGCATTCATCAGAAAGATGACTTTAGCATGCATTTTAGCATGTGATTCCGTGGATGGTTCAAGATAGACCATGGTTTTAACCTAAGTAAGTATTAGTATTGTAAGAAATCTTCATCATTCTTTACCAAGGATAAATGAAGAAGTGAAGATTAATCCTCTATTTTGATTCTCTTTTTCTGTGAGTAACTGCTTCAGATCCTGATACTGTGGTGAAGAATTTGCTTCAAAAAAGAGATACTAATAATAAAGTAGCAAAGCGGCTTTCATTGTGATATTTTTAGAGATTGTTTTACAAAGACACGTCATCGTGTGTTTTTTCAGATCCCCTGTTTATGCCAGCCTATATTCTTATTTTGAAGATGATTAATATTGATCCATATAGCAAAGAGGGATAACCATGTCTACACAAGGCTCTTCTCAAGCCATTTTGTACAAATGTCTAAGCTTTCTCTAAGCGGAAGGAAAGCAGCTTGCATGAAGTGTCTGTGGTTTTTGTTTTTGTTTTGAGTGCCAAGAGAAGTGGGCCTTTCACCTAAAGCATCTTGGAGTTTGTCTTGGAGTTCCAAGGCTCAGAGTTGTCATTGATTATAGGGAGGACATCCTATTAGTCAGGTGGATTGTTTCAGGGATACTGTGATCTTGCAGAGACAGATTGGCAAGTTAGGCTGTTCTTCTCTAAAATGGTTCTGCAATGCAGTTGTGATATAGGTAATCAAATATCCCCTAAATCTGCCAAGTGATTGTTGTTGATGAATTCGTCAGCAGAGAAATAGATGAATAAGAGGGAGTCTTCCATTTAATTAAGAATTTTATACTGGACCATTACTGTGTCAATTTTCTTGAAGTTGGATATTGGTTTTCATGGTATTGGAGTGGTTTTTGAAGGGTTTTTCTGCTGAAACACCTTTTTAGACTGGCTGAAGGAACACTAAACTTTAAGGTATCAACTTCACGAAGTTCAATTCTGTCTCTATGAAGTGTGTCATAGAAGAATATCCTCTAGATCACTCATATTGTGCTGGAAGAAAAAGAAAAGCAATTTCTTCTTGAGCAGTCTTGTATTATTTCAGGATGTCTTAAAGGATAGCTATAACTAATGAAAAACTCTGCTAGAACTATGGCTTCATAAATAGTTCCCTTCAGAAATGTCCATGTATTGGGATTTTGTTACAAGCACTGTTGAATGTAATTTTTACTGGCACAGGATGCTTGACACGCAAAAAGCCAATGCTTTGTTAATAAAGTACAGCTCAGTAATAATTTGATTTAAAAGTTTCTTGCCAATATCTGGCCCTGATTGACTGACTTAGCAGTTGAGTGACTCAGTAAATAAGGAAATTCTGCTTTGCAGTGGCTTTTATGGTTTGCAGTCTGTGACCTGTTGTTTTCAAGTGTTCGTCATCAGCAGCTGCACCAGCAGCACTTCTGTGGTGAAAGCCAGGCTGACAGTGGCTCTCTCTCTCATGGTGCTGTGTCTCATGATCCACAGCAGTGGTTCAGCAAAAGGCTGAGTTGTGCTGGGTATAACTGACCTAGAAGAGCAGCTTTTGTTTTGCTGCTCGGTCAGATCTGTGTGTAAGTTGCAGCTGCTGTTTTCTCCTCTCCCACCTTTCCTCTGAAGGAAGTACAGGCAGTAATGTTGCTGCACTGTGACCATCACCATACTGTGTGGGTCATTAGCTTCTCTGACTTGCATCAATGATGGGAACAAAATACCTGGTCCTGTAGACTACTTTGATTCTCACCTTAAGGTGCCTGGATAGTTTCAGAGTATGTGCCAGCTTGAATTTCAGGCTTTGTTCTTGCTTGTGTCCTGTCCTTAGAAATACCAAATTTCTAGAGTTTTCAAGTCATTATCAGAGAGGTGAAACTTAGAATGAAGGGGGGAGGATGACAGAGGGAAGGAAGAGTGATGATAAATTAAATTTTCCAGAGGGGGCTTCTTGTTTCTCTCCTCATACTTTCCTCAATGTGAGGAATTCTGCTGTGTATAAGAGAACAATCTTACAGGCTTTCTGTAGGGTGCTAGATCTGTGTCTATCCATCCCTTGTTCTATTGTGGCCCCACAACTGGGTGAGAATTGGGTCTCCTAAAGCTGTTTGTCCTCTTTCCGTGGTGCAGCTGATATGGCTACGCTTTGCTCCTGCATGTGCCAGTGCTGTTGTTTGCTTACAGTACAGGCAAAGTGATTATTTTCCGCATTAGAAATAGAAATTATTTCAGCACTTTGTTTTACAAATCCTCATGCCTCAAGGTATGCATTTTCTTACCTAGCAATGAAAGACTTATTTTCTTCTTCTTTGGTGCCTGACCTGTTCTTTGGCTCATCTGTTGTAAGAATCCAAACTAGTTTCACATACTTCCTTGACAATTTTGCAGTTTATTTAAACAAAACGTATCTGTCAGCTGGTGCTGTTGTGCAGCTGTTCTTGCCTCAACAGTACAGTTGTTTCCTCTTTCTCCACAGAGATAGATCTACTGTAGTTAACTTAATTAAAGAAATGCTTGTTACAAGAGTGTGGACCAGAACAATTTTTGAGACCTACTTGAAGCGGTGTGCATGAGAGGGAAAAATGCCTGTGCTGCTTTCTTCTTTGGCACTTCTGAAGTTCTGCTATTTGAAGTGTTAAAGAATGTCAATGATAAATAAACCTCGCTCTTTTCATTGTAAACAGCCTTGGTGGTATTTCAGCTCCTGAACCAAAGCACTTGTTTTGAAGTGTCATTTAGATTCCTTGCTATGTTTGACAATCTTGTTTCCTCAACCTCCTTTGGAAATGGAGCTTGCTCAGCGAAGCATTAAACTGAATAAAAGGAAAGAGGAATGTTACTTGTTAAAGAAAGTACTTTGATTTCAATGAGTACAGTTCAGAGAGAAAGTATCAACTTGCACATCCCTTAAAAATAAAGTAACCAGTTTGACCCTTTTTTATAGTTGCCACTCAGCTTTAAAAATACAATTAACAACATTAATCTTTATTGTTCTTCTCCCAAGTGGGACATAACCATGCTGGCCTAAAGTATTATTTTCAAGGCCCACTCTTGTTTGTTAATCCCCTTTCTAAAGAGGCTCATAAACAAAAATTGTTCACTCAGAAGAGACTCTGGAGTCTTCTGAATATTATGAGTAAAATACCTGTCCTGAAAGGACCCCTGAGTGACCAAGTCTTTGAAAGGCAGTTAATTGCATACAGTGAAGTTCAGTTTTGTAAGTTTGGAGTGGGCCTCTGATCACTGAGAGTCTTTCACACAGTTAAACTCATGTTAACTCTGTGAACAAAACTAACTTGCCTTGAATTGGTATAGAAAGTCAGGTGTCTTTTCTGTGCAAGCAGTTCAAACTCTTTGAGTTTAGACAGATGGAATCAGAGAGGTGGAATAATTGCAGAAAGTACAGTCCTACAGAGTGTTATGCTAAAGCTGTCTTTGGTCACTTTAGTTTCTTGTTTAGTTTGCAGCTTGAAACTGAAGTTACACAGCTGGTTTTTATCACAGCATTTTTTTCACAGGTAGCATTTTTATCAATTATGCTATATTTTCTGTTGAAGGAAAAGAAAGAATATGCAGAAAACAGACTTCAACAAAATAGATGCTGAGTATCTTTGAAAATGAAAAAAAAACCATTGTAGCGTATTTGGTTTCTTGGAAAATTTACTTCATTTCAATTACAATTGTCTGTACCATTTGTGCTTTTTAATATATGTATCAGAGCTTGCATAAAATATGTTGATACTGATGAAAATAACTCTATTTGATGGAAAGGTCTCATGAAATGAAGCATTTATGCCCTACTGTGTTGGGCAAAGGGGAATGCAACTCTGATACCCTGGTGAGTTGTGTCAGAGTGGGAAAGAACTGACCAAGGCCATTGCAAGGATGCTCATTTTTTTGATGGCTCTTGGGATGGAGGGGGAATTCTTGGTGACTGGATAAAGGTACATATGGCAAGGAGGGTCCAGGGACTGGAGGTTGATCAGCCTAACCTTAGGCCCTGAGAAGATTAGGAAGTGTCCTGGCAGGATAAGGAGGTGATTGGGGTCAGCCGACATGGGTTTATCAAGGACAAACCAACCAGACAGCTTTTGATAAGTGATTGACTGCATGGATGGAAACAGTGATTGGAGGCAATGGGCAAAAATTGCAGCAAGGGAAATGTTAAGTGGATAACAAGCTAAAAATTTCTAGAAGAACAGTCAAATGCTGTACAGTGTCATCTGGAGGGGTTTTGTAATGTGGAGGGGTGGAAATGCTCAAAACTGTGTATCATCCTGTGCCTTCCCTAATATTGAATTATGTGTTTTATTTCTTTTTCTTCCCTTAGTACATTAAAATATCTTTTAGTTTTCATTTTGCTGAACAGACTACAATGAAAGAATGGCAAAACTAGAGTAAATTGCTTCAAACAAGCCTATATGGCTATGTGGGGAGCAGTCTGGGATTTCTGGCTGGGCCCTTTCCTGGGGAATGCAGCTGGCAGTGACTGTTGGAGCTGTGGCTGCTGCTGCTGCAAGTGCTGGAGCATTGGAGGCTGTGGACAAGGGAATTCACAGCCTGGTGCTGGTCCCTCCAGGTGCTTATGCTGACAACACCTTTCCCTGCTTTTTGCTGTGTTCTCATATAATGTGCTATCCTTGCTTGTTTTCTAGACACAGAAGAGATTCTGTAAGCCATATTAAGTCATAAATGTTCTCAGTCCTCACAGGCTCACTTGTTCCCTGCTGCAGCTAACAATAGGTTTCTCATGCAGTACCAAAATATTTCTAATTTACCATAGAACCTTCTCATTGTAGTTCTGTTCATTGTTTACAAGACATGACTTGGTCTTTTCCAGTCCCAGAAGGGTGATGATTTTACAGCACTCTTCTGAACAGAGGAAAAACTCCACACATTTCAGGAAAAGAAGTTTACTGGTCCTGGATAAGGGTGAGGTAGAGCATTACCAGTTTCTTGAATTTTGGAAGTGTGCTGGGTGCAGCTTTGCTAGGCAGCCTGGTATTACCTTGTACCTTCAGGTCTGAGAAGTGGTGATAAGCCCTAAGAAATGGGGAGAGGGATGAGAGTTGGACTGTCATACTGAAGGCTTGGGATGTCTGGAGCCTTTCAAAGGTCAGAGGGAGATCTACAGAGAAGATGTGGATGGTGATCACAGACATAATGAGGGACTTGTAATGTGAAATAGATAAATTAATCCAATATCAGTATTCATATTTGAAACCAGTTTTTTGGTGAAGTGTACATCAGACATGTATCTTATGCTGTTCAGGAAGCTACATAAAGCTTTAGAATCAAGTGCTGCTTTTTGAGGAGGAAGGAGAGAATACTGACTTGAGGATAATGTTTTAATTCTTTTTATCTTAGAACATAGAAGACTTGATTCTACAGTGAATCAGGCAGGGAAAAGATAAATTGAAAAGTAAAACAAAGTATCATATGACGTGAGATAAACCTGAATACTTAATGTTGTGTTTGTTTTGGTTAGTTTGTGTTTAAAATTCAGGCGATGTTTGTGAAATAAAATTTTTTCTAATACTTCCTGTGTTTGTTATTTTTGCAGATGACATGGCAGAGCTTCTTCTCGGGGAGTCCAAACTAGAACTATTTTTGAAGGAAAATACTCTTAAACACAGTAATAGTCCACGGGGCCCCCAGCCAAAGCTGACTGAGGTCAGGAAACATCTCACGGCAGCACTTGATAGGGGAAATCTCAAGGTATGTAAGATAGCCTGAGCAAGAATTGAAAAGTTGAAATTGACTGAAGTATTGAGGAAAGGTTACTTAAATCATATTTGCAGGTTCTGAAAGTGAGATTAATACAGAGAGCATTTTCTGTCAGAACTTTCCAATGTTCATAACTATTCTGGTCTTTCTTTTACTACATCAGCTTACCTCTTCTGTACTCAACATCCATCTTTTCAGACATTGAAAGAAGCTTTATTTTACAGTAATCTATAACATTTTGTTTTCTGGGGCTTCTGGGAGTATTAATTTCTCTTTCTTTTCTCTCTTCATTTGTCCATTAATTCTTTTTTTTCAAGACATTTCTTCTGCCTGGATACTTTGAAATGGTGTGAATTAAATATGTATGCTGTGGAACATATATCATTAAGTTTTGATGCTATGTTATTTTCAACCGTGCTTGTGGTGTTAGAAAAAGAAGTCATTGGAGGAGTTGTAATGAAAGGCTGCCTTGAAATAGTTTTATCACCTGGCAAAGCTGGTTTTCAGCTGAGAGGCATTTCTGGTGTGTAAATAGGTATGTGAATGAATGAGTGGTAATGCTTTTCAGTAGCTTGCTGGAATGAGATTTAGTGAGTTTCCCCCTACTTCAAGCTTCTCAAACATTACACAAGACAGGATTTTGTTCATTAGTTGCTCTGTTATAAGAAATATTCTGGGTGTGACAGAAAACATACCTAATGATTACCAGAAAGAATTAGGTGTGTTTTCTCAGGGAAAACCCTTTCTTATTTCTCTTCCTTCTAGCCAGAATTCCTACAAGAAGCTAACCTAATAATGGCCAAATTAAACTATGTGGAAGGTGATTACAAAGAAGCTCTGAACACATATGCCAGAGTTGGTGTGGATGACTTGCAGCTCACTGCAGTGCCACCCTATCGGCTGCGGATGATTGCTGAAGCATATTCTACAAAAGGTAAGACTGCTCTTTCTAGTATCAGAGTGTGGAAATAGTTTTTAAAAAATTAATTTATATCTTGTCCAAAGATTAAGAATTTTTTAATGTGAATGTCATCTGCACAGTAGTGGAGTGCCATATTTGTGGATAAAATAAGAGGATGGTTTGGTTCCTTTAAATTATTCAGAGTTTGTTGACAAGGTTGACAAGACTTTTCCTCAATTAATATTCTAACTGTGCTATCACCTGATCAAACTTTTTGAGTATGTGTATTTGAAAGTCCTTTTATATATAAAGGTCACAGTAACTGTGGCTAAATACTAAAAGTGTTATCACTGCTGCTGAAAGTCAAGGGTTACAAAATGCAGTGCAGTTTTGTGGTGGCTGTAGACAGAGTGGGGAACTTTGATTCACAGTGATGCCTTTTACTGAATGTGAAAATGCTCAACCTAAGCTAGGTTGCATAGCAAAATTGCCATTTAATTGAGCAGAGTATTAATAACATGATAACTGACTTAAAGCAATGCATCACTTGTGCAGTTTTAGTTTTGAATTTTTCTTGTATGAATTTAAAAAAAAATTTCAGAAAGTGAAGGTAATTAAAAAGCATTTTCTTCTTTACTTCTCTAGTGTAGTGACAATTGTAATGCCGAGCTTGTGTCTTAAGGTGGCAGTGCCACTTCAGTTTAGAGAGCTGCAATAGACTCAGGGCTGGTCAGTGTGTTGGGAAAATGGCAGTCTGTGTGCCAGGGGTTTGTTAGAACTGACTGAGTGAAGTGTTTGCTTTGGTTTGTTGTGTTTAAGCGTGGGTTTGGTTGCATATGTACTTTTTGTTATGGCAAGAGGTGTGTCAAAGGCAGCAAACAATTCAGAGACACTTCAGTAGCTTTGACAACTGATCAAGGATTGTTTCTAACGTTACTCTTGGAACAGAGTGACTGTTTTCCACCAACACAGCCCTCCAGTAAATGTTAGACAAGCATGAATCATGTCCTATAGAGATGTCAAGGAAATAAGGGAACTAACTGGTAGCAGAGACAGAGGATTCTTCATAAGTCTGGTCGCTATTTAGATTAAAGTGGGAAGTGGAAATATAGAGGGGAATATGATGTAAACCTGCCCAGTTTTCTCAAACAGCATCTCTGTGGGCTTTTGGGCAGTGTCTGGATAGGGTACACTTCCACTCAGGGTTGTTGATTTTGGCTGTTCATTTTGTTTTGTTTTTTAAATCCATGAGGATGTCTGTTGAATTTGTCATATTCTTTCCATGGACTCGATCAACTTTAAATACCTAAATTTGTTTTTATCCCTCGGAATTTAATTGAATTTTTTCCCAGAGCTAAACTCTTCTGACTCTATTTTATTTGGCCTCATAAGGATATAAAACAGTTGAAGCCATAGTGGCATTAATTTTGCAGAAAGTATTAGTGTTATTAATTTTACTTAATTTAAATATAATGTATTAAAAATAGAAAAACAGGTATCTTTTCTACTCTAGAATATTTTGTATATTCAGAATTGTTTTTTTTAAAAAAGAGAACAGAAAACCAGCATATCTTCTGATTAGATGTGTGGTTTTTTTCCTTCTGATTTCAAATTTTATTCTTAAAACATTGAAATCTGCCATATGAGACCTGATTTATCTTGATGGGACATCATTGCTTTGGTCACTCCTATTGGGTGTCAGGCTACCAGTTTACCTGAGCAAACTGTTGGGCCTTTTTTGTTGTTTTGTTGATATTCAGGAACATCTTTTTTTGCTATTGTGTTTCCAGTTTGAATGAAATTGTAGGATGGTTTGAGTTGAAAGGGACCTTAAAGATCATCTCATTCCAAGTGCCCTGCCATGGGCAGGGACACCTTCCACTAGAGCAGGTTGTTCAAAGCCCCATCCAACCTGGCCATGAACACTCCCAGGGATGGGGCATCCACAGCTCCTCTGGCCAGCCTGTTCCAATGTCTCACCACCCTCACAGTAGACAATTTCTTCCTTACAGCTGATCTAAACCTGCCCCCCTTTCAGTTTAAAGCCTTTATCCATTGTCCTATCCCTACATGCTCCTGTAGAATGTCCCTCTCCAGCTTTCTTATAGGCCCATTTGGGTACAAGAGGGTGATTAAAGATCTGCCTAGAGCCTTCTCCAGGCTGAGTAACCCCAACTCTCTCAGAAAATAAAAAAAAATCTAATTTGCCTTCTTCTCATGGTAGAGGATTGCAAGAATACAGTCTTCTGTGTTCTGGAATGAAGGTAGAAAGCACAGAGCACTCTTAAATTTCGTGTTCAAAGTCTGGACAGGTCTAGAGTAGCTGATAACTAAATAGCATGTGCTTCTACCCAGTAGTGTACATTTAATTTTCACTCTCTTCACTCTTTCTAGTGGATGTTTTTCTTTCTCCTTTTAAGAGTGAGCTGTAAACTTTGCAATCTGAATTCAGAGTCTATTCAGAGGTGACTGAGGCTTGTAGGTATTACCCAACTAAATACAAGTTATTCTTACAGAGATTTTGTGCTTCACTGGGATTTGTATTTCTCCTCATATGTTCAGGGATAACTGGATGATATAAAGATAAAACTCTTCAGAGTATTTAGATTTTCTTTCTTTGGCAGTCATAGCACCATGTTATTAAGCAGTGAGGGACTGTCCATGCCTGTTTGCAAGCATTGGCACCATTTAATGCTGCAGCATGCAGAGGCAGTGAAAGTTACCTGCTGAAATTTGCCCATTTCAGTCCAGTCCCAGTGGATTTGCAGTCTTGTTTACTATTGTGAGTGGTCCAATGCTGATGTTCTTACCACTGGAAAAGGTGGAGGGCAGATAACAATGGTAGTTTTTAATTGCCTTAATTTCTTTCCATTATTTAAGGCGGGACCACCTCCATGTTTTACTTTTTTACTGTAAGGCTTTATACTGTAACCTCAGAGGGGATAGATTGAGAGGGATGCATGAGTTACAGGTTCCTTCTTCTCCAGTTGTTACAGGGTTCTTACATGAGCATGTTGCACTGTAACCATAGACAAGTCCCCAGCTCTCAGCAGACCCTTGGAAATGACCTGCTTTCCAGATGGCTCATCTTACTCTTGCACGTGGAACATACAAAGCATGTCCCTCTGTTCTTCACAGTGAAGGAAGGGTCTGGATGTGTGTATGGATGCAACAAAGTACAAAGTGGATTCAGGATCAGCTTCAAGCTAAATTCTGCCTGAGTTTTATCTACTGATAGCTAAAAAGAAGGGAAGAGAAACAGCAGTAGTGACAGTGTTGGGGAGAAAAAATGGAATTGGAACAGGGAAGGGAAATCCACAGAACTAGGCCATCTGCTGCCTGTGGTGCACTCATGAAGAGGGTCCTCATGTTTTTATTACATAAATGAGTTAAATGCTTATGGATGCATCTTCAGAAGAATTCTTTTAATTCTTTATGCTGCTTATAGCTTTATTTGAGGACAGCATATTTAGAAGACTATATATGAGAAGAGGCATAATATGGGATGATAGTAAGTTAAGCCAAGGATTCAAAGACTCTCAAACCCAGCAAGGAAGATTAAATAATTGTTATTATTTTCTGGGAAATATCTAGTTAGTGAAATTCTGCTTCAGCTCTTCCAAAGAAAGTTTCTTGCTAGATTTGTCAAAATGCAACATTTTAAAATTTCAACAAAATTTTAAGAAGATCCTATCACCTTGCCTTTTGAAATATTTTCTGTTTCCATTACACTGGCTCTTTGCCAGCCTCTGATGAATGGGGAATCACAAGGTCTCAGTGCCCAAGAAGTGCTGGAAACTGGTTCCTTTCTATTCCTTTCTCCTCCCAGGGAAAGTGTTCAAAATTGTTAGTGTGGTGATAAAGGCATGGCTGTATTTTATCAGACTGAATAGCTCATGGACAAATTGTTTGGTTTAATTTTTTCCTGGCTTCTGGCGACAAAAATAATTCCTAGTAGTTATGTCTTGTGCTTTGTTCTGACTCAAAGAAGGTGTAGGATGAGCTGATGAGAAGCTACCTGCTGCTGTGTCCATTAAAACAACAGGGAGCAGACCAACCATGTGAATGCATGAGGTAAAGCCTCAGAAACTTGGTTTGTATCATTCCAGTATTTTCCTGTCTTTCTTCACACTTTTCCTCAAATTCACATGTTAAAAACAGAGTTGTAGAAGAAGGTGATTTTCTCTTATGTGATTAGCTTCAGGACTAGCATACTTTTTTGACCTTACACCGATGTTTTTGTGTGTGTGCCCACGGAATGCAGTTCTGATTACATCTAGTGTTTTCTTTAAGGAAGGAGCTGATTTTGATGCTGTGCTTCTGAGTAATGATTTGTATGGGTATGTAGAAGGTGTTGTGTGGGATAGAGTGTTAATGAAATCATAGTTTTTTGTATTAAATACATAATTTTTTAAAATTTAAAAACTTACTTGAAGATATTCAATGGGACATTTTTAAAATATAGTATAAAACATAAATTGAGAAGATGAAGCTTTTCAAATCAATGGATCATTAAATATTTGCAAAAACATGAAAATATTTATTTGGATCTGTTGGTTAGCTTTTCTCCATCTGCTTGTAAATTCATTTGACACATAAGCAGAGGAGAAGCATCCAATAAAACAATTTTCTGTAGCAAAATGCCTGTGGTTGGAGTTGCCAGCTTGTTTCAAGAGGGTGTGATGAGGGAGAGAAAAATAGGCGTAAAAGAATGACATTACTGTGGAGACGGGCAGGTTTGCATGACTGGTGTGGCAAATGTGTTAGCCTGAGAGCAGATGTATGAAATTGCTGGAGCTTGCTCCCTGAAGTTGTTGCCTCTTGGTCACAGGAGCAAGTCATACCTTTAATATGAAATTTTAAGGAGCAGTACAGAAAAAAGAAAGGTGTTTTTTTTTTTTTCCTTCTGCCACAAATATAACTTGGATATCAGTACTGGTTATTAGGGATGTCTTATGCGGATTGAGCAAAGCTAAGAAATGAGGCTGGGCAGGGGGAGGAGAAGAAAAGACAATCTTGAGATTGTGGTGACAAGTCTTGGCTCAAAATAAGATGTAGAGGTATTTTTCACATTTCTGGCTGTATCAAATACTTGATATTTAAGAATCCTCATAGGCAAGACTACTTTCTGATAGGTAGGGAAGGTTCCCTTGTTCAAAAGGTTATCTCTTCAGAGTCTATTTGTTTACTTTCTTCACTAGATCAGTTTAATTGGCAGTGCTCAGTTCTGAGATTGAGGAGGATCTTAAACTCACAAAGAATTGAAATAAGACAAGGTATGAACCCATGAAGAAGTAAATAGTGTGTATGTCTTTTTCTTTTCATATTAAGCTGGTGGTACTCGCTCCAACTTTTCCTACTTCCTTCTCTTACAAGACCAGTCAGGAAAAAAAAAAATGCTGTTGCTATATAGAAGCATGTATTTATAATCCATTTTAATATTGGCTGAAGCTAATAATCCCCTAGGGTTGTGGCCTCTGGGAACAAAACAATTAAGTTTCTGCAACTTTTCAGCAGTATATGAATGAGGTAATATACTGGAAAGCACACATAGGCATTATTCAAATACTGTGCAGGCAGTATCTCCTATGTTTTAAGCAATTTTGTTTGCTTATGGAAGCAGAGATGAAATACATGCAGAGTGGGATATTGAGGTGTTATTTTGGGGAGGAGCAACTTGTCAGGAGCTCTGAAACAGCAAGTATTTGTTTAACTAGGAAATAAACTTACTGAAATTTTAGGTAACATAATTCTGATACTGCTGCCTAAGTCAAAAGACATTATTGAAAAAGGGAATTTATAATATGTGGCATTATAAATTAGTGACCCTTTAAAAAAAATGCTTATAGAGGAACATAGCAATTTACAAGTCTGACATTTCTTAAAGTGTGCAACTTTGTAAACTTGATTTTGGTGAAGAAAATGTGTTTATAATTAACACAGTGTATATAGATTCATAGACTACTTCAGGTATCTGTCAAGATGATTGTGTGATGAATAACAGTAATGAATTCTTGTTAAGTGTGCGAGGGATGTTGTTTTATAAGTCAGATTGTGACATTACAGAATTTTAGCCTTATTGCTGCAGGTCATTTTCCATTTTTATTGCCTACATCTTTGTTTGAATAACTGTGTTTACATTTAGATGATGTATGTTGAGAAAGGTGAGACTGTCTTTACTGCTGCTGACCCATATTCAAATTTAATGTTGCATTTACCAAGTTAAATGATTGGCTATTAATTAGTTCTGTTTACAGAAACATGGAAATACTCATTAGGTTCAGTGGCAGTGTCAGGGGCATGTGGGTTGCTGCTTTGCAGTTAGGAAAAGATGCTGCACTTAACTTTAATCATATGCAATTGTAATGGGATCTTGTGCACTGCTAGCCTGTGTCAGCAGACACCAAGCAACTTCATGGAAGAATGCTAAATGAAAGCTGCTTTAGTAATTATGCTGGGATCTCTAGACTCATTAGGCAATGGGTCAAGAACTCAGGTTCCTCCCCTCCTCCTGTCTTGCTGTGCAAATGTTGCAGACTGTCTGAGCATTCTGCAGACCACGGCTGGAAGGCCTGTGCCATAGGGAGTTCAAATTTTCTTCATTAAAGCTTTTCTTTCCCCAAACTACATTTATGATATTTATGATGTTTGCTCTGCCGGAGCAGGGACTGGGAGGACCCCGGGCATTTGTCCTGCTTTCCTCAGTGCTGCTTTTAGCTGTCTTGTTTGAAAACCAGACTGAATGAGAATATTATGTTTCTTATTAAAATAGAATTCTTTAGGACTTGAGGAGTTTGGTGGTGTCACATTCTTAGTTTCTGCCAAATCTTTAGAATTTCTTCGGAATCCTTCCTTTGGCAGAGTGAAGAGAGATTAAAAATGTTGGGCTCCAGTTAAAAAGTAGTGATTCTGGCCTTTTTTTCTCATGCTACGGGAAGAACGTGTGTCACAGTGGAGCTTTGTCTTTTTCCCTTGGAGGTGCTCGTAGGAGCACTGGTGACACTTTGGAACAGATCAGTGTAAATTCCACAGTTAAATGATTTCCTTTTCCCTGTGCAAATAGCTCCCTTGGTGCCCGTTCCATATACCCGTGTGCAGCATCTCTGCTTTGGGGGAGGGTTCAGCAGAGAGATGTTCACTCATTCCAGAATGTGCAACAATAACCAGTCCTTTTCCAGCTTTTATCACTAGTTTGAACTTTTTCAGCCCTGCCACAAGATGCTGGTGAGTTAAAGGGCTATACTGTAGCAAGAATCAGCAAGCCCATGGTTATTAGGAAACAAATGTGCGTGCAGAAAAATACTGATCTCTTCTGTTTAAAAGAACATTTAAAAAGTCTATTTCTTAAGAAAATTTAAAGAATGAAACGCATTACACGTGGACGAAAAGTGTGACCAATTGTTTCACAACAGTTATCTCAGATGATGGTAACAGAAATCCCAAAATAATGCTTTGGTTTTATTGACTGCTTGGAGTAATAAGTAGGTATTTAATTCAGAAAAAGGGGTGAGTATTTCTCGTTTTTCTCCTTTTTTAACTCTGAGAAACTTCAAGACACTTAAAAGCACTGGCATAACTATGGCATTAGAAAAGTGGTACTAATGAAATTACATTGCAGTATAAGCATGTGTGATAAAATGCTTTGTCTGCCTGAAAAGTTGTGCTTATGCTACTCTGGGTTTAGTCTAGAATGAAATTTAATTCTCTGGAAGTAGCCTGTGTTTAAAAGAGTAGGTAGCCAGAGGAACTTCCATTAAAATCTAGTGTACTAAGAGAAGGGGATATTGGCCTTTTTCCTGGTGCCTTTTCTGGAAAGCGCGTGCATGCAACTAACCATAAAATAGGAGACTTGCATTCTTACAGACTTTTCCCCTTGAGTCTTGGCATAATGAGATGGACAGTACAAGGTCCTTTAAAAATCAGAGAAATTATTTTCGTTGCCTTAAATTGTCTAAAGCAATAGGCAATCCCTACAGCGTATCTGGAGTAATTGTATAAGATAGTTTATTATAAATCTATTTGCTCACTCTTTATTCCTTTTTCTCTTTTTGTTTATAATAATTACTTTGCAAATATCAGTAGGGAAGTGAAGACAAAAACACCCCCATGCTTTGCTTTAAAAAAAAAAATCTCTAGAAAAAATACCCTGCAAGCAAGAAAAATCTTTGATTGAGGACTTAATTAGTCCTTCCCGTCAATGAGATTAGCAGTGTACGTTCTAAATTCAGAAATAAACTGTGGGAGTTCCTTGATAGCAATAACAATATGCTAAACATGAAGTTTCTTTAGAAGGAGGTGAAAGGGCTTTTTGTGTACAGCATTTGGAACACTTCCCATATCATATATCAGCACTTTGCATATCATATAGGGAAGAAAAGTGCTGTATACTCAAATACACTTGGGTTTTATGTGTCCATGTAAGGAAAACAGGAAGCGAACAGAGAAGTCTTTATGTAGTGATGCAACTCTCTCTCTCTTGAAAAAACATGTTTATTGACTTAAGTATAAAAAAGTAGTTCACTTTTTTTCCTCTGTCCTTTGATTTGTCTGCTGAAAACAGACAAATGGGGGTCTCTAAAATTTGTACAGATAAGTTACTGGCTGGTATAATGGATAATCTTCAGATATACAATGCTATAAGTGTAATAGACCTCACCATTGTGGTTTTGTTGGTTTTTTTTTAATGATCTCAGTAGTGGTCCATGTGGTAAGAGTACTTGGTAAAGATCTGTGGTGTGGATTCCCTTTTGACCTTAGAGAAACTTGGTTTACTCTGTATGGTGAAATGGGAATGTGGCTTAATTGGTTTTCCTACAGAACTGAAGTCTGGGGGTTTTTTGACATAAAAATGGTGATGAACTACTTGTGTGGGGACTTCTTAAAAATAGTTTGTTATTTGTTCTTGCTGAGGCATTCACTTTTTTGGCTACTGCTCAGTTTCTGCAAATGTGGTGGTAGGGCTGGCTTGGTCTTCTGTCTGTAAAAAATGTTTACTTGGCATAACCTTGGCCACTGCTTAGAGATTATAGACACAAGAATGCCACTCATTCCAAGTGATAAAACTGTCTAGTGTTGGCTTTCTGAATATTTTACAAAATATGGGTAACTTATAATGTATTTTGAAATTTAAGGAAAACCTTTGCAAGACACCATGTAATTTAAATATCAGGAATATTCTTTTCTTGTCCAAATGCTATTTGTTGCTCTTTTGCTCTTTTGACAAGCAATTTTAGAGTTACCTTGCAAACCATGTAAGCTTAATTAGTATGGACTCGTATTTGTTTCACTGCGTCTCAATTTCTTTTCCCTCAGGAGTCATCTTGCTTGATATCCGGACTAGATATGTATGAGATAAGTGTCTTCCCAAATTAAAACTGACCCAGTTTGTTGGAAGCTTTTATCTGAAGATGATTTTAACAGGAAAGGCTTAAACTTAAAAGCGTTGAATATCAAAGTCAACTTGTGATACCAGTTGTAGTGATACTCCTGAATGCAGAATAAAACAAAATAATCAAAAGTTAAATAAAACAATAGATATGACATTTACAACAAATGCAGTAACATTTTACAGCAATAACCTGTACCTTATTTCCTAATATCTTTAAGCAGTGAATAAATAATTAAAGAAATGCCTACCCTTTTGGGGAGAACAGCAGATTCCTGCCTGGCAGGTGTGGGAAGAATCACAAAGGGGAGAACTGACTTGTCTGACTCTATGACAAGCCTTCAGCAGATAATTTAGGGTGATAGGTGCTTTTTTCAACTTTGAGTGTCTCTCTATTCTATATGTTACCATGTGCTTGTTCTTGTTTTTGAGAACCTAATATAACGATCCCTATTTTAATTAAATTCTTATAATCTCTTAGTATTCTTATGAGGATGTGGGCAGTATGCTATGTAATTGTTGTTGCTGTGTAAATCTATTTAAAATTAAACAGTACTTTTATATACTTTAATACATTATTTCTTACGTTTCATCTGTATTTAAGAAAAAAATTAAGTAGTTTGGGAGTGACTCATTTTATTGAAACCATAATTACAAAAAGCACAATTTATTCAGGATTTCTCCTCTAATTGCTATGTTTTCATTTTGAAGACGGCATTAAATTGCAATTTTTATTTACATCATCAAAACAAATACAGCATGCAAACCATTCTGTTAAGTGGTCATTTCAGAATAGAGGAAAAAAAAGTGAATACTAGTTATATAGTAGCACTTCTCTAATAAGTATTTTTCTGTACTTCAAAGAACACTTAAAATTTAGTACTTCCCTGCTGCATTGCTTAAAACTTCTGGCTGAACACCAAGGTGTTTTTGTATGATAATGAAAATTCTCAGCTAAAATAAGAAAATGTCCTCATAGTGAGTTTTTCAGATTTAAAAGATTATAGTTATGGCCATAAACTGTAAAAATAAAAAGAATAAATCTGAATCAGATCTACAAAGTCATTTGAGTAATAGGCTTCAAGAAGGAGGTGGTTACTGGGGGGGGGCATTGGCTGTTCAAAGTAGGGGAGAGAAGGAGTGGGGAGGAGTGATCCACACACAAACTACCTGGTGCTTCAGTCATTTGGTGTGTTTATTGCAGTGCATTTATTGTATTCTTTAGTCACCCCTGAGTTTGAAGGTGTTCCTGTAGGACACTGCAGACTTTCTATCCAATATCAACCTTACATTTAGATCTTCTTTTCAGAGGGTCTCTTCAAACCTGTTGTAGTACAAGGAGACCTGACTTTTTCCTGTAGTTAAAACTTGCTGCTCTGGGGTCTATGACTTATTGGGACTAAAAAAATCTCTTGGATGTTCATTATTTGATTGAACAATTGAAGAAAAGCAGATGAGTTGGCTACTTTAGACTATTAGGGCGCTAAATTTTAGAGGTATGCTGTGTGAAAACTGTGATGTGTCAGAAAAACACAGGCTGTTGAACTCAGGTTTAGTGAGTTCCTAAGAAGCAGACCATTTGCGTGTTTGCTGTGCTTTAGGAATGTGTAGTTTTTTTGAAAAGTATATTGGGTGTTACTTTGTCTTTAGATGAATCACAGAATATTCTGAATTGGAAGGGACCCAGAAAGACCAGGGAGTCCAGCTTGTACACGAGTGACCCACAGGGGATCAAACCCATGACTGTGGCATCGTTGGCACCATGCTCTAACTTGAAGTGTTCTGTGAAGGACAGAATAACCTCTCCTTGAGGATGAATCAAAGTAATTAATATAGAGAGGGAGATTTAAGCATTAGGAAAAAATACTATTTATAAGAATAGTGTCTAACAAGTTAGACAAGTGTCAGGGGTTGGTTGATTCCTCCATCAGATAAATGGATTTATATTCTCAAGGTCCTTTCCAGCACTTTAATTATCTTGAAAGTAGCTGTAATAGAAGTGACTTGTGTCAGAGTTAGTATTGATTAGTAAGAGTTGCTGGATTTTTATTTCAGACAAGCAAACTTTTTTTTTTTTATATACTTCAAAGCACCACATAATATGCTTGTTGGGTACGTCCTGAGATGACAAGACTCCATGGCCTTGATGAGAGTCAGCGACCTCTTATAAATTTAAATACAAAAATTACACTTTCTAACACATTGTTTTTTGAAAATGTATTTGTTTTTATAGGTGCTCCTGACAGTGACTAGGTTAATATCACCTTAAGTGCCTTTCCTCACTCTACCTTCATTTCTATGATCATTCTGGAAGAGTAAAGACATAGTAATGTACAACTGGTATATAGAAAAACACTATATAGTTTTATGGTAGATTGTCCTAATGTCTTTTAGATCGAAATTGCTTTAAAAAATTGCTGTTTCTGGATTTATAATTATTCAGGAGAAGTAATTTTTTTAATAATTATTAAGGAGGAATAATTTTTATTTATACTTTTATTGGTGTCTGTTTTAGGGGACCATACCTTCATTTCCTTTGTTTCTTCTCCTGACTAAAGGGGCTTAACCTGGACTATGTTTTAGGTATAATATTATATGACATAAGTTTTTAATGCTTTGTTTGAATTTTTTTTTGCCTTGCAAGGTCTCTGTCTTGAGAAGCTGCCAATATCTTCCTCAGCAAGCAATCTGCACGTGGACCGTGAGCAAGACATTGTCACGTGCTATGAGAAGGCTGGGGATATTGCTCTCCTGTACCTTCAGGAGATAGAAAGGGTAAGCTGGGTGATTTTCTAAATTGAAGAATTGTGTGCCTCTTCTTTCATTGATGTGATCTTACCAACATCTTGGTAACTCAACGAAAAGATGTCTGGTATTTCTTTTTATAGGAATTCAGTGCACATTTACAATTGGACAATAAATTAATATGCCTTAATGGATGTCTGGTATCTATCCTTCTGGCTGTTCTCTCATTCTGACCTCTTGGGAAACAGTGCTAACAGTCAAGAAAGGGACAGAGCTCCTCTGAGCTACTCTGTTCAAGAAGCTGATCTGGTGCCTCTTGTTACTCCCTAGCAGTTCATTCAGAATCATGGGATTATGGTGTCTTTCAAACATACATGTTACAATATGTAGGTTGCATGTATATTCTTGCTTGCTTTTCAGATTATTCTTAAAAAGAATTTAATTCAAAATGAAGCTGTGAATATCTAAAATTAATCTTATTGATGGGTTTTTTTTTCGGCCAGTAACATGACTGCACTTAAATTCTCTTTTATAAACTACTTGAAAGTAAAATTCTGATATAACACTGTACCCATCAGCAAGTTCAATGATGAAGGATGTTTACTTCAGCTGATAGGCACAATCCTAGGGCAATGAAAAAATCAGCAGATATCATACCCAGATAAACATATGATTTTGAAATATAGCTGAACTTCAGATAAATTTAATGCTTCTAAATATTGAATCAGGAAAATGTTCTTGGATTTGATAGCCCATTTGCCATTTTGTCTCATTAATATAGTCCTTACTGTCTGTATCAATGGAACTGCAGTCACTGTCAAATCTGGGGTACTAGTTGTGCAGTAAACTTGGTTTTTATTCATGAAAGGTATTATATCTGAGTTTCTTAGTGTTAGACAAATTGCAACAGAATATGGACAGCTCTGCAGAGTTTTAGGCAAGTTCCTGTACATCCCTCCCTTCTATAAGTTAAGGATTATGAATTATGGGAAGTTAAACTTAGGCTCTTCATTTGCTGAGAGCAAAGCACTTCATCATTTAAATGCTTCAAGCTGTATCTGAATTTAAAGGGGTACACAGACTCTTTTATTTCCTCCCCTTGATTTCATTTACCACTAACTTTTGCCTTCTGTTTGTTACCACTTAGCAAGAACCTTTAAGTGATATAAATGCTTTTTAAAAGTAAATTTCTGTTACCCTATATTTCTAGGAGTTATACACTGTTGCTTTTTATTTATACTTTGAGGTACATTTGGGCAAAATGCAATCCACTCGAGGCTCTGTTCTTTGGCTCCTGAATGCTGTTAGAGTGCAGTGAGCTGGCAATATCCATCTGATCCTCTTTTTCAAACCCATTGCTTGCCAGCCTCAAGCCTGTCACTGATAGCTGCCTTTGATGGAGTTAAGAGACACAGTTAGGGTCATGAAAAACAGAAGAAAGGGGAAAAAAAGGTGTGATTGGGGAAAAAAGTAATTAATGCAGTATTTCAAATACATACAGGTTTTTGTTTTCTGAGGGTTTTTGCTGTTTTATTACTGTTTTGTAGTGGCTGGTAGACTATATGCACTGAATAGGAAGGCAAATGGAAGCTGATTACATTTTGACATCATTTTTAATGCTGATGTAATACAATTATTTCTAAATTGTGTTTTGGAAATCACTCTGGGGATAGCTTTTAATCTTCTTACTGCTCTCTGCAGCAGTCTTTTCTAACCTAACAGGAATTTTAGATTTTTGAATACCATAATCTCCTGCTACTGAATAAGGTTGCAAATATGCTTTTTCATATTCTTCTCTTTTGTATACCATTCTTCACAAAAATTTCTGAAAAAATATTATGAAATTTTGCTTAGCAGTATTTCTACTTGGTAAATAAATTATCTCTAAGGGTAAAGCCATGAGCAAAAAAGGTTTATATTTAGGTGGCAATGGAGGTAAAGCTAGAAATGGTCTACTAGCCACTCCCTACAAATGGCAATGATTTCTCCAACATTAAATATTAACTTTCATGTAAAAGTACAAACCTTGATTTTAAGGTATTTTTCTAAGTATACTTTTTCCCCTCCTTTTTCTTTTGTTCTCTTAGGTAATTAATGCCAATATACAAAACAGAAGCCCTAAACCAGGGCCCACTGCACATGAACAAGAACTAGGTTTTTTCCTGGAAACAGGACTTCAAAGAGCACATGTTTTATATTTCAAGAATGGGTGAGATTTTATTCTTCTTTTATTGTGTTTGCTTTTTTTGTTTAGGTTTTGTATTTGTGATTTAACTGGCATAATAGTTAGCAATTGTGGATTCTGTAATTATAATAGTAAAGTCGTTTGATTTTGATTAAAACAGTAAGGCTGCCCATATTGTATTTATTTACATATTGGAAAATTATTTAGTCAAAATATATTAAGCAGAAAGCATCTTATAGTTTTGCTTACTAAATGTAAGAACTTTAAGTACATTAAGCTGTAACTGTTTGAAATTTACTTTATTATCGAACACTGTTAAAAAGTGATTTTCAACCTATTGAAACTCTTGATTTTTATAATTTTGATTTTGTAATTTTTTTCCAAATCTCTTCAGTTATCACTTATTTTAACATTATGCTGCAGGATAAATGTGCATGAGGATCAACAGTATGTATACAAGTATACAATCTCCATTGTACCTGCTCTGTAGATCCCTTTAGATTCTGCATGGGACTTCCTTTATAATTTATTTTAAATAAGGCTTTCCTTAAAAGCCTAAAAATAAATTCAACTACCACACAGAACAAGAAAAAGAATACTACTCTTCATTTTTAAGAACTTTAAAACTCAAGACAAATGGGTTTTAAGTACATTTCTGACATTTGTTGAAATCACATAGTTTAAAAATTTGTTTCTGGGGCTTCTTATTTCATTAGGAAAGCATGGTTTTATTGAAATACTGGAACTCTTGGCAGGACTACTGTTTTGTACCAAAATTATTTCTTATTCTTTCAAATGCATAAACCGGAGGTGAAGGAAATCATGCAGTGTCTGTAAAGAGTTCGAGATTTTAGTGTACTGAAGGCAGGGTGAAAAAAGGCAGGAATTTCAACATGGAAATGATCCCTACACTTCTGAAATCTCTTTCTTAAAGTATCAAAGTAGTGGTCCAATAACATGATCTGAGAGTTACACTTTAGTTCTGTTTTCATAATTTGATTGCAGGAGGAATGGAATGTTCTGAAAGCTAATTTTTTTTCATTTACCAGAGCTAAAAATAAGATCTCTGTTTTCATGTCTGCACAAAAAAATAAATAAAATATAGTTACTGCAAAAATCCCAGTGGCAGTCACGGTTAAGAATAAGCTGAGAATTCCACATTTTGAAGAATTTTGATTGAAGGCCAGGGATGGAAATGGTGCATTTAATCTGATGTGTTTGGTGAAAAGCAATCAGCAGTAGACATAGCAGATTGCAATAAGTGAAGGAAACAAAAAGCAGCTGCACATAAAAAGTTACACAGTGGATTGTTAAGGAATATCCAGACAGGAGTGTTTTTCCTCGACCATGTCAGCTGGTCTGGTGTGAACTTTGAAAGGTGATTTTATTCCATGTGCATGTTAATTCTTCACAGTGAAGTTGTTGGTGATCTTGTTGACTCCTACATAAGCATATCAATTTTTTGCAGTTTTTAGTACAGTGGTTGCCTGCAGTTTGTAAGCGAATTACATATTGTGTATAGAATTTTGAATTTCTTCTAGTTCCATTGGCCAGTGTACTTTTTTGTGGTATGATATAAAGCAAGGTGTTAGGAAAAAGAGCTCTGTGACAATCATTATTTTATATATTCCTGCTGTTACATCCTTTGTTTCCTTCCTTAATTCAATCACAGTTATTGCAATATTTCCCAATATGGTCATTGTTCCAGGCTGCTTGTTATGTGGCTGCTTTTAGGGATTGTTTTTTTATTTTTTTCATTTTTTAGCTTGGGTTTACCAGAACTGAAGAGAACTTCAAATACCTACTTTTTCTAATAGGGATAAATTTAATTTATGGCCTGGTTTTCAATACATCTATTTTAAGGATGTTTTGTTTCATTTTTGAAAGTGTCATCCCTCCTGATGTTAGTTTTATAGAACGTAGATTTGAGATCTTTCCAGTAAGCTTTGCAACATAATTCAAGTTTGAATGTAACCTAAAATAATTTTCATACATGTGTGTCAATTTCAAACCAGAAAAGAAAATAAGATAACTTTTATATGAGCTGGAAGACTGTAATTTCAGCAGTAGCATAGGGAGTGTTGCTGCCTACCTGTAAAGTTGGTTGATCTACTTCAAATTTCCCTTTCATTTATTAGCTGTACAGAGATTTTCTTTTAAGTTGAGTAATCAAGATTTTGTAGAGGATTAAGTGATTCTCTTTCAGGTATGCATTATCTTGTATAAAAAACTAGGAAGTGTTTGAAACTTAACTTAGTCTTTCTTCTAAGTGCTACTATTTTGAAAATACATGGAAAAGCAATTAACTAAAAAAAAAAATGTTGAAGTGGAAATAGTCTGTACCAGAAAAGTGTTAGTTTAGTGCTATTAAGACACAAAACTGAAATTAATGGTTTCTTCTGAAGCGTTCAGAATTTTATTAAAGAAACAAACTAAATACCCATTTTTCACTTGGGAAATGAGGAACATTTCAACTTGAAAATGTGTAACAAAGAAATTGAGGAAGAAACTTAGGGTAGGATTTGTGTGTCTTTAAAAAAATATTCTGAATATGTAACTTTCCATGCCTTCAGGCTGATTACATAACTTGTATAGTAGTTTCTTTGTAATTTCGTATTGAAGGAGTTCAAAGTCCCGATGTTTTTCCAAGAAAAGCTGTGAGCACAGGAACTTTGACACTGGTATTTAATGTAGCTATTTCCAAGTAGAATGCCCCTGAGAAGGAGAGGACAGTTGTTTAGGTACCCAGTGTTTCTTCTATCCGAGTATTTGCTTTGTTGTGAGATTTCCAAGTTAATTTTGTCTTGTCTATGGTTTTTAATTTTGAGGTAGTAATGCATGCTCTTGAAGCACAATGGCATTCTGGTTGAAGTCTAAAATCAGGCAGCTATCATGTGATAACCAGACTTCGCCAGCCTTCAGAGCTATTTTTTTTTGGCTTCTCCTTTATTTTACACCCTCTCCAAGGATATTGCTGTGGATCCAGACTGCAGTTTGGTCCAGTCTCCATCATGATTCACACACTCAGTCAAAGCTTGAAGGTCCCAGAGATGTTCTGTACTCCTCTTGAGGCCATTACCTGTGCTGGCACAGCCACAGTGAAGCAAGACATCCCTGTTTTCTCCAGCGAGTTGTTTCTTAGAGACTGGCTGCTTCTCCAGAGAAAATTAGCCCTGAAGAAAAGGAATAAAAGACAAGGCAACCAATTTTTCTCAAGTTTTCGTATAATTGATATAATTGATTTATATTGACTTTAAATGTTTGACAAGTACAACACTCCTTAGTGTGTGGGACTTATCTATGTAGAATTTCTTTTATCTGTTTTTTCTCTTTTCACTGTAGCATTTAACAGAAATAGCATAAGAATATTGCTCTCTTTCTGGTAAGAGAGGAACAGTGGATGGGAGGCAGTCTGTAGGTGCTTCTGTTCTACATGTATATCCATGCAGGGTTCACAGCTAGGGATTTTACAGTGATGAAATCCATGACAGAAGGATTTATGTAAATGCTTGACATAAATGCACATGAAGCTCTTGTAAAATCAGCTCTCTGCTGTATTAGAATGCAGTGCTAGATAACCTCACTCTGCATCTCTTGAGATCCTGTTGCAGGATCAGTCTCAAAACAAGTTGGTGTTTAAGTAAAGAATAGAAAGTAAGATGAAAACATTGAAATTCTACAAAGTATCACAATTCCTATATGTAAAATATCTCTGCTGTATATTGGAAAGCAAGCAAAATCACTTCTGTTGCAGTTTTCAACACAGCTTTGTTTTCTATATACCTGCTTTCATGTGTGGTTAGGAGACTAAGGCAAGAATATATTCAAGATAGGAACAAAACTTGCTTCTCTGTGATTCCTAGCAAAAATAATTTTTCAAAGGATACTTTATTATCTGTCATATCAGATGCTTTCCTCATCCTTGTTTCCAATACTGCTCTTGCCTGTTAGTTTTCATTGAAAAAAAAAATCTGAACACGAGAGGAAATTATTATTATTCTCTCAGATATTCAAGATAAGATCATCGTTATGAATGCTTTAACTTTCAAACCTTACTGTATGTTTATTGCTCAGAATTGTGTCTTAACTTCAGGAGTTTAAAATAAGATTTCATTGTGAAGTTGCAGGTAGGAAACCTGGCAGTGTTACATGGAAGACTAAGGTGAATATAAACATGAAGGAATCACCTTTATTCAAAGTCTTATCGACTTTTGTAATAGCTAGATGTACAAAGAACAATGAAAGAGTGATGTTATTATTTGAATTGAAGTTCAAGATTGATACTGTTAATTTGTAGCTGGAATTCTGACTCCAGCTCACTTTTTCCAGGAAGATCCTTAGCACTTTTTAGCCCGTGTACCACGTGTTGCTGACAGTGGCTGTAGATGGCATTTGCAGCACCAGATTGAAGGTTTTGGTTTTATATTGAGTTGTGATGGCTGGCAAACAAAATGGTCTTGGATCCTCAAAGAGGGGGGTTAATATTTCGTACATTTTCCCCCATTCCCCTAAAAATGCTCATTTTCCTGCTCTACTTAATGCTCTTGTTTTTCCACTGCACAGAGGAGTTACTATTGCCATTTTCCCCAGACCTGCCCTCCTAGGGTGCAGTTTCCTTGTTTGCCTTTTGCTGGTTCAGGTGCTTTTTTGGTTCTTCTGCAGAGTAATTTTGTTGTCAGAGAAATCATAGCTTTCTGTCATTCTGGTGAGAGCAACTGATTCACTGGAAGGTGTGATAATGGTTGGTGTGGCTGTCAGAAAAAAGATAGGACCATGCCAGTGAGAGCAGGAAGATATCAAGAAGGAAAAATAATGAAAACAGGGAACAAACACTACGTGTTTGAGAATGGAGAGGATGAGGTCTTCCTCTTCAGTTCAAGAACCATTAGGTGGACTAAGTACCAGTGAACTGCAGACCAGGCTGCAAGTGTTCTCATTTTGAATGCATGAATGCCAGAATTGTTGCTTGATTGGGCTCTTTCAAATACTTAGGCTTGTGTAGCTCTAATGGCACACTGAAGATGTTTTATTTATAAGCCCAAATATCTGTTAAGAACTTTCAAGCAAACATGATCTTCTGTAGCAAATTTGAGATGTCTGGGATTTTTCTTTCTGCATGAGGTAACAATGGATAAAATGAGAAGTGTGCCATGATCATTTTTTTTAAGTAGACTTAAAAAAAAAAAGTAGTTTTGATTCTGGCAGCAAATTAGCGATTTTCTACATTTTATTCAGAAAAGAATGCCCAGTGTTAATTAATGTTTTGTGAAAATTATATGGTATTGTGGGTGTACTGAAATTGTAAGTATGAAAGGAAGAGAGGGAAAACAGAACTGTCCGAAGTTGTAACTGTGTTGCCTCTTGTAAATAGATATCTAAATGCTTACCAAGGAGTTTTTCTAATTATGGATTAATTTATACTTCCCCACCCTCTCAAATGTGATGGAAAACAGACACAGACATTAGCCACAATCGTCCAAAGCACCTTCCATTGTGCAGAGTATGTAGTCCTGTCCTTTTGGTCAGGCCTTTAATAAAGTTATGGAAGTGAGCCATAGAATTGCAGTAATTCAATTTTTTTTTTTAGTTCATCTTTATAGGGCTATATAGAGCAGTGTGATAAACAGCATTCCTCAGTGTTAGGATGTTGTGTTTCTACTTAAGAATTAATGTCTTGATTTGTCACATCTTTGCTTTTTACTTAGGTAGTGATTTCTTTTTATGTGAATTTGTTTCTGGCCTAATACTGTGTAAATGACTCGTAACTGGTGAAAGTAATTAGAATATATGGATTTTATTAGTTATTTTTTTGTAAACATGTCAGTTATGCTGAAGTTACCGAAATGTCGCTGTTATGATTGGCATGCATATTAAGAGTTTTACTTGCTCTTACTCTTTACTTTTAAAATAATTCCTTTCTTTACTTTCATATTTGAATTTTTGGGATGTACTTTTCTCTCTTAAATGGGAGAAGTATTGACAATTTAACCACTAAATTGCAGAGCAGGTGAGGTTCGTATAGCTCAGTATGCAAAAGTTTATTCTAATTAAATTTTAATAATTAAAAGACAGTGGTAGACTAAATATTTGAGTTTTTTGATTGAGAAGCATAAGAAAATGCCTGGCAAACAAAGCCCTTCTCACTAATAGAGAAGATATTACCAAAACATGTTGTATGTACAGAGTAAAAAATATTATCAGCCTTTCTGAGGTTAATTTTAAAACATTCCCTTTGTAGTCTGTTTTGAATATATTGTGATTAGATCTCACTACTCTTGTTATAAGGATAGTGTTCCGAGTTTTTATTCTAATATCATTCAAACATAGACTTCTTGTTGAGCAGTTTCTTTCATTCTTTTCAACTTTTTATGTTTAAAACCACAAAAATAAGAAGTATTGGTGGGGATGAGGTTTATCTGGACCAGTGGTGCCAAAATACTGTGTTGTCTGATGCCAAATATGCTTTTTAAAACCAAGAGATTTAGTGATGATGGTGACAAATATGTTTGTGCCTAGAGTTTGCTACTGCTGGCCTTCATGCCTGTGTACAGGTTTTCTGATCCTGCCTTCAAAGCTTGTCCTTGGTGCCCCTTAATTTTTGTCCTGCACTTGCTTGTGTCATATCTGCAGTTATTATTTTCTGTCTCTGTTTAGGAATGAGAACCTTTGCATAGGTGCAGAAAAACAGAAATAGTGTCTGAATTTTTTTAATGTTGATATTGTATCAGAATAATTAATTAGGTTCTAACATGAATTATTGGGGTTTAGGGTGCAAATATGTAGACACAAGGATGCAAATAGGTCCTAAGGACATGTCCATATAGACTTTAGCTGGTCTTAGTTCCCAGTCTAACTGGCAGATTGCTACTTAAAGAGTTCAAGTAGGGTTTTTTTTTTACTTGAAGATTTAAAGCAGCAAATGTTCTAGTTGGCTTTAAAAATGAGGCAGGTTCAGTTCAAAGGAGGTGATTTGTGCATGTTCTGACAGGAGGCAGTCATGTAAACACACATGTATGTAACTATCAGTGTCCGTCTGTGGGCTGTCTTTGTCTTGTCTGAAATCACTGAAAATGTGTCCGTTCCAAGTGAATGTAAATGTACCTTAAAATTCCTTGTGCCATGGAAGGAAGGGATCTCAAAGTCGTTTACAGACACTGTGGGTCATTGCTGTCTAAATTGATGTGCCCTTTTGCTCTGACATTCAATCAGCACAGCAGAAACTGCTGCATGAAGGCTCAATGTAGTGAAGAGCAGGTAAAAGCTGTGTGTGTCCTCGGCTGGGAAGGAAAGCCATGTGCCAGAATAGCCACCACTCTTCTCAATGTTACAAACTCTTAACAAATACAGGAAATGTACTTTGCTAAAAGCAGTGTGGTGTGGAAATCTACCATATTATTCATGGTATATTTTGCTTCATTTTTTGTCTCTAAAAGCATTTAACTCAATTTTAGGGTGTTTTAGATTGTAGTTTTGAGGTCTGTTTTTTAGTAAATTTCATGTAGAAGATGCTTGACAAACCTGTTTTGTGTTTGCATTGACTTGTGCAGTGGATCCTTGTTAAATGCTTTATGAAGCAAAAGCTAATTCTGTACTTTAACTGCTTTTTTCCCTTGTGCAATCTTACTGCTTTTTCCATGATACAGTAGAACTTCAGTCACAAGTTTCAGTCCCTTGCAGATGCTTAAAAAAGTGTAATAGGTAAATAACAGCAACCTGTCATGAAGTGTTGAAGGGCTTGTAAAAGTGTATTTTCATAAAGTGTTTTGTTACTGTTGTTGTAACTCATCAAGAGACATGAATTTAATATGGAAAAAAATGCCAGTTCCTAAAATTTCATGAAGTTATTGTGATTTGAAGTTCTACTACATAGTATATGTATTTCATCTGCACTGGGAAAATAAAATTTCAAGCTGACATAACTCTTTTCAACAATTTTACAGGGAGTACTTCAGTTTTTTTGGCGAGTCTGCTTTGTTTGGTTGGTTTTTTTCCCCTTGGTTTTATTTTTTTTATAATCTTGTTATAAGGACACATTTGTGACTTTGCAATACAGTCTTTGAGAGAAAACTCCAATAATGAGAAATACCCACTTAGACCAGAGGACTTCAAGCTGGGATTTCAGTGGACTGGTTTTGGCTCTCTAAAATATTTGAAATGTGGTATTACTGAATGATAGGTATTTTGGCTTTTCAAAGGTACTGAATGTATCCAGCTTTGAATGAGTTTGGAGGTTTTCTTGACATTTGGCTTAATGACCTTCTGTCATTTCTCCGTGTTTGAAGTTGTGTGATACTCATCATCTATTGAAGCCTACCTGTGTGAAATGTAAAAATCAATATAATCTTTCACACAGTTGTTTCCATGCAGATGTTTGCACAAGATGAATTGTCTGTAGTATGTACTAGCTGGTCACTCTGTGGTCAAGCTCTGCTGTAGCATTGTTTTACAAATAATTTTTATTTCTTCTGTGACTGATGATTATTTGCTTTTAGCCAACTGGTTTAGCCTACTTTGCATAACTCTCAAGGGTTCATACAGGTTTTGTTACTTGGAAATGCTACTTCTTTTAAAATGAGCTTTTATATAAAAGTATTTTAGAAGTGAACTTGTGCTAATGAAAGATGGTATCTGTGCTAGTGAAAGATTTGTGGAAACTAAAGTTTCTGAAATATCCTGATAATCCTTTATTATGTAAAACAGAGGAGAGATGAGTGCTGTCATGTAATCTGGAGAGTTAAATAAATGAGGATGTCTCTAGGTAGAGTGATAGGAGTTCTACAAGATCTGTGCAAGATCTCTTGGATCAAACACTGGTTTCATTTGGAATTCTGCAACTGAATTGAAAGAAAGTGTCTGTATAAAAATGCTGGCTTTTTTGAATTTGTACAGAGTTGTGGTTCAAAAGGTCAGTATTTTAAATATATTTTAAATAAAGACGGCAGACTAAGGAGGGCAGTTTTAACATCTGATTTATGCAATAGTGCTTTTACTTACAGAAACCTTACACAATATGTAATATTTCTTCTCTCTTTTAGCTCTGTCTTAGGTAAATGCGACTCAGCTTGCACATAGAATCCCACCTTAAGGCAATATAAGATGTAACAGCAATGATTTGACACAAAATACACTTTTGATCAAATAATTTTGTTTCACAATTTAACTTCAAATAGTGAAATGCTTGCCCTATCTTTTGTGTTCAGGTCAGCAAAAAAGCGAACCCAGTCCTTCACCAGTTCAAAGACAAATTTTATTAATACGAAATAAAATATTCTCAACTGCTTTTATGTGTAATAAAACCTCCAAACAACTGATAAAGAGATGAGAAAAAGGTAAAACTGTAAGGCCATTTAATATAATCTATTGTTTGAGAAGAAAGTTTAGATCTCCTAAATGGTTAGTATGAACAAGTATGACCCCCTTTGAGGGTCTTGAATCTCTGCAAAAGCTGTTCAGGCAGCAGCTGTAGAAGAAGTGCAGATGGAGAAACTTGAGTTGCAAAAGCCACACGAAAAGCCAGACTGAGTCAAGAACAGAACACTGATCCCCAGTCCTCTTCTGGCCACACAGTGGGCCTTAATGTGTTTGTGCTCTTTCCCTTCTGAAAAGGAGTTCAAAATTTTATGTTTTGTATTGCTTTCAGGGTTACAAGATTTACTCATGTTTAATCTCCCTGTTTGAAGATGTCAAGAGGCAACTAAAATGTATTTTTTTCAAAGTTTATACTTGAAGCCCAATGTATTTGAAAACTAAAACTACTGTAGCAATGAGAACAACTTAGTTTTGTATTTTTTCTTTTTGAAGTGGTTGCTTCTTACTTTTTTTCTTGCTTTCCCTTGAACTATCTACTGATCATGAAAATGTTTCTTTATTCAATAAACTGCGAGGGACTGTTGTTATAGTAATCAGCAGTGAAGTTCCCAGATGAATATTTCTATATCTCTATATATTTATCTCACAGAAAGGCAATGACGCTATGAAGAAAAAATAAAAAAAGGTAGCATGGATTTTAACAACTTTGTTGAGCAATGTTTTAAGGTGTTACTTCATCCAAGTTGGAATGCTGTCAAATTCTATGTTTATGTACAGGAACTTGACAAGAGGAGTTGGTAGATTTAGAGAGTTACTAAGAGCTGTTGAAACAAGAACTACACAAAACCTGCGAATGGTAAGTTATATTAAACCCCTCTCCTCTTGCAGCACCTGAATTTCAGTAGGCAGGGAAAGCATAAATAAAGTAAATGAGTTAGAGACAAATAGTCAGATATGTAGCTTGTTGATAAGGACCTGTTACCCAACACTTTAAATAGTTACATTTCCTGGCTTAAAGGAATGATTAAAGTAAGGAATGTTTGGTATCCATTCTCCCTCCATTCCTAATTCCTGCTTGTTGTTATAATTAGAAGCTGACTGGGCTCTGATTGACCATACTTTCAGCCTTAATTATAATTGGCCTATTTATGGGTCAGTGTAGTTTCATGTGTTTGTAAGTTTGTGGTGAGAACAGAGTGCATCATTTTTGTGTGGTTTCTGTTAAGCTGAAGGGTATCAAGTTATAAAGCCTTTCCTTTTAAACAGTTTTTTGGATGTTTTTTGGATGTTGTAGAATAAAAAATATATTATGTAAGTAGTCTTCATTAGAAAAAAGCTGAGCACTTTTTAAGAGTTTGTATTCAGCATTTCTAGGGAAAATATTTATCTTTTGCTTTTACAGACAATAGCAAGACAACTTGCAGAAATTCTGTTACGAGGTATGTGTGAGCAGAGTTACTGGAATCCACTAGAAGATCCTCCTCACCAATCACCCCTTGACGATCCACTTCGAAAAGGTTCAAATACTAAGAATTATGCACTCAGTAGAAGACCACGGGTGTACACTGGAGAAAAGTATGGCTGAGTTTATTCCTCTTTTGGTTCTCTAATTGCAGCTGTTACCCAGTGCACTGGGAAATTTAGTTTACATTTTTGACAATGTAGAAGGAATTTGGCAGTGTGTAGCCTGATAGATTCCCTGAAGAGAGCTAGGGAAGAAACATGCTTCTCCAAGTGGAAGTTTGCACTGTGTACATTTTGTTCTCAACTGTAGAACTTTTTATTTTTAATTCCTATCCTGGTGTATGTGATAGACTCAGTATCTCTTATTATTTGTGGAACATGAGGAAACATGAACTAGGTAGCAAATCAGATATTGCACATTTTAAAAGTTGTGTGCTGCTTCTAGACATCTATTCTGCTTTGTCATAGAAAGGAAAGATTCAACCATATGGAGATTCAAGTTGGTCCAGGAAGCATTATGAAAAAACAAAACAAATCTAGAAATTTATCTAGTTTCAAAGGTAGCTTATTTCCCAAGGCAGCTATCTTTTAGCTAATCATCTTATAGATAAGTTTTGGCATTTCTTTATGATGCCACTTTTTTGCTCAGTTTTAATCTTTCATTGAATCAGATAAGTGATATTTTTTGGGTTGTTTTTGTGTGGTACATCTCCTGGTGAATTCCAGAGTAGCTATGGTATGTTTCTTCCTTCTTGAAAATGTAACTTTTTTTTCCAAACTGATCACCATTAGGGTTAGTGTTAAGTGTGGATAACCATTTCCTTAAATTTGAAATTTTTCTTACAAGTTAGTATCTCTGATCCCCAGACACCCCTTCCAACCTCAACTATTCTGTGATTTTGTGAAATCAGTATGATCTGGGAATCTCTTTTGAGGATACATTGTCTGTTCCATAGGAAATTTTTAACCCTCTTTCTTCAAAGAATTTATTGTTATTGTTGTTTTTTTATTTGTATTGTTGTCCAGCTGGATTAAAAGTCAGGCATTGTGGGTTTGTAGTTTCAGTCTTGTCTGACTGTGTTTGAGATGTAAAGTCATTAAAAGCAGTCTGTTGAGCTTTGGAGAAAGATGCAGGCCTGGAGTTGAACAATCAATTTGATAAACCAGCTTCTGTGTTTCCATGCAAGTGGGTACTTAATAAACTCTACATCCAGGCAGCCTTTTTGTAAAAAGGAAATACCCTTTTTTTGTGAATACACCTTGATGATCACTGCTCTTGAAAAGTGTGTATTTATTGCCCAAATATGAGGAAATCTCTTTCATGCAGCCTTGAATATTTTTACTCAAACCACTCTGTATTGCACAGCAAATCCTAAAGAACAGCCTGTTCCTCTCTTACAGTAAATATGCCTTACTATTTAATGTGAAAGCTTTTTTCCATAAAGTGACCTTATTCTGTGCAGAAGAGTGCTTCTGTGGCAGATTGATTATAGAAATAGCCCTACTTACATAAGGGAGGGATGTTTTGTTGTAGTGTTTGCAGTATCTTTATATTGTAACATAAATGCCTGCAGAATGGCACCATTTTGAGTTGTTTAGCTCAATTTATTGCAGAGCACCATTAATGAATATTTTACACAGCAGCAAGCCCACATAATTATGGTATCTTTACTATTATTAAATAGAATGGCCTTTATCTTCAAAGACTTCTAGGAATTCTCCTTCCTGCATCCAGAATAGTTACAGCAGGTTTCTCAGGCTCAGTCTTTCAAGCTCATGTTCTCCATTCACAACCCATCCTTCATAGCAGCCTGCTTCCTGCAAAAGTGGGGCTTTGTTCAGTTTAGTTCTCTTGTTCTTGGCACGTGCAGGTGAGGAGCTCCACAGTTTCAGCAGAGCATATAATTGCATCCTTTCATCATGTCAGACTGGTTAATACATACCACATAAAATATGTCCAGCCAAGTATCTCATCTCCAGCAGTGACTGAAAGCAAGTATCAAAGACAATGAATAACAGGACAGATATGTAGGAAATTTCTTCTCACATATTATTCTGACCACCAACTCTGAGACTGCAATGCACTGTTTTTTTCTAAGTGTGTTGCCTGACATTAGATTACTGTGTTGTGTTCTTTTGAGGATTATGGGTGTGATTTGGCTAATAGCATTTACGAATTTTTATATCTGTGTCTTATTGCCTCTTCAGTTTTCTTTAACCAGTTCTTCAGCATGAGCATAACTTTCATGGTTTGCCTCTGGTTGATAGCAGTTCATGCTTTCAGCTGCCTCTTTTGCTCTGCCCTGTTACAGTGAAATTGCTTTACTCACGAGCCTGCATCTGTCAGGAGAAACAGAAAATGTCTGAGTTCAGTCAGCTTAACTGAGCTTTTTGTTTAGACAGGTCAAAGAAATTTTTTCACTTATTTCTGCACAGAGAGGATCTTGTTTGAGACAAACATCAACATATCTATGAAAATATGTTTGAAATTGCAAGAGACAATAATGTTTGCTTTTGTTTTGATAAGGGACTTTTTAGTAGTTCTGTTTGGGGCAACATCCCATCTTTTTCTAAGAGAGTAACTTCTCCAGCAGCTCTTTCCAAACATTTTTCTTCTTTCTGGGTGCCATTGTCAGTAAAAAATGTCAGGTCAGGTTAAATCTTCTACCAGGTTGTTAAATTCTGCATAAAAGAGTGGATTGTTAAATAAGGAGCATTCTGATGGTTCCTCATCACTCCTCATTCCTTATCGTGGGTGGTTCTTATTCATGACTAATAGTGTTTTGAAATTTCTTTGTTATGTAATAGTAAAAATAAATTCTAAGATTTAGAATACTCTTAAAAATCAGGCGAGCAGTTGCATTGATTAAAAAATAAAAATATAAGAACAGAACAGTTGCCCTGGGGTCATAGCTTTTGTATATTATCACAATATTTTCACAATGTTGCTTTCAAACTGCCTGGAGTTCAGATATCTTTTAGTTTCTATTTTCTTTCAGGCATTTAATTACTGCTTATATTGCTAGTACTTAAATAAAAGCCCTAAAAGGTGTTTTAATGTCAGGCAAGCTTTGTTTCCTTTCTCTAATGTATTGTAATTTAAACACTCTTGGGACCATGGGAATTGATTATTAACAACAAGAAATTATTTTCTACATTTAATTAGGTAATTGTGGAGCTACCTAATGGTCTGACTTACCAGGAAGTAGTACTTGTGCTAATTCAGAAATAGTTTAGAGGAAGAAATCTGAAGAGAGAAAATAGTCACTGATTTGGGGGATTTTTTTGTGTGTGTGAGAATGGATGAATGAATTCCTGCCAGTCATGTACCCATTGCAGATTACTGTTTTCTGTCCACCAGCATAGAAGAGTGTTCAGAAAGCATCCTGTATTCAGAAAAAGCAGTGAAGTCTGGAAATTAGTCCTATGCAAACCTTCAGCACTAAGTTAGAAGGAAATGTCTTCATTGCAAACAAATACTTCATTGCTTGGAAGCAAGAGTGGTTATGGCAAGCAGGGGCAGATTGTCATGGCTCTATTTAAAAATATTTATAGCTATTGAGTGCATCAGGAAAAAATTCTCAAGAATATCACATGAAAGACTGATAAAAGTATTTCTCCACATATTGCTTAAAATACAAAAGTTCTCATGTTCTTGTGTGAGAGTTTCCTCTTGCCAGCATTTGAATCAGTGATGTAGGTTCAGCTCAGACAGATTAGGTGTAAGAGGCCAGTTAAACTATGGGTTTAGTGTTTACAGTCGTCAAATTATGTTCAATTTTGGGATATTTGAATGAGTTCAACTCTGACAGCTGTGGTAGTTTTGTTCTTGTATTGTGTTGCCAACTTCTCTGCTATGTGAATATCGAGCACTGCAAAGAAATGCATTTTAACCAGTTGATTTTTCAATGCAAGTTACTTTCTCTTTCTTTTTTGGATATTTTCCAGTTTTTTACAGTGCTTTTAATATATATGTGTGAACTACTCATAAAGTAATGTGTTCTGCTGAAATAATTAAATTCTCATTTTGAACAGCATCTTCTGTCCTCAAGAAAATACAGAAGAAGCCTTACTGTTGCTGCTTATTAGTGAATCTATGGTAGGTAAAATAGAGTGAATGGGCATTTGCTGTATGTGTGTGCTTTCCTTGTTTTGGTTTTTTTTGTTGTTTTTTTTTTTGTTTTAAATTACAGTAGAACTCTTTTTTTTCCGCAAGCCTTTCCTTCGTCTTTCATTTTCTGTTAGGATAGGAGGCAGTTATTTCTGAAACAAGTTTTTGTTCCTCTGAGCCAGCAAGATGAGGTTTGCAATTGTTACGAAGTTTTTCTCCATTGGACTGGCTGTACCTTCCAGCCAGAGGCAGGGAACAAGCCAGGTTCTTCATTTGGCACCACTTAAGAATGAGAACCACTCTTACACCTGTTGGTTGCTATTCAGACAGACACAAAATATAAGTTATTTTTGTTGTAAAAAGCAAATAAAAAGCTCCTAAAAGGGCATAATAAACATTGTCAAAAGGTACCTTCCAGTGTGCATTAAACTTTAGTCACTTAAATTTGTAAATGATTTTTGATGATACTGACATTCAGTCTTTGCTGCTGAATTATTTTTTCGGAATGTTCCCATTTCCTCAATAAATGTTTCCTTTCAATGGTCAACTCTGTGCCTTTTATCAACCTTCCATATTTTCTGCCAGGTACTGACATTCTCATACCATGTCAGTTTTATGTTCTCAGATAAAATTATATGCTGGAGCTTTTGCTGTTTTTTTAACTAGAGGGGTGAAACTTCTGCAATCTCCAGCCTCATGAAATCTGTCTCACAGCACACAATGAGATGTAATCTTTTCAGTTCTGCAGATGATTCAAATGCTTACATGTTTTGGCATAATTTCTGTTTTGCTACAGTTGAATAGGATCAGAACATTTTAGTGAACATTGTTCCAGTTTAACTGTTTTCAAATGGCTGATATTTACATTGTAGTGCTAACTGTTTTCCTCACTCCTTGTGATCTGTCTTGCAGTATTCATGACAGAATCTAGAAATTGTGTCTGGTTTCTGATTCTCAGAACACAGAAAAATCAGCTGAGCAAACATTTCCACATATCATGTGTTGGTTTTGCTGCAGAGTGTACTGAGAGGTGCTGCCTCTGTAATGTGCCTGAGCAGCAGTGAAGATGTAGAGAATTCTGATGTGAACTGTGGTCTTGGTGTGAAGTGAAAGCAGTCCCAGTTCTGCAAGGTCTGACTGCTGATTGCTCTGTTTGCATGTGCAGTTCCTTACATGTCATCATTAAGAAGCCAAAAATCAAACTAAAAGTACTGCCTTGTTAAGTGTCATTTCAGGTTACTTACAGCTTTTCCTTTGAGAATTAGATCTGCCTAATTATATCAAATGTTCACTGCAGAGCATGTACCTTTACCAAGCTTTCATTTTTTTTTTTTTAACCGTGATTATTGCAGATTATTTCAGGCAAAAGAGTTTGTTTCGGGGGAGTATAAAATCTTGACATGATTGACTTACTTTAGCTAAGGAATTTGTTCAAATTAGTTTTGGAGGGGGAAAGGGGAAGATTGAGCATAAAAATATTCATCATTACAAACTTACCTTTCTGAGAGTTGAGATTTGTTATTCCTATTTCAGTGCATGCTGACTTTCTAGCTGTAGTAGTGAAGTTGTGTAGTTGTGAAGTAGTATGTGATTTATGATTCTGAAACCAGTGTTTGGTTTCAGAAAGAAATAACACTTAGAGGAGACTGAGTAACAGTGTTTTGATATGCTACTGTGTTATTAAAGTGGGATGATCCCTTACTTTCATAGCCTGTGAATTAGTAAGAAAACACCCCATTGAAGGCCAGGTTGGACTGGGCTCTGAGCAATCTGGAATGTGGAATGTGTCCCTGCCCATGACAGGAAGATCTTTAAAAGGTCCCTTCCAACCCAAACCATCCTGTGTTTCTATGGCCTAACATCCTCATGTTACAGTGCATGTATGTATGTGTTGCTGCAGGTCAGCTGAGTTGTGGTGACAGAATCACAGAATGATGATGTTTGGAAGGGACTTCTGGAGGTCATTTTGTCCAGCCCACTTGCTCACACGGGGCCATCTGGAGTAGGCTGCATCTCTGTCCAGATATCTTTTGAGTATCTGCAAGGAGAGAAATTCCACAGTCTCCCTGAGCAGCCTGTGCCACTGCTCATTAACCCTCACAGAAAGAAAAAAGTGGTCCTGATCTCCAGAGGGGACCTTCAATGTTTCAGTGTGTGCCCTTTGCCTCTAGTCCTGTCATTGGACACCACTGGAAGGGGGCTGTCTCCCTCTTCCTTGTGTCCTCCCTTCAGATATTTCTGACATTGATAAGGCTTCCCTACTGAGCATTTTCTTTTCCAGGCTGAAGAGCCACAGCTCTCTCAGCCTTTACTCATAAAAGATGTACACAGACTCTCCTAGTGGCATTTGCTGGACCCTTCCCAGTAGCTCCCTGTCTCTGGTGCTGGGGAGCTCAGCACTGGAGCCAGTACTGTTGGTGTGGCCTCTCCAGTGCTGAGCAGAGGGGAAGGATCACGGCCCTTGCCCTGCAGGCAGCACTCCTGCTAATGCAGCCTGGGCTATCAATAGCCTTTTTTCCAGCTGGGGCACCTTGCTGGCTCCTGCTCACCTTGGGTGTCCACCAGAACCCCCAGGTGCATTCCTGTCAAGCTGCCTTTGAGCTGGGGAGCCCTCAGCCTGTATGGTGCCTGGGTTTGTTCCCTCCCAGGGGCAGGATTTTGCTGAGGGCTTTGGTGAGGCTCCTGTCAGCTCGTTCCTCCAGCCTGTTGAGGTCCCTCGGGATGGCAGCACTGCCCTTTGGCATAGCAGTTCAGCAAACGTGCTTGGAGCACATCCATGTCATGAGCAGGGACAGGCCAGTGTTGGTCTCTGTGATGCACCACTAGTTACTGGCCAGCAGCTAGACTTTGTCTCACTGACCACCTCCTGGGCTCAGCTTTGTGTGAGATTCAGTGGAAAAATGGCCGAGCATTTCCCTCCTGCTGAGGCTGCATTGGGTTACAGGCTCAAGTGTGTTACAGGCTTGAAGTGTGTAAGTGTGGCCAGATGACACATTGCAGTTTAACTGGCACCTTAGGGTGTCTGAGACCATGGCAGTTCTGAAATACTGAGAACTTAAGTTTCTATGTACTTTCTGTTTTATAATTAGCAAGAAAATGATTGTTCAAATACATGAGATACCTGTAATGATGAGACATCCTTGTGCTTTGGCATTGTTAACCACTGTTTCACAAGAAGTGCTAGTTCACAGCTTGTTCACAACTTGCAAGGAGCTGAGTCAAATACTGGTTTGAGGTGGAGTTAAAAAGGAGTTCTTGAAGTTGACTAAATATTTTTGCCAAAAAAGTGAAAGCCAAAGACTTCTTGATCAAATGAAAGCAAAAAATCTGTTTGGGGATGTTGATGTGTGTGTATGTGTGGCGTTGTTTCAAACCAAAGTATGGATTATTCGTTTGATAATTCCTAAGATGTCTTTTTTACACCCAATGTATCTCTTTGAAAATTTTTCAATATTTAATTATTCTGATTTTTAAAGATGTATTGAATATATTCAGAGGTTAAAATGTTACCCTGTTAAAGTGGAAAAAAAATTATTATCCCTTACACTGTGTCATTTTTTTGTGTCTGAAAGAGGGGCAAATAATTAACGTTATTTGAGACCTATTAACATTTAGTGTCTCTAAGTAAATGTACTACAAGGCCCATGCCCTGTGAAATTAAAAATAAAGAAGGGGATGAGCAGGGAGAAGTATCTTTGATTCCATACTACTAGATATACTAGCATTTGTACCAATGGGAATTTTAAACACCAAGAAAACTAGAAATAGATAGGATAGCAAGATAATGTGTTTTCAGAGGCTGGATGGTGAAGTGGGTAGTTCAGTGGGGTACCTGCTATCTGAGACCTGAATTTTGTTCTTTGCCCTTGAACGTGATTTCTCTGTGAAGATGGTCGGTTCATTTAATCCATTTCTAGCTAAACTTTCATCCTTCCCAAAAGGATCACTTTACTCAAGGAATTAGGTTTGCAATGTGCCTTTAACAAAACAGGTTTGAAAGTGCAAACCCTTACTGCAAACATGGCCTGATTCCAAAGTTGTGCCCAGAACCAGGATCAGTTTTCACTTCTCCGTAGTAACTCCTGAAGTTGATTGTGGGTTATCCTGGCATGTTACCATTCAGGAGTGAGATGATAGTGTCATAATGCTGTGAAGAGAAAAGAAGTTCATTGCCTTAATTTATGAAAGCTGGAATAGAGGATTTGAAGATCCTTTTAGTATGTTAATACAAAAAACAAAAGGAAATTTTAGCAGATGAATATCCATTATATTGAAAATATACCTTCTTTTGTTTCTGAGTACTCTTCAGTAATTTAAAGTAAATTATTGTGTTTATGGAATTAGAATGAAGTAATTAAAAATAGATCCAGATAGAAACATCACTCTTGCCAGTAATACATAAAATAGGTGATTCCATCTATAAATCAGTAGCATATCTCTCCATATCCCTTATAGCAACTGCTGACTGTGAGGTTGAGTAGAATGGTGGTTCCTTGAGTGAAAATACAGCTTGAATTATAGTGGTTGACTTGGTTTCTTTCTTTGTGGTGTTTCAGGCTAACCGTGATGCTGTACTGAGCAGAATTCCAGAGCACAGGAATGATCGAATCATCAGTTTGCAAAGTGCATCTGTGGTCTATGATTTACTGACAATTGCCTTGGGAAGAAGAGGCCAGTATGAAATGCTTTCAGAGGTTTGTTGATAGCAGGGAATGTTCATCTGTCATTGTTGCTGCTTTCTGTTAATCACGTTAATTTTGGTAGTAAGAAATGGCTAAAACAAATATAGGACACTGTTACTGTGACTGCTTTATAAATACAGGAGGTATAGTTTCCACCCCAGAATGTTTATTGTCTAAATTCATACAAGTGACTTGAGGTGGCCAAACAGAGAAGTTGTGTAGAAGGTGGTAAATGTTTAATGCCACAGAAATTCACATGATTTTTAGGTGGTGATGCATGAATCTGCTTAAAAGGGTACACATTAAATGGAGAGATCAGGAAGGAATGGCAAAAAATAAAAGCTGTTCTGGATACAAAAATGGTAGGTATAATTTCCTAAAAAAAAATGCTTGTAATGAATGAAAAAGGATTTCAGAAGAAAACTTCCTTTTACACTTCTTCATATTTGAGGTGATCCATAATCCCTTTAGTTTGTAATTGTTTTGAAGTTAATAAAAAGGAAATGAAGTTAATAAAAAAAATTTTCAGGTCTTTAAAAAATGTGTTCCTTACCTCAGTATCTGACGTTTCATTATGTAACATGCTTCCATTTTGTTAGATTGTGGCAGCTTTTTCAGGAAACTGCCTAGCATTGTTAACAGTTTTATACCTGAGAAGCAGCTACAGCTCTTTGGGCAGAGAAGATCTTTCTTCAGTTCAAACAAACCCAGCAGCAGGGAATTGTTGCTGACCACAATTCATTATTTGTATCCAGCAAGAATATGAAGGCACATCCAGGAACTGATGTGTTGAGAAATGGTTTCTCTGTAGCATAATAGAGGACTTCTATTAAGAAAAAGCTGAAAAAAGCACTCTAGTTTTTCTCTGGTGTATGCTGATGGTCACCCATTTATCTGCATCTCATGTGATGTTAAACCCTCAGTTTGGGTATTCTTTTTCTTGAAAGTGCTTCATAGCTGCCAGTTGGGATACAAATCAGTTTAAAGCAGTACAATGGAAGGTGTTTTACAGACAAAGGAGCAAAAAGCTCACACAGGACCAGCCATACAATATAATCTAAACAGGAATATTTCCATTTACTTGTCACTACAGACACCATCACCTTCATGTAGTTTTAGGTGTTTGCATCAAAGGTTCAAGAAGTGGCTGTCTGTATATTTCAGTCTAAAACTTCTGAAACAAGAGACATCAACAAGTATTAAAATAAAAACAAACCAAGAGACCAAAAAGCCTTGAAAACTTTGATTTATTTTTTTTCTCTAAGTGACTGGCAAACTTTCAATTTTATATAGTAGACTAGCAACTAGGCAGGGATAGAGCGGTCCTGGATTTCAAATCTGATTCTTACCTTTTGTCTGGTGTCATAATGATTTTATTGTGGGGTTTCTTGTTGTGGATTTTTTTGTCTTTTTATAGTGTTAAAGAACCATTATATTTATGGGAACATCACAAGTTTCTGGGATTCTCTACTGTCTCCTTTGGGACCCTTAGGATAGTATTTATGTCACAATAGGTGCAATTTCTTGCTTGCAATTCTTCTTGCTTTTCTTAACAGGGAGGGTTTTTGGCTTCATCAGGAAAGCTGAGGTATCTCTAAGCCATTGTCTTAGCCAAGTGTTTTGATGTGCAGGACATTACCCTGAAGGGTAGAAAGAAAGACTCCCAGTCCTCTCACAGAGAGAAAAGCATAGCACTTGTTTCCCAGACTGAGGCTGACAGATGATGCTGATTGTTCCTTTTTCTTCTGTGCTTTGAACACAACTGAATGTTCTAGATACTGGAAGATGTTTTAACTTGGCTTAGATCTTTGATTTCAGTGCCTTTTAGGAGCTTCTTGTGCTGGTGGTGATCTTCATTGCAGACAAAAGCAGGACTATAAATATCTGGAAAGTAGAAGAGACTCCAACTTGACAAGTTACTTAGTTGGGGGTTTTTAGTCGTGGCCTTAGCCTTTGAAAGCTAAAGCCTACCTAAGGCTTGCATTAAAGTCTTTTCTTCTTGTTGTTTTTTTTTTTGGGCAGTTTTTTTGGGGTGTTTTAGTTTTGTTTGGTTGGTTTTTGGGGAGGTGAGGTTTTTTGCAGTTTGTTTGTTTTGGGTTTTTTTAGTCTAACATCTTTTAGTCTGGTATCTTTGTAGTAATATTCCAACAAAAATGTATGTATATTCTTTTGAAATGTTCTTTTTGAAAAAAATAAAGCAATTCTACTATGCTTGAAAAATACTTTCCGGGCAGAATAATTAAAATGTATTTGTCATATGTACCTGAAGTATATTTTCTGAATATGAAAAAATCATCTTGTCAAGAGCTAGTATAATAAACAATACTTATTTTAACATCCAGATATTCTAGATATACAGCTGTGTCAGGATCTTACCAGGAAATGATTATAACATCTCATTTGCTCAATGACAAGGGTCATCCTAAGCACAGTGGAAAACATAGACTTTAAGAAGCTCTTACAGTTTAGTGAGTAGAAGATATCTGCCCTCAAATCCTGCTGCTGATAGTCTGTAACTTTTATAATTTGAAGTATTATGATAAACACATATTCATAAATGTTAAAACATTCTGTTCAGTTATATAATAAGCATTTAATTTTTTAGGGCTTCATTCTCTTTGAGCTGATTTTGATTGCTCTAGTGGAGTTGTTGTAGATTAAATCAGAAATTGGGAAATTATTCTAACTGTGGCAATGGTATTCACCCACCAGTTCCAGTATCTTATTGCTGCCTTCTGGTTCAGCTATAGCTGATTACTTGCAGAAGTAGTAGGCTGTTATATAAGAACATTAAATGAGCAAAAATCTGTCTCCTCCTTGTTCTAATGTTCTAAGAAGTCACGTTCTTAACTGAAAAGAGCTCATGTTTTTACAAGTTTGTACATAAAGGGCTTTCCATTTCTTAGGGTAGCTTCAACTAGATGAAGGAACTTTAAACTATCAATTCTTTCCTAAACAAAAATACTCTGGTTGTAATCAAGTTCACTTTTTAAGCTTTGTGGGATGCAAGATATTGAGCTTGTACGTGTCCAATAGAAGAGATATTTTCCAGACCAGAAATTTTCCTACATTTTCATCATTTCATCTTTCAGTTCTCTAACTTCAAGCATATACTTTTCTGGAGACCATAGTGATCAACAACAGAATTCAGTGATGTGTTCAACAGAGCCTGTTCTTATGGTGATTTGTGATTATTCTGGCAATATCAACAGTGTCATTTTCCCTAGGAGAGGGATTGTGCTGAATGTGTTTCCAAGTAGTTAAGTCAATTCCATTATCCTGAACATAATCTTAACTTGCAGCCTTGCTTGTTATGTATTTCTTGTTGGAGCCTGTAGGTGTTTGCAATGCCTTGTTGTTACTTTGCTCAGAAGAACCCAGTTTAAGAGGTGTTTGTGTTGTTGCATTGGTCACAAACACATCCATCCGCTCATTCCTTACCCCACAAATGCTAACAGCCAGTTCTGTCATCTTCCAAAGAAAAGAAAAATCATGTAACTTGTCGCTTTTCTTACTGAGCAGGGCCAAGTAAATAGAACTTAAGTCAAGGAAAAAGAATGGTAGATATATTATTAGTATGTTGAAACTCAAGCCTTGTAGGATAAGCTATGGTTGTGACCTGTGCCCTTATAATTGCAAAATTATAAACCCCTCCAATATCAATTTCTTAAACCTCATTCTCTGCAGTTAGAATTGGTAATTAATTTTAAATTGAGCAAGACCTAGAAAAGAAATTTTGCATTTTTTACAGTACAGTGAACCTTATGTAAGCATCTCTGTGAAGTATCTAAAATAATAGAAACAGTCACATATAACTTCCTTCCTTCTTTCTTTGTTCTTTTTATTTCCACTTGTGAAAAGTCCTGTGGGAAAATAAATCCTGTCTTGTTTTTTGTATCAGACATTTAATTAAGTTACTACATGTGCAGTCTGATGATGAACCTTTAACAGGATTATTAGAAAGTATTTGGTTTTAGGCACGTCATTTCTTTACAATAATATAATAAAAATTGTATTACATAATGGTCTTGATACTGGACATTGTGTGGTAGGATAAATTTCAGCATACATTAGATACATGTTGCAGATAATGCACTTATTTTTGTTTCCTCTTCAGTGCTGTTCTTTGCTTCAGATTCTGGTATAGTGTGGAAACACACTGCTCATCTGGTTGTGCTTCTGTAATGTTAAGGCAGAGTTTTTATGGGAAAAATAATTCACCTTTTTACAGTTTAGCATATATACACTGTAACTGTCTGAGCAGAAGGCTGCTTCATGTAATTGGACTCTGCAGACTAGAAAATTAATTCCTAAATCAGTTTATTCCAGGAAAGTGTTTCACCTTTCTACTTTTTAGAACTGGCCTGATTAGTTAAATTTAACATAGCAAAATGAAATAATTCTTGCTGACAACAGCAGATATGAAACATTCAAAATTAGTGTATAATGCTAATTTCATATATTTAATCTCAGTGTATTAATAATGAATTTCCTTTTTTGCATTCAGTTAGTTTGTTTAAAATCTCAGCAGAATATGGAGTGTGAAGTTAAAATTTTTACAAATAGAGATAATACTTCAGGGTGAATTTTTATATACCACTCCTCCTTTTAAATGGTACTTTTAATTGCTTGTGGTGCCATTGCTTATTAAGTATTCACAACTCAGGAAGAGAGTGTGTGCGATTTTCCTTTTCACTTAAGATTTATCTCCTAGTTTTTACAGATGGTATCTTCAGTAAGCTGATATTCATCATTCCTTCTTTCAGACTACATATTACAGTACCAGCAGAGTATTTAAACAAACATAGTAAATGGGAAATTAGTTTTCTGTTAAATTCTTTTCCTTATAGAATCTGGCAGCTGTTTTCATGTATTTTAATAATTTAATTTTTTTTGTTGCATGTGTGTTAGATAAGAGTCAATAAGAAAATCTTCTTCTCAATAATTGAAGAACATGGCCTTAAATAACAATTTCCCCCCCATATTTAGTGTTTAGAAAGAGCCATGAAGTTTGCATTTGAAGAGTTCCATCTCTGGTATCAGTTTGCACTGTCCTTAATGGCAGCAGGAAAAGTAAGTCTAAATTTTTTAATATAATTCTTGTATTGGTGGCATTTGATAACAATGTTTAGCATTTATGCAACTTTCATCTATTATGTTTTTGAAAATAATTTTAATCCTTGAATCAACTAAGTATGCTGTACTACTGGATTTATTCCCAATGCTTTACAAAGAATGTTATTTAAATTGTTCCTAACTTAGGTGATGATAACTATCTTGCCAATAATCTTAAAATAAGCTGATTGAATATAAGTAATGAATTATACCAGATCCTATTATCCTGTAAAACTTGTTTAAATGTGCTTTTGGTTACTTATTTTATTTTATACTTAGGTACAAATTAATGCTGACTCGTGATGCTCATGCTTTTTTTTTTCCTTTGGAAATTTCTGTCTTTATCTTCTTTAATATTGCTGCCTTTGAGACTGTGTATTCTTTGCAACTAATGGATTTTTAAAAAAAAATTATGTAAACTAGGAACTTAAACTTTTCGATGCAATTCTGTGTTTTCAGTTCTTTTTGCTTTTCCCTATCACATTACAGAAAGTAAATGGCATCTATTATATAATGTAAACAACTATTTTTCTAAAATATTCTCAGTGGGGATATTTTGCTTATTTTCAGTATAGGGGAAAGGAATGTATTTTCCTTAGAAAATATTTTAGCAGCACATTGATTCTGAAGAGACTTGGTTCTTTTTCCAACTCTATTTACTTAGAGTTATCTTCCAAACTGTGATGGAACAGAGGCAAATAAGTTAACATAAAAGAGGAGCAGTGCTATTGTCTTATCAGACCTATTCCTGGGTGCTGTTTAACTCCCCAGGAACACCACTCTCTGCTGGTTTAGAAAACTGTCCCTTTCCTTCTCTTTCATTTGCCTGGCTCAAATGCTGTGAGTTTACAGGCCTAGCAAAGTTTGAAATGCATCTCAAAACTGTTTTCAGAATTGAGTACCATTGGAATTACATCTCTGGGGATGCATAATGAAAGTTCATAGGATTTAAATTACAGTAGCAGTGCCTAAGGTCTTGTTTTTCACTGGCTTGAGGAGTTGTGACAAATTGTCAACAAAACGTGTAGTAATATCTCCTTCACAAAGGAAAAATAAATGGTGGAAATATGGTGGTTCTTCTTTCTGTGAAACATATTTATGTTTGTAGTAATTTAACTGGAAAATGTTTTAAAACAGTCTGCTCGAGCTGTTAAAGTCTTGAAGGAATGTATACGTTTGAAACCAGATGATGCAACCATTCCACTCCTTGCTGCAAAGCTCTGCATGGGATCTCTGCACTGGGTAAGCTTTACCCTCTGTCTTCTCAGCAAGAGCTGCACTAAAATCTTGATGTAGAGATGTAACAAACTTTTGCACAGTGACTGCATGCACTTGGACAACGCTGAAAACACAGCACAGATATGTACATGTGCATCCCTGTTTGAATGGCTAATTTGAAATACTTGACAGGGTTATGTTTATCAAGGTGCCATATTCTGATACTGGTCTAAGACATGGCTTAAAATATATGGAAATTGAAACGTTGGAAGACAGATCGTAAATACAACTTAGACTTCTGTTATTTTTTGCAAGAGGAAAATAACTTTCTGGAAGATAATGAGACAAATCTCTTATAATCAAGAGACTCTTCTGGGGGTACTATGTTTGCAGGCAGCTGTGATTTATGAATTTGTAGTAGGGATAGTTGAGTATTTCAGATAAACTTGAAATAGTTGTATCTGTACAAAAAAACATTAAAGTCAACGATCATCATGTTGTTTTCAAGATAGTACAATTTTTAGAAGAATGAATATATTTAAAAAAGAAGGAGGAGGGAAAGATCACAGCAGAAATTGAGAAAGTGGTGTAGTAGCACAAACATGACTTGTTGAGGCTGACAAAAGACAGCTGTAATTAAGGTATATCCCAATTCTGTAAATTGTTCCCTATGGATTGAGTCCATATGGAATAGCTTACTGTACTTAGCATTTACAGTTACTGGAATGGATTCAAATGGGCATTTTTTTTTCTTTCTAGATTATTAAATAGTGCTAGCATGGCAGTTAAACCTTTATATTTTACGTGTTTCCCTATTTATGACTTTGCATCCATTCAGCAGTGCAGTTTTTGAAGCAGAGTTCTGCATGGATATACTGTTTTTTACAGAGTTAGAGCCATAGTTCTTGTGATTGATTTTCCTAAATAAATGGTTCATGGGTCAAGAACTCTATTTATAAAGTCCAAAAATAGGACATGGCATATATGGACCAGAGATAGATTTTTTATTAAAAAAAAAAATAATTAAAAATTCAGTGTGATTTGTGCCAGATTTCTCTCAATCACAGGAATAGGTGTTTTGGCTTAAAATCTGTGGGGTTTATCAGTTTTTAGCAAGGAAACTAAGCCTAGTGAAAAATGAAATAGTCCTTCAAAGCAATCATGGCTGAGATTTTATCAGGTTCAGTGTGCCTAATACACATTCTGAGCATTCCAAGTATTCTTATCATTATAATGTAAGATTTAGCTAGTTTTAGACTTACCTGGATGTTTTATAATATTTTCAGTTGGAAGAAGCTGAAAGATTTGCCAAAGCAGTTGTTGATCTCGGGGACAGAACATCAGAGTTCAGAGCAAAAGGCTACTTGGCACTGGGATTGACTTACAGTCTGCAGGCTACTGATGGTAAGATAGGAATCAACATTCACATCTGGAAATTCCCATGCTGCCTAAAAAAAGATACCTGGCAGAATGGTAGACAAAAAATTAAAGTTTCTGTGTGCAACCATCTTTTCAGTCAATGTATTAAAGCTTCTTCAGTTAGTGTGTGGAATGAAATCTCATCATCGTTCATATCACTGATTAAATATATCCTTTCTAGCATCTTTGCGAGGGATGCAAGAGGTCTTGCAGAAAAAGGCTCTTCTTGCATTTCAGAGGTGAGTGGGTGTTGATCTTTCCATTTCATTCTGCTATATGTAGAGCAAAGCTTTTATTATGTGCTGAAAAGAGAGACTTGTAAAAGACTGTGTAATGACAGCTTCACCTCTGGGAGTCTCCCGTCATGAGAACAGAATGTATTTCTTTAGCATTTATTTCCATCATTTTCTGCCAGCATTACCTAAATTTATTTCAAAGGATTTCCCTTCACTTAAAGACATTTATGTTGCTCTCTAGTATAAAATATTTGCTCAGGTATTCTGATCTAGAAGGAAAAACCACACAATGTAAGGTTTCAAGTCGTGGTTCAATGAGATAGTGTTTCAGAGAGCTGTCCACTGATCAGATTGTGCAAGAGGCCTTTGCAATTATCTCTGTAGAAGCAGAGCAATAATTGAGGCTGTGCTGCTGGGGCTGAGGGGAGTGCAGGTGGTCAGGTAGCAAACTAAAGGAAAATGAAAGTTCTCTCTGGAGATGTAGCAGTGTAGGCAATGACAATGCAAGTGTCACCTCCCAAGTGCATTATCTGGAATAGTGCCATTGGGATTACAGTAGATGGACTCTGCAAACAAAATGCCAATAAACAGGTGAATGAGAACATTTCTACCCTAATTATAGAAGAAATAAATCTTCATGACAAAGCTGGCAAAAGTGCTGCAGCATCTAAATATGTCTTTTATGTTTATATACCCTTAAAAAGCCTTCTATGGTGATATAAACCTAAATGTTGGGAAACAGATTTGGGCATTAACATGAAAATGAACTACTGTCTTTTTGATGGTGATTTTATATCTGTGGGGTTAGGGTTGAAAGAGTGTTTTACATGTAACTTTAGAGTGAGGCTGGTTGATCCTTTTTTCTGTCTTGTCTTAGCAATTCTTCTATATGTAAATATATTTTAACATGTCTTTGTTCTTCTGTTCCTTAGTGGCTTTAATTAGGTTTTTTTACTGCTTCAGCATTTTCTCCATGCTGAAACTGAACTTTCTACCTCCTCGTTTATACCTGTGTTCCTCACCCATCCCTCTTACCACTACTGACCTCACCATTACTGTTTCAGAAATAGTATGTTAACAATTTTTCACCAATTCTATGCATTCACCACATTGAGACCCTAATAGTGAATTGCTTTCTTCTGAGGATTCTTTGAAGCAGGGATGAAATGGGCCATAGTGCAAAGCTAACCCATTGCTGACCCTATTCTCCAGTTCAGTAAAGTAATTCCAAAAATTCTGAGAGTCAACTTTTTGGATGGCTCCAAGTCCCCTTGAGCCTGGCCTTCAACTCTGTTGGGGAAGGAGCATCCACAATTTCTCTGGACATGTTCCAGTGTCTCACCACCCTCATAGGGAAGCAATTCTTCCTAATATCTAATCTAAACCTACTCTCTTCCAGTTTGAAGATGCTACCCCTTTTCCTGTCCATACATGCCCTTGTAGAAACCTCCTGTCCAGTTCTCCTGTGGGACCCCTGTAGGTGCTGGAAGGTGCTGTAGCATCTTCCTGAGCCTTCTGTTGTCCAGGCTGAAAATCCCAACTCTCTCATCTTGTCTCTGAAGGAGAGGTGCTCCTGCCCTCTGGTCGTTTTTGTGGCCCTCCTCTGGACTTACTCCAGCAGGTCCATGTCCTCCCTGTGTTGGGCACCCCTGGACACAGCACTCCAGGAGGGATTTCATGAGTGTGGAGAAGAAGGGGACAATCACCTCCCTTGCCCTGTGGTCAGGCTTTTTTGGATGCAGCCCAACACATGGTTGGCTTTCTGGGCCAGTAAAAGCACATTGCCAGGTCATGGCAGTATTCAGCTCTTATCACTGTGAAATTGCTCTTTTTCAGTCTCTGTTCAAATCTTGTTGCTTGGTTGTGTGTTATGCTGTCTTTCACCCAGCACACCAGTCATGCCTCCATTCTCTTACCACATCTGAAAAATAAAAGTTTTGCAGGCGATGGAAGTTGAGTTCTCTGTCTCCTACCAGTTTATAAAGCAAGGAGCGCATACTGGACTCATTATTTTGATTAGTCCTTTTTTTTTTTTTTAATAATTTTGTCATAATTTTTTGTGGATTTTGAAAATCACCTACCTAGAGGGCCAGTTCCTGAAGAAATAGAGGTCCTGAATAAATACAGTTGTATTTTGGACCCTTGCCTGAGCCAGATTTCAAGGCTTACCAATTTGTGATGGTGGCCATTGTTTCTCTCTTCACACAGTACTGAGGGGGTGTTTGTTTCACTAACTTTTTTTTTTTTTTTTTGGAAGACTTTCAATGCTTTTCCTGTGGTTGGTGTGAACTGAAGTTTCACAGAACTCACCAAATGGTAGATAGATAGTAACAGCTTTATTCTTTTCACTGTCTGGAGCTTGGGTGACTGAAGAAGCACTAAGTAAAAATCTCTTGTTCTTCTTTAGGATTGCCTAATTTGTGAATTTAAACTTTAGAAAGGACTGGTCCTGGACCCTTTTACCTGTGCATCTAGTCTCCAATTATAGGTGAAGTTAACAAAATATGGAGCTGTCCCTTAATAACTTAAAACTGCTTTGGAGCATGCTGGGTGTAGTTGCTAAACTAATGGACCTGCACAGCTCTTGGGACCTGAGAAGACAGAAATGCACAGGTCAGAAGCAGAAAGTTCTCTGTGGTTTTAGTGGTTTAAAGGTCAATTTTGATGCTTCCTCTCAACGGAAGCAACTCACTAGATGTTCCAAAGATGATTATTGCACATCATAGTTCTAAATGAGACACTGTTAAAAGAATGCAATAAATGTAAATAGAAAAATAGTTCCAGGCTCCCTGCCCAGTACTTACCACACATAATTTTGGGGTACAGCCATAATTTTTTTTGTCCTTATGTTCAAGCATCTCCCTGCTAAAAAGCTCTTATCTTGCAATTTCCATAGGATAGTGAAATGACTAGGATTCATTTGACAAAAATATTAAAAAGAAGAGAACAAACATTTTTTTAAGTGGAAAAAAGTTGGTATAATTAATCTCTTTAAGGGCATGGTGTTCTTGGGAATTAATGTTTGGATTCTTTCCCCTTTTTTTCTGTAAGAACACTTCATTTAATGAATTTTTTCCTATAAATATTGTAAGTAATGACATCTAGTGTTTGTTTAGGAGTATAATTTATTTCAAGAATCATTTTGTATTAAAGATTTATTTTTTTAACATTTAAGCTGAAATGACATAATTATTTTCTATTAAAAGTGATTTTTCATGTCCCAAGGTTCCTCCTTTAAATCAAGGATGATTGAGAAGTATAAGAGAAGTTGCTGAAATGAGCATCACTTATATCAAAATATGAGTATGTGTATAGTGAAGAGATCTGAATATGAATAAATGAATATATATGCATTTATGAGTATGTCTAACCTATCTGAACAGGGGAAAATTCACTTTTTGTTTTGTTTCTTTGTTTTTAAGGGCTCACAGTTTGTCTCCAACGGATCATTTGGCTGCATTTTACTTGGCACTGCAGCTTGCCATATCCAGACAGGTTAGTTATGTTTTAAAAGTGCAGATAGAATTTCTATCTGATGGTGAATACAGATTTTTTCAATAAAAACCTGGTTGTCCATGTGCACATATTCAAATATGTGGAAAAAGCCCTGGAATGCTCTCTGCAAGCACCTTCAGTCTTATGCAGTTCTCCAGAGTTCTGCCAATACTTCCAGCTCTAGGATCAGAAACAAGACAGGAGTAATTCCACTTACTTCAGTGTTAATATTGCTAGACAGAGAGGGAAAAAAAAAGTCAGTGTTTACAGTGTTTTTACCTATTTTGTGTAATCTCTGCTCAGATCCTGGAGAGTGGAGCTCTTGAATCCAGTCTTTAACAATCTTGACAGTGCTAGTATCTGTGCCCTTCTTGAATACCTACCTGTGTGAGGCTTGGTTGTTGTGGACAAAATTACAAAAAAGTGTTTAAGGAAACTGGAAAATATTTTAACACTATAAAAGTGACCAGAGCTTAGTCCAGTTTATGCAGCTGTTATGTTTAAGGCATTCTAGCATACATCACATGAATTTGGATAATGTGGAGCTGCTTTCTGTATATCTTGGCAAGCCTTTTCCTATGCCAGGTTTCTTTCACACAGCAGCCCTGAGCACAGTTTTCACTCTCTAGGTGACTACTTTTCATCTCTGCTGAGTAGCACAGACCTTGGACTATGTCACCTTAGAGTGGAATGGATTGTCACTTCACTAGCACAAAATATTTTTGAGGAGCAGGCTGTGACTCTGTACATGCTGGATTCCAACATTCTTGTGTTCCTTATTTAAATCTCCTGGGTTTAACACTTACTGTACTTACTTTGAACAAAAACACTGGAAGCTGAGGAGATAATGAAATTCTACCTAAAGAAAAGTTACTGTTGCTGTCTAACTGTACATTTCAGTTAAACATTGGAATTAAAATATTTTCAGAATCATGTAGAAATACAGCCAGGACTTGAAAGAGAATATTTTAATATTTTAATATTAGGATATTTTATAAACAAGAGTTATTTATAAAAACATGTGTCTTACTTTCCAGGGTTAATATATTATTTAGTTTTCATTGTTCACTGTAGAGCATCAGGTCCATTTTAAACTTCTGACTAGTGTATAGAATTCCACACGTTACCTGGGTGAGCATTTTGAAAATTTTATGGATGTCAATCAAGTAAAAGGCAATACTTCTAATAGTGGTGCTTTCTTTTTCTGCCTTTTTTTTTTTATTTTTTAAAATCAGATACCAGAAGCTTTGGGTTATGTTCGGCAGGCTCTGCAGCTACAAGGAGATGATGCCAACTCCCTTCATCTCCTTGCACTCTTGCTCTCAGCCCAGAAACACTATCATGATGCTTTGAATATCATTGATATGGCCTTGAGTGAATATCCAGAAAATTTTATGTGAGTGAATGTCATGTTTCCTTTCTATGCTTTCTCTTGTATTTATTTTTCCTGGATTCTCATCTCATTCATTTCACAAGGGGATGGATTTGAAGATTGGTCTATTTTTTTTTCCCAGCAGTCTTCTTTCCTGCCCATTTGTCACAAGTCTGCTTATTAAAGGCTTGTTAAACAGTAATAAAGGATTTGTTTTGGAAAAGAGGTTAGAACTGGAGAGTTGATCTTATTTGGGTTTTTTTTTACACCCTCTGTGTAGATAAATTCTCCCTGTTGCATGCTTTGTAGTATGTCTGTGTCTTCTATTTTTATGCAACATTCCAAGAAGGATAAACAGGACTTTACTATTAGCTAGGAGAGATTTATCCCATCCTACAGATAACTCAATGGACATTGTATGGACTCTATTTTGTAAAATTAATGATAAAACAGAGAGTCTCCTAATTTGCTTAAATAATGACTAGTCATCTGAGGTTGTCTGATGGACAACTAAATAAGTGAACAGGGAAGAAGCATGTTTGTTAAATGTTTTCTTGTTTAAGGAAGAAATAATTATTTCTGTTTATTTTTCATGTTAAGTACATCTTGACATACATTTGGATTTTATACTTTTGTAAGAGTTTTTTTGTTATGTTTATTTTTGTTTGTTGTTTGTTTTGGCTTTTTTAAAATAAAATTTATTTTCTTATGAAAATCTAATAAAATTATTTCTAGGTAAATATATCAGGTATAGCTTCCATTAACTTCCAGTCTTCCACTTTGATGTTTTAGCAGCTGTCATGAAGGTTGGAATCCTTAAAATTACACATATCCTTCATGCTAGTTGGGCAATTTTTAAAATTACCTCATTCTTAACTTCTAAATGACTGGCCTATATAATAGATTGTTATAATATCAGCCTACAGGAAAATATTATATCTTTAAATGTTATTTGTTTGAAAATAGGAACTATAATGGTTTTCCTTCCTATTCATTGTTATTTCATGTCTCCATTTGACTGTCTCTGTAAGGTACTGTTACCTTTTTCCTCACAAATCTGACCAGGTTCTCTGTTGGTGTCACCACTTGTCAGAACTTCTGTGGCTTGCAGCCAGTTCTGTGCAACAGCTTTTGTTGCCATTTGCTGTATCTCACTTCCTGGTTTATCTACACACCTATGGCTTGTCTCTGTTCTTGTCAGGGGCTTCTATACTTGTTCCACAATTTCGGAGCTATGTAGCAGTTTCTCTTTCAAATCTCTTTGTGCTTTCCTCAGGACCAAGGGGTTTGACAGTAAGTCAAGGTTTGAGAGGCAATTGAAATATCAGCTTCCTAATTTTATACCCTATTGTTGTTAAAGACAAGTGTGTTCAAAGCACTTTGACTGTCGTCCTCTGTCTGCTCTCATTTCATCTTCTGTCACTTAGTGGCAATGTAAATAATGTGGCTGCAACTGCTGTGTATCTCAGAGTAGTCATAGTCCAGAAGTATTTTTGAAATGGTAGTTTTAGAACTCCCTATTGTTTTAAGAGAAGTCCCTATTATATTAATTTCTGTTGTAATGAGAGAACAAGTGTTCATTCAGTAAAATGTTTAAAAATACTCTTGTGAGCATTCAGAAGGTATTGATGGGATTTTCAGACATGTTTCATGGCTTTTCCAGAGCAGTTTATACTGAAACTCTGGTTAAACATTTTAGCTGAGTTGTTCATTACAGTACTGACCTTTGTATGTATATATATTAATCATATGGGTCATAATTGTAGTTCTAAATTGTTGTTCCTGATCAATAACACAGACTCTGTGGTGATACAATGTGCTGCATTTCAGTGTTCTGATACAGATCAGGGAATTTCAGAGGAATATCTTGGCAGTAGGAATCACCATCAGATGTGGCAACAAATGCTGAAGAAGCCAAGGTGAAACAGTTAAATGTACCTCTAGAAGGTCTTTCAGAGTCTGGTTTTTAGTGCTGTCAAGTTCCCAGAGAAGTCAAAAATATGATTGAGATTTCTTGTCTGCCCCCTGCAATTGATACTGACAGCCAGACAGGCACATCTGGTCAATAATATAAATTTGGTTTGATTCTATCATGTAACTGGGTTATTTTTGCAAGGGTTTATCAGCTTTTGGAAACTATATGTAGTGCTCTCAAAATGATTGACAATGTGTATGTGCATAAATATAAAATACAAACCTCAGCTACTTAGTGTATTGCTGAGTCTCTGTTCTTATTTTGCAACTTCTATAAACAATATAATCTCATGATATTTCCTAGTAGACTCTTGTGTTCCTCTACAGCTTGATAATTTTTAGATCCACTGAAACATTTGATTATTCACCTGTGGTACTTTATTGGGTTTTATAAACACTTCAGGTATCTTTGTTTTGTCTTTCAATTATGTCTGCAATCCAGTAAGCTAAATACTATAGGAATTCTCTTGGTATTGTCTATATTTCTGTCAGGATCCTTTACCCCAGCTTTATGCAAATTGTTACTGTGGTGGCTTTGCAGCATAATAAATCTTTATGCTTTGAAATATTAAAGCATAGTGCTTGTGATTTATGGTATTCCCCTTATTTCTTTCATTTCTTGTGCATTATTCCTATCTGCATAGCTCTATATGCTGTAATTGCGTTGTTGCACTGAGTGCCATTCTTGTTCTCTTCACAGCTGTTTGTTCTTTTTGTTTTGCATGTCTTTAAAAAGAATCTACATTTTCACAAGTTTAATACTGTATCTTTGTAAAATGCCTGAGGTTTCGAGGAACTCATAGGATACACCATGAACCATGCAGTGAAGTGGCTACTTTCCAGCACTCTTCTGTTGTAATCAATTAGTAAATGTGTTGCCTGTCAGTTTTTGACATTGGAAAACCTGGTGCATTCCTGGAGTTTGTATTTGATAGTTGAAGCAACAGCAGGAGTACCTTTGGATCTGCAATTGGTATTAACCTTCCTGCACTATAAAGCTAGAGAGTTGGCCAGTCGGGCCATGATTTTGCCCTGGGCATCTTAGGTCAATAAGAAGAAAGAAATTCCTCAGAGCCAAAGAATTCTGTCCCATCATTATCTAAAGGAGTGGAAGGAATGAGCAAACACCCTGGGCTTTTAGAGGAAGGTATAGCTTTCTCTTTGAATAGAGAGTTGATTGTTCCTCCTGTGTTCATTATTTGGGCAGCAGAAATGTGCAGTTTGCTCCGAGATCTGAATAGGTATTGGGAAAACTATTGGCAAAAATCCAAGAAACCTCTAAAAGTGAAATAGATATGTAGTGCTTTTTCAGAGATTATAAAAAGAAAGTTATTTGTTGAATATATATAGCACTATTTTTCAAACTCTTTGTAGGCTCAAATTGCTAGGTTGTAGCCTCTCTACTTATAAAGAAATCAGCTGTGTGAATGCAATCAATCTCCTTTTAAATGCTGACTAATCTTTGAAGCCTCCTGCAATCTGAGCATGCTCTAATCTAGGGACAAAAAGATCTCTCGACAAAAGATTACTGAACAGATTTAGATACTGAAAAGATAATGAATACTGTACTCAGTATCAGTACAGAGATGGGTGGGAATAAGGTGCCAGCACTAATAAATCTGAATAGTTCATCCCAATCAGGGGCTACTGTGTTTGAATTCATTGAAAGATAAAGTTTTTCTCCTTTCATTAGACAGCTTCTCCCAGTAGTAGAAATGTGAAGTTCAGTTCTTCTCCAGCTTGACAGGATTTTAACCCAAAAATTATGCAGCTCAAAGTCCTAACCATCAAACTATGTGGGAAGCTGAGTGACATAATCCCTTTCTCCTTCTGAAACAGAAGCAGGGACGTGCTGCTCTGAATGCAAAGAGCTTTGGCAGGAAGGAGCCATGATATATCCTAAATTGCTAAAGTACTTAGCCATGAGGGAGGCTTCAGGCCTCAGTTGCTTGGCTTTTCCTTGAGTTTTATTTCTATTAATCCAGTGGTTTCCCACTCTGAATGTTTAAGCAGTCCCAGAGGTGTGCATTGCAGTCTGAGGGAGATGCAAGATAATGGGGGTTGTGTTGCACTGGGGCTCCTGTATCTTGTACAATATATATAGTACATGTGCAGTTACCTAAGGAGTCTTATTTACAATATTCCCTTTTTTTTTTAATCTGCTTGGAATTTATATCTCAGTGGTGTATTGAATGATGTGAAGTCTTGAAACAATACTTCTTTCTGTTTTTAATTCATGATTAGTCAAAAGTAGATTCTCAGTCAAGGGAGACAGGTTTCTTAGCCAAGTACTTGGGCTATTGTTTTCTTAATCTTAACTGTTTGAGGTTCCCTTATTGTTTCAAATGTTGGGGCACTTAAAGATTAATATAATGCCCACAATCAGTGTAATTAGGCAAAATAAATAGTAAATTGCTAATTTTATGCTGAAAATTGGAACTGCAGTGGATAGCAGCTGACAAGCTTTTGAAGTAGCAGAAGTAGGGAACAGCAGATGGGTTATTTGAGGAGTGCAAGCATGTTATTTTAATGTTAAGTACACTCAAAAAGGAAAGGCATATGGTAACAGGTTTGAAGACAACTGAAGACTTAGTTCACAGTTTAAACGTTTACATTTCTTGAAGTGTGATGGAAATCTTTTTTCTTCCAAGAATATTTCACAGAAGCATGAGGCCAATATGTCATTCCTCTGAAAACTATTACATCTTTTCCTTCCTGACCCTCAAGGGCTCTTTTGAGCTACATTAGATTTCCCAGAATCACAGGGTCTTTTAACATCCCTCTCAATTCAATGAGTAACAAACTTGTTTCTTTCTTGCAGATGACCAGGTGAGCATTAAAAAAGAGCTGGTTGGTACAGGCAGTGTAGGATGATGCATATACACTGGTGTTTTGTGGGAAAGGAAGATATTTATCAACTGAAGGAAACAAACTACCCTATTCTCCTTTCCCAAAGACAGTTGTAGTTTCACTGCAGCATGTAGTGCTGGTAAAACTTGAGCTCTTGTGGGTTTTTTTCCTTGATAAATAGAGCACTGGGAATAATTTGAGGAAAGGATGTTAATAAAAGATTGGACAAGAAGTGATGATATGCTATGCTTGCCAGAATCCTGTATTTCAGGTTTCTGTATGCATTCTTGTCAATATTTGGCAACATGAATTTTCAAAACCATTCTGTTTTGATCATGTTTGTATTGGGAGTTAAACAAATTAGTTCTCAGGAATATTTTTGCTTTAAGTCATGAAACACAGTATCATTTGCTTGTGTTTTTTTCTTTTTATCCTGGGCTCTTCTACCTCACTCCCCCATCCCTCTTCCCCTTTGGTTGTTGTTATATGCTTTTACTGAATGGTCCATTAAAAAGACATTGTTGATAGGTAGATAATACTTTATGTAACAAATTGGTCATTGGCCTCAGGGTCTTATCCCTGAATTATGTTTGCTAGGCTGTAGATTCTTTGAAACTTGATTGAAAGAGTCCCAGTTTGGGTCATGAGCTGGCTGCTGCAGGGTATTCGAGGCAGGCAAACGAAAAGTTTTCAAGTATAACTAATTTGTTCTGGCTTTAGTCAGAAACTATCTTCATTATGGTTTAGAGATTTACATTTTCTTAAGGACATTGAGTTCATAATGTGGAACACATTCACTGCACCAAAAATCACAGGTCTGACTGCTTTGGGAACAAATATATGGGCAATATTTATGGCAAGGAGGGCCATCCAATGGATACCAAATTTACCTATTCATGATTTTCATAAAGTCGTATTATCTGGGGCTTGAGGGCTGGTTTTGTTTCTTCTTTTCCTGATTTGAGAGTCATGCTTCAAATAGCAATCTGAACAGCCTATTTTTACTTCATCCACATTTCAGTGTGTATTTGGGCTTCCCAGTACTCAGCATCTGTGTGGCCGATCTTGGAGATTTGGGGATTGATTGAGAAACAGTTTAGGGCACTTATTTTTTATGAAGTTGAATGCTTTTCTGGAGCTTTTGTAAAAACTAGGTTTGTTTGCTTGACCTCCTGTTGCCAGCGTTGGGCATTTAGTGATTTCAAGATACTTAAAAATGATGATTTGTCATTGCTTCTAATGAACTCTTTATATTTACATCTTTCCTGATAATGGAACTCTCCTTGAATACTCAAAATGGAGTAGACTGACTGTACAGCACTTCATTTTGCAGTTGCAGCAGACACCTCTATAAGTTTCTTTCTGTACTTTATCATGTTTGCATCTAAGATCACTGAATGTGTAAATACATCCTTTATAAAACTATATGTCTTTCATAATCTGTCCAGTTTCATGTTGTCATTCTACCCATAGGTTAAATTTTTACAATTGTGTCATTTTGTGTTTTGGTAATGAGGCAGGTATTTGGGAATTGAGTAATGTGAAGCTGTAATCTTTCTACAGCAAGTGTTAAAGGGGCATCTGTCAAAACTGGGTGCTTGAATTAATAGTTTGAAGCCAGGGGGGTCAAATCTTAAACCTCCTGACTGTCTATATATTAGAAGTTCCTAAATTTACTTTAATTTTTATATTAATATAGGTTGAGCTAAAGCATACCTTCCAGAGGACTTCCAGTCCTGATAAGAACACATCAAAACCTGGGGAAACCATTGCAGCATGTGGTAGCTTGTACTCTTCATTAGGACTGCATTTTTGGTTTTAATTTCAATTGATCCCTTATTGGTTTATTTCCAGGCATTGTTTTTTATATCATAATTTGCTAAGCCCTCTGCAGTCCTGGTGACCTCATTCTTTTGATGGTGCTTCTGTTATAAGAATGCCTGTGATCATCCTTTGTTTTGATTCCACTGCCTGTTTGCTGGCATCCTTTTTTGCCTCTTGGTTAGTTATTTTTATGATGTGTTTCCACATATAGATTGCAAAAGCTGTATTTGTTCCAATAGCTATGTATTTCATTTTTTAAAAGAAATTTGGCCTGACAGCTGTTAAGCTGTGCTGCTGAACAGTTTCTTGAGGATGTTTCCTACTGTGTTTTATAAGGATCTTTTCATTAAGAGAGTATATTACGTGTAAATTAGAGTCCTGTTGGATTCAATTGAAATTCTTAAGTAAAGGACTTTAAGGCAGTCAGCCCTACCTTCTTCTAAAAGAAGCTACCAACTTGCAGACAGTAAACTGTTGTCTGGATTGTCAATGAGATAAACACTGGGAACTTCAGGATTTTTTTCTAATTTCAGCCTTTTTCTTCTAAACTATTTATTTATGAGTAATTACAAGATGTTTAGGAGGGCACTTGCTCACAGCATGTATTGACATAGAGAAAACTGACTGTGCCAAGGTTTAGCTTCCCACCTACTTCCTCATTTCTTATGTTTCCTGTCAATCATCAGAAGTTTTTCCTATGTATGTAATTGTTGAGTGCAAGGAGGAATTTGTTAACACTTTATCTAGGAAAGGTCAATAGATTTAGATTCTTGCAAATAATCAATTTTGATTAATATTTATTCCACCTTAATTTTGTATGTTTTGTATACTGCTTTCCCACTTCAGTTATTCTGTGGGGTCTCATAGTTAACCTGATTTAATTTGCACAAGCAGTTGATACTGTGATGGTTTATTACAGAAATGACATCAAGCTGTATGAACTATGCATGTGAATGTAAACTCTACATCAACATACTTATTTTTCCCCCTTAAATTCAGATCATGTGAAAAGAAGTCTACATTGTCTGTTAAAAAAGATTTTATTTTCAGGGTCCAGTATCTTTAGTGATGCCTTCTGCATCATCCTTGTTGTGATTTTTTTTTTTTAGTTCAGAATTATTGTCAAACTAGTTAGTCTGAGATTTTACAAATTATGTGATTGGACTTGGTGAGGGGTTTTTTGGGGTGATGGGGGTGTTGTTTGTTTGATAGTTTTTGTGGGGGCTAGTTTTTTGGGGGGGGTTTCTTTGCTTTTTTAATATTGTGCTTGGTTCTAAAACCAGAACAACTTCTTTTGAATTCTTCTAGCATTTGAGGATTTTAAATTGTGGGATATATCAAATAAGCACTTAAATGTGAAGAATGAAATACTGTATGACTCCAGACAAAACTGGTATTTGTCCCCTTTCTTTTATGCTCTCATAAGTAACAGGCTATATATCAGAATTGATTATATACAAAGTTTATTATTCTGGTTAAGCTATTGTAAAAATTGATGTGGTTTTCTGGGAGATCAGGCTGTTGTTTGAATCTTTGTGTGACTTGTTTGTTGCCTGTACCCATATTTATGGGACTCCCAGTATATTAATTATTTCCTAATGTTTTTAATAATTGATTGTCATGTAAAAAATACTGTTAGCTGAAGTTACTCTTAGGAAACTCTTAAATTATTTTAAAAGGTTCTTTTAAAACTTAGTAAGTTTATTCCAAGTAGGTTAAACATAAACCAAAGTAGTTGCATTTTTAAACCTGCCTTCAAAGCAAACAGATTTGGTGCATCCTTTTGAATTTTGTTTTCCTAGGGTGGTTCTTACGTTTCTTAGCAAGGCTTTTGGTGCTTTACACTATAATTTTCAGTGCTTTTCATATTTTTAAGTGTTATGTACTGCTCTTCAGTATTTTCTTCAAGCCTTGAACAATGTCAATAATTTGTATAATAAGAGAATAGTAATGAAGTTTGCTTCCAACACTAACTGAAAATAGAGCAATCTTATGAGTTTTGCTCAGGGGGTATGGACCCTTCAGAAGAAGTCTAGTGGAACTCCAAGTTTCCTGTAGGATGTTGCTTAGTCTGAGGGATTTAGAGAGATTCCTGGTTGCTACTGCACTGAGTGGCAGTGCTGAGCATCACAGAGAGTGTGCCATGTTGTTAGATTTGAACAAAGGATCACAGAATGTAAGGCAGATCTCATCCATGCAGTAGGGTATGAAATACATCTGTATGTATACAGCTGTGTACAGCTATGGCTGATCCAAGCATTGTGCTCTTACTGTGCCAGCAGCTTGTGCAAATTGCTAACTTGATCCCAAAACCAGAACAGCTGGATTTAAAATGATGCTTGAGGTGAGCAATACCTGTTCACTGAAAGAGCTGAGTTCCCAGTATTAGTAGTGTTACCTGTCACGTAACAGAGCTCAGTCTTCCATACTTCAAATTTTTACTTCATTCAACATATTAAAAAATCTTCAATAGCTTAAGCCAGAATTGGATAAATTAACTCCTCTTGATCTCCTGACATTATCAGAGAGTTGCTATGGAAGAAAATTGGTAGTTTAGCATCTTCAGAATTGAAACAGGCTGGATGAGAATTAGGACAATTGAGTTTTGGAGATTCAGAAGTTCTTTGCTACAAATTACACTGTTTGGCTGGTAGAGAAAGCTTCAGATCATGGATGAATAGATTAGTTTGCACTGATTAGGAAATAAAGCAGTAGCAAGAACCTTGGACAGCACAAGGCCTCATTATTAGAGTTGTCCTAGCTGTAATACTTCTCATGAACTTAACAGTTGTATTTTAAAAAGTTATTTGCACCACCTCCTCTGTGGTCTATCCAAAACAAACTGTGAGGAAGCAGTCTTTTCTACAATATAATTATAAATTAGGAGACCTAATTCCCACCCTTAGTGTTTTAATAGTCTGAATGGCCTTTAGGTATACTTTTTTTGGTGGAAACAATTTCCTCTAGATAAATTGTTCTTTTCCCTTCCTGCTGCTTGTCTCATCTGTATTTATAGAAAGAATTTGAACCTCTTCTTGGTTTTTTTTTTTTTCTGCTAGACTGACTAAATGAAATATTTTTATGTACTCTGTAACTTCCAGTCAATGGATCCCCCTTACAGCCTTTCTCTGCAGCTGCTCCAATTTGGAATTTCTCAAGTGTGTGGTGTTTTTTGGCTGTTACAATGAGAATTGCATACAGCATTTCAGGTGTGGTCTCACTGAGATAGTGTAAAATGCCACTGTGTCTTTCTCCTTCTGTTCCACAGAGTAGTCCCTGCATTGCACCTGGCCTCTCACAGCTGTCTTTCTTTGCTGAGCCCAGCAGTCAGGCAGCTCTGGTTGGGAATAATGGATACCCAGGTTGTTTGGTACAATCTCTTTATTAAACTTGAGCAATAGCTCTTTTATTCATTAATGGTGTTATCTAATGCTGCTTCCCTCCAGAAAGAACATTGGCAATATAGATGCTGTTCCCCAGTCATTCCAGAAGTGATATTTTCTTTCAGGTTTGTACTTTAGGAAGGGCAATACCATGTTCACTGTTTCCAAAATTGGGAGAAATGGATTGGTTTTGACTGCATTAACTTTAGTCATTCTTAAAATGTTTCTATTCCCCATTTGTCAGAGTTTTCATATCTCAGACAACATAGGTAAAGAATGTGCTGAAGGTTGAGGGTTCATTCCTGAATATTCTTAACTTTCATCCCTGTTTAGTAAACACATTTTCTTTTTTCCCTACTTTGATACAAAAAAGCCTTAAAAGACTATAATTTTAGTGCATAATAATCTGTTCAGATGTAGTTTAGCTTTGCTAAGACGCAGCTTTTTGTGTTGATCTTTTGTCCCCTGCTGTTCTTGATAGGATCTCTGCACATTTTTGATGTCTTACTTGCACAGTCTTATCAATGATTGGTCACACATGGAGTTTTACCCATTCAGCTTGAGACACAGATCCTGAAATGTTTGAGCATCTTTGTGTTAAACACACCAGGCTTCTGCTGCATCTTGGATGTCTTTGCTAACCTTCACTATCAAATTATTTGTCACTGAAATTCAAAGGCCTAGTTATAAACTCGTTTGGAATTTTTCATCCTTTATTTAAATAAAAATCCAGTAATATATGGATTAGGTTATGAGCAGCTGTTTTATAATGTCCTCATTAGTTAGTGAGAACAGTCTTCAAGTAATGGAGTAATTTGCTGCTTCAGTAGCTATTTCATAAATTTATCAGCTATTAGCTCCAAGAATAACTAAGACTTTCCACTTAAGAGTTTGATTTGTTCTCCATTTTGTTTCTGGGTAATTAGTCTCCTAAAATGATGCAATTCACTTTATTTTTAGCAATGTGGAAGATCTGCATCCATAGAAAACACTAATGTTGAAACAAATGCCCTATTAGTCTGTCTTTGAAAGAATCTTCCCTTCCCCAAAGGCTTTGACCCAAACAGATTTCTGTTCTTATCTGTTACATTTATTCCACATCTCTGACACACATTGTACTACTCTTCATTTCATTTTTGAATATTGTCTTTTCCTCAGTACTTGCATTGTTGAGTGTTGTTCCACCATGTCAAGGTTACTCTGGCACATATGCCAGTAATTTAAACTTCTGAATCTCAGACACAAGCAGATAATTAATGAGGCTTATAACATGTACAGCTTAATTTTCATCATCGTGTCACTTGCTAGTTTTTATCTATTTCTCGTAATTTTAGTAGTGTACCAAAACTTCTAATAAGGTTTAAAATTCTCTGTGACTGTAATGCAGTCTGTATTCCAGAAGAGCTGTTTTCAGATACTTGAAGCTGACCTTCAGAAAATCTTTTTTCAGATAACCTACTTCTTGATTTCTAAAGCCTTCCTGGTAATACTGTCCCTGAGCTGCTCATACTTTCTGCCATGTTTCAAGGGAACTTGATAAAATTATATTAATGTTGGAGACCTGTTTGTCACATGGTGTTCCTCCTTTCTGTTGCCTCCTTCCTCTTCCCTTCCTTCCCCCATTTGCCAAGTATGTGTTGTTGGCAAGTTTTCAATTTATTATTAATATCACATTTCAGTTTTCTGAGGTGTCTTAATTCTTTTAACATTCATAGTCCAAATATTTCTTGGATCTAGGGAAGCTGCTTTATGTGGCTTTATAAATGCAACCTTTTAGTGTGGATAATCCCACACTTTATTTATTAGTTGCAATTTCCTAGCCTTTCCTTATTAGAATTGTTAATATTTTCCCATCATACTTTCTTTGTTGTTTGTATTTTTGAAAATGTGTGAAAATCCCATCCTGTTGAATGCCATAATGCACAAGAATCAGTAATGATGTTGTTACCTGTACTCAGTGCATCCAAAAGCACCAAACTGATGTGCTGCTTTCATTCTTACACTTCTCAAGTATATTTGCCTTCTGCTGTCTTGACATTGAATCCTACACTGGTGGCCCATGTTTCAACGTTTTTGTTGCCCAGATTCCTGTTATTTTGTACATGTGTTTTTAAGTAATTTCTTAATCACCAAATCCCCTCCCTTTCGATCCCCTGCTCCATTTTTCCTTTTAAATCTTGCTTGCTGAATCTTAGCCTTTTGCTGACCCTGTGCCTTCCCTCTGCTACAAAGTTCCTTAAACTCTTAAATGCTTCAATACTGTTAATGGAAATTCACTCTCACTGTAAACTGTGCATAATAAGGTGTATATGATAATTATTGACTCTAGAATGACTTGCAAATTCAGTGCTTCTGAACTGATTCTGTTCCATAACTTTTGTAAAATGCTTTATGATCACAAATTTTACATTTTTAAACTTCTATAGTATCTTCAAACTGTCAAATGTACTGTCTTACATACAGAGAAGTGGTAAAGGGATTGTATGAGATACATTCCTGTGATTTTGGTTTGGGGTTTTGATGCCTAAGTCCTGCTGATTGGGTGAGATGTGTGTGTCCATGTGATAGGGGTAGAATAGATGAGGGCAGTGTGAAGGAAGGAGGATCTTATTTGTCTTTTCTCCTTCTGACTTCAGTAAAATGATGGGCAGACCTGGACATGTTTTTCTTTCAGTGATATAGTAACTATTTAATAGATATCTAGAGACATCTCTACCAAATTAAATACAATTTTAATTATCCATATGGTTCCCTGTATACTCAAATCCAATTTACTAATAGGAAGAAAGCTAAAGTAGTGTAACTGCTCTTCATTACAGAGGGAATGCTCTGCTCTATGTTCTTACAAGATACCAAGTGAGACATCTGATGACCTTATGTACCTGGCAGGTGCTCATTTTCTTAAACTAACACAGCAAACTGCTTTTTGTTTCTTCCTCAGTCCCACAGTGCACATGTTGTACACTTGAAGTTGTGAGATTCATTTTTAGATTTACCTGCTGGGGAGTTTCTGCCAGGGATGTTCAGTGCAATGCTAAAGGTTTATCTGCTGTAATTCGATGTAATTTCTTACTCTGAAGAAAACTCTCTGCACTTTCCAGTTACTATTAGCAGCCTCCAAGTTTGTATTTGGGATAAGAAACTTCTGAGCTTTCACACATACCCCCCCCTCTACACCCTTCTCAGTCTTCCCACGCAAACCATATGAGCAATCATATAAATTTTTCACTTAGCATGATTAAGATTGCAGTGGAATAAAATGCCAAAGTACACCTGGGTTTTAAAACAGAAAATAGGCTACCAGTTTTATATGCATGCTCTTCTCCTGCTTTGTGCTGTTTAATCTGGGATTTACTAAAAATTGTTTTTAAATTAGTATTTTTCTAGTGTATTATCTGTTCCTAAGTGCTGTGACTCCTGTAAAGGTACCTACCAATGGACTAGCTTCTTCATTGTTACACTGTATTTATATTCTTTAAATAACAAGGAAGCCGTCTAGGTTAATCTTAGTTGTTAATGTGCAACTTGATACATCTTGTGGAATCCTGTTGTACTTGTAATTTCAATGATACACTGTCTTGTACCTTTTTTTTTAATGAGTTTCCTGCCAACTATTGTTTTCGTCCATTTGAAAAGGGCCTCTTGTAAAAAGCACTGACACTTTGATGGCATTATATATTTATTGCATTTGCTTCATTAAACTATTACTTAAATTATTACTGTATTTGAAGTTATGTTTTCTCCAGTTTGGTGTGATGCTGTCTTTAAAAATGTTTTTCTTGAATTGGAATATCTTTTAATTTTCCTTTCCTTTTCACTAGATTACTGTTTACAAAAGTCAAGTTGGAATCCCTGTGCAGAGGCCCAGATGAAGCACTCCTTACCTGTAAACACATGCTCCAGATTTGGAAATCCTGCTACAATCTAACTAACCCAAGGTAAGATGCTGTAGAGTGCTGGGCTGCTCCCTACTTTGCTCCATAGCTTTTCAGGGCAGTATCAGGTCATTAGTCCTGTATTTACTTGTTTTGGTATTTCATATAAACAAACAAATCCTCTGGAAATCTGGAGACCGAGGTGCAAAGACACCAGTTGATGGTCATGTGGAGCTATCCAGGCTTCTATGAAGTAGAACATTATGAAGTAGAGCTGTGAAGCAGGCATTAACAAATACGTAAATATAATTTGGTATAGTCCTTTTTGGGTTTCCAAAATTCTTTTGTGAATGTCCTTTGCTGTATATATTTAGATAAGCTGTGAAATAAATGAGAATTACTTAGCAGAAATCCATGCTGGTACTATTCAACATGTTTATCAAATACCTGGGGAAGGGGACAAGCAGAATTTTCTGCCATCTGCTTGTTTGAAGGGTTGACAGCTTCTGGAGAAGAGCTGCTACAGCAGAAGAGCTTTGTACCAGGTGGCATCAGATACCTGTGTAGCATATGATAGACATTCAGTATTTGCTGTACTTTGATTCCAGTCACGTAAGCACATGCATCTCTTTAAGAAGATTGAGAGAGTTGACCTAATGGCAGGAGAGGGAAAACTGCTTCTCTCCTTAGGGAGCTAGTGAACACCCAGAGCAGCAAAGTTTGGAGGGTGTAGCAGGAAAAGCCTGGGAAGGCCACAGCATATTGAGAGACCTTTACACTGCATTGTGGAGCAGAGAGCATCACTCAGGTTACAGAAAGCAAGTGTGTCAGGAGCCAGAAAGGTTTGAACTGAATATTTTCAATTCAAAGTCACCAAATGAGGAGTAGGGGCCAGGGAGAAAATTTCTCTTCTAACCTAGTGGGTGGTGCTTTATTTTAGTTAGCTGGCTGTGTGTGTGGGCAGGCGGGGTTAAGAGTTTAGTATCAGCATGCTGCACTTTGCAGAGCAGCTACAGTTTCTGTGCAAGCCTAATTTCAAACTGGCTTTGCATGTACTCCAACACTACTTTTCACCCTCCATCACATACCAGGGCTCTAATCATAGCTTGTCATTACTGCCTTGTTGTTCTTGTGCTAAGAGCTACTGTGCCATGTTAAACACACATTAAGTAATGCCTCCTTCAGACATCAGCAGTGACTGTGAAAACTCACTCTTGGCTGTGTCAGCTTCAAACAGCAGTGGTTGATAACTCTCCTTGGCACCATTCTCCTCCAAGAACATCTCAGTGGAAAAATTAGTGAGGACTACTTTGCATCTGATTTTTTTTTCATTTTTTTAATCTTGGCATCTAAGTTTTTTCTTGAAGATATGGTAGTGTATTAAGATCAAATTGAGAAAGGAATGGACAGGAACTGTGGATAAGTGTCACAATGGAAGGAGACAGGTTTCCCAAATCACACATTCAGAGTTACATCAAGCAGTGAAGAAGGATCCTGGGTTGTAGTCTTTCTTTGGCTGGTCTGTGTGATATGTAAGGACTGAGCACCTGTATATTGTATCATGGTAACCCAGATCCATCCAACTGTTATCACTGAGTCCTGAAATGTGTCTGGGGAGTTCTGTTCACCCTGTTGCACTCCTCGTGTACTGAAGATGGTGATATTGGATTGTTGTGAAAACTTAAATTTTCCAGCCATTGTAGTTTTAACACAGACTTTGTTTTGTTGCAAAGCACCATTTGAAAATTATGTCTCCCATTGGAAATAATTAAAGCCTTTTAAAAAAAAGTTATTTAAGACAGTAATAAAAGGTCCTTTAATAACGTTAAACCTTTTTATAATTTTTTTCCCAAAGATTTAAATATCTTTTATGCTTATTGAAAAATCTTTTTCTGTTCTGATTTAGACTGAAATCTAATTTGATGTATCATTTTCCCAATGAGATACGAATTTACTTTTTTGATGAGCTGTGGTTTGTATTAAATATTTCTTCTGCAGTTAATCAAATTATGTGAGAACTTGGGTTCAGTGTCCTCAATAATCTTTTAATAATAAAAATAAATCACAAAAACCTAGCTATACATTAAAAAGGGCCAAATGCAATACTGTGCATTACCTTTGTTCAGTCATTTGTCTTTAATTGACATACAGACTTTTTTCTCGTGTGATGGTCGATATGAATTTGAAACTTATTTTATGGTGCAAGGCTAAAGGTTTGCCTTTAGCCCACTGCTTAAAATGCATTAGAAAACAGTTGAATTATTTTCCACTTCATGGTTTGCATTTGAAAAAGGAACAAACCACAGTGCCAGTGCTGTGCTTAGGAGATACTGGTGGAAGGTCTGGCTCCACTTGTCAGCAGCACTTGGCGTGTGGTGGTGTGTGGACTGAGGAAGTAATTACCACAGAAACTGTACACCAAGTGATGCAACAATTATAGCTGACAGTGCATGGCCCAGAAAGTTCCCTTCTGTTTCCTGGGGATTTCTATAATGATGTCATTTCGTAAGGAAATAATGCAATAATGTTGTAAAATATTATGGTATTGCATAATTTTACTTCTATCATTTTAGTAACAGCTCTACAAAGAGGGGACGTTGTTTCACTGACTTCTGCAATTATTAAGAACTGTTGGGAGACTTCTTGCCCTTCATTCAGTTCAAATTCAGAAGGAGGCAGTTGTAAAATTAAAGCAAATGGAGAGATGTGCTGAATTCCAGTCTTGCAGTTTAGATTAAAGTTTCTCAAGCCTTACTTTAAACTGGAAATTTTGTACAGTTCTTTCTCTTCAGGGAGAATCAGACAGAAGATTGCACTCTGCTAAGTTGGGCTAACAGTTCAACTGCTTTAAAGCTTAATTACTTCTAAGTTTGTGGGGTGGTTTGGTTTTTAATGAGCTTTTAGAGAAAATATTTGTTGATAATGAATAGTATCAGACTTAACAATCCTAAACATGAAATTACTGTATTAGCAATAGAATGTTAAGGAAGGAATGCCCATATGTGCTTCCTTACACTTTGCTGACAATGTGTCTCAGTGCTTGCCACATCTTCAGGAGAAAAAACACTTAGTTCTTCAGTCCCTGTCCATGTGCTGAATGTTTAATAGTAGTTCTAGGAGCAGTTACTTTTCCAGCAAGCATATCAACAAGAAGATTGAGGGGCAGATACTGATTTATAGCTAAAGTAGCAGTTAAGTGCATTTGTCTGCAGGTGCAATCAGTAAAAATCACTGCTACTGCTTAGATGGTAGAAGTGTTCAAAATGTTTCTGCTGGGATGCTAGAATCAAGTCCAACATTAGGCAGTTAACATGTATATGTGTATGCATATATTAAAAAACAAACAAACAAAACACAAACCCCAAACAGCCCTTTATAACATCTTTACCTAAAAGTAGATGTCCTGGCTTAAGTGTTTCTCTTCAGTCTGGGGAAAGTGTGGATTTTCAAACTTACACCTGCCTTGTCAGCTTTCTGTGATATCTGTGCCCCATATCATATAAATATTTATGGTACAATAGATTCTTTCTGTAGAGGTGTTAGTTATGAATTAAATTAAAAGCCAGTATTCCCATTTTGGTTGTATTAATGATGAAAACAGAATTGCTGAAGTAAATAAGGATTTAATTTTGCTCAGTTTAATTCTGTTTTAAGGCAACTGGCTTAATGCACTGTGAGTGGTGAGTGGTGCTTGGTACTAAATTTGGTCATAGCAGAAACTTTTATAGCAAGAACCTTTGTGGGAGTAGGGCAGCATGCAACTTGTGTATCAGTATATAATTTTGTATTTAATAGCTTACAATTTCTGTACTTCATTTCAGTGATTCTGGACGTGGGAGCAGCTTGTTAGACAGAGCTATTGCTGATAGACGACAGCTTAATACAATTACATTACCAGATTTCAGTGATCCTGAAACAGGTAAGAACTGCATATGAACAACAAAATGTGTTAAATGATCTGGCCATGACTAGATTTTGCATCAGTTATTTTTTTTTATTTTGTAAAATGAAGTTATATTTTCATTATTGTCATATAAGTGAAAATAGACATTGTGTGATATTTCTTCTTTTTAATTTGTGAAGTACTTGCTGATCACATTCTCTGTAAATTACAATATCTATGGTATGGGTCTTGCTGATCTTAGTAGTATTTTCTTAAGCAAGGGCTAAAAATTAGTATGCTGAACTAGCCTACTTGCCAAAGTCCTGTGCTTTTTGTTCCATTCAGTATTTGCACATTTTTGTTTAAAAGATAAATTTTAAAAAATCAGAGAATTTTTAATCTCAAGAAAATGGAATTGTTTTTAATTAATTTTTAATTAATTAAAATCTCAAATATATGTTAAATATAATTACATGGGTGGGTAGCCGTACTGTGGACGTATTTTGACATTATAAACAAAATTTATTTGTTGTAAATTATACACGCTATGATATTTTTAAATACATATAAAAAATATTGTGGTGCACAATGTGCTACATAAAAGCTGAAATTGTTACATGTCAGTAAATACTGACAATATATAATTTGTCTGTATTGATATATTCCGTTAGCACAATGCAAACTAATATACCTTGAAAGTTTTGCAGACAAAAAGCCCGTGAGTTGTACATTCTGTGGAGATTGCAGAAGGAATTACAATGATGCTGCTGATTCCAAAACTTTTGCTGTATTTTACTTGTGTTCTTGTGTTCTAAATATTGACAGTTTTCTTTTTTTTTCTGTGTTTTAAAATAACAGAATGCTTTTCCTGGGACCTTTCAGGGTTGTATTTCTGCTCAATCACTATTTGACACAAACAGCTTATGGGAAATTTGCTAGCCTATGAATTTGAGTACACTTGACCCATAAATTAAGACACATTGAAATGTGTACTGTATGCCTTTGCTTAATATCAAAATAGTGCAGCAGAGAAAAATCCAATTCAGCTATTTAACTTCTGAAAGTTAAAATTGGATTGAATGTTCACTCAAGTCTGAATTTAAAGTGGTGTTCTGTGCTTGCTGTAGTGCAAGCAGTTTTGATTGCAAAGATCAGGTCACTTGATTGCAAAGAATAGCAATATGATATGGCATAATTAACAAGGAGTCTTCTGTCTTCTTGTATTCCTATAATTAAAAGGGATAAGATAACATATCATTCTATGGTGATCATTCTATATTCTAGTCTAGCTAATTGTTTCATTTTTAAGAGCATAACTACATTTTATAAACTTCATATACATAGATAGACATAGCTATATATAAAATTTTATGCCTTCAAAAAAGTGCTTGTTGGGGATGGGTGTTGTGAAAGGTTTTTTTTTGTGATTAGTGGTGGTTTTTTGTTTGTTTCTTTTATAGTGGGGACATTCAGCTCTTGATTTATACCTTTAGGGTGTCCTATTTTATATCTGCCACACTTGAGAGCACAGTGAATTAGTGCACTTTAAAGACTGCATATTCCTCAATGCTTTTAAGTAAAGATAAACCCTCATTCAGAACAGTGAGCTTTTCAAGAAGCTTGCCCCAAATTCAAATCCTGCAGCCAGTATCCTGATCAAAATAGGATCTCTGCATATATTGTCATTTTTCTAGCAGGTCCAAATTGTATTTTTTCTGAATCTCTGCTGTATTGTTAGAATTTAATTCTATTGTCAAGGAGAACAAGATGGAAAATTAAAAATATGGGATCCCTTTTGGATTATATATTTTATAAATGGTAATTGTGGAGGATCAGTGGGTGGATGTGCCTTATGTTTTCTCTTTTTAAATTGGGAGTTGGAGTTGATTTTGTTTGTTGATGGGGTTTTTTAAATTGTTAATTGTTAATTTTAGCAGAAGAAACCTTGTTGCAATATCAGGACTCAGTTTCTGGCAAGGACTAGAACTTCCTTATCTACTGAATCTATGTAATCATAGATTTAAAAAAGCTCCACATCCAGCATTTGTCCAGAATTCTTCATCAGAATAGTATATAAATATTTTGCAGGAATCAAAATATTACAGTACTATAATAATGAAAGCAGTCAAGCTTGTTATAGTGTTTGAGAATGCTTAAGCAGACTGTCAAGAAAATATTATTCACAATAGATGGTAAAGATGTTTGACCTTTGTAAGGCTGAAAGGACTCACCTTCAAAATCTGTGGATCCACAGCGTTTAGAAATGCAGAAGGAATTTGGCAAATAAGTAAACAAATGTTAAATTGCAAGAAAGTTCTGGCAGAAAATCCTCTTAGGATGGAAATGTTTGCTCCCCTCCTCATTAAACCACTTCATGTAATGCTACCTTGTGAATACATTTCTATGTCTGGATACATGTGAACATTTGGAAATTTTCCCCATCGTAACTTTGCTTGCCATCTAGGATGATGATAATCTCCTTTGCCTTTCTAGTCTTAATTCAGTCGTCTAAGTACTAAGAAATGAGAGTTAAAATTCAAATTTGAAGTTTATGTAAAATCCTTCCCAAAAATTCCAGCCGCAGTGGGTGTAAATTCTTCTTCTTTTTAGATGTGTCAATTAAGCAGAAGCTGACCTTAAAAAAAAAGGGATGAAAAACCTGCTTTGGAGTTCTTACCAATTCCATTATGATTAAGTGATTCAAGATTAAATTTGTGTGGCCTTTAAAGTACCAAAAGAGTGTGTTGTGGATTCCTTACAATGTTAGGCTGTTGATTGTTATGTCCTGATCAATAACTATGTCAAATTTACTTTAAGTTTGCCTCTGTTTCAGTTGACTTGCCATGAGTGGCATGCAGTCATATTTGAATGTATCAATGAAGGAAATAAATGTAGAGGGGGAAAAAAAGAGGTTTGATGAATTAACCAGTCTCACAGGGAGACAGACACATTTCATATCCAAAGATAGACAAAAATATGCAAATCTCTACAGACTCATTGGCTATTTGGTTAAGATAAATTGCAAGCAATCATTTAAATAACCTTCTGTTCAGTTTGGTTGCAGTCTGCTGAGTTCATCATAGGAAGAAACAATATTACCTGAGTTTTAGATTTTGGCCTTTATTCCCTCTTAAATATATTGTTTTAATATATGTATTGGAACATAGGGAAATAATATTTTATTTGCTTTATTAATCTCATTTAGTATGAAAGGAGAACACATATAAATAAAGGGTATTTTTGTTGTTGCTTTCAGAAGTGATATTTATTTTAGGTAGCAGTCATTTTGATCTTACTTAGTGAAACAAATGCTTTGCATTTTTGGCATCCATGAGTCCATTAAACCCTGTTGGATCTTTTTTCTTTCCTGTCCCCCCCCCCACACCCCCTTACCATTCTCTTTGTTTCGCTTTTTAGCCTCTGATACTTCCTCATCTTCTCTCTCAAGAACAGAGTCTCCTCTCCAACTGTTTGTATCTTCTCATCTTCCTCATCCTCATCCTAAACCAGATATCTTTGTCTGGCCCCATGCAGCCTCTCCATTCTGTGACCAAGTTCCTGAGCCCTGTTCACCTACTCGCTGTAAATTGGCTTTCTATTCCTGATGAGTGTGTTTTTGCTGTATTTTTCTGATAATCTTCATAGCTGATAAACCATGGTTAAACAGATTATGTTTCAACAGTGCCAGTGAAATCTGGCCTTTCAGCTGCTTTTCATTAGATACTGCATGGGTTTTAAGAGTTTCATCAGAGAAGACTGTTTTATTCATCCAAAAAAATGTAAAGCTACAGACATTTTTAATACTCTGTTCTCATGAGTGTTACAGAAAATGATAGGTGTTCAGTGAAAGAGATTATTTGTCAAGGCTGCTTTGTAGCATTTACTGATGTAAATTATTTCCAGTGCTGGCATCTTTTGCCTAACAAGACTGTCCCTGCCACAGAAACTCCTCTTATCTGGATGGTTTTTGTTAACTTAATTTCAGTAAGCCTTTAACTAGTTGCATCCAAAACATTCCCTGAAAATTCACATGAAGGAGACCCTTGCCTCAATATCAGTGTGTATTGTGGTGCAGGCAGGGCATATTGGAATGATTTGGAGGAGGCATTGGAGCAGTGAAAACCAGCATTCTGCTGTTTCAAGTCAAGAGCCTTTCTGTTAATTGAAATGATGCCAATTTACACCAGCTGTAAGATCAATCCCCATGCTGTTTGAATACAAACTGTACAGCAATGCTGCCAGAGTAGTTCAAGTGATGGTAAAATCAACATAGTTTTTCAGCCATTTCCTTTTAACTCCTTTTTATTTATCTGAAATTGTCCTTCACTCATACCTTTATACACAGCACTGTTTTTGTCACTGAATTTACTATAATCTGATTTTAAGAAATTAATTTCAATACATAGTCTTTAGACCGATTTAATGTCAAATATATTCATTACAAGCAAAACGTAGCAAATAAATCTTTGCATATTAGCAAAATTCCCTTGTTAAAATAGCTGTCATAAGACCAAGGTTTTGAAAACACTAGCTCATATATAAGCCTGTAATTGGAAGTGCCAGTCTGTGTCCTTCAGTATTTGAAGTCTGGTTTTCTTGGAGCATTTGAATAGCTGGCTGCCATTACATTTGGGTGTCATTGAGTTGATCTTCTTCAGACCCATACTATAAACAGTACATCCCAGTTCACATTAAATTGTTCTTGCAAAGCTGTAAGTGAGTAAGAACCTACTCAAGAATGAAGGCAAACTGAAAGAATGATGAAGCCAAAGCACAGATTCCATTATGTGAAGCCCAAGTTTTCCATTTCCAAGCTACTTTATCCTCAGGGAAAGGAACTTCTACCATATGCATGCAAAGTAGCAGAACCATGAAAAAGAAAAAAAAAAAAAAGATATTGGAGTCCTTTGTATAGTGTCAATAATTAATGAGAGTTAAAGCTGTCTGAGTAAGGAGCAGTTTCCTTAGATGTCTCTAGTATTTTAGTATAATTTCAGGGGATGAAAAGCTCGTGTTCTTGCTCAATTCAATTTTTTTTCTAGTGAAAGAAACCAAGGGCATTTTGTATTATTGACTTGACTTCCAATTTCTGTTGAATAGAAACATGATTTTAGAGCTGTAGCATCTTATCTAATTTTTTTATTTTTGAAATCCTGTAAACCTGATTTACAGTTTGAAGATTATCAGAAATCCTTTGGCTTTCTTAGAATTTTTGGCTTATATATATCTACAAAACATATTTTTTCTTCTTTCTTTGGATTTTAATTTGTGGTTTGGTCTATCCAAAGGCAATCCATCAGATGCTTACTTTCATGGGGTTTACTCCCTTTTTTCAGTTTGTAAGTAGTATTCAATGTGCAGTTCTGTTAATTTCTGAAGGACTAAAATCACCTTTCTCTTTACCACAGAACATACATGTTTTGTCCATGAGAAGTTGAAGCTTGATAGTGTGTGAAGCAAGGCTGGTGCTCTTTGCCCATTCAGTCACCCTAAGGGCTGTAATCTTACGAGACCTGACTGCACTCAACTAACACTTGCATTTAATAATTAAAGAGGCAGTATTCATTTCTAGAGGACTGCAAATAAAGATATATTAGGCAGGTCTTGTGTAACACAATGGCCAACTGCCAGTACATTGTATTATACCACTGCTGTTCCTAAAGAAGTGTGCTGATCCACAATACATTGCAACTGCTGTCATGACTCATAATAAGCTATTACTTTCCTTTGTGGTGCAAGTTTTCAGAGTACCCTTTGAAATAATGAAATTATGAAAGCAAGCTAAATAAGAAAGAATGAAGAATATAGATCATATATATATATATATATATATATATATATATATATATATATATATATAACTGCTGTTTTAACCAGGACATGAAATAATATTATTTTTCTCTAACCACTTATCTTATAAAAATGTGCTCATAGTATTCAATTATATAATTTTTTTTCATTGATTACTTTACCTTTCCATGGATTTTTATGGGGTAGTACTGGAGATCAATTTGGTGAAGGAGAGAAAAGTAAGAAGATACATAAACCAACACGTTTGACAGTGACTAAGCACAGAAAATCTTCTTCAAAGAGCAGAGAGAATGCTTTGTGAATGATGCTGTCCTTACCTGACTACTGTCATCTCCATGCATAACTTTATGATAAAAGATAAGATAGCTTTGTAATTTTGTGATTGCGAAAGGTATCTCAGACCCGTACTGAATTTTAAAGGAAAAAAAATTGTGAATTTTGGGTTAATCTGCCAATCTTTCTTATTAAATGCATCACTTCAGGGATATATTAGTCCTGCAGAAGGTGCTGCCTCTTTGTATTTTTCTTAGACTTCTGTATGTGTCACACCACTAATGTTCTTACTTCCAGCTCTTTGTGTGCATGTAAAGTTGAGTCTGGGGGTTTTCCTCTTTTCTCCTGCATGAGCATTGCAGTTAAAGCATTTTTTTCTTTATGTAAATGTTGAAATGTCCAAAATGGGATGAATGTAAAACTGTTGAGTAACATTCTCTTTTATGGTATAAAAAGGAAGTCTGCCATAGTGTTTTTGTGAGTTGATATGAACGTGTTCCATGAAGGATGACAGTCTAATCTATTACTCATTTTTGGAAGAGAAATGAACGTATGTAGCAAAGTGGTTTTTCTCAAAGCTGTCATGCCATCTATTTCCTGATGGAGTCCACATATAACTTCATGTCTATTACACTGCACTGTGAAGAATTTATGTGAAAATGACCAAGGAAAGAACTGAAGAAATCATAACACACTCATTTACATAGGGTGTATGGTATTTATAAATGATATTTAATGGATGAGTTCATGTGGACTCTCCTGTTGCATTTAAGAAAAGCCTGAAGAGAATAAACTGAATACTTTATACACAAAAGTTTAACTGTAGGTGTGACTTGGAAAAGAAAGGTTTCTGTGAGATGACTTAACTTCTTGGGTTAATTGTCTTTGCTCAAGGCTCTTGGTAGGTTTTCTATTTGAGTTTGAATTGAAATGTTGAATCTGCAGCATGGTTGTTGCAAATAGGATGTGTTAGTATGGTGAGTAGAAGTAAATTCTGGGCAAATGCCTTTATAGGAAACTGGAGTGGGAGGTTATGCCCTTTTGGTTTAGGAACATTTTGTCATGGTTAAGACCTTCTGTCACACTTTGCAATGTGCAATGTGATTATAATTCCAGTTGTTAATCAATTTAAGTAGTGAATTCAAAGACAATCCCTGTTTCACACTAGGCCTTTCTAGTATAAACAAGCTTCATAACAAAGCTAAACAAATGGAAGTGAGTAGCCAGGATCTATTTTGGTGATTTATTAGTTTTCCAGGCCTCATGATTTCCATTTCAAAATAAATACCCTTTGCTGCTTGTAGCATTTGGAGTGAATTTTTCCTTGAGTCTTAAGTGCCATGCAAGGTATAGAAGTTGTCTGGGAAGAGCAAGAGTATTTTTGTGTGTGAAAGATACAGTAAAATTTTAAATGAGAAATTGCTGCAACTCTGTCTGAGCATTTGAAGGAAGCTACAATGGAGTGAATTGTAATACTGAAAATGAGAATATGTTTGTGTTTGGCTATGGGTACTGACCTCAGACAAAAGAAAACCAAGTGCAGATAAGACTGAGACGAGAGAGCAAAACCAGCAGGGAACCTCGAAATAAACTGACTACAAAGCAGACTTTAGGATCTCTTCATTACCCTCAGCTTCTCACAAGCCACTTTGTGTCTTTACCAGTTGTAATTGAAATTACTTTGTGTTTTAGAATTCTTATATGATTATAAAGGTCTGAACCTGTTAGGACATTCTGGGTTAGAACAAGGGTTCCAGATAGGGATGGATGAAAATACTTGTGTAAAATTTGAAGGGAGGTAGGAAAAAACTTTTTAGTATGCAAGATCTTTAAATTATTTTTAGTTGTCTGCATAAGGAAAGTTTATTAAATGCGTTTTAACAGAAGGAGCTAGAAATGAGTCAGATGACAGCTAATTGAGGCAATACTAAAGAAGTGTTTAAGGGTTAGAGTATTAGCATGAGTGCAATGTCCCTGACAGATGCCTGACTGGCCATTGATTTGTAAATGTGTGTGTTTTCTGCAGAGAACTAATTGTTGCAATATGTTAAGGGATACCTTTTTCCTAAAGAGGAAATGTAAACAATTTGAATAATACCACTTCAAAGAAAAAATTTTAGAAGTACTCAAGTTTTTTCTTTTTCTTCTTTTTGTGCCACTCTGTCTAAAGTCCAGGGTAGGAAGCACTCAGTATTCACTCTGTTTAATTTTAATACAGATGGCACAGAAATTAATAAGAATCTTATCACAGTATAGTTCTTTTTTATAAATAAATTGATGTTAAAAAGTTTTAATAATATATTATCATATGTGCTTTATGGTTAAGCACTGGAGGCTTAAAATCTAACAGCACACTTTCTATATGAAATTACTCGTGGCCTGGCTAGCAGCCAGAGCCCTTGCTTTAAATAATAGAAAATATAGGCCATTTGTAATACTAAATTGCATACTTGCTTTTCCAAAGGAAGGAATTAGACAATCTCCTTTATGGCAGTGAATTGCACCTTTTCTTTACAAATTGTTCTGGAGAGAAGAAGGAGCTTTCACTATTAGTCCCTGGAAGGCTAACAAGTGCCAGGCTGCAGTGATGTGCTTTACAGAAATGGCTGTCAGACAAGAGGGTTACACGTGATCAGTGCTTATTTTTGGTACCCCTTGCTAGTTTTTGTTCTTCTAGTACACTCCATGTGCTTCTTGCTTAGACTTCCCTTTTAAATTTCTTCAGAATTTAAGCTTTAAATTAAGAGACACAAAAACTTTAATGAATGTTAAGCTGTGCAGGTGGGATTTTGAGTTGTTTCATCAGCCAATAAAAAGGAAAGCCAACTCTACTGCCAGACACTGTTTCAGATCTTCAGGGCAATTCCTTATCCATAATGACATGAAATGCCAGTTATGTCCTGTGCTGCTTTTCCTTTGTTTCTGTCAATTAAGGGAACTGTGATGCAGGCATTCAAACTTCCTCTTCCTACTGATCTCTGTACTAGGAATTTCTGGTGCTTTCTGGTTTGCCAATTTATCTTACACACTTGAAAATGTGTATTTCATGTGACAGATCTCTTCTCATTAAAATTCTTAGAAAACCTGTGATATTAAGAGTGAAGGTTTTGTTTTGTTTTGTAATGAGGATGAGCTTTTGGGGTGCAGTTCAACTTGTACAGGACTCAATACTTTCTTTTGGAGTATCTACCATTGTTGATCATTATGGATATGGTGGTGGAATTAGACAATTTCTTATCTGATCCAGTATGGAATATTTTACTGCCTTTACTTTTTCATCAGGCCTAATCAGTCTTAGATTTTGTAATTTGTAATTATAAAACAACTAGAGATAGGCTTAGATGACAAGAAGGAGTGTAGTTTAAAATATTCATGGTCTTGATTAAAAAAAAAGTCATGACTAAATATGCTGGCAGTAATTGACTATCCAAAGTACAGTTGCCATTAGATATTCCCTAGTCATAGGAGCTTTTTTAATTCCAGTACTTTGAAAAGGGTATTATCTGCCAGTGAGATTCTAATCTGACTTGGAAATGATACATTTTATGAGAATTATCCTTAGTATGCTCTGGGAATGTTTTTTATGCAAAAAAACTTTGTGGACTTTTTTGCCACAAGGTACTTTTAACTCAGCCTTCTTGATTAGGCAAGTTTTACATTCAGTGCAGTTTCCCAGTGTATTTGTGATAGTGTATGTCATGATCCCTGTGTGTATTCTCTTTTTTTGTTCTGTTATTAATTGTAAAATAATCCTCTAATTGCCTTCTGTGGAAAGACATAGCTAATACTAACATCAAAGTGAATGCAGCAACCTGAAGAACAGTGAATGATACCAGCACAAACCTTTTTTGGATTACACATTGCCAGAAAAGAGGTGTCAAGTTTAATAGAGAGTATTCATAGTAGCAACCCAAAATTAATGTCAGGACCAAAGTTTAGTGTGTTTGTTTTATAGACTTTCAGACCAATATGAAAGCTTTCATAACAAAATTAATCTGGCATTTTAAAAGAATTCTCCAAAATGGTAAACATAAATTAAATATTGAGTATGGGGTAAAGCCTCTTCTGAAAAGGGTTTCAATTAAATGTTTTATGCAATGTATGTGGCTTTCATTCTTTCTGTGGTGTTAAAGTCTTTATATTACTTCTGCAGGTTCAGTCCATGCCACATCAATAGCAGCTTCCAGAGTGGAGCAAGCATTGTCTGAGGTTGCTTCTTCTCTGCAAAGCAGTGCCCCTAAACAAGGTCCCCTGTATCCTTGGATGACTCTGGCTCAAATATGGCTTCACGCAGGTATTGGGATAGTACAATTTATTTTTCTATGCCCTCTCCTTTATCGAAAGCCTAAAGTTTTACCAAAATCTGTTTAATTCAGAATCTTGTATCAGATATACCTTTTATCAGATCATATTTTTTCCCTGTGTATAGCACTGAAACAAGCCAAGAAATAAAAAGCACCACTAGAGTTACGAACTAGAGTTGTGTAAGGTCATTTATGAAAGATGAAGCAGTAGTTTTAGAATGTAACTGTTACCAGTGGAGTCGTATCTTCTGTAGAACAAATGCAGCACCTCTCCCTTATCCCTGAAGAATTTAGTTTCTGAAGTACCTAGAGTATCTTAGTACTTGGAAATCTAGGTGTCCTTGCAGAATCACAGAATATTCTGATTTGGAAGGCACTCACAGGATCATCAAGTCCAACTCTTAAATGAGTGATTCTGGAACCTGTGACCTTGGCATTGCTAACAGCACACTCCAACCAACTCTGCTAATCCCAGGTCACTGAATCCATAGAATGGAAAAAGTTGTTTGTAAGATTTTTTTAGTAGAATTCCTGTAAGTATAAACTTTTATAATAGAAAATAAATAATTCTGCATATTCAGGGAAAGGAACAATAGTAGTACCACGGAGCCATCTGTCCCTTGCAGCTGTGATAATGAGCCCGAATTCCCTTCTTTTCCTTCTGCTTTCATTAATGTAAAAGACTCAGGATTGTTTGCCTAAATGTGGAGTCATCTTGAGTGGGGTTATTATTGTTATGATGCTTCAAGCCTCAAGCTAAATGCAATATCACAAGTTGTTGTTACATAAAATTTTAACCAGAAAATTATGATCCGGTGTATTTTTATACAGTTAAAAATGTATACCATGCAATTGTTTTTATTGATAGCTGGATCAGAAAGATGTAATTTAAAAATCAGCCAGCATTTGTTATGCTTTGTTCTGCTTTCAGAGCATTTTTCAATGACATAATTTCTTTTCTTTCGTGTTTTCAACAAAACAGTGCTTTATTTCATAACATTTTCATTTACCTATTTACATTTACAGTTTAATGGTGAAAGTCATTGCAGGGTAATGGCTCCCAGTTATTAATGGCTTAGTCGTTTAGAGGAAAAGCCCAGAAGATTGGAAAGAAAGCAATTACAGTGATTAATAATAGTGATCTCATTTGGGCTTCTCAAAAGCAACACAGATTAGAACAGGGCAAGGTCTAACAGGGTTTGTGTAGTGGCCTGCTCTGCATAGTGGCATCATTGGCTTTAAGTATTTATAACCTGTCACAGATGACCACCTGCAGTAACTCTTAGCATGTATAATGCTGGTAATTTCTCAGCCTTCTGTGGCAGTTTGTGCCACTACTTATTTTCTGTTTGGTGGGGGTGGGGTTTGTTGTTTGTTTTGTTTTTTTAAAATAAATTTGTGGGTCATGTGCTGTTGCTGGTTATTGACAATCATCAACCATAAGAAATTCAACAGGGGAAAGTGCCAGATTCTGCACCTGGGATGGGGCAACTCTGAATGTACAGAGAGACTGGGGAATGAGAGGCTGGAGAGCAGCACTGTGGAAAAGGACCTGGGGGTCCTGGTCAGTGGCAACTTGGCCATGAGCCAGCATGGCCAGTGCCCTGGCAGCCAGGAGAGCCAGCCCTGTCCTGGGGCACCAGGCACAGCATCGCCAGCCGGGCAAGGGAGGGGACTGTCCTGCTCTGCTCTGCACTGGGACAGCCTCACCTCGAGTGCTGGGGCAGCTTTGGGCACCTAAGCTGTTAGAGAGCATCTAGAGGAGAGCAGTGAAGATGGTGAAGTGCTGTGAGGGGAAGCCCCATGAGCAGCAGCTGAGGACATTTGATCTGTTCAGCCTGGAGAACGGGAGACTGAACAGAGACCCCACTGCAGTTGCAACTTCCTCTGAGGGGAAGAGGGGTAAAAAGTGTGACTGGATCTGCAATTTCATATTAGTTCTTCATGTGGATGAGACTCTTTCCATCAAATAACATTTCAGTATTTTCTTAAAATATACTGCATTAATCGATACATCTACATAGATATATTATTTATGTTTGGTAGAATGTGTTCTGTGAAATCACCAAGGCAACTGAGGAGCAAAATAATGCTCCTTAGGTAGAAAAAGGTCTGTTCTTCCACCAAAAGGATCAGGTCTACAGGAAGGAAGTAATTGACTCCTGCAATCATGTAAAAATAGCTTAAAAAAATAAAAAAAGAGTAGGACCTTTAAAGTCCTGAACCTTAAAACTGAAAGTCTGTGTTTTATTAGTCATTGTTATAAATTGATGTTTATGAAAATAATTATGAATATTCATAGCAAGTATCATCTTTAAGTAATAATTTATACACTCTGCTATACTGAATTTGACTAGAGAAATTGTTAAAGCTGCTGGATGCATTTTTTTCATAAGCAAGCTCCTTTAAAGGCACTCAAATATCAGTCTGATTCAGAGTTTTAGGCATAAACCCAAATCCACTGCTGTAGTGGGAGTTCCTGATCTGAGAGCTTTTAACCAAGATGGGTAGCCTGTACAGTACAGTGAGAAGCATGTCTTGAACAGATCACTTTGCTGTTTTGATGCAGCAGCTTGATTTAAACCTTAATCTATGAAACTCTAGTACAGTGTGACACAAGAGAGTACAGTCATACAATTTCTTTGAGGCTCTATTTTTATTTGGTCTGTACCAAAGTAAAGGAAAAGACCACCCAACCAGTGATCCAGTGAACCTTAATAGCTTTTTCTTGCATTGAATATCTCTTTATTCCTCTCTTCTCCCACTCTTTCAGCAAGAGATTAGGATGAACCAGCAAGGCAGTGAAACAGCAGTGTTGAAGAGTATGAGTGTCATAAGAGCTACTGAAGGCAAATACTTCTATTGTTAGTTGTTAATTACTCACTGAATGAAATTTTTCCCCCTATAGTCAATCTGATTTATATAAGTGTGTGTCAGGCTACTCAACTGATTTAAAGGGTACTGGAATACTCACATGCTCACACCTTAAAAATGAAACTAAAATGAAAAAATCCAAGACTTCAGATAAAAATAGCAAAATCTAAAGAGTGTTCTGGGGTTTTAAGCAGCCATTTAGAAGTTTTAAGTCCTGATACACTTAGAAAAGCAACTTTCCTGAAAGAATAATTAATTTAAAATAATTTAGGTAATAATCTCTCTTTTAAGATGTAAAATTTTTTTAGGAAAATAATCTTTTCCTCAAGTGAAACCATTTACAAATGCAGCACATGTGACAACATCTACTCATGGTATGATGAAGCAAGAATCATTAATTAATCCTGTCATTCTTTCCACAGCTGAAGTCTACATAGGAATTGGGAAGCCTGCTGAGGCCACAGCGTGTACCCAGGAAGCAGCTAATCTCTTTCCAATGTCACATTATGTTCTCTACATGAGGGGGCAGGTGGCTGAACTTCGTGGAAATATTGATGAAGCCAAACGCTGGTATGAAGAGGCCTTATCCATCAGTCCTACCCATGTGAAAAGCATGCAGAGGCTGGTAAGTCTGGAGCCCATGTCCAGAAGCAGTGCCATCTCAGCTGGTGATATGGTATTGGGAAGTCCTGACTTGGTGTAGGTAACCCGTAACTTGGGAATTTGGGATCTGTGTTCTTATTACAAAATGCTTTGGCAACAGCCTTTCCTGGCTTTTATTCTGTCTTTTGTGTGTTGGGACATAAAAAAGATTTGCAAGACATAAGACTATTTCAATCCTTATGGAAACTATAGAAGAAGAAGAAGCAATTTGCATCTGCCTAATATTCATGCCATTGGGAAATGAAGGTGGCTTATGGTAAGAGAAGAGTTGGATACTCTGTTTGGAATTCTGAAGTAAAAGTTGAATTCGTAAAATCATAGAATATTCTAAGCTGGACAAGACCTACAAGGATCATCAAGTTCATCTCCTGGCCCTGCACAGGACACCCAAGAGTCACACCATGTGCCTGAAAGCATTGTCCAGCTGCTTCTTGAACTCTGTCAGTCTTGGTGCTGTGGCCACTTCCCTGGGGAGCCTCTTCCAGTGCCCAATCAACATCTGGGTTTTAGGTAATCCAACCTAAACCTCCCCTGACACAACTTCAGGCCATTCCCTGAGTCCTGTCACTGTCACAGAGAGATCAGTGCCTGCCCCTCCTCTTCCCCTCACAGGGAGCTGTGACTGCAGTGAGGTCTCCCCTCAGTCTCCTCCAGGCTGAAGTGAGCTCAGCCCCTCCTCACACGGCTTCCCCTCCAGGCCCTTCAACATCCTTGTGGCTTCCTTTGGATGCTTTCCAGAACCTTTAAATCTTCTTACACTGTGGTGCCCAAAACTGCTCACAGGACTTGAAGCCACACCAGTGCAGAGTCAGAGGTGTTTTCTGCATTCTGCATGTTTATTGATTACCTTCGTGCTATGGGTTTTTGAAAGGTAGAGAATCAGTCTTGCCCTCAAATGAGTGTGTAGCTTTAAGTGCACAGGTACCTTCCCCAGTATAAATGTATGTTTGTTTACATACCTCATAGATACATACATGTATATATTGTGTGCTTACTATGTTAGGAAAATTACTTAATTTTAATCCAGTTTTCTTCCAGATAGAGCAGAATAGAAGAGCTGAAATCAGCTTCTTACCCAATCCTTTTGTTCAGAAGTAGGAGCTGGTTTCTGCCTAGGTACTTATGAATTATTCAGAGAAATTTCTTGTGCATCCCTGAGGGAAACATATGAGACAAAAGATCAGATAGGAAGGCAGCACAGGGAAAGTTTTTTGTTTCACCTTTTCAGCATTTCAGGATATTTGAGCCTGCTGACAAATGCCAAAAGGTTCCCTTCCCTGAAGAAGCAGGCAGTCAATCTAAAGCAGTGCAACTCAGTGAAAATGAAAGCTCATGTTTTGCTGGGTGTCTTTTTGCCCCTCCCTGAATGTGCCTTTGAATAAATAGTCTGTAAACACACAGTGCTGTTCAGAGTGACTGAGAAATTAGCTGTCTAAGAGGCACGTGAGAAGAAAATTACTGGGCTTCCAATCCAGGTTTCCTTTTTATGATTTTTTTTGTTTGCATCCTAGCTTGAAGGTAGCTGTTTATTTCATTGGATTGGACAGTCCTTTTTAAGGATTCTTTTAATTTAAATTTTTTTTTCTAGGAGCTTTTTCTAATGTTCTATACCTTTTCTGCACCAGGGTGTTGTTTTGAGTAGATTCTGAGAGATTTATGCTGCTTAAATGCAAATATTCATCCAGTTCCATTACCTGAGTCGGGAGCTATTCCAACAGAGAGTTGGCTGCAGGGGCAGCATGTTCATGTTCATGCCCCTTCTAAGGTGTTGGGGGGGGCTTATTAATTAAATCAGCCAAACAGCAAAACTAGTTTTTTTCAAAGAGAAGTGCTGTTTAAATTCTCTGCAGTTCCTTGTGGAACTAAATTAATCCCTGTACAGTTAACGTATTAATCCATACATTAATTCAGTTTATTTTGTTGAGCAATGCTCATTTTAAGCTCTACCATATTCTCAGGTGCTATTTTTTACTGTTTGTCACTAACTGAAATTTTCTCCAAGCCAGAGGTTATAGCAGCTTGCTACTTGGCTAGCTCTGACTGTTCACAAGATGTCAAGAGAGAAACAATAACATGTCAGTATTAATTAGGTGTACTTTACAGAATGCAGCAGCAATGCTTTTGAACAAATGCAGTGTCCTTTCTTCTTTTTAAGGTTTGTATAGTGCACTCAGAAAAAACAGCGTGAACTTGTGTCCTAAAGGTTTGAAATGTTTTGGTTTGTTTTCTGTATATCAAATAATTTTTCTCACACCTAATTAAATTAAAAATTTTATTTAATGACTTAAAATGATGATTCACACTTCAGTGTCATATTCCTATGGTTATCACCTGCCTGATTTTGGCCAGAATGGATTTATTTGAACAACTTTCTACATTCTCCCTAACCTTTATCACCACCTCCAGATTTCTGCATTACTGCTGCCTTCCTGCTTTTGTCATTGTTTTCCTCCCCGGTGAAAAAAAGAATAAACATTCTTTTATCTCCTGCAGTCAGAGTGCTGTTGTGGAAAGTAGCCCTTATGGCTGACGTCTGAAAAGTCCTGATCAGGCCATCATTCAGTAATGCCTGAAATGGCAATGAATGTTTCAATCCATTGCCCAGGAAACAAATCTATGTATTCTCTCTCAGGCTGAAGATTTCCTACTTAAATGTAGCTTTGAAAGGAAATAGGTATCCAGCATTTTATGGTATGCTGTTATAATCTCAGAAGACTGTAGTATTTTCTGAACATCAAGCAATTCATCATAGCACTTGCCAGTTAATGCCATAAGTAGCTTAGGTTCTAAGAGCATAAAACATAAACAGAAAGGGAGAAATTGCTTAAACAATATACTCATGTAGAAATTACTTTTCAAAAAGCAGTATCTTAGGGAGTTACATTCCCTACTTCACACTGTTAGATATCTGTTCGTTTCCTATAATTATGCATTGCTAAACCAGATCTCTTCAGGCTTAGATTAACTATGTGTGCTTTATCTCTCAGTTATAAATATACTGTTATTTATTTCTTACTGGCTTCTTATATATTTTTTCAACCCAAAGACACTGCCAGAAAGAAGTCTGGCAGTATGTATGGGTAGTGTGTGCTTATGAGCCTGTCACAGATATGGAGTTGACTGAAAGAAAGGAAAAACAGAGAAGACTTTAGAAACATGAATTCAGACCCTGTTTGAAAGGGTCATGGGAGTTCAGGAAGAGAAACTCTAAACAACCTAACACCCAGCTAACTTTTTTCTTTCAGTCAGTGTTCTCATCTGGAGAACATGCAGCAACTCTTTTGATTTTCATCCTCAGCCCCTGCACAGTAAAATTGTTGGTTTAGGCTGCATGGGTTTATCCTAAGCACATTGTGCTGGTTCTCATGGGTGGTTTGGGTTGTAACTGATTACCACAGAGCTAAATGCTGATGCCAAATCTCAGTGCTCATTTGACTCACTCTCTAAGTGGATCCTGAGGTACAGGGTGGTTGAAGAAGAATGGAGAAATAAATGTCATTGGTTTTGTTAGATTTATTAGCAAAATGTTGTGTGTTTGCCCTTCAGAAACTTCAAGATCATTTCACAAAAGTAGAGAAAGCAAAATATATGTTTGGCCAAGAATTCACTGTTCCTTACAGAAGGTGTTTTACTGTGATTTGACCACATCTAAACATCTAAATGTTTCAAGTGATTGCATTCTGTACTCTGAAAAAACAATGGCCATTCTGCTTGCATTTTAACCTGGAAACCATTGAGTTCAAGTGACTCAAGGACCGTTTCGATACATTTTAAATACTTCATCTGCTGGGAGGCACTCACAGGCTATATTCTTTTCTGTCATGAAAATATTATTTCCCCTTTTAGCCTTACAAGAGAAAACCATCAGTGCTTGGTGCAGTAAAAAATTGCATAAAATCAACTTGCATGGTCATTAGCGTTTGAAGTATAATAAAGTGGAAATTAAGGTGAAAAAGTAGGGAAGTTTTTTTCCCTGTTTCTTTCAAAGTTACCTTCTTTTATTTTTAATGTTGTTGAGATCAAATACAGCAGTTAACCACTTCACACTGACTTGGAGAAACATTAGTAGAATTTCTTAATTCCTAAATGCTTTATCTGAATTTTGCAGTACTCTTTTAAAGCAGATCTGTGTTTTTTCAGTATTTGACAACAATAACTGCTGCAAATTTGGATTTAAACTACGTTCTAGTTGCTCTTTTGGAAACAGAAAGTGACTGTAGGAATTTGCAGCACTAATTTTGTTTATAGCTTGAAGCAGTGAGCTCCCATTTACTCAGGCAAGACTCTGTTGATTCCCTGAGAACTACTGTAAGTGGAATTGGGGGGGCTGATGGTATTATAGGTCCTGCTTCATAACAGAATTTCTTTTCACAGTACTCTGTATTTACTCCAAATGGATTAAAAGCAGCTGTGACATGAGCAGATCTTTCAACAAGAAAATACCTCCATTCTTGGATGCTTTTCACCCTGGGAGAGCGAGCTCTCTGAGGTCTCTCCAGCTCGTTCTGCTGTCCTCAGCTGTCAGGCATTACAAGAGGAATTCTGCAGCTCACTTAAGTGGTTGTTTGGTTTAGACCATCTGAGTAGCTGAAAATGCAAAGGCAATCTGATTTTGTTCAGCATGCACAGTGGCTGCATTGAATGGAACTGGACTTATACGGAGAAACTAAGCTGTTGAGGTGTACTGCTTATTGAGAATCTAGTAGCAATGGTTAAGGCAGCTTTCTGAATTCAGAGAGAAACTCTTTCAAATAGAAATCCTAGGAAAGTTAATTTTAAAATAGACATTAAAAAAACCCCAAAACACTTAGATCTTCAGAAAGCTGGGGTGGTTTTTTTCTAACTTTAGGGGGTGTTTGTTTAGGGTTTTTTCATTTTTTTGATTGTTGGGGTTTTTTTAACATAAGGATTTTTGTCTGCAATCTCAGCTTTAAATTACTGTTTTCATGTTATCTGTGTGATAGATTTTTCCACAGTTTATCTATTCAGGCACAGCTTGCCAGAAACCATTTTATCACTTCTATTTGTTCCCATTTAAAAAACTGGAAAATTAATTAGTGGCAGATGCTGGCAGAAGGAAGGAATGCTTTGGCTGGAGTTACTGCTCTTTATTTGGCGGGTCACGAATCATTCCACTGTTTTTATTGTATTGTATGGAACTGATAAAATTCCACCCATCAGATAATTCATGACAATTCACTGTTGTAGCAGATCAGGTTGCAATGTGTAGTATTGCTCCAAAGTTCCTTCTCTTTGCTTGGAAGATTTTAAGAATCTTTGTTTCCAGTATTTGAAATATAAATAGTGCTCATCTCAAGCTTTGATTCACATTTGATAGAATAAAATCTTTGAATTGGGTTCTGTTATCAAAGCAGAGCTATTATTAATTCACTTCATATACAGCAACTATGGATCAAATATTATAATTGGGAAGTAGCAAGCAACTACAGTTTCAAGTTCAAGGGAAAAATCAAGGATCACACTGGCCCAGTTTGGAACAGGTTTTGGTTTTGCTAGATTTAAAACAAAGCAACTGAGGAGGGATTCCCTGCCCTACCCTGTTTTAGGGAATTGACAGGAACAAGAGCATGATGAGATAGCATTTGTGTAATGGCAACAGTAAGATGCATCCACCTGCCAAAGAGTTTTTCTCACATCCTTCAAGATACTGAAAATCTGACAGCCCTTGACAACCCACTGTAGATAACTCTCCTTCAGGTTTAGCTGTAGAGAACCCTCAGTTCCCTTCCTGCTCCTGGCATCCTGTGATTCTAGGAATGCAAGCAAGACAAGCTTTGTAGGGAGGGGTAATGATTTGTGTTAGAATACATGATGAGAATACTCGTCTTTGGACAAATTTTGTTACATTTTCCTATTATGCAAGACTTACTTTATTTTTACCAGTGGTAAAAATCTATAAAGCACAGATTTTGTTCTTTCTTCTTTTGTTTCCATGGTACATTACCCACAGCAGTCATGGAAGGAAGGTGCAAGAGGTGAATGCCTTTCTCAACTGTTGTCACTCATGTTAACTATGTGCATATCAAATACACACACATATGTATGTACACACGTGTTCTGTCCTACAAGTCTGCCTTAATATTTTAGATACGTCTTACTGTCTTTGCATCAAGAAGTGTCAGTAGAAAAACAGTGCAACTGAAAAGCCTCAGTTGGGATCTCCAGAAATTAAGTTTTTGGGCTTCTGTCTCTCTCAGTGGTTTTCTAGAAGGTTCAAGTATACCTTAATGGTCTGCACTGAGGCTTCTATAGACAGATATGTGTATAATTTTATTTAATTATTTAATATTATTTCAAGAAAACAAAACATTTATGACACTTTACCATTGTTTATATGGGAAGTATCTCTTTCTTAGTATACTAAGTAGAACCAGCAAGATTGTAAAAACATCTGATCATAGCATAATGAAAAATCTCCTTTTTCAGACTTTTTTTTAATAGGTTTTAGAAAGGATAATTCCAACTAAAAGTCTATCCAGAATCTTTCAATCTTCTTAGGCCTTTTACCCTCTAAAGGGTCAACTACATTAAAGTCATTGACAGATGGCTTTTGTTGACATCCCTTTTCCTCTGTGCCTTTTTCTGGGTAGCTGGTCACCTAAAATAGGATGTAAAACATACAGATTTGTACTAATAAAAATATATATAAACAAGGATGACTAATTTAACAGAAGGGAAATGTCAGTAGTCTTAGTAGTCTTAGTAATTCAGGAAATGGCCAGGAGGCCTTGTGTCAGTAAAGTGCTAATAGTTGTTCCTGATATTTAAGTTCTCCTTACTTTGAAAAAAAAGAACGAAAAGGAAAAGAGAGAAGTCATGGAAAAAATTGAAAATGTGTGCTCTTCCCTGCTATCCTCTCTAGTCTCTTACATCCCTTTTCATGGATACTTGCTGGTGCTTTTTTGCATGGATCTCAGAAGTTCTATTTTTATTTTGCTCTGTGTAATTGCCTTTCAATATGAGAATTGCTTTGCAAAACACTTTTTAAATTAGATCGTTCTGCTGAAGTATGCACTGAGCTAATTATGATTATTTTGCTTCCCTGGGCATTTTTGTGCTCATTGAATTTATTAAAGTATTTCTTTATAGCTGGAGTTGAGAACTTACACAGCAATAAAAGCTGTGTTGCACCTGGTATGTTTTTGCTTGTAGATAACATGTGGCATCTAATCACTTAAAATTGAATTTCATATAATTAATAAAAATATTTTTAAGGATTGGGGGGGGGGGATAAATATAAAGAATGTGCAAAATACTTTGAGAGAGCAACCATCCTCAGCTTTAAATGAACAAGAGAGATTTTGTCTTCCTTCTCCTGAGAAAAGTTCTGTAGCAGAATTCTGTAGGTGAGAACTCTAACTATAGGATATTTGAAGCATGTAGTCATCTCCACGTGTTGTCTCTTTGTTTTTCTCTCCTTTTCTTGTGCTGCATAACTTTGCAAACTGGTGAAATATAACTAAGTGCTACCATGAACAGCAACCTGAATGAGATAAACCATTCCATGTGGCTTAGCTGAGGTGGTGAGTAAATGTGTGTGAGAACCTTGCAGCACCATCGCCAGGTGTCTGAGCCTGATTCTTTCTCACTCTGTCTTACAATAATGTATTATTATAAAATGGTGCAAGAATTATCAGTGCACGTATTTTGCTATAAATCTCATGCAGTTTTCAGGTGCATTTCTAATTCACTGGGGAAATGATCTTTTGCTTTTTGCTTTATATTTGTCACAGGCGAGCTTTACTTGTTTTGGCAGAAGCTGTTTCCTGAGAAAACAGACTGCTCTTGGCAGGACCAGAAGTTACCTAATCAATTATAACTTTTTTTCTTACTAGAAACTATAAACAACTGTTCTTGAAAATTGTGCTTTATCTTATCCTTATCAAGCAGAAAGTAGCCTACCTTAATGCAAAACTAGAGATCTGGAAGCAACTGTCCCCTAGGAAATAATTTTAATGATCACTTTTGCAGGGTTATGTCAAGCAGCTGTATTCCCCAGATAAGTTGTCTACTCTGGTTCAAAGTTTTTTCTACAAATCCCCAGTCTGGAGCAGTCTTCTTATGTCTCTCTTTCCCTTTTCAGCTCATCTCATTTTAAATTTTATTTGAAGATCTCTTTTCCATTTGCTGGAGCTAAGCTTCTCTGCTAGCCAGTTTTCTACTTAGCAGTAATTCCCCTGCTCATGAGACTCCAGTTTAAAGATGGATTGCACCTTGCTCTTTGAAAGAATTCAACCAATGTGCTGTGTGTGAATAGCATAATATATTTTCTCCAAAATTAGATTTCTTTAAATATGGACTGTGTTTTCTGGTAGCAAATGTGTTAGATGGAGTTAGAGGATTGGCCTTTGAGATTAGTGATGGGCTTTTTTTTTTTTTGTAAAGTTATTTTTTTGAATCTAGATGAACAAATTAATTACAGAGAAAGCAATTATTTCAGTGAGCTTTAGTTTGTGGGAAAATTTGAAGTGGGATTTGTGCACCTTGGAAAACTGTGTTCATTTTGAAGGTGTGATGGTTATTTTTCCATTATTATTCCTATCAGAATATATTCTCTTCAACAAGTAGCAACAAATGGCATGAAGAAAATTATGTGGTGATACTATTCAGAAAGCCATCTCTTGATTTCTCAGTAGGGGAGAGGAGACCTGCTCTCTGGCCACTTTGTGTACTTCATCTCACTGGAAAAGGCCAGTGTTTGCTCTGAATAAAACTGTCTGCAGATTTAAAGTTATTGATGCTTTTAATGCTACTTCTACATGGTAAAGCACCTGGTTAAGCTGAGGTGGGTAGAAAAATACATCATGAATGAGACTAAGCAATGATAAACTTAAAAACAGAAAGCTGTTTTGGGCTTTCATCACTTTTTCAGTCAGCAGTACAGTGTTAGATCTGCACCTTTTAAATTTTGATGCTAGTATGTGTGGACTTTCTAGAGAGTCAAGAGTTAAGAGCTCTTTGGTTTCACCAGTTAACCATGACTTTCGTCTGTATGTTTTGTTAACACCAGCTTTGCAAACAGCTCTTGGCATTTGAAAGAAAATACCTTTAGATATAGTTATTATATTTTTATGCATGAATATGAAAGCATCTGAGGAAATTTGGGAGAATATAAAGTAACTGGCTAAGCTGAGCATCTGTAAGTGTTATGGCAACTAAGAGTTGGTATGTCAGAGAGTAAGTCAGTAACTCAAATATTTTTTACTCTTTTTCTAAATAAGAAATTCAGATATTTTTTAAAAGTTGTAGTTGGTTTTTTTTTTCATAATAACTTTGAGTGCTCAACATGGTAAGTTTCAAATATATTTGGCCCTGAAGCATGTATTCCCAGTTAAGAAATGGGGAAATTGAAGTGTATTGCTGTGACATACCCAGCTTTAAATACAGTACAAGCCTCCTGATTTCTCATTCTGAGCATCACGTTTATGGGACTCACATTTAACTCCTGTGATTATTCTTGCCTGTGCCTTTGCACTGTGAAGAAAATAATTTTCCCCATAGGCATTTCCAATGTCAATCTTGTTAGGGCAGCAGTATCAGTATTCCTGCTGCCTTCTGAAAGGAGCTTATGGAGTATCTTTTGTGGATTTTGACTTGCAAAAGATTGGCAAACTTTAGGAGGACTTTCCCTTATGATATTTAAATTTAGTGCAGTCACTGATGGACCTCCTATTAAAATGTAGATTATTAAATCAGTTCTATCATTTATCAGTGAAAATTATATATTTGGTAGTTCTTGTCTTTGCATGCAGTTTAGGTGAAGGAATCTGTGGCAGCTCCGTGATAGCCATTCAGCTCAGCCACGGAAAATGAGGGCCTTGTATCATTCACTTTTAAGACTCTTAAATAATATATCACTTCACTTACCTACATCTCTCTTTCTCCCAGTTCCCTTCCTTTATTGAAGACTTGTCAGTGTTGCCTTGGATTTGCTCAATGAATGTATTATTTCCTAAGTCACTGCAGCTGAGATGCTTAGTGAAGGAGATGAGTGTTTGGATTGCAGACTGGGTCAGAAGTACCTGAGGCATCAGAACGTTGTGTCTGTGATTATTTTTTGCTGTGGTTTTGAGAACTCAGTTAAACATTCCACTGTTTTTTAGTAACATATGTTTGTAGGTGACAAAGATAAACTACTTCCATAAATCTCTGTTTCTTATCTTATATTTTTACTTGGTAGGAAGATAAAATTCAAGAGAAGTTAACTTCAAACCAGACTAAATATGAAGTTTGTGGATATAAAAATCTAAAGGAAAAAGAATTGCTGCTTTTTGGTTAGTTTTTCTTAGATGTTCTATTCAGGTCTGTGCCTTGGTGCATCTTCCTACAAATGAGAATCATACCTGGGTTTGAACAATAAAGAATTAAGTCTTGTTTTATGTCCTTGGGGAAATTGAAGACTATTGCAGTGCCTAACTTGAATTGGTGAGCACAAATGTAACTCTGGAATGTTTATTTGTGTGTAACCAGAGTCAGGTTTAGAGCACTAATGTCATTAATCTTTCACTGTTATGTTGTTTTTGTGCTTATGTAATTACCATTATATGCATTAAATACAGTTTTGAGTAAGACTCCTCAGGCCAGCTTTTCCCTGAAGAGGGATAATACCCTCTGGGGTTGTTCAGTTTGGTAAGAACTGGCAAACCATAATTCTGTGCTCCTGTTCTGTGATTAGTGGGAGGTAAACAAAAGAGGGCTGCTTAATCCCTTGAAGTGTGTGGCAATGGTTGTAAGTATGTATTACTGTCCAGATGTTGGAGCTGAATGTAGTTTTGTACTAAGATGCTGTTATTGGAGTCTTGGGAAAATGAGAGAACTTTCTGCAATGCAGCTCCTTCCTGCTAATCTCTGATGTGTAGTTTATGCGTGTGGCTTTTTCACACTAATCTGAGAAATCCTGTGTTGTGGTAGATGCTGGTGTGATGCTTCAAGGAAGCTGGCCTTCCAGAAATAGCCCTTAAATTAGATTTGAAGTTGATTTTAGGAACAGCTTTTCTTTCTTAAGAGCTGGTGTAGAATTGAAGGAAAAAGAAATACTTGCAAAACACTGAGTTGAAATGGAGTGCTTGTATTCAAGAGCCACGTATCTATACATAAAGCATTTGACCTGGAAGAAATCTTCAGTCTTTTAGTACTGCTCAGATGAACAAAGCAAAGCAATTCATTAGCAAAGCACTTACTTGGCAGAAATACGAAAACATGAACCTTGTTCACACTGTTAAAAGCTAAGCCCTGCTAGGAGAGACACAAGACACTGCCCAAAAGCACTTGAGCAATATAGCGTGCTTTAGGAGGCCCATTAAGATGCAGACATTTGATTCTTTCTTTTTTTTTTTTTTCTGACGACTTTGATGAAAAATCCCAAAGTTTTTAAACACTTTCCTGTTATTCCAGGAGCTAAACTTTGTAAGTGAATTTACAAATGCTTCTTTTATGAATATATCTCAAATGAACATGTAAGATACATGTGAGAAATGTTAGTTGGTTTTTTTCCTGTGTTCTAATTAATTAGTCTTTAATCAGTGATGCTGGTGAAATGATTGTTGCAGCTCAGTGTGCTCAATCTTCTTCAGCCACTACTAATACACTGTTTACATCTCATAATATTTAAATCCAATATCCTTCGAAAATCAGGCGTACCAAATCCTTCTTTAATACCTTTGTTTCATCTGGACAGAAGAGGGAATGATGAAAAAAAAAAAGGGGCTTGTGCAAATATTACAAAATTAGAGGCAGGAAGAAAGACTACCAAGGCTTTTTCATTATTTCAGATTTTTATTAGGTATAAGCAAACACACAAGAGTGAGCATTTGTACATTCTCTGCTGCAGCAATGTAAGACAGTCATTAGAAAGCCAAAGCAGACTTCACTGCAGTCAGTGCTGTTAAAATTGACTTTTTAAAGTTATTCCAGAACATAACATAATGTATTGTGCTACATTAGCTTAGTTAGCTGTATTCCTGGATAGCATAACATATTTAGATGAAATAATGAATTGTGAGTGATAAAAGCACTTTATCTGTAAAGGGCCATAGAAATAACAAAAAAAATAATCATGTGGATTCAGCATTTCTTCAGTACTATATACAGTGTGAATCTACATGGACCACGATGGTGTTAGGTAGCACTTTGGAAGAATACTTGCCATCTATCAGAAGTGATCTGACCTACTAAAAGAAAGGATTTTTCTGAATTAAATTGACCCTGATGGTAAGTGGGTTTTACTACCTTAAAATAAGTATTTTAAAATAAAGACATAATTTTAAAAGTACATTCTCTCAATTTAAAAACAACCTCCCTTATTTTCTAGATGGGTGAAAGTAATAAATTAAGGCAGATTTTGTAATGTGTTTACAAATGTCCAAAAGATGAGCAGGTGAACCTCTATCAGCTGCACAGCCATTTCAATTTCCATTTTTCCATGGTCCTTGTTACAGTTTGTCCTGGCAGCTGACAATAGCTTCTTTGGGATTCTGTCTGGTTTTTAATTTATGACCATTTGAAAACATGATAGCCACACCAGCAATGGAACAGATGGTATTGTGAGGGTCATGGACCCAAAGATTTACCAGAGGGCTATGAAATGCTATGACACAAATGCAGTCTGTGATGAAGCTCTGTCACATTAATTGAATGCATAGCCACAAGTTGGTAGGTTACAGTTGCCAGAAATAACTAGTTTTGATACAAAGTATAATACATAAAATGCTGTCAGATCTATTAAAGTAATTGACACGTCAAACTTAATTTCCTTTCAAATTGTGATATGATAGTATGAGCAGCTGGTGATTGCTGGAAAATAAATGAGGTAGCTTTGGCTTGGCCATCCAAACTTATTTGCTGCAGAATCAAAGCCTAAGCTTCAAAAATTTAAGGATGTGTTATGAGTAAGTGTGGTCTTTCTGCCATGTGGATTACATTCGATTTAATAAGATTTATGTCTGAATATTTTTGTGAATATAAATCCATGAATGTTGAATTCAATAGCTGGTAGGAAATGTTTGTATCTCACCTCAAACTCAGCAGCTCACTTAAGTTCCAGAATTCCCATCTTTCCCACCAAACCCATGCCGTTCCTGTAGTTCTTACACCATGAAAATCCCTTCCTTGAAAAATGGAAGCTGCTACTCTGCATTTCAGCTCTTTACTCAGAGAGTATTAACTTCCCATTTGCTTACTCTGATCAAATCCTAGCCTTGTGGGGGAGGGCCTTTTCTGTCATTCTTGTTCTTCCTGCCAACTGTGCTCCAGTGAACTAGAAAAGTGACTCAAATGGACAAGGCTCTTACACTCTGGAAGAAGGGCTCAAATTTATTCCAGCTGCCTGTCAGTGACAATAGTAAACCAAAGGAGAGGACCGAGGGAGAAACAGCATTTGGAATTGCATTTCTCTGCAGGTTCCAACCTTGTGCACTAATTTATTATACAGTTTGAAAAATGTTTTTCAAGACCCGTAAACCAACCACAGAATATGATTTAACATGCAGTGTCAATCAGGGCAGTGATGGATAGCCACTTACAAAAAGTTCATAACTGCAAGTCATATTTTGCCTCAATCTTCAGCAGGAATGTGATATTCATCATGGATGGCAAAGGTAAAATTAGCAGTGGAAATGAAAGTATGGAAATGATGGCAAATACTTGCTGGTAGAAGAGTATGAAGGAGTTGACCAGAATTCTGGATGAAATAACTGAGGCTTCACTAAATATTACTGAATTTGTTAACAGGAAATTTTAGAATAGTTCATGCAGTACTTATTCTCAGGGAGAAGAGTTGAATGACAAAAGTGAAGTTTGATTAAAACTTAGACTTGGAGACCCTTCAGTGAAAGACAAAATAATTTTCAGGAATATAAAATGCAATAGCAAGACTGAGTATGGAAATGACTGGGGAGGACAGAGAGCTGGGGTAGTACTTGATCAGAGCTGCAGCTCCATTGTGCATGGGTTGGCCAGGCACCACGTCAGACATCCTTTTGTCCCCATTATCAGCATTAGCATCTTGTCAGCAGTGTAGTCTCGCCTTTAGTTTTGTAAATCTACAGATTCTCCTTCCCTTGTGGAATGGTGTTGTTTGTGCTCCATTGGTTGCTTCGTGTCCCCAAAACAGAGGCTGCCATGCCCAGTGAAACCAGCTGGGGCTGGCCAGAGGGCGAGTGAAGCCTCAGTGTGCACAGAGATTTCCCTTTGGTTCCTCCCAGGCTGGGCTGGGATGCTCTTGTGTCCCCCAGTGAGTGGCTGGATGGCAAAGCCAGCCTGTGGCTCACCCTTACACACGGTCAGTGCTGAGGGCACTGCCCTGAGTGTGGCACTGGGAACCTCTGCAATGTTTCCTGGGAGGAGTAGGAAACCAATAATAATATATGATCCCTGTAAACATGAGAGGCATATGCATAATCCAAATAAGGCTAAGGGGCATTGGCACTGGAGCAAATGAAAACAGACCAGCTAGGGAAAAATTTGGGAAGATGATGTGAAGAGGATTCCCAGCACTTACAGGCTAAACACTGGGGAACAAAAAATCTTGTTGAAAAGTTGTCTGTAAGAACAGGAGATAGAAATGAATGACCTAAGAGGACTGTTCTGATCTAATGTTAAGTAAATGGAAAATACCTTACTTTTGCAAGTTTGAGATAAAAAATTAAGGATTAAGGATTAATCTACAAAAATACAGTTGAGAGAAAATGTGATAGGTTTATATGGAATTTATTTATAAAACTTGGGTGATGCTTCAGTTATATTAATCTGTTTGCTTACAGATCATTACCAGCAAAAGCTGATTTGTTGAGGTACACTGATGTTATTCTTAGCTCTTTAATAATTTATTCCCCAAAATCCTGTTGTTTTGGCTTCTCTCTTTAGTTGTCAGAAGGTTTTTTTTGTAGTTTTCAGTAGGTTCAATTTCTTCCGATTTTGTGCAGGGTAACTCAGTATATAGGGAAGTGTTTGTTTTATTTTTCTGAAAGTGCTAGAAGCCCTTTCTTAGCCAATGGTTGGGTTCTGGCTCTCCTGACCTGTGCCTGATGGTGCACAGATGGGAGGGTGTGGGCCCTCCCTTCACACTGAAAATAGCTGTCCCTTGAAGAAGGATCTGCTGGCAGCTGTCCTGGCAGACTGGCAGGTTAACAGCACCTACAGCTTCTGCCTTGCCTTTCAGAATCCGGGCAGGCAGGGAGTGCATTCCCTCTCCTGCTGGGAGGTTTCTGCACACTGCCATGGGCATGGCCCTTCCAGCCCGGGGCTGAGCCCCAGCAGCAGATGGCAGTTCACATCTGCTTTGCGGGGGTGGAAGTGCACTGTTTCCTGGGGATGCTATAAAAAAATATATTTATTAATGCTGAATTAAAAATAACCTCTTCTTCTCAGAGGTTACTGCAGTGCCAGTGTAGTAAGTGCCGCTGTGGTGTCATAACACTTTTGAAACAGTGGCATTAGTCATAGTTATAACATATGTATGTACATATTTTTATATGCAGAAGTCTCTATGGCTAAAGGCAAAAAGAATAAAAAAGTGAGTAATGTGCTTTAATCTATGAATTTCTATTTTATTTTAGTAATGAAAAGATTGGTCATCTTTTATCTAATACCGCAGCTCTGACTTTGAATATTTAATGCAGCATTTTTCAGAATATTTGAGAGAAATTTCTATGCATAAATGCAAAAAGGTACTTCAGAAGAATATAATTCACTTCTGATTCCTTTTCCATAGTCTCAGAAGTTCAGACAAGTAAATGCTAGTTTCTGTAGTGTTGAGTGTGTACAAGCATGGACTACAAGTGCTACCTTTCAATACAGTGGCAATCTAGCTAAAGATGTCCAAAGCTTGATTTGAACTCTGACAGTTCTGTTAATTATAAATTTTTATCACAGAGCCTAGCACTGGATCTGCAATTCTGGTTTTCCTTTTATGCACAAACTATTCCCCTGACTTCAGATTGATTTCTTCATTAAAACATTTGATCAATTTTTCTAATTACTATTTCGAGAAGCCACATACGACTAGAATGTTCATTGAGGTTGTATAGATGTTCTGTCATTAATGAAAAACGGCTTCTTAAAAAGTCACTGCTTGCTATTTCTAATTATTTATTTTTTAATTCTATCTGTAATTGACTGATGGACAGAAAAACATTAATTTCTTGACATTATACTAGTTTTGCATGGAGCACAAGCTTTCAAAACCAGGTGTTCTAACCTGGATCCTAGTTTTAGACAGTGGAGTAAGAACCCTGAATTCCTGATATCCTCAGTTTTTGTGAAAAATCCAGCTTTTGCTCCAATAATTGACTATTGACTCAGTGGGCTGACTTTGAGGCTCCTCAGTTCAAAAATCTTGGTCTGAGGTTTTCTGTTTATCCTCTTTGGCACTTTTATCATCTTTGGAGGGTTTGGGGTTTTTTTTCATCTTTTGGATATTGAAACTTCTATGTTATTCCTAGGTTTTGAATAACAGAAATACAGTTTGCTATACTTCTGACCCTTTGACTCAATCCTGGAAAAATAATGGCATCAATAACAAACAGTGCTTCGGAATCTCTGTATGGAGCACAGTGATCCAGTGGTAAACTTGGCCTTGCTTTGAACCCAGGCAGTGTTGAAATGCATCTACAGATTAGACTGATTAAGTGGCAGGATTTCTGTAGGAAACACTCTGTGATGTGTTTATATCTATAAACTGTCTACACAGGGGGAAAAGGGAGGGTATGAATCACAAAAGACAAGAACATACCAAATTGCAGAAATTACTATGGGCCCATTTCATGCACAGCACTGTGGGAAGCCGTGATCTCCTGCACCAGTTTTCATTGCACGTGTATGTGTTTTATACAGCTGGGAAATCCTCATTTCTCATTTGTGGGAAAGGTGAGAAGACAAAGGTGTGACTGGAGGTGCTGGAAGGGCAGAAGGGAAGATGCAGTGGTGCCAGGCCGTGGAGGGAGGTGATCCAGAGACCTACACACACTGCAGTGTCACCTCACAGTGTCACACCTGGGAAGAAATGTAAAACATTTGCACCAGATGGCAAGTACTCCAAGCTGAGGACTGGCCAGAATCTGAGGACTAAGGCTGTACTTCCCTGATGTCAGGGGGATGCAGTACTTGCCAGGGCTGTAGATATCTGACTTCTGAAGGGAGAACCATTGTGGGGTTACTGTGTTGGTAGCCACAGCATATAAAATAAGACCCTCAGTATAATTTTCAGATGGAGATAAAAAGTTAAATAAGCTCTGGAGTCACTAGCCGTGCTTCACTTTACCATAAGCTGTTTTATTTGTTTCCAGTGTGCTTGCTGTAGTCAAATTATTTCTTGCAATGAAGCCTGGTAGTCATGCTATTTTTTTCAAAGCTGATAGGACATTCACATAAGGTCCAAATCAAAATTACAGCAGATTATTGCAAGAACATGTTGTTTTAACAGGAAAAGAAGTCCCCCCAAGAGCTTCCATCTCAGTGGAAGGCTACAGTCAGCAGTTTTTAAAAACAACCTTGATTTTTGAACCTTTCGGCATTCTGGGCTGTGAGCAGAAAGGAGCTAAAAGGCAAGCACATCCTTGTGGGAAGGGGTCGGTCATTTCCAGGGGAGTTACAAGGACACAGATGCACTCCCGACCACACGGGCTGGTTATTTCATGCTGGTGATGTGAAGTTCAGTGAGTAACAAAGGCAAAGTTGTTGTTTTAAAAATCTGTTGCCAAGCAGTAGTTTTTCTCCTAGCAACAAGTGTTTTGCAGCAGGGGAAGCAATTGGATACCTTAGGGGGTATGTGAGCACTGGGGAAAGGGCAGAGAAATAAACTGGGGTTCCAGGGGGCCACGGAGCACCCAGAGGGTGGGCTGGAATGGAGGGGGCACAGAGGGACATGTGGCACAGGCCATGCTCTGGATGGGCTCTGAATAAAAGTGTTGGCTCCAGGCTCAGGTTCATATTTGTTCATCAGCTGCTTTGTTTGGTGTAGTGACTGATCGAATGCAGTATTATTAGCTGGTTGTTCTCATTTAAAAAAGAAAATCCATACTGGGCTGCTAGGAAGTTTTATTTAGACCCTATTTGAAGAAATACATTTTTTATTTCTCAAAAGAATTGCCTTTTTAGAGAAAATAAGATAAGTAGTTTTTATTCTGCAATTTGGAAAACAAATTAAATACATATTGCAGTTTCCTTTCCAATTAAAAAAAAAAAGTGTATTTATTATCACCTTTACTTGTTAGTAGGTGCAGTGTGGTCAATCCAATTGGTTTTAAGCCTTATAATGTAGTCATCCTTCAAAATCCCTGCATTAAAATGCAACCTGTGTCTGCAGATACAGAACTATGTTTATTCATTTTTCTGATGGAATGGTTTATTTCTAACTGATGTGCTATGTCACTATCTTTTTGTACTTGCAGAAAATAGTTGCATACAATGACTCAACATGCATGTGCCTTTGAAAGGAGTTTATAAATGATTTCTTATGCTAAGTCACTCTTTGACTAGATGGACATGTTTCAGCACGAAGTCATCAGCTAAAATGAAAATAGGAGAGCATTGTATATAAATAATGTTCTATTTCATTCTGTGTAAGTGTAAAATATTGATTATAGACTACATTTAAAAAGCACATTTTTATCACACAGGTTGGAAAGTATCAGCTGTAGAATTTTACTTATTTTTTTTTTGTAGCATGACAAATGCTTCTCATTTTGCCTCACTAACACTTCTGTTTCATTATTATAGCATAACACTGTCAAGTATCTGGTAAACCTTGAAGTTTGATAGATTTTTTTAAAAATAGCAGCCACCTTAACACTCGCAAAATAGGCTGAAAAAGCAGCATGTAACAAGGGGCAGTTTTGTGATGCTAAAATTACACTGCATATGGATTTGCAATGCATACATTGCACACTGAGTTTTGTAACTATTTATGGTCATAATCCCTGATTTTTAAGGTTTTAGATAGGATGGGGATGTTTCTAGTGTGTCCTTCTGATATCACAGCTTAGAGTTGCTTATCTCTTAGGCTGGGACCCGCTTAAAAACAGTAAGATAATGAACTGGGAAAATCATTGTGATGTTGTATGTAGTGAGTCCTTTAAGTCTTTTTAGCTTTTAAAAATCACTGTTTTCCACATCTGAATAGCTCTGTGTCTGCTCATACATTATCAGCTGTTAGCATATTGGGCTTCAGCAGGTCATCAGCAAAACAGGTCACTGTTCTTCTGTCTCCTTGCCCTTATCATTAAAAGCAAAATCAGTCCGTTTTTAATTTTCATATGCCTATGTTTTCTTATAGCTGTTGCTTTTGCAGGCAAACTTTTAGCTCTGAGGGATATTTTTTAGCTAAATAAGATCTGTATCATACAAATTTAGAAACTTCTTAGCAAAGAAGTCAGGTAACATACCTGCCAGAAATGAATTAATTCTGAATATCATATCTGGTAACACTTAAATCTCCACAGCTGATACTTCTGTAGGTCAACAGGCTGCGTTTCTTAAACATGGTGAGAATCTCTGGCACTTTTTTGCATTTTAAGTCAGCCACATTTCTTGTTCTTGTTCTGTCCATTTCTCCCAGTTCCCAGGTTCCTGCAGAGAAAGTTCAGCACCCTCCCTGAAAAAGGCAAGAGTATAAATGGATTTGTGGTCACAGTTCCCCTTTTTTTTTCACTTCTAAATAAATTTCATTGCTTTTGAGAGCATCTCTAGCCTCTAGTCTATATTTTTCTCAGAAAAAATGATAATGTTCCTCTTGATATGAAGTGAATAAAAGTAAAAATCTCAAGTGATGCTTCTGTTGAGGCTGAGAACTGTTTATTTTCAGGCACAGCGGAGAAGTAGTCAGACAGTTAAACCTTAAGGAAACCTCCAGCAATCTTGAGACAAAATTTTTAGTTACACTGAAGAAACCGCAGTGATCTTTGTAGTGATAATTTTATACCTTTTTTTTTTCTCCCAGTTAAGGCAAATATAGTTTAGCACTCTATGATAAAGTTCTGGTTTGATGAGACATATGATGGACAATAGTTATGACTGTAATTTTTTCAAAGTTAGTTCCTAGATGCAAATGAAAAAGTGAGCTTAGTAGATTGCTCTAAATGGCTAGTTTTAATAAATTTTTGAATAGTTGTTTTTCATAATAAAAATACTAGTTGTTTGCAGAGTTTTAGTCCTATGTTTATTTGTCTAGATATGTGTTTTGCATTGACTGTTAGGTTAATCATTATGACAGGATAATTTGCCAAGAGAGAGTGTCCATCTGCAGATAAAAGATACCTTCACAGTGAAGACTACACTACATGCTTATTTAAGCAATTATGGCTTTGTGCAATTGCTTATTATATCATGTTGTTTGGGTTCTGAGTGATTATATTTTATTAATATATAATAGTGCATTTTCTAACTGGAAATTTCATTTGAAGACTGTAAGGCTCCATTTGGAGGTCCAAATTCATTTGAATGTTTTCCTTTTAAAAAATGCTTACATTTGTCTAATGAACAAATGGGCCCTGTTTGACTGAGCATTGCAAAAAACAATCCTAGGAGAGATGTTTGGGTGAAATAGGCAAAGAATAGCAGATTTGTATGTGGGGCAATGTAAAATGAAGTGTAAAAGGAATGATTGAGGGAGGAAACACATGTAAAATCATTGCCCAACAAGGGGGAGACTTCGTGACTCTGGGCTGAGGGAGGAAAGAATTGGCAAGATCTTGAAAATAACCTGTGACAGAAGTTGGAAGCACTTCCCCCCCCACCCCTCCCCCATTTAGATTAATTCCTAGAGGGTTTTGTTCTGTTAGGATGTGAAGTTTGTGCAGAACCTTGTCTGTAGTGACAACAGCACCTCCCTACTGCAGGCAGCACACAGTGTTACCCAGTGTTACTCTGTTAGAAAGCCCCTTTGGAGAGGCTCTTGGTATTGCAAAGCCCTTTTACTCCCAGCTCTGGCTGGGCACTATAAAGGGCTGTTGACCTTTCCTGGAGCAGAGAGCATCTGAACTCCAGAGATCTTTGAGTTCTGTTGATTATTCAAAGTGACTGGTATAAATATCAGCGGACTGGAGACATGAAGCACTGGTTTCACTGGTTCTGATGATGGCACAAAAAAGTCTCTTTGTTTGTTCAGACATTCCCTTCACTTCCTGCCTGTGCCATTTCTTATTAGAGTTCTCTCTTGGAGTTTTTTGAGTTACAAAATCAACCCCTACAATGTAGAACTGGCTAAACGAAAAATAAGCTTTTCTTAGAGAGTTTACAACATACAGATGTCCTAACCAGAGAGAAAGTGAAAGCCTTAACACACTTAGGGGAGATCAGTGACTTGGCAGGAAAAAAAATCAACCTCTAAAGAACACCAAAATTCTCAGCAAACCAAACGTGGAGTAAAGTAATAAGCATTTGTACTGAGCTGCAAAATGAAGACGTCTGCACACATTAGAGGCTTTTATAACTGTGTTAGAAGCAAATGTCATACATTTGTTGTTCTTTCGTGTGAAAGAGATGCAATAGCAGGAAAAATCCTGCTTTCTCCTGCAGATGCCAACATATGTCTTAGACACCTCTGTTGAGTACTGCAGCATTCTAAAATGTACAAAGAACAAATAGGTTACCGTAGATTTCTGTAATTCCTTTGGGACTTAGTGTAATTCCTTTCTTATATTTTGTCAAATGGATGTTTTCCCGCTGACAGTTTTTATTATTTACACACATTATTATATTGCACTTTTCCTAATTGATTCAGATTCCAAAATCCCTCTCATATGTTATCTTTTTAAAGATTTAGAGAGAGGATATACAGAAAAGGCATTCTGCTTAGGTTTTAAAGTAACATGCCAAGTCTGAAGGTGTGAACCATATGTCACTTAGGTACCCCTCTGTGTTTCTGCAGAGCTGATGTGTTGTTCAGGCCCATCTCCAGCCATAAAGCAAGAGACTTTGCATTATTCTGCAGATAAATGTTGTCTGTACATCTGCTGCTAAATAGGTGAAAGCCAGAACTGGGCTTCAAAACTGTATTTCCAGTTAGAAAGCAGAGGAAAACACGCAGTGAAGGACGGGATAATTTGTACTGATTTCTGGGAAGTCTTGAGGAGTGTTTGTTTGGGAAGGGGGTTAGTTGGGTGGGTTTTGTTATTGTTGTTGGTTTTAGTGGGTGAGGTTTTTTTCCTGAAGAGTTAATACAGGAAGCAAGCACCTGCTGACAGCTGCTAAACTGGAGTTAGTTTTCTTGAATGAGTGTTGGTGTGAGGTCACCAAAGGATATTGCAGCATGACAGACACGCTGCTCCTTCTGCCTGTGGTGTGTAATGCTTAATAGAGCAAAGCCAGGCAAGGACTGCAAACAATTTGAAATGTTCTGTGCCTCAGAATTTTAATGAAGTCATCCAGGAAGGGGATTTACAAACTGGACATTTATAATGCATGACATCTGACCATCATTCTGAGAGAGTTTATGAATCAGAGGGCATTTTGCATTCTTTCTCTAGATCACTTGTTGGAGTTCAGCCCACAGCTACAGTGATCAAATGCCACTGTCCTTTTAATGCTCTGCATTAATACTCTAATTTTCTATCGGTTCTTTGGAAGAAAAACTTGGTGTCCCAGGGCTACCACCTGAGGCAGGAGTTCTCAGTGAAAAACTTGACTTTCAGGAGACACTCCCTCGAGAAAGCTGTGTCCCCCAAACCTGAGGGGATAGGATGTGACCTCATTGCCCACACAGGAGTGGTTCCTTCACTACTGCTAAATGCTAATTTCAACATTAATTTTTTATTCTTAGCAAAGTATAACAGCAGGCAAACCAGTATTTGCCAGTATCTGCTCTAGTTCTATCACCAGGAAAATCTCAGCTATCTCCTTTTTGCCATACAGAATAGGGCAGATGTAACGTAATATGTGTCTCTTCCTATGAGCAGGCTTATATCTGCAAAATTTGATTTTTCTTTGGTCTTGAAAAGAACAGCTTGAATCCTTAGCGAGCAGGGAAAATGATCTGGCATATTTAAGAAAAAAGGTGTTACCAGTATTCAAATAATTCACGTTTAATTAGTATAAAATATACATATCTATATGCCCAAAAAGCAAGGCTTTTGGAAATAGAGAATCTTATCCTGAAAAATAAGGACATTTAAATTTTATTAAGGTTAGCTACATTGCAGTTGACACCAGCTTTGTGTATTTCCTTCCTTGCTTCATTTTTTTTTGTAGTTTCACATCTGGTACCTTCCAGTCACTGTCAGTCACTTCACTGCAGAGACAAAAAACCCCTGACCCTGAGAGTTATCCAGTTTTTGTATTGGAAGTTCTGTTCACTTGCTCTGAAAATGCTGACTCAATTGACAGCTCACAAAAACTCCAAATGCAGAAAAGCCCTCTAGCACCTCTGTGTGAGAATATCTGCCAGGCTGATAGAAATTAGCCTGCATTGCATTTATTTATTCACTTGCCAATACTGTACAGCACTCTTTATATTGTTCTGCAGAGCAGGGTGTGCTCAGTTGTTCTGCAGCATGGAGTTAGCAGTCTTCCCAAGCTGAAAGTCAGTCAGGTGGGCACAGTTCCAGAAATGTATGGTGGATAATTCAAGGGCTGCATAGAATGTCTGTAGTTTCTAATCATCAGTGCTTAGCTTAATAAGGATTTGAGGGACAGATGTACAGAGAGATAAAAGAAATTGTGGTCCAAGGAGTGGGGGCTGGGAGGGCAGAAGTCACAAGGCCTCTGTAAGCACGTAATTGGGACACCTCTGTGCAAAACAAAGATTTGTGGTCCATATGTGTTTTGCAATACAGAATCACAATGTAAAAATGCATAATATTGTTAGGATTATTATAATCTCAGAATAAAGCTCTCTTACTGGGTCATTCCATGGCTTTTCTGGCACAGTAACATAGCTGAATGTGTTGGATGGAGATTTCCATGGCCTCATTCAGCCCGTATCCTAATGGGTTTGGGTGTGCTCTGCATCGGGTAGTGTTGAATTGGATCCCATCTCGCAGAGGGCAGTGGAGAATCTGTAACAAGGATGCTCTGAAGTGAGCATGAGGAAGTTCTGGGCCTGCAGGTCCTTTGTGCATTACTGAGACAATGTCAGTCCCTATTCCTGCTCACACATTAAATCAAGCACTGTGGCCGTTGCCCATTGGGCTGAACTCAGCCTTGTTACAGCCATCCCTGAGTGCTGCTGGTGCTGTGCATACTCTCAGTGTTACAGGGCATGAGCCGGGTGCTGACATGCACAGGGAGGGTATGAAAACTTCAGGGCACACACCGTAGGGCTTCAGATAACAGGAGCTTGAGCAAAAGCCCAGGTGTGTCCTGCTTCTTGGCAAATTGGTGGTTTTTGTTATTTAGTCTGTATTTCCTGTCCACAGCTGCCGGTCTCGTTGTTGGTGTGGAGTAGCTTGCTCCAGTCCTGCATCAGATCATTTCTTTTCTTAAACTAAAAAAATAAAATAAAAATTCCAGTCTAACACTTAAGAGTCCAAGAGCTGCCTACCTTATTTCACTGCAGTGACCTTGTTTGAGCTTCAGGAAAGCCCTTCTGGCTGATCCCAGCCATTTTCCCTTTGTTTTCTTGCAGGCTCTGATACTTCACCAGCTTGGGCGCTTTAGCTTGGCAGAGAAGATTCTCAGAGACGCTGTCCAGGTGAACTCCACAGCCCACGAGGTGTGGAACAGCCTGGGAGAGGTGCTGCAGGCTCAGGGCAATGACGACGCCGCCACCGAATGCTTCCTGACGGCGCTGGAGCTCGAGGCCAGCAGCCCCGTGGTGCCCTTCACCATCATCCCCAGGGTCCTGTGAGAGGGCTCTCCATGGACTGTGGATCTGACTCCTGGGTGAGGGAACCCAGAGTGTGAGACTGCCCGGTAACTGGTTAGTTTGAGAACCTCTAGAGCTACAGGTAACAAGCTCCACTCTTTTGCAGGAAAGTGGCCAAAGCAGAGAGGTGCCACCATGTGTCAAAGTCGGACTGAGAGGACGGAGTGGGGAGCCAGAGCCAAATCTCTCATATCGCCTGCAGTTTTGCCCTGGTAGTTTTAAAACATCCTTATATTGTTCATGGATGATGTGCCATATTTTGTTAGTGAAACTTGAGTGTTACATAAAATTATAATGGAATCAACTACCAACTGTAGAATAAGTTAAGATTCAGTGGCAGAGCAGACTATTTTTAACAAGGCTGTTAATAAAACTGTTCTCTTCCTGCCTCTCAACCTCTTTTGGCCCAAAGTCAAAATGTGAATTTTCTGTTTCCATCTCTATTTTAGTCCAGGCCAGAAAATCAGTTGAGTTCTTGTTTTTAGTTGTTAATAACTGTGATGTGTGGCTAACTGTTATCTAGAGCAAAGGCTGAGTACAAGAATATTTATATTTTACCAATGTATGCCTGTTACAAAAAATATATTAGTTATTTAAGTTTAACTTTTTTATGTGAATTCAGAGTTTATTTATCAATGGAAATATGTAAAAAGAAGCCTCAAATGGAATATTTACCGACATTCCTTATACGTGAACCCACACTTGGCTAAATGGGAAGATTATGTTAATAATAAAATGATTTTTAAATGGAACCTTTCCTGTGTCCTGGTTAAGAATCTGGGGGAAATGGATGGCTTGTGAACACATTTGTATGAGGTGACTGGCTGGCCTTGAACAACACCAAAATGAAAAGTTCTGAGGCCAGACTAGAGAAAAGAAGCTGCTATACTCTCTGCCAAAGGTACTGTTATCTCAGATTTCAGTTTCCTTAAATCTTCACAACTCTTTTTTTATTCCTTCCACTCCAACTGTCGATGAAGCCAGATTACACTGCCTCTGCATAATACATGGCCATTTACATACACCTTGGTAGTGCTTGGGAAAAGCATGTTAAATATTTATACCATATTCTTTGGGTTTTTTACTGTCGTCATAGTTCTTTCTCAACATCTCCTGCACTTTGAAAGAAAAGTTGGCTGGTTTAGTGGACAAATACTTGCCAGAGATTCTCTGGGATGTGTGGGGAAGAGTCATTGTTGCAGGGACTATTCAGGGTGTGTGAGCTGGGATAGAAGTGTCTGCTCATTTACAGCACTGGGAAGAGTTCCAGGTTCCCCATTAGACTGGGTGCTCCTTGATACTTGGCTGATTTGTCACAAGAAGTGGTTTTAAAGTGCTTAGCACAGAATAGCAGATGATTCAGGAAAATAATAGCAAATGTCATTCTTTGTGGCTCAGCAGAGCTCATGCACCTCAAACATGTGGAGGATCCTCAGTGTGGCAGAGGGGGCTCCAGTGAGCACCTCCAAATGGCAGAAAACAAACCTGGGGAGCTTTTCTGTTTTCCCCCTGGCATTTCAAATGCCTGTTAGGCTGAGGCTACTTTGAAATTGTATCTGCTTGGTATTTGGACCATATGTTCTCTGTAAAATGGACCAAAGCCCTGCAATAGGTAGTGTTTTCAAATCTATTTTAAAGGCAGTAGAAATTGTGTCATCTTGCTCGCTGCGAAAAACATCAGTTTTGTTTCCCCATTTAAAGTCCCTGTTTGGCATTTTTCCTTCCTACTGTCCTTGGCTTTCTTTTTCTCTTTTCTATTTGCCAACTGTTCTCTTTTCTAGTCCCAGTTTGTAATTTGTGTTCTAGCCCTGCTGTCTTTTGGCACCCATTACATGATACCAAAAAATAGTGCAAAACCTTTATTTGTTTAATTCGGTTCCTTCTGAACACTTCTCCTGCCCCAGTTCCATTGGTTAAACTGTGATGCCTTTCACAGGTGTGCTCCTTCACAGTATTGACTCACCTTTTACTCTAATATCAAAGCTTTTCTATCAAGGCAATTTGCACCTAGATCTGAGGTGGGTGGTCTTTCTCAACAGAGCTTCAGACAAAAGTAGACAATAGGAGAATTCTGTAACAGAATTCAGTTCTGATTCTTCTCATTTCATTTCACATCCAGGCCTCTTTGGAGGCAAACTCCCGATGTGGAAAGGCTAACAATCTAATTGTGTCATGTCTTTTATTAGTGGAGAAGTTGTCACTGATGTTGTGCATATCAGGTGAACCTGATTATCTGTTTCCTTTTTCTTGCACTGGAATCAATTTCACTGTAAATCCACAAGCTTCTACCTCTTGGGAATAGCCTCAGCTACCTATTTTTAAAAATAGATTATCTCTGTCAGACTGTACATTTAGGAATTTCCAGGCAGAAGTGGAAATCCTTGCAGCATATGAATTAAACAGCATTGCTTGTTTAAACATAGTTTTCAAGTTAAAACAACGAGTTTCTAGGTTTTACAGCTTCTTTTTTCTTTTTTTTAAAACTGAGTAAGAAGGCCAAGATATTTTTATATCTGTTTTAGTTGCTACACAGAGAGATCTGCCTTTTGTAATCTGCTCTCAGACCAGCAGAGCTTTTCAGTCCCTGGAGTGAAGGAAACAATGCCCAAGTGCACAGCCCATCCTGGGGAAGTGTTCCTTGGTGTCATCCTCGTGAGGGCTGCTCCTGGCCTTTGTGGCTGGCAGAGTCTCCATGTGGACCCACAATCTGTGTGTGCTCTTGCTCCCCCAGCCTGTGGCAGGAATAAGAGCTGTTCAAACGATTGGTGAGGTAAGTCAGGGGGTGAAATCCATAAGCCTGGAATAGTGAGTTTCAGAGGAGATTCCCCTTATTCTGTGGTGTGCTTGTGCTACTCAAAGTTATTAATGTTTGGTTTACTATGCATATGCTAAAGTTCTGTTGCTCTTGATAAAAGGTCTGACTCTGCAGTGCTGCAATAAGAGAATTTATCATTCAAGTAATTGGTAGTAGTTCTAATCCTGGTGCAGATAACCATTTTAAATCTGCAATTTATTTCATTTCTACTTTTGCTTCTACGATTGATAGAGAATCACAGGAACAAGAGAAACAATCCAAGCAGAACTAATCCGACTGTATCTTTGAAAACTTTTGTCATTACTTATATGCATTTTAAACATCAAAGCTATTTTTAAAACTGCTTTAATTTTCCTTGAAAATCTGGCTTTTCCTGAGTAGACTGTTCTACTCTGGAATGATAGCAGGAACTTGGATATATTGGAGTTCCAGATTTACCTTGCTAATTCTTTGTTTTTTCAGTTGTCAGTTATAATGGTATTTTTCTCACAATCATCCTTTCTCTCCTCTAGCATCAAGTTAAAAAGATTTTATGCTAAAATATGCTTTCAGCAAGTACACTTCCCCAGCACTTCATCTATTTAACCTCATCACTTCCAATCTACCTTTTCTGATCTCACTGATGGGCTATGCTGTTACACTTCCACATGCATCCACATTATCACAAAGACAGCTGGTAAGGATTCTACTCATGTGCAGTAGGAAAGACAAAGAATATTCAGCTTTTGTGCTGTGTGGCTGTCATTGCTGATTATGGGAAATTTGCAGGGAGTCTCTCAGACTTGCAAACCCAACAAGGGGGCTCAAAGAAATGGGACAGTGAAGTTAAACCTAAGGAAAATCAGAAAGAAATGCAACCCCAAGTGTTTTTGGAAAGAGGAATGAGTGTGGGGTGGGTGTTGGTCAGACTTTGCTCTTCCCCATTTCAGGGATGCACAGCACTGATCTGCTGGTTTGTCACCACCTTGGTCACCTGGCCTTTCCAATTCTCAGTTTAAAGCACCTTTGTAGCCCAGGTGTTTAGTCTCCCCTGTTACTGTTTCAAAGAGAGAAAAATGTACCTATTAATTTCTAAGTATTTTGAAAAGATGTAACTGCTTCTGCCTGGCTCCTGGGCCATGCCCAGTCATGGGACAGACAAGCACCAGGTGCCACTGCCCTGGCACCTCCTTGCAGATTCCCAGAGTGCAGCAGCTGCCAGGTGAGCTCTTCTGGATGTGTCCCCAAAGCTCAGCAGGAGCTCACAGCAAAGCTCCCAAAGGCAGGAGGGGGAGGACTTGGCCTTTCTAAATATGCCTTCACTTAGAAAACTTCCTTGGAGGGCCTGAGTGTAAAAATGTATTTTAGACATTAAGGGGTTGATGAAATGTGTCATTGCTGTGCTGAATTCTTTTCCTTTGTGCCCTTACATGAGACAGGGATCTCTGTAGGGGAGATGACCCTTGTCTGCTTCATCCAGGTGTAAATCTCTGCAACCTGCCTGCTTCCCCTGTCCTCACTGGGAGTAGCACAACTGGCTCTTGGCTCCCTCTCTGCCTCTAGAATTGCCTCCCCAAGGATGTGATGCTCTTCAATATGAAATCACTGGAGGTGTCCTGTCTATCTGGCTTGAAAAAATTAATCGACAGACAATTAAATAAGGTAATTTCTTGATTATTAGCACAGTGACATGGCAGGGTCATGTTGGGTTAGTATTTTTCAGTGAGGACAGTAAAGCTGAGGGCCCCTCTGGTGGGCACAGCTGAAGAACATCTGATCAGCACGTGGGCCCCTGGGTTTGCTCCAAAAATGATAAATGGACCTGCTTATGAATTTGGCTTTTTCTGCACACATGCATGCACAAGCTCTCAGTTACAGAGAGCCATGTCACAGGTGCATCTTTCACCTGTGGCAGAGTTTTGAGAGGAAGGTCCTGTACAAGTTCCCTTTAGCTCCTGCAAAGCTGTCTCCTCTATAAACAGGCTTTGGTTTTTTGACAGATTGTTGGTTGCACCAGAAAAGGAAATTCTGGCCCAAATTTTCACTTCCAGTGCATGTCAGAAGTACATCAAGTGACGAGCCTGAGACATTGTTATTATTAGTGCAGGCTTTCCTAAGATTGTTGTTTTCCAAACAGCACCAACTACTAATGTAGGACTGGAGGGGGCAATAGAGGCCATAAAACATGCCAAGTTGCTTTCCTTTTGACTCTCTTGCAAAAATAGCTCTTTATTGGAAGTAAAACAACAGCCTTCTGACTGAATTTTTTTTTAAGGGTCCCTTCAAAAATGGGGTTTTTCTTTTTAATACTGCAGTCTTTTAGGAAACTAACTACTGTGAGCTGAAATGGGAATGCTGCAACCTTCATGGCAGGTCCTGTGGCCAAAGGACCAGCAAGTGCCTTCATTGACACAGGACCTACACAGTCTTAGGCTAAAATCACTTTACCCAGATATGTCCTATAGGAATAAGTCCCACTTGCTTGCTGATCCCATTGCCCACTGCTGCAGTGGCTGCCCACACTGGTGGCCATTTCCACCTCCTGCCTTGCCTCACGGGGTGCATGGGCTGGCAGCACCACATGGAGCAGGAAATCACAGCACACTGGTTTGGGAGCAATGGTTTCATGGTGAGTGCTGAGTCAGCCACACTGCCATCTGAGAGATAACAAATAAAAAATAAGAGAAGTAGGCACACGCTCCTCTGGCTTATGAAAAGCCCCCGAGACGGCCCACCAGCAAGATGCAAACAAACCTTTGTACAGCTTCCATCTTGTGCTCGTCAGAGAGCTCTGGCTTGTCCTTGATTGTTTGTTTTGGGTTAGAGGCTTCATGTGAAGGACCACGTCCTGCAAGGCTTCACAACAGCAAGGGTTGACCAAAACATGTTTTAGATGCCAGGTTATGGTGCAGTTTCATCTCATGCCTGACCCAAACCAAGCAATAGAACAGGAGACCTCATCTCTGTGCTTGCTTTGCTCCTGTTATGTCTGGTCAGTGTAAGGCTACAGGGTGAGCCAGACCAGCCCAACGTGCTCATGACCTTTACTTTTGGTGTTGTTTTTTCACTGCAGAGGAGGCAGTGGAAGTGGGGAAGTGAAGTGAGCCCATTTCAGGCATAGATAGCACTTAGCTGGGTTGGATTGTCCCTGTTGAGAGCTTGCACTGCTGTTTCCCTTACTCTTTTCATCAGAACAAAGGCTGAATTAGGGTGGCAGTCCCCAGCTGGTCTCACCCACATGCAAAGCTGTTTTTACATCCTGGCCACAGAGCACCACACTTACCCTAAGAAACACAATAGGAAAGAGCATGGAAGGTCTCTGTTCCCAGCAGAGATGCCTTTGCTGTGAGTAGTAGCCTGAGGTATTATGCTAATGATGTCTCTTGTTACATTACAGTTTGAAAAATAGAGACTGGGTGATATTAGAGATGCTCAGGAAAGTTAAAATGCATTCATTACGGTTGTGATGCTAATAATCTGTAAGATAAAAATATAGTACATGCTTATGTGGATGTTTCTTGTTCAGAAATAATGTGGACTTTGTTCACTGTAGCTTACAAATGCACTATGAGGATTTATAAATTGGAGTCTAACAGTAGCCTACATTCATAGCCCCTAGCCTTGCCAGAAGGGCCAGAGGAAAGGAGGCACAGATCATATGGGTCACAACTGAGAAGACTCAAACAACTCTCGTGGCCAACATACCTCGGAGCATATCAGCCTCACCCTGAGTTTCTTATCTAGGCTCTTATCAGACTTGATTCCCTCTCTGTAGAGGATTTGAATGGGAAGTGATGCTATTGCACAACTATTTCCTTTCCTGGCCCCAAAATGGACTTAATTTGTAATTCTTGGCCATTATCACCACCAAACATTCGGTGCTGTGTATAGTGGGTTGCAGTTTTTGAATCATTCTCTTGCCGTAGGCCCAAATTAGGCCAGTGTTAACTCAGGGCTCTGGCACACGATGGAGGAACTCTCCAGCCTGTCAGCATCAGCCTTCACAGACATTTCTAAATAGGATTTTCACTGGGAGTGATACACTGTGATACTGGGGATTCAGCCTTAGCTACATTTTACTTCCCAGTATGCTGATACTGCTGCTTTTCTCATGTTCTGATGCTTCAGCCTCCTTTCTGTGCAAAGCTCCCCGTGAATCCCTGACAGAGCTGCCTCCATCCCACTCTCTGTCCTCGATTTCCCATCTCAGGGACATGCTGAACAATGTGCTCCGATGGCTTTTGTGTCCTGATTCCTAGAAGAAAGCATCCTCTGGAGAGCAGCTCCCTCAGCCTGAGACGCTCAGGCACAGCGACAGCTGCAGCCTACATGAAGCAGGGGTGGTATAAATAGCTTGCAAGAAGAGAGGCAGGAACAATTACATGGTATGGCACTACAGCCAGAGCTGCAGTGCTCAGGTTCAGCCTAGTTCTGCAATAAGCTTGAGGCAGCATCAGAGTTATACTGGGGGGGGCTAAAATGTCCAGTTTTCCTCATTTGGTAAAATTCATGTTTTTAAGTAGTTTGCAGAAATGTTACTGTGGTACCAGTTACTGTGAGTGTTTCAGCTTTATCTTAGTGACTGACTCAGAAAAAGAAAAAACCCTATGTACTCTGCAAGTCAGGAACCCTGGGCTTGCCCAGCTTCACTCATTAGGCTCTGGCAAGGGCCTTATTTCATATGCCATGCAGCTTTTGAGAACCCTGCCTCTTGGCAGGACAGCTTCATCAGGGGGTGTTTCCCCCCCAGCTCCCCTCTTTACCCTGCTGAGTGCCTGTCTTTGTGCTGAGGGAGCCCTAAGTCCAAACACACTTAGCCCAGATGAGACAAGACCTGAACTATTTATCAACAGGGTCAAGCCTGAGGGGATGCAGCAAAATAGTGCTGAAGTTTTCAGGGCAGGATTTGGGTGTCTCATGGACCCAAGCCGAGCATCTCCGGCCATACGTGGTACTTGGTTTATAGGACACACAAACGCCCCCACTGACCAAGTGGTGCTCAGTGATTTTTAGTGCTTCAAGCCTGATAATCCCCTGGAAGTGCAGGCTGTACTCATGAATTGTCACCTACATTTGCTGGGTTTTCCTGGTGGATTCAGCTGGGTGCCACTGATGCCTGCAGATTGCCGTCCAGGAGAGATGATGACTTGTTAACTAAACCCTAAACCTTGGGCAGGGAGTGGAAGTGGCACTGAATTTCACTATTTGCATGAAACAAATCCACAGGCTGACAGACTTGAGAGGTTTCATAACTTGATGTTCAGATGCAGGCAATAGTAACCCTCACCCAAGACCTCAGCGTGGAAAGGACAGCAAGTGCTTGGCTGAGGCCTCCTTTGTGCCCCCAAAGGGAGGTGCCAGCCAAGCTGAGCCACCTCCCCGTGACCAGCTCACCTCTCCAGAGGCAGAGGCAGACAAGCTGCTGTAGGGGTGCAATCCACTGGTGCCACAGCTGGTGATGTCCTGTGCTGGTCACAGATCACTGTCAGAAACACACGCAGCCTCTGCAGCCAAAGCTCTTGCTGAGGCCATCCCTTATCAACAAAGCTCTTACAGTACTTTTACTGCTGCAGTGGCTGGAGATTGGGCACCTTCTCTACCAGCAGAGCTGCAAAGTGGGGCACAGGCTGTCCCCAGAGGTACCTGCAGCAAGGCTCTGCACTGGAAATGCTGCTCAATGAACTGACCTTGCTGTAGTGAAAGACTTCTCTGGGTGTCACTCCGTACATTCACTTATCCTTGAATAATGTTCTACAAGAACATCTGTGTCCCTCTTGGCTGGCATGGCTTGGCTGCTGCCTTGGAAATACAAGCTTGGTAATCTTAAGAATCCCAATAAACAGCATCCTACAGAAACCAGTGTGACACAGCAAAGCCCATCCACCAACTAGACATGAGGAACTGAATACCCAGAATGAAAAACCAGCTCAGCTATTGCCCAGGTCTTATCTGAAAGCCCCAGCAGCACTGGCAAACTGTGTGAAGGCCACATTTTAATGGTTCCAGTAACGTGTTCTGATAGTTTCAGATGTGCTCAAGCCTGAAAGAAAGCCACCACACTGATTCCAGTGATTACAGGGCATGGCACTATGGCCAGAGCTCCTGAGAGGAGCAGGACTGAGAAAGTCTTGACCCAAGTGATGCCACCAGCATCTGGGTTTATATACTGACAACACACATGCTCCAGGTTGCTTAGCACCATTTACTCCATCATTACAGGTGAAATACAAGCCAGGAAGCCTGAGGAAATTTTTAAAATTACAAATATGGTAATTCAACTATATCAACTATTCCCTGCACACACACAAAGTCCTGATTCACTGCTATTAGCGGAGAACTTAGGCCTTTATATGCTCAGTATATACAGTTTTCGTGGCTCTAACCAGAAACTTTATAGGAAAAGACAGAAGACACTAACAACCACCTCTGATCACCTGTGACCACATTTGTATATCCATGGACAACTCCCTGGGGGAGCTAATGCACAGTATCCAGGCTAATATCATGTGCCCACTGCAGAATGTTGTCTCTGGTTAGAGGATTACCTGGAGTCACTGAACAAGGAACATGCAAGGAGTGATTAAAGCCACCTTCTAGAAAAAAAGCTTAAATTTCATTAGCCCTGCAGGGTGCAAGCATGCCACACCTGGTGCACAGGAAACTCTCCATCTAGCTTGGCAGTGAAAAGTATCTCTGAGTGGAGATCAGAGCAATTGGCCTACCTAATAAATGGAGTGAGATTGCACAGTCCTGCAAGGGAGCTTCCCACTGGCACAGCTTGTGCTGAGGTGCCTTTCCATCCCTGCCCAGCATTTCAAACAGCTCTTTCTGCAATGCTGTCATTACAGGAAGCCCTCAGCAGCGTGTTGCCCTCTCGGCTGACAGCTGAGTATCCAAAGCAGTGAAATGCAGAACATCTGCCAAAGGAGCAAGCCCTCCTGAATAAATTAGCATCCACCTGGGATATAAGCTCAGACCCCTTGATTGGCTGAGATCAGCCAAGGGACCAGCAAGAGAACACAGGAACATCCACACCTCACTTTGCAAGTCAACAGAAGGCTGGTGGAACTGAAAACACTAGGGAAACTGGAAGGAAACAGGAAACAAACAAAAAAAGCAAGGAAGGAAGGCTGTGTAGTGGTTTCCATCACCCTGGGCTGGAAAACTATTCCTCCTACACATCACGCAAACCCACAAGTATTAACGGGCACGCTGCTGGAGGCAGCCTCTCTGCATGCCCTTGTTTGCAGGGACCACACTCTTGTGCATCCCTGGAGGATGGGAATAACAGAGAAACAAGCACCCCATATCCAAGGTCTGTGTGAAGGGCTGAGCAACTCCTTCTCACCCCACAGGTCAGCATAGCCCTTATGCACACAGAAAAGGTGTCTCAGGACAGCACAGGCAGGACCAGCAGAGATGGAGCTGCCTCTTTTTCAGCCTGTCCTCTCCTGAATTTGGGAGCCGCTGCTGGGAGAGCCCTCGGGGCATTGCATCCCTTTTGTGCTGCTGGGAGAGCCCTCGGGCATTGCATCCCTTTTGTCCATTGTGGGGCAGCACCGCCTTTTCCTTGCTGGAATAACGCAGCGGGGTCCTCTGAGCAACAAGCTCTGCAGACCTTTCAAGAAAAACGGTCCTTCCCACAGGTTTGCATCTTCCTTTGCAGAATTCGCTGCTCAGGCTGTGGTTCAGATCGGGCTGTGGCCGGTGGCTGCCTGCACTGCTCAATGGGAATGCTGACTGCCAGGGAGAGGAGGGAGCTCCCTGAATTGTAATCACATCTTGGCTGCCAGTGCCATGGCCAGGAAAGTACTTGTATGAGATTAGAAACATAATATGTTACATATCCATGGTCTCATCAGCAATTAGTACCTGAGCATTGCAGACAATAACCTTCTGCATGAACACAACACAAATCTCTTGGTTGTGATCTTCTGGAATGCCTTTACCTTTAGGATCCTGATGTTCCCAGAGCTTGCAGGAGGGAATGGCACCTCAGCCCAGCCCCTGATGTACTGGGGAGCTTACAGGCCCTTGGCAGTAGCAGCAGCTGTGAGGAAGAGGGAGCCTGTGTGCACCAGGAATAGCTGTGTTTGGTGAGGAAGAGTTTTGTGCATCCATCATGAGCAGCTCGGTGGGAGTCAGCAAGCCACAGTGGCTCACAGGGAAGCAAAAGTGAGTTCTTTGTGTGATAAGCCAGAGAAAAGGGACTCAAGAGAGACACAAGCTGGGGTTAAATCACTGCTCTCCTTCAATGATGCCAGACCTCAGATGAAGGTGGGAGCTCAGTGAAAGCTTCAGGGTTGCTCTGTGAGGAGCTCAGACTGCAGCTCTTTGATGGGTGAGGCCAGAGAGCAGAGTGGTGCTTAAGGGGGTCAGGAAAGGAGCTGGTTATGGGCAATGTTTTCACCTGGCTGCCTGAAGCACAAGCAAGCCCTCAGTGGCCAGGCTCCTGCTGCCAAATCCCCACCAGATCTGTGGGGATCTCTACAAAGCATACAGTGTAACCTCCCTCTTATGGGAGAGGTTGGAAACGTGGCCCAATTCAGTAATTTCTGAGCAGCTACACAACCTGTGACCCCATCTGCAGAACCACATGTCTGTCCTGCTCTCTGTGTCTCTCTAACATTGGGGAGCTTTTGCTACACAAATCTTTAAGGAGCCATCTAAAATCAGCCTCCCTTAACGACCCTGCCTATTTAAGTATCTTTTGCAGCTCATCATCTGACATAAGGGATGCAGTACATTTGGGTTTTTCTACTGCAAGAACTGGCAACACACTCTGCTTCCTAAATCTTCCAAAATATGTTGCATGCATTCCAGATAACTTGCAGAAAAGCTAAAAATAGGACAAGCTAACCTCTGAATTTAATTTTTGCTTTTTGTTTTTCTTCTTGGATGTGCTCCCTGTTTAGAACAGTTGTACTTCCCATTAGATCAGGCACTAGACAATAGTTTTCCAAGAGCCTGGAGATTAGAGAGACTCATAAAACAATTCCACATCCAGGAGCACAGAACTGCTGGCACTCACTGAAAGGTCTGCCCTGGAAGTGGCCTGGGTTGTCTCTCTCCTGTCTGCCTTCTTTACACTGATATTTCTCTTCCAAAAAAAATCTTCCAAGCTGTCTGCTTTTATCTGCTCCTGCTGCTTACTGAGCCTCCCCGGCTTTCTCAGGCTGTGCATCCCTCAGTGTCTTGCTCCCACTCACTGCTGAGATTAATGCTGCATAATATTCCAAAACTATCACATTCTGGTACTTGGAACTCATTTCGTTCTTTCTCAAATTCAAATTTAACTTCAAATTGAAAAGCCCCACACAATTGAGCGCTTATGTACCTAAGTGGATACACAGATCTAGGAGCAAGTAGTGGCTGGGGGTGATGAAGGGGAGGCCATGTCAGATAAAATGAGTGGTACTTTTGATGTGAAGAAGGTTCTTAACTTTATTTAGGTGTAGGTATGCAACTTGTGTGAGTCAACACTCCCTAGCATTGAAAAGCCTGCCTCATTTGGAGCACCCAGGAGCTTTGGATTGTCCTCTTCAGGTTTCCTGACCAGGTCAGCAACAGGTCCGGGACTCCAGCAGCCCGGAGTCTGAGGGATGTCAGGAGGCAGAGAGAAGGAGCCATCCTGCTTCAAGGACTTTATGTTGGCAACGAGTGATCAGCTGAGGGCAAGGCTGGCTGCAGGACAGTGCTACTGTGATTCACCCCCTCGGCTGGGAGCCAGCAAGGAAACAGTCAGGAAATCAGATTTTCACACTTCTGAGAACACAGGCAGGAGGTGGGTGAGAAACTGGGCAAATCTCAGCAGTGCAGAGTCAACTGCAGAGCCTCTTGACCCATCTGTCTCCAGCACTGGCAGAACTGTGCTGCAAAATGGGCCCCCTGCTCGTGTCTGACTGCAGAGGAGCTGGGCCTGCCCTTCCTGTGCCCCACAGTGACCTGCAGGATTTGCCTCCCTCTGCCCAAGCCAAGGGCCAGCTTTGGGCACAGCAGTGACTTCCCCACACTCGGATAGAGGAGGCACTTCCTACCCACACTGGCACTTCCCCTGGAAACTGCTGTTGCTCCTTTGCCTTTCAGAGGTGGGAATGCCATGAAGCACTGCAATGGAGGTTAAAAATGTGCTCACATGCTGCTCATGGAAGGGTGGGCTCATAAGGTAATGCTGGCTAATTCCAGTGCTCCAAACAGGGCCAGCTGAGTTCCCTGACAGAGGAAATGAGGTGGTCTGTTGCCACTGGAAGTTCCTCAGCCTGCTGGGGTCCATGGCAGACAGGTCTCCTGACCTACAGAGAAAATGCAGATTTATGTGATGCAGAATGATGTTTCTCCTCCTAGGAAGGGCAGTCTCTGTGAGCTGAAGTGATGAAATCTGCTCTGCTTCACACCTTTTGTGGGCTGTGCCTGCCTGGACAAAGCCTCGCTTCTCTGCCTTTCTGGAAAAGGAATTAGCCACCTTATTCCTGCATGTATTGAACTCAGCTGCCAGCTGCTTTCAGTTTGCTGCAATAAACTCTGGCTGAAGTGAAGTCCAGCAGCAATGAGGTCAAAAAGGAGAGAAGCATTCTGCGCCTTGACGAGAGCTGGGATATTTGCCAAGATCAAGCATAGTTTTTTCTCTAGTCAGTCAAGGGACACAGAAGCTTTTCCAGATGCTGTTGTCCAATTCAGAGTAATCTGGCCAAAAGCTGTATTCTGGAGGAATCCACTCTGGGCTGAATTTGGCCATTATTTTTAGACAAACATTGTGTCCCTCTTTACAAGGAGAAAAACACCATACAGTCTATGTTCAGGCACCCACAAATACAGTGCTTTGAGACAAGCTGCAGTATGAGCAATCCACCACTGATGCTTCTTCCTGCTGGAGTACAGCCACGGTGCCTTTCATCCACTTGACGGTGTCCAATCCATTCCAGGGTACGGAAACATCAATGTCTTGTCAGGGGCTCACTCCACAATGTTCCTTCCCCAATCCTGGCTACTGCAGGAGGTCTTTTCTGTGCCACCAAGGCTTTGTGTCAAGGGCAGGCAGCAACAAGCAGAGTGCCTTGCCCTTTGCTGCCATGTTCAGATGCCCAGCCTGGACCACTGGCTCCAGACCTCTCTGCAGAAACACCTCCTGCTTGTTATGATGAGCACTTTTGCAGTAAGGTCCCACCACTCACAACACACTGCAGTCATTTCTGCTGATGCTTCTGATTAACTTCTCCATAGTGGTGGAAACAATCAATGGCTCAGAGAAAGGTAAGAGGAAACCAGAAACACTTCTCAGTTTTCTGTGTGAAGTCTCCTGGGTCATGTCACATCATCCTAATAAAGTCTACAAACCCAGGACACCCTGGAGCCAAGGATTTACAACACATCCTGGCACTGATCCTGCCCCATTTCTCCTGCATCCACAAATTCTGTCCTTCTCCTTCCTCCCCACTGCTCACGGTGCCCTGCCCTGACACTGTTAGGAAAATCATCTGCTGGCTGACAGCTCTGCCTGGCTGCCCAAGGCTGCCCTGAAAGACTGGTGTGTTAGGCCATCTCAGCATCATTTGGCAACATAATGAGGTCTCCTCAGAAATGCATTTCAAAAGATTACCTGGGCTTCAGATGAGCTGCCCTCTGGTTACAAACTAATCCTGCTTAGAGAAAATTGGGCACAACAGCAGCAAGAAGAGATATTTCTGATTAAAACTATAGTAAAACCTGGTCTAAGAATTCTGTCTTTTACACCTTTTCTAGATACTGGCTTGCTAATTGCTTACTGGTTATAGACAACCCTATCATATGTAGACTACACAGAGAACGACAAACTCTTTGTAATCCCCTTTCAGAGAGATCCAGCTGCCAGAGGCAGAGTAGCCATTGCCCACACTCAGTGATGCTCTGTGGCAGCTCCCTGTGCCCATTGCTCTGAGACACTGTGTCCTACTTGGTAGATCAGACCACATAGAGATGAAAGAAAAAGAGGTTTCAGAAGAAGGACTGCAAGGGCCTCCTCTCCTAATAATACATTCACCAGAGATATAGATATTTGCAGACAATAATAGTGTTTCTACTTTTCTTTTGCAATGCAATAGAATAATACGAAGGTTTAGCTAGGAGGAGAGTTGACTTCTCCATGTGAAAGCTGTCACAGGGAAAATAAAAATGAATCCAGCAAACAGCACAACTAGACAAACCCACCCTGCCTCCTTTGCAGTGGGTTGAGTTGCTTCACTGTGATGACACTTGGGCATATAATCATATGAAGCTCATTCCTTATTATCTGCATACTTCTGGAAGGCACCAGCTCACCAGTTTAGTCAAGGACTGCAGACAGCTTTGGGAACCTTGAGTCTGACAACCAGAAAGGTCAGTCAGGGGCACTGTCACATTCAAGGCAATGGAGACAGGTGTTTACAAAGTGGGGCGTGCAGGTGTCCTCTAAATCAACCAGAAAGCTCCACCTCCCATCTTTCCAGCCCAGCTGGACTGGGTAGTGCAGGTCCAGCAGTGGCTTTGTTGTTTCCATGGCAGCTGAGCCCTTTCTCCTGGCTCAGGGTCTCTCCTCAGCCAGACACAACATCCAAGCCACAAGGCCCTCTCTGCTGGCTCATGGCAATCACCTCTGGAAACTCCCTTGGCACAGCTCCTGGCCTTACTCTGGTGACACAAGTGGAGTCACATCCTGCCTGCAGCTCATGAGCCAGCACTGCCTTCCCCCCTGTGTTAACACCACGGAGTTTCCTTCCTCCATGGCTGGGGAGAGGAAGCGCTGCCTCCGGTGCTGTTTGGCAAGCATGCACACATCCAGCTGTGCTAGGGTGGATGTATCCTCAGCCTTTTCCTCCCTGGTAACCTCAAATTAGCCCCTTTCTTTGCCACAGCCCTCAGTGGAGTCACTTACAGAAACAGGCCTAAACTTTCCCCATTTGCACAGCGGAAATAAATCACAGTTTCCTGTGTTATGCATCAATTTATTAAGTAGTAAACACTCAACTTGCAGCAAACCCAATAACAATTGAAGGTGGTCAAGTGGCCGTGGCTCAGGCGTGGTGGCCCAGAGATGCAAAGGGCAGGGCAGAGCTGTGGACAGCTCCACACCACCCTCTGAGCCCTCAGCCCAGCCTCCCACAGCTGGGGCCACTTTATTTGTCACCTCTCCAGGAGCTGTGACACACAGAGTAAGGATGGGATGAGGCTGAGTATCCAACGTTTCACAAAAAAATCTTAGTCATACCCTGTAGCTTCACCAAAAGGTGCAACTAGTGGGGTTTGGGAAAGGCCATTTTAGGGAGTGTTTCACAGGTTCCCAAGGGAACTGGGGCAGGTTTCAGTCCCCAGGGCAGCTCGGTGACAGAAAGACTGGAGGAGAGGATTACTGAACTCTTCTGGAAAGAGGCAGGAAGGAAGTGGGAGTGCAACTTCCTACTCAGGACAGTGAGACTTGACCCCTGCTCAATTTTCCTGTGACTCAAATGGTATTTCTTAAAGCAGCCCTCCTTCCAATGACTTAAAAATAGCAACTGCTGAAGCAGAGGAGACTGCTGACTAATGTTGTACTAGAGGATATATCTTTCTCTGGAGAATAAGTTGGTACAAGTACCAGTTTTTGGATGAGCTAGGCAGGACTGCCAGGGTTACCCTGTGACAGCTCACCTACAGTTCCCTTGCGGACTATCTTCTAAAATATAGAAAAGATGACTGAACGGGTCAACTTCAATAAAGCAATTTTGGTAACACTGTATTACAATCTACATAAATGACGTTTCTAAGAGATGTACATTTTCAGTGACAAAAATTTATGGAGTTCTGCAATGAAAAGGATGTGAAAACAACCAGCAGAGACCAGAAGCCTTCCTTGAATCAACTCCAATTGAACATGGGCACAGCATTTGGGAAAATGCCCTGTTGTGATGTTGTGTGCCCAGTGATCGCAGCCTTTGGCAAGTCATGGCAAGGAGAGGTTCCCCCTACTGTGAAAAACCTGGGCTTGATTTCCAGGCTGAATTTGTTGAGATGGACCTTCCCTGATTTTAGTGTTCCTGTGCTCTCACCTGGCAGGCTGAGGAGCCCCACAATGGTGTGTTCCTGATGGGAGCACCTGCGAGAGAAAGCTTGATTCAAACAGGGGCAAGGCTCCCACAGTGGACCAGGGCTTCCAGTGCATTCACCAAGCAGATGTTTCCTGTTAGGCCCACCCTACCAAGCAGTCTTAGATGCACTGTATAGTAAGCAAATATCCTCCTTCTGCACCAGGCTCCAACTTCTGTACCGCCTGCCAATGTGAACAGCAGAGGGGTTGTGTTGATGCCCTTCAGACTGTTGAGAAAAGCCATTAAACATGTGGGATCAAGGAACAGCCCCTGTAGACAGATGCAAGCCTACCAGAAAAAGAGATGCTAAACATACATATAAACACACACAAACACACACATGCAGAGCGCAGTTAATGCAGGAGGTGAGGCAAGGTTCCTCCTCCTGCAGATGACCCGACTGGAAGCAGCCCTGCCAGAACAACAATTCCCTAGTTATGATTACACAGGAGCTCTGTGAGTCACTTTCCAACCCACTGAACGTGCTCCACTTTGAATTATGTATCATTTTGGGTTTTTTAATCAAAACATTGTGTTTTCTCGAAGAAAATGCCTGGCTCAAAACTGAATTTAAACATGCAAGTATTTTTACCTTTAACCACCGAACATTATCTCAGCAAAGGGACTCCAGTTACTTTGGCAATGTTTGGCATTTATTAACCCCCTCTTCCTTCATTTTTAATAAATAATTCCATTCAGCTGTTCCATTACTTTGCCTGACTCAAAGGTCATGAAAGGACATCTCATTTATATATTTTAAATATTAGTACATCACCTTTCCTCCACTTTTCTGTCATATCCCTAGTGCTCCTAGCAACACTGCAAATCAGCATCTTCAGTAATCTCTGCTCCAAAGGCTTGTGAGTGACTTTTACACAAAAAAAACAAAAAAAATTTCCTTGTTGTCATGCAACATTTGCATCTTCACCTAGTTTTCTCTATAGTCCTTGGCCTAAGAATTGGGCTAGTATCAATGATGTAATTAGTTTTGTCTTGAAAAAAAATTTTTTTTAAAAAAACATGACTGATTTTTCTCTATATGAGTCTCATAGAATCACAGAATCATTTCAGTTGGAAAAGATCCTTAAGGTCTTTGAGACCAACAGCTAACACTGCCAAGTCCACCAACAAACCATGTCCCTAAGTGCCACATTTACACCTCTTTTAAATATCTCCAGGGATGGCAACTCTACCCCTTTCCTGGACAGCCTGTTCCAGTGCTTGACATTTCACATTTCTGTGAATTTTTTCCTAGCATCAAGTGTAAACTTCCCCTGGCAAAACTTGAGACCATTTCCTCTTGTTCTATCTCTTGTTACTTGGGAGAAGAGACCCCACCTCACCACAACCTCCTTCCAGGTAGTTGTAGGGAGCATTAAGGTTTCCTCTTAGCACCCTTTTCTCCAGACTAACAGAATAATAGAACTATTGTTTAAACTATTTTCTCTCTTTTGAATTTCCTTATTTGCCAGCACGCTGCTGGTACAGGATGCATCTCTTTGTCACATTTCAGGTGTTGCAGGGGACTCCTACAAGCCATCCATGCATTGGTTTCTTTCCCAAGCAGTGCCCATCCAGCACTTCAGAGATCAACAGGCAAGGGGATGTCTGTACTGGGATCTTGCCAGGAAAGGGAGAAGCCCAGGGTAAGAAAGAGTCAGGCTGAGTCAGCATCCCTCTGTGGAAAAACACTCTTCTGGTTAAAAAGAAGCAGATCTCCCTAGGGAGAGCAAATTAGCAACCCGTATCTGACACTGTTTGTCTTTCTCCTGATGGATGAGCCTTTTTTTCCTCTCTTTCAGAGTAATACTTGGCTGTACTTTCCTCTTAATGAGCTTTTGGACCAAAGCCCAAAATGGATCAAAGGCACTGGAGGGAGAGGCGGGGAAACACATGACCCAAACCTTTGCCTTTTCTCTCTTTTTCTTTACAAACAGAAGTTGCACCTTTCACTACTGAGGTTAATGTCAACAAAGGGGGTTGGTGCTTTGGTCCTGGAGCAGCGGGTGATCCATCTGCCAGGGCACCACTGATGGACATCAAGCAGGAGGCTGTTGCTGCATCCCCATGGGGACAGCCCTCCAGAGAGGGGCAGAGAGAGGGGCAGAGAGAGGGGCAGAGAGAGGCTGCTCGCTGCCAACAGGCAGCACTTGCCTTTCTGAGCAAACGCATCCCTGCCTGAGCAATCACAGCAGCTCCTGGGGGAAAAACAGGAGGAGGATTAATGGATGATTTTCTACTTCTTGTGTGACACAAGGGCTCTAGTCTCAAGGTGGTGAGAAATTGCAGCTGTTGAGAGAGACAGGAGCAAGGCAGGCCAGGCAGGAGATCATGTCACGTGTCTCTTCTTCCTTTCCTGTGTCCCTGGAGTGTGATTAGTGAGAGTCTATGACTCCCAGCAGACAACTTTGGGATCACAACTTTGAAAGCACCCCCAGTGCCAGAAGCTGCTGCTGCTGCTCACAGACCAGTAAAGAGCCTAAAAATGGGAGACAAATAGTCTTACATGGTTACAGCCTCCAGGGCTTGGCTGCACTTTTTGAACCATTTTCCCCCTTTTCCAATAGAGAGCTTTTCCAAGAGTCAGGAAATTTGCACATGCCTACACGTGCCTGCCATAAAAGAGAGCTGAGCACAATTAGGATGCTGATGAAGCTGGGAAAGGACAGGAGAGACACAACCCATATCATCCAGCAGAAGCAGAAACAGCAGTAACTGTAGAGTCCGCTTATGACCCAAACAAAACCTTGTGGCTGCTGGAGAGTGGGGGAGCAATGTGGGCCCCTGATGCTTGGATGGGGGTATGGCCCCCAGGGAATACCGTGGGGCTCTCCAGATGAGCTGCTGGGGCTCTGCCAGAGGCCCTGGGTGCACACAGGGTGACAGGGGATGCCAGGATGCTGCTGGCTGAAATGAGCACTTGGCAGGCACTGGGTGGGGAACAGTGTGCACTGTGGGGTAACAGGGCCCCCCACATGGCCTTTGCCTGGCCTTCATTCCCAGCACAGTGGGGACCAAGCATCCTCTCATTGGATTTCAGCATTTTTTGCTTCTTGTTGGTGTTTCTCCTGCTCTCTGAACTGCTCTCAGGCACAGGGTGCCAGTGGTGCTCCAAGCAGTTTGCTGTGGGCCATCCCACTCCCAAACCCTGGGAGGGAAATACTGCTGATACAACTCAGGGTTTTTTCCAGGAGACCTGTCCCAAGGGGCAGCTGCCCTTCACTGGGTGCATTTTGAGTGCTACAAGGGTGGCTGAGCAAGGCAGGCCCTGGGTGCAGTGCCTGGCTTGTCACCTCTGCCACACAGACCTTGTGGCACGCTGCAGATGGCACCTCTGGCCGTGGGGATCAGCTGTATGGAGCACAGGAACACGCTGCCTGGCTTGTTTGTTTGGGATTGTGTGCAGAACTCTGAACATGCTCTGCTCCCCATTTCCCACCTTTGCAATGCCTCTTCCCAGCAGAAGAAACCCTCGTGCCTTGTTTGTTTTCAGTGCTCCTGTTGGAAGGGGCAGGGAGCCACACCGACCCGTGTACATAATTCTCTTCCTCTTCATTTAGTTTTCTTTTTCTTAGGGCAAAATAAGAACCATTTGAGCTGAAAGCCTAGGGCTGCTTCTCATTTGCAAATCTCCTCCCTCTACCAAAATACAGCAATGCAAGGAATTTTAGATAAAGGTTAAAACCTTGCATCTGTCCTCCTCAAATATTAGCTATGTCGGGCATCTAAATAGAAAAGAAACAAAATTGAGTTCCATAAGATTCAGGGTGTGAAGCACACCCAGGAGAAACCCATTGCACACTAATGGGCATTCCCCAGAGTTTCTGACTCAGGAATGTGTTTGGCACTATTTCTGTAGGGCAAGTAGCAAGAAGGGGAAGGCAGCCACTAGCAGAGGTGTCTGCAAGCTGACTGCAGAAGTCAGTAATGCCAGAAGACTGGAGAGTGGCTAATGAAGCGTCTCATTTCAGAGACAACAAGGGGTGACTTCAGGGAAGTGCAGTAGTGACCTACATAGAGCAAAAGGATACAATAGAAAGGCCTGGAGAGGTGAGGACAGCCAGGAGGAGGCAGAGGGATTGTCAGGGCAACGCAGGAAGACTGTATAAAATAGGATGTAATGAAGCAAAGGAAAGTATTGTTTCTACTGTGAAATAAAAAGGCAAGATGCACTGAGAGATGTGCTAACAACTGATGTTTTGATTCTTTCATATAAAAGACATAATAAAATTGATTCTATCTTGGGAATTCAGGTCAATCACAATCAAATAACGCTGACAGTTTTTGCAACCCAAAATGTGGGGGAATTTTTTTATCAATTCAAAGAAGCAGAAAAATGACCTGGAGTGTTTTGTTTGAGCCTCCAAAGCAGAAAGGAAAATTTCTAAATAAAATATTGCTGCTAATTTGAAAACATCTCAACAAAATACTTTTATGATTTAAAGGGCTTTTTCAGGATTCCTGCTCACAGAAGAAATTTAGTAAAATTGAGATTCAGTTATAAAATGTGCTCCTTTACCTTACACTACATATTCCAGAGGAGAGGGGAATGAAAAAAATTAATTCAGCTGCAGCCAACATCTGTTTCTACAGTTGACATTGTTTATTGTAGCTCCCTAAACAAAAACAAACAAAACAAAACAAAATCTCGTCTCTGTTAATTACAGTGAAAAACAAAACCAGAAAAGTCACTAATTTCCTAGCAAAGATCACATCTGCATATGTGGTAGTTTCCTGATGAACAAAGAAAACGGAAGGGAGATCTCGTGGCAGACTAAGCACTTGTTCTGCAGCAGGGGCAGAAGGAGTGGCCCTGTGTCAGTGTGCCCACTGTCCCAACTTTCAGTGCCGGCTTCAGCTGATGAGGGGAATGAGGAGCAAGTCAGTTAAGGTGGGAGCAAGAACTTATTCTCTTCCACTGAGAAACAGCAAGTCTCACAAAAGAGGGAGCTGCAAATGGTAAAGTTAAATTGCCATGGCAAGCTTTTCTGGAGAGTGCCTGCAGTCCTCTCAGACGGGGCTGATTCACAGCAGGGTCACTGCTCGTCCTGCCCATCCCCTGAACCTGCTCATCTAGTCAGTGACAGGGCTGAAAGTGAGGAGCTGGCTGAAAACATTTCATATGGCTCTAGACAGGCAGACTGATTTGCAAATTCAAAGCACAGGAAAGACTGAGAGCTGTTGCAATGGATTACAAATGAGCTTGGAATCTCCAGCATGAGGCACAAGGAGGGGATGTGGCTGGAGTTGAGTGGGTGAATGCTCTGACGAGTTTCCCAACTGTCTCGGCCCCTTTTCCCTACCTTTCCCTTTGCCAAGCAGGTCTCTCCTCTCTGAAAACCATATTTATTGGCATGAAAGGAGCTGGGGAAGCCAGGGACTGAGAGCGCTGCTGAAGGAGAGGTCCCAACTGTTACAAAACCAGTGAAGGGAAGCGTGGGTGGATAGGCCAGCGGCAAAAGGGAATGCAAGAAAACTCTCTTTTCACTGGTTGGAACTCCTTGCAATACTGTTACAAAACACAACAGTTAGAGAGAAATCACTGTGAAATGTGACCCACGTGGTTCAGCTGTGACACTGTGCAGAAAACACAGCATGATCTTTGTTACGGTGGCAAAATACGAATCACATGCATGTTTGGCTTCAGACTTCATGCTGTGGTTGCCATGAATTTCTGCCCAGGCTACCAGGACTGTAACACCTATAGACATGCTCAGTATGGTGGGTGGTAAACACAAGAGACAGCTACAGACAGGGTCTGGCTATAGGTCTGTCTACATCTGTCCCTCACAGGCTGCAGCAGCTGTCGGGAGAGGACTCCCAGAAAAGAGCAAAATGAGGTGTGCACAGAACAGTCCCTTTGCAACAGCAGCCTCCAGACTTCACTGGGGAGCAGGTTGGGAACTTCTTGAGCTTCAGGCTGCTGCCAGGGTTTGATATCTGATAGGGCCTGACAGACCCACCCTTCCTGAAGTTGTCTTACCACTTTCTGAACTTTTGCCCTATACATTTGTTCATAGTGATGAGTCTCATGGTTTTAATATTGGAACCCTTGTGTGGGGGAAGCAGATTCATGTTGTTTGTTTTATATTGGCCAAGAGGTAACAACAATATCTAACTTACATTGCAAGGGCTAGTGAACAGTAATTTCCCAGTCACTTTCTCCAAAACACCTGTGACCATGTTAAATCTGTCAACTCTACCCCAGTCGTCTCTGTTGTAGAACAGTGAACCAGAGGTTTGGTTCTCCGTGCAAAGAGCTGTTTCTCATATATCATCACCCCAGTTACCCTTGTTAGTGTGCCTCTGGATCCCACCATTCCCCTTGCCAGGCTGAAGGACCACAGCTGCAAGTAGATGCGACTCCAGACATTAGCACCTATGAATTTTTGCAAAGGCTATTGAGATGCGGTTTTAAGAGTGTGGTTTAAATAACAAGAGTGACCCAAAGAACTCTTTTCATGCCCTAACTCCACATCAAAATCTAGCTTAGGCTGATGGCTGAAAGGCATCACTGTTGGTTGTGAAATTAGTTGCTATTTTCAGTCCACTTCAAAACTCCCATTAGTCCAGCTAAGACATGTGCCAAAGTCCTCAAAAACTCCAAGAACTGAACTGGCAGGGAGAAGAAATTGTCCCTGCTGTGCTAAGATTAAATATCTGAATAAAGGAAGGTTGATGATGGGAGACTGCGTGCATGCTGCATCTGCTCTCTTTCCAGCTAATGGGACAGCACCCTCTAATTCCTGTCATAGGTGACTTATCCGCCAAAACCCGTGAAGAGTAGAGCTGAGGTCCCTGAGTACCACACAGTTGCTCTTAAACCCCAGCAACTCTTTTTTTTTTTTTTCAAAGCCATGGGCTGCTTCAAAACTTAAGTTTTTTCTTTGAAAAATCAAGCCATCATCTTCCTAGGTATTAATACTAAGCTCACATTTTCCTCTCAGCTCTGTCCCAGCAGGAATAACATAATCTTCATCGGTTTGCAAATTGCAAACAGCTCTCCTGCACCTACTCGAGCCTCTCAGCTCTGTTTTTCATACTGAAATTCTTCTGGGGAAGGAATAGCAGGAGGGGCTTGTTTCCCTTGAAGGAAAATAAGAAAATGTTTGCATGATAAAACTGATGCCTGTTGCCTGGTGGTTTAAACAAAAGAACCCTACTGTGGACATTTTCTTCTGTAGTGCAGAGCAGTTTGGAAAGCTGTGTAATGTGTCTTGACAGCAGTACAAATCACTAAAGGTCAAGGGCTTGGGGATTAACCACATCCCCATATAATAGGCCGATATAGAAAGGGCAGGACCATAAGGGCTCAGATTTAGAATGAAAGGTTTTGAATACAGCTGATGAAATAAAGATTTGTGGAAAGGGGGGACTACTCACACCCTTCCAGCACTCAGGCATGCTAATGAGATCACAGTGTGGAGGCAAATATGGTGCTGTCCCCATTCTTTATTAATGCAGCCAACATCTGGCTATGGGCACCCCAGTTCTGTATCTTTTTTCTTTCTCCTCAAATTTTCTTTAGCTGCAGGTGCCCAACAGTCCAACTCCTTTGCTCAAGATGGGTCAGCTACTGTAGGTTGTCCAGAACTGCATCCATTAGAGTTTTGAGTATCTCCACAGATGAATGACCCGGAATGTCTCTGAGCAACTTGTGCCAGTGTTTTACCACCCTCACAGTAAAAAAACTGTTTCCTTGTATTTTGAACATCTTATGCATTTCCATTTGTGCCCACTGCCTCTTGAACAGTCAGTGGGCACTACTGAAAAGAGTCTTCATTTCCTTCCATCAAGTATCTATTAAACCATGCTGGTAAGATTCCTATAAGCCTTCTTAAGGCTAAACATGAATTTAAGCAAGTAATTATATTTTAAAATCTGATTTAAGATAAGCTGTTGGACTGGAAAACTCGTCATTTCAGATACTGGATCTGAGAGGTGTATGAAATAGTGCTTCCACAGCCACATTAATATTTAGGAGGGTTTCGAAAGGGAGCTTTTTTAGTTCTTTTGCTTCAGCTTTGTGATTGTGACATGTGTCAACTGCATCGTCTGAGTTTTCTCCGGTGTGCGTGCAGAGTGGTCCCAATACACCTCAGCTCAAGCCTTGCCTCTTCTACAGGAAGAGAAAACATCAGAGATTGTCTCCTGCATTAGAGATCAACTGAAAAGAGTTTGCACCAGAAAAGCCTATTGAAATTACTGTTCCCCCCTCCCACTGATAGAAGTATTTTTCCCTGGAATCAGCAGTGATGACATTACTGAGCATCATCGGAGCGTGGAAAGGACAATGAAGCTTTCAGAGGACACTCTTTTTAAAGCTGTACTCACTGGATAATGAATAAGTTAGCGTTCTTTGCCAAAGGGCAGAGAAATTTTTGCAGCTCTCATTTCAGTAATTCTGCTATGATACTTGTACTCTATTAAAAAAAGAAAAGAAAATAAAAGAAAAAAACAAAAATACTATAGGCTGCATAAACCTGATGAGGAAAAATGACAGGAAAGATGTCACTGAGTGCCACTATTTATTAGCAGCATGGCTCCATGGAAGAATTATTGTGTAGTATTTTTGTTCACTAATTATGTGCTAAATTACATTAAATTATCACAGTAGTGCCTCATAATTACAGTTATTATGACAAACACCAAACAAATAAGTAAAGGAGTGACCTCTTTTCATTTGAAAACAGCAACAGAAGTCTCTCACAAATGCCAGCTTTCTTAATATGCAGCATTAGTGTCAATTTTCATTTGTGATTTGCAATTGGAAGGACTTTTTGATTAGTTTTTTAAAGCCCACTGCTCAGTGAAGGTCTCCCCTGTTTAGCTTAGACAGGAATGAATAAAACTCTTCCCACTGGTTGTCAGTTGTTTTTCCCTCTACCCTCCAAGGCTTCCTTCTGCCAATAAAGTCCAAGGTGCAGCATTTCACAAGCATCCTGGAGACACCTCTGAAAATTTGAAATGTAAAATCCATATTAAAGTTCATATTATACATGTACAAACACATACAAGAACACACACACCTTAAAATATTTATTGATATTTGATTGTAAGTATAGAAAACTGTTAAATTGTTTCCAAAATGTAAAGTTAGGACCATTGTGGATTTTTAAATTAAATTCATACTTGAATTTTGATGCCAATAGCTTACTACTGCAAATCCAGATTGGAATTAAACTCCCAATTTCTTACAATTCAAAGCACCTTCTGCCCCCTTCACCTCTATGCAAACTGCCTGATACATGTGTTTGTCAAAAATAGGATGGTAGCTTAGAAGGACTGAAAATATAATCTGTTTTGGTAATTTCCAAGTTCCTCTGTTCTTTTGAAACATGTCAACAAGATTCTCTCATTCCATACCTCGTTCACAGAAGAGTTGACAAATCACACTTATAAAAATCAAGGAGGAACTAATAATCACTTCTGTGCAACTCCCAACATGGGCTTGCTGGACACACACAAAGCACTTTCCATTTCCTTTCCATTGGATGACTGTGACTAACACAAAGCACAGTTCACTGGCACATTTATTTCAGGGAGCTGTGAAATTCCAGTGAATAGGAATTCGTTATGTCAAACACCCAAACACATCCACTGAAATGGCAGTTCTTATATATTCATTCTGGGCAGACACAGAATTGCTATTGTTTGATTGACCATTATTAACAAACATTTCCACTGCAGCTATCCAGTCAGTCATCACTGGTTGACTGAGAATATAACCTGGAGGAACAGACTCAGCACATGCTGACAGAGAGGTGACCTAAACTCATCAGATGACATTTCTTAGGAAAGGTTTTTCATAAAGAATCAACTAGATAAAAATCTAGCCAGCTTGACTGATATACTTGAAAATAATAAATACCATACATGGCAGGTCTATTTTGTGTATCAGCCGGAGGTTTTTTGAGAATCAAAAATGGGATATCCTTTTATGGTTTCTTAGGGGTTTGGAAATCTCCAGGTAGGTAATACTGTTCCTAGCATAGAAGCTTTACTATCTACTATTTATTAGTCTGTCTCAACTATTTATTTTAGCTGTAGATTTTATCCTCCTCACTCAATCCCAGTTGCTGCATGTAAATACTTTTTCCTATGGTGAAAAAGTATTTGGCCCTTTTAAGGGCAAAGGAATCAGACTTGTAAATAACAGCTCGATTCAAGGGCACAATTCACAGGTATATTGTAAGGTAATGCACATTAATTCTCAGGTACTTGCACACAGTTTTTCAGTGTCTTATGGGCAGTGTCTCAATGCTCTGAACTTGGCACACCAGAACACTTCTTCCAGAGATATCACTGTAATTTCCTATTCAGAGTAATACATTTAAAGAGATGTTATTCCTGTAATGAAAGATGCTACTGAAAACACATCTGATATTTCATTATCATAATCATGTTATGACCCAGTCATAACCCCTCTTAACTGCACCTGACTCATCACTTCAGTAATTGGTTTCATCTCGTCCAATGCTATTATCAACAACTTTTTATAAAGCACGGGTCAGAGTTGCCATATCTCTCAACACTGTATTGCTACAGTATCCTGATCTGAACATGAATAGGTTCATCCTTCATCAATCTATGTGGCTATTTGCAGGTTATAATCAGATTACTCCAACGTGCTGGATTGCATAACTTCTTCCAGTCTGGAGTCCTGGGTAACTACTCTGCTAACAGACACCCGGAACAGCTTTACACAGGGCTTGTTCCCAAGGATTTATAATATACACTTCCAGGCTAGTGGAATATGATGAGTTGGAAAAATTCCCCCAAACCTGTATTTTTTCAGCTTGCTGCTGCCCACATCGATTTGTCTACTCAACTTGTGGAAATAAGAAGCTCCAAAAACTTTTTTAGCAGTTCCTTTCCTGATTTTTTTCCTGGTTGTCTGCCTTAGTCCATCCTGTTTGCAATCAGATATTTTCTAAATTCTTCCTTTTGGCCTCATACTTCAGTCACAGGTAAGGATAGGATGTACTGCATTTGCCCATATGTTGTAACTTGTCAAATAATATTGTAATATTGTCAAATGTTTATTTATTAAGAATCACACATCACTATTATCATAAAGAAAGGGGCTTGTTGTTTGAAACATGGCCAGGAATGTATTTTTGATAATTTACTTTGGAAAGCCCCTAAAAGACAAAACAGCAGCCAAGACGGAGATCCATTGGTATTTGGTAGCTGCAGAAACCTAACAGGGGGAAACCAGCTGTCTCATGCAGCAGAAGCAGCCCAGAAGTGACCCAAGAGGCTGTGCAACACCCACTGATGAGGGAGCCTGGAAGCACCACCAGGCAGGATTTTACTAACAGTGTCAAAATCTGGCCATGCTGTAATGCTGTGGTCACTGCTCAAGCCCTGAGATTGTTCAGTGCAGGGAAGAGCTGGCACATCCCCCAGAGATGAACAGGGGAAACTCACAGTGTCTGTCTGCCCTGTCCTGCTGGTACACAGCCCCTTCCTGTCATTTGCTATCTTTCACAAGAGTTGCCTCCTCTTATTTCTTAGCCATTAGCCACACCAGCAGGTATTTTAGGATAAAAGAACTAGTTTCAGCCTATTGGAGAAAGACAAACTTCTATGCACCAGGAACCCTCAAAGTAAATGTTGCAGAATAGAGGCAGTCCCTTTCCAGTGATTTTATGAGAAACATGTAAGTATTAATATATGCATTTGACTCTTATACATAACTGTGCAGTCAAGGCCAACTGGAAGCTCAAAAAGCAAAAAGTGTCTGAAAGTAGTGCACTGACAGCTTGTCAGCTGCAGCTAATGTGTCTGTACTTGTGGACTGATGGATGTTTCATAGCAGAAATGACTGGCAGAGCTTGTGCTCAGCTTCAGCCTCCCAACTACAGCAACTGTTCCAATAGCTGAACTAAAATGCCTCTCTCTGTTTCATTGAGGGAGACACCAATATGCACTTAGCTAGCAGGTTTTAGGCTACTGTTATGCTGTATTCAGGGTTGTTTGGGCTTTTTAAAATCAATAGTCCAAAATCTGATGGCTTGGAAATTTTCTTGCCATTCTTATAAATAATTCCAATGCATGAAGTAACAAAGCATCATTAAAGGAAAAATTATTTTAAAACCCTTGAGAACTAGACTGTTCTGGATAGATGCTTAATTTCCACTTATCTGCTGGAAGTCCAAAGCAGGTTGAAGGTAATCTCCCTGCCCACAGCCAAATGGTAGGTGAATTACACAGCAGTAGATGTATTTAAGGTTTGGAGACCATTTGTTCTGGAGCATCTCTGTGTACAGTGAAACACACAGAAAATTACTGTTACAGTTTAGGGTAGACAATTGTAATAAAGAAAAAAAGCTTCCTTCTAATTAAAACTAGTAAGGAGGGTAGTCAGGAAACAGAATAAAACCACTCTCAAATTGTCTGGGTCACGACGCCTATCGATTTTGTAGCTGTGAACAGGTGAAGTCAGAACCTTAGCAGGTACAAGCAGCCAGCCCTCTGTGCATGTGTTTGTGTGCTCTTCCCATCTGAAGCATCGCATCCCAAAACAGCAGATTCCTACAGAGCGAGGCCCTACAAACTCCACAGCTACAGCTGTGTAAGGCAAGCTCAAAGCACGGCTGATAAGGATTCAATCGTTGTCCCTCTTCCTTCCAGCCCTGTTCTCACATCCCCCTCTGCCCTTCCCTTGGATTTGCATTTGTAATTGTGCAAACTGGAGGTTAAAAGCTCTCACACCCTGCAGGAGAGATTTATATTCCTTCACAGCACAGGTGGCAGCAGGGGTGCTAAGCAAAGGAGCTGCAGCTCAGGTGGCCATGAACAGGTCAGCTGGGGAATTGGAATCAAGGCTGGGGAGGGAGAGGCTTGCTTCAGCAGGAGATTTGGACTCATTTTCTGCAACCCCCACCAATTTAATTCCTTCTAACAAAGATCAATTCACCTTTGGTCTTGCTCAGAATACCAAGGCAGCCACCGAGCAATGCAAAGGACAAAGAGGGACACCGAACCCTTGCACATCCTGACTGGCCTGTGGAGGAAGCATGGGCTTTGACACAAGGGACAGGGGACTACTCCTCATGTATTGGCAGTATTTCTCACTAGTTCTTGTCCCTTCGTTCTGAAGGTCTTTTTCCTCCTGTGTCCTATAGCTTATTCTCACTCTGTTGGACTGATTCCCAAGGAGTGGCCTTTCTGCAGTGATATTACAGCTCTGAAATATTAGTCACCATTTTATCAGTGTTAAAATGTTCTTAAGACAATACTTTTGAGAGAACTGTCACTCAACACACTCTCTAGTAATTCTCTCTGTTGCAACAAGTCAGAAGAATAAATAAGATTTTCCATTCATGTTACTTATCTCACCTTGTTCTGTACCCAGGCCTGCAGTGAGTCTGAAGGAACATGCCCCAGTTGTAAGGTGTTTGTGTTTACATTGCACAGTTCAGTAAATCTGTTCAAATTCCTGTAAGAAACACCTTTGTTTGTGCTTCTTTTACAACTCTGAATAATGCTCAAAGCATTCTGCAGAGACATATTTGAAAGAGTCAGTTCTGATTTAACTGATGTAGTTGTAAATCAAGAATAGCTCCAGTAAGTTGATTTTATGTAAGATCTACATCACATTTGCATGCAGTAGTGGTAAGAGCCTTGTGAGTACTTAGAGAGAGGAATTAAGACTCATGAAAAGTCCTATACATATATGATAATTGATTTATTTGAGATACTGATGCCCAAGCTATCTTGACAAAACTGAGCAGTCCAGATTAGATTCTAGCCTCTTGAAACCTCTACAGATATTGTCATCAACACAAACAACCCAGGATTTCACAGCATGTGTATTTACTGGGGATTGCTTGCTAAGAGAATTCACATGTGTTTTAAATCATTCTGCAGTGGTGAATAATTAATATCCAGAAGAGGTTCAGCATTTCTTTCTACAAGGAGGCTGACAGAAGCCTACTGGATTTGAAGATGCTGCTCAAATATGAACAATCTCCTGTTGCAGCAGCATTTCCTACACCTGCAGCAGCAGAATCCACACTCCCTCTTTCCTTCCTTGCTTCTGTGCTATCCTTACCATGGAAAATAATTTATACTTAATAATGCCACTAACAGTGGGCGTTGCAGGTACCATATCTTTCTCTACCAGAGGCTGCTGCTGTCAGAGTGGAAGAGGGAGACAGAAAGGAGGCGACGAGATCCTACACTGCCCCACAGAATTCCCAAGAGGGAATTTTTATCTGGAACAGTTCTTCAAAGAGAGGCATGGGAAATGAGAAAGGCAAAGAACAGCAACACTTGAGAGAGGCAAGAGAATACATTAAATTCAAGTGAAATCTCCAGTAAATACTTTGCATTTATAACTGCTTTTACCCATATCTGCTTTTTCTGTCCTAGAGATACTGTGTGAGTGAGAGGAGAGCTAAACTGCATGACTGAGAGCAGAGGCAAATCATATTATTGGCAGCTCAGATGAGCTTTGTCTTCTGGAGCTGAGTAGGGAACCCTTCCTTCAGTGAGGAATCTTTTTTAATTAGCCCCTCTAATTTACACTATTGGCAGCTTAGCTTTGATTCTTCAGGTTCAGAAGTAATGTTTCAAGCTTCATGTTGCTCTGCAAAGTTAAAAACACACTGAAAACATGGTAAAAACTCCAGCAGAAGAGTAAAAGTCATTGACTGATTTTCTTAGGTCTGGAGAGTGCATTTGTAGATCCAAGGAGACTGCCATGTTCTTTTAACTGAGGGATGCCTCACCAGGGTCTTATCCTGTAATGAAGCAGCTTTTATTTGATATCTGTGTCTTGTCTGAGGCATTGCCTCTCTGATGTGATGTAAAATACACAGCAATGTGATAGTCCGTTTGGAACAGTTCACTGATTTGAAATATATGCTTTCAAGATATCCAGTGGTTTTGCTTCCACTTGTGGCTCAAACAGAACTTCAACTTGAATATTTCTAAAAAGTAAACATTTTATGTTTGTATTTAACAGCATGGGAAACTACTTGTGAGAAGACAGAAATGGCAGCCTGTCATGAGAATCTCTTTACAAATATTGAAAATGGCAGTGCAGCACAAAATATTAGTAAACTTTCAATGTGACAGTTCAATAGTGCATAAATGGTCATGAATGTGCCAGGGCTGGCTCACCCTGACAAACTGGACTGCTTGGATACTGAGTTAGGTGAGTGACTGAGGTATGTGCTTGTGGGAGGGAAGTTTTCCAGCTGCAGCAAGAACATAAACCAGTTTCAATAGCAACAAGAAAAATAATGAATGAAGTAATCTATTAGTTTAATGGGATAATGTGAATATAAAATTACCAAAATATTTTTGCCTGTCACACCACAAGATATCAGACTATTAAAATGGAATATACATATTTCTTCACACAGAGCTATCATATATTGTCCTTTAAATACCCTAGATCACAATCAGTAGATTTAAACATCCAATTTACTTCAAATGCTTTTAGACGAAAACTTCCACAGGACACAGGTTTGCACACATTTTATAGTTACTTTGACAAAGTTAGCCATATATATTGCTTGCCTGCTTGCTTTAATCTGTTTTTGTTATGCCCAGATCACAAAACCAGACTGCTCACTTCCTCTTCCTTGCTCTCATTTGTTACCATGCAGTCGTCATTCAAGCTGACAATACTCCAGACACCAAAAAAGCCAGAAAACCAGATTTGATCATTGTCCATCTAGATGGAAACTGGGGCAGTCTGAAGTGTTTGATACCACCCAGGCACCTCGTGTCCTGCATGCCTTGTGTTAGCTTTGCAGGTCCAGGACAGTTTGCTGAGGCAACAAGGCTTTGGGACACAGTGAGCTGCCTTCTTAGTGCTAAAGGCAGTCTGACTGGCAAGGAACAGGCCTTCAAGCAAGGAAATGTTCATCTGGTTTGCAACTTAAATATTCTTAATAAAATCTGAATTATTAGAACATTCCCACCTCCCTATGGGACGTGTTTTACAATTATTAAAACTGTATCAGAGCAAAATTAGAAACCTAGAAAAAAGAGAGGCGAAGTGAATCTATGAAGGACTTTAGTTTATGTACTCCACAGCATTAAACTAAAGTTAAAACTCTGCAGGGAACAGCAACTAACAGAACTATATTTTTTAATTATTAGATGCACTGACATACTGACTTCATGAGTCTCAAGTGTACTTAGCTTGCCCTGACTGTTTGGAGTTCACTGCTACCTAACTTGCAGATGCAGTGAGAAAAAGGAGGTGTTTCTTTCTGAAGCAGGTGATAAAGCTCTAGTAAATTTAGATCTTTCTGTACATAAGGTGAGAGCAAACTCTAAGAAAAAAGGAGCAAAGTATAATGTTAAATTTGGCCGAGCTCTGCAGTGGGAACGCAGCACAATGATAGAGAAGCATATCTTGCCCCAGGGAAATAACAGTCAATGGTTAAAAAATTTAAAAGTCATGATTCAGACTCAGGTAATGACTGTCTCCAAAATCACTTCAGTTATGCCAGTTCTGTGCGACTACATTTGGGGCAGGATTTGTCTTCTGAATGCTTTGCCTGGACCCCTCGTGCCCTTAACTATCTGTCAGTCAAGTAATTTAGCAGCTATCAACTTCCAACGCTGCAAATCCCACAGATCCCCAGTCATCTCTGCCCAGACTTCAGCTCTTGCTCTCTTCCCCTCTCTGCCTCTCCAGCCCTGGAGAAGCCCTGAGGGCTTTTTCACTGTGCTGTCCAAGAAAGTAAGGGCTCACTCTGCACACACATCTGTGGCATCCTTCCCCAGCAAGGGGGATCTATGGCACAGGGAGCCCGGAATCACAAAAACACCTGTTGAACAATTCAAGCATTTGGGGTGAAGTGCTGCTAAAAAGGCAGTGCTGTGCATGCTGAAGTTCACTGCTCAATTCTATCAGACAAACATCACTCCACAGGCAGCAATAATCCCCCTTGGGGAAAGGAGGCAGAGGATGAAAGAGGACACACGTTGTCCTGTTTCATGGCAATTCTTCTACAGAAGCCAAACCCTCTCCTGATCCTACATAGGAAACAGGTCAGAGAGTGCAGTAACAAATGCTCCTCAGATGGTTGGAAAAAATAACTGCTGACTAGTGCAAACAATCACAAAGGCATGCAAAATGAATTTTAGTAGTAATTTAAATATGAACTGACATATTTTCATGGTGTTTCAGACACTCCCACAGAAGTGACTCTGACGATTATTACGCTACAAAAACATCCACAATAGAGTGAAACCAAGGATGCTCAAATATGAGGCCAAAGCAGTAGGGTCTGAGTGCCTCAAATTCAATTTGCTCTAAAGGGGATTCCATGAACACAGTATCTCCTACTGTTCAGAGGTATCACCAATATCTGAGAAGCATAATTCAGTGAGTTAGGCTGAAGTAATTCCTTCTTTTCTTTCATTTCTTTTTTGTCTTAATTTGCTATGTTCTTCACTTATTTTGCCACTTGACTTTGCTGAGATTTTGGATAAATTCCAGATGAGGATTTCTCTTTTGTGTTTCTGATTTCTTCTTCTAGAAACTGAAACAGCTCCAAATTTCTACTAGGTAGAAGCCTACAGAACAGAGGATGTATCTCAGAGGTATTTTGTAAGAAAAATACATTTGTAAAGAACGCAGACATTAAGTTTAAATGTATCTTGTTTTTGTGGTCTTGATTACTGTTGTTGTGAGATCAGCTACTTTCTTTCCTACATTATGGTGTGATTCTAGTGGCTTTCAAACCGACAAGTAGTCCATAATCCTGTGTTTACTTGGAGCTGGTCTACTTGGAGCTGAGACATAATAAATGGCAAAAAAATGATGACCTATGTCAAAGGTGAATGTTATCAAATAGAAATTTCAAGGTCAGTATTGACTTTGGGGCCAGAAAGCCTGGAGAGGTTTATATCAGTAAAACTCTGGCAGGTTCAACAGGATGTTCTTGATTTATGCTGGAATAAATGCAAAATTAATCACATCTCCAATTTATCACCTGAACAAAGGCAAAATAAACCACCTTAGAATTCACTATATTCCAGATCAGAGAAGTCCTTGGAGTAATCCAGTCTACAGCAAAGCTGAACAGCACGGCATTACAAAATGGAAAATATCCTTACACTGCAGACAAGGTATTAATCCACAGTCTCCTTCCTGCTGAAGCACAATTTGCCTTGTTATTGCAAGGTTACTTGTATGCGTGGCTGCTGATATATAGAGATCTTCCAGGAAAAAAATTACCAAGAAAAACTACAAGATCTCACTATATTAATTCTTCAAAAACAGGTTAAAGGGATGCAGAGGTCACAAACATGAGTAGTTTATGAGCAATTGCCTGTGGCCAATGTGGTGGAGAAAGTCACTGTTAGTGCTCTGACCTCACTGTGGTGACACATGTCTCATTTGGACAGCTGAGAGCTCCCCAGTCCTATGAGCCCTGCAAGACACAGCACAAGGGCTGTGGGATCACATGCCAAGATGTCCTGCATTTCACCTGAAGAGCCCCTCTTATTTGCAGAGGATCCTTTCCTGCACATGGCTAAGGAGCTGCTGGGAGCTCCATGGGGACCCTTTCAGCCTGGGTTTGCTTTCCCACCACCACTGTGGTGATCCTGGGCATCAGGATTCTTCCACGCCTGTTGCACAGCTGGCAGCAGTGGAAAGAACTAAATGCTGCCTAGTATTGAATGGTGAATGTAGGAGTGGGTGGTTTTTTTCCAAAATTAGGATTTCCCCGACATAAGCTGCCTGCTTGATTTTCTGGTTCATATCAATCGTTAGCTTACTTCCTCAAACGGCTTCTGTAAGGGCTTTCTAGCAAAAAAAAAAAGTGTGTATACATGTATTTATACACACACACACACACACACACACACACACACACACACACATATATATACATATACACAATTATAGTGAGAGTGTGTGGAGCAGGGCTGACATTCACCCACGCATTGGCCGCTCCCTTCAGACACTGCTGCCAAGAGCCTGAAACGGTGCCTGTTTCCCCATCACCATGGCAACCTTGAGTGGGAAGCAGCATTTCCTACAAGGCACTGCACTGAACCTCTGTGGATGCTGCCAGGCTGCAGTGACCCAGGATCAGGAGCAGTGCCCACCTTGTGCTGGCAGCACTCCTTGAGATGCCCCAGGCCTGCCCTGGGTGGAAAGTGTGGCAGCTGCCTGTGAAGGCTGCTGGGGATGGAGGGGCTGGAGGGAGGGGCTCCAAGCAGCTCTCCTGCTGCCTCCTACCTGCACTGCCTTCACCCTGACCCACCTCAAGGGGCTTTATGTTATGGGGAACAGCTTACCTGAAAAAACTCCAAGAGAATATAAAAATTCAAACCATGCCAAGCTTTTGACCCCAGATTCCCAAGCTGAGCAAGACCAGACTTTTTCTGAAATAATTGGTTTCCTTGCTGCAAGTCTGGCAGGCAAGATGAGCTAATTTAAAGGTAAGCCATGCCTGACCGATCTGGTGGCCTTCTATGATGGAGTGACTTCGACGGTCAGTAAGGGAAGACTGACCCATGGCATCAACCCCGACTTCTGCAAGGTCTTTGAAACATTCCCACATGACATCCTCATCTCCTGATTGGAGAGATATAGATTTGATGGCTGGAGTATTCAATGGATAAGGAACTGGTGGGATGGAGGCAGATGGAGTTGTGGTCAATGGCTCTGTGTCCAACAGGAGGCTGATGATGAATGGTGTTTCTCAGGGCTCTGTGTTGGGACTGCTGCTCTTATCTTTATCAATATCAAAGACAGTGAGGTTGAGAACAAGTTTGCAGATGACATGGAGCTGAGCCAATGTCCTGGGTTGGCCATATGACCTGTTTGTAACCCCAATCGTCCTCTTGCTTATGCTGGACATTAAGTTCTACAGCTTTAAGTTAGTCCCAGACAGACAGAGAGAGTGAAAGTGGAGGGAAAAAAACCAAACAAACACTCGCCGTTTGTCTGCAGGATACCTTTTACTCCTACGAACCAAGGCCTTGAGAGAGAGGAGAGGCTACATGTGGGTGACACTACAGGAGAATGGCATAGCATCCAGGAGGACCTGGATAATTCTCAGATAATCCTGAGCCCACAAGAACCTCGGGAGGTTCAATGAGCCTAAGTGCAAGATGCACCTGGTCAGGAAAATCCCAGACATGAGCACAGACCGGGAGATGAACTCACTGAGATTTTGGGGATCCTGGGGGATGGAAAGGTGGACACAACTCAGCTATTTGCATTTCCAGTCCACATTCTGGACCGCATCAAAAGCAGCCTGACCAGCAGGCCAAGGGAGGTGATTCTGCTCCTCTACTCTGCTTTTTTGAGAACCCGCCAGGAGTGCTGCATCCAGCCTGGGGTCCCCAAGATAAGAAGGGGGTGGACTTGATGTAGTGAGTCCAGAGGAGGGCCATGAAGATGCTCAGCCTGTAGAAGGGAAGGCTCCTAGAGCACCTCCCAGCTCCTAAAGGTGATCTATAAGAAAGCTGGAGAGGGATTTTTTACACAGGTAGATAGTCATAGGACAAGAGGGAATGGTTTTAAACTAAGGAGGGGAGATTTACATTAGATGTTAGGAGGAAATTCTTTACTCTGTAAGGGTGATGAGGCCCTGGAACAGGTTGCCCAGAGAATTTGTGGATGCCCCACCCTTGAAGTGTTCAAGACCAGTTGGGAGGGGGTTCTGGGCAGCCTGGTCTAGTGGAAGGTATTCTTGCCCATGGCAGGGGAATTGGAATTAGATGATCTTTAAGGTCCCTTCCAACTCAGAGGAGTCTATTATGTGATGCTATGATAATGCATTTTAAACAGCATGTAGGTTCACTGAAGTTATTTTTTACTTCCTCCTCTTACTTCTGATTAACATCTAACCAGAGTAATGGAAATTTAAAACCTTATATTTGCTTTGAAGCACGTGCACAAGTCTAAAATCTGGGTAAACAATTAATAAAATCTCATCCACTCTCTATTATACCAACCCACACCTGTAGCCTTGAGAGTCTGATGATTACTGTAACTGCATAAGTTTGAAACTCAGTGTGACTACATACAAATGCATTTTAAAAAATTTAGATACTTCTTTCTTGTGTGACAATGTCTCTGTGTATATGATCTGTTATTAGTGGGCAAAATGAGTGGTGAAGTGAGAAAATGCATTCTCACAGCTACCTTAGGCACCACTGTAGAGAAAGCCTGCATAATGGAAATTGTGGTCTGCAGAAAAATGTCCAAATCATCCAGTGACTGAATATAAATTAACTGCTCAAAGCAAACCAACTCCAATGCACATCCTGTTCCTATCACTCCCCTTGTAAACCTTGTTAGTTTTCCCACCAAGGAGTGCTGAAACTGAAGCTCAGCCCTTACTCAGACACAGTGAATCCACTCAGGAAAGGGATGCTGTGAATTCCCAGCTGCTGGAAAAAATGTTGGTTATCAGGTTGTACTGGAAAATTTGTTAAGAGGGAATTCAACTGCAGAACACAGACTGAAAGGATTTCATTAGTTCTGCCACTGGGCAGAATATTCTCTTTCTTTCCTTGGGTCTCTATATTTTTTCCTTATTTCATTAAAGTGACTATCTCAATTTCCTGCCTCTCCTTCGCCATACTCTCCCATCTCTTTTTGGCAAGGTCCCTCAGCATGGTCTGACACCCCTGCAGACCAGGCTCTCATCTCCCCTGGGGTTCTTGCCAGTGGATCATCATGCTCTATTTACACCAGCAATTTCTCTCTCCTCAAACACAATTTTGCAAGAACAACTCCTTAGTTAGAGGAGAAAAGTGATCTTTGCTTTACTGCTCAAAACTAAGAGGAATTCTAGAACACAAAATCTAAGGCAACAATTTCCTAGGAATTTGTGCCTTATGGTTGATGTAAGTCCTGCCTAATATGCAAAAATTCTGAGCAAAGCTGGCTCCAATTGCAGGAAATTCATGGTTGCTTTTTCCTGTGTGAATTCTCTGGTGTATAAAATTGGGGGTTTCACAATGCATTCCTTCTTCTGAGTAGAGACATTACCAGTGTCTCTCCCCCCCTACTCGTATGACAAATCACATAAAGAATTCATTATATTAAAATTCAATGTCAGCCATGTCATACTGACTGCAGCTGGATGTGGATTAAAAAGCTAGACAAGGTGAATAAAAGACAGACACCTACCTGTCTCAACCTTCTTTTAGTTAGGAAATCCAGCTGATGTCTAAATTTGTCAGCTCGCCTAATGCATCCCATAATTGCAAAATCAAAACTTACTGGAGGTTGATGAAGGGCTTGGAGTAATGGCACTCCTGGGTTAAATTCCACTGATGCCAGAGTTGTTAATCTTCCACCAAAACTTATTGTTCCCAACTATTACAACATTCCTTAGAAAAAGGATACAAAAGTGTGGCTTGCAATAGTGCAAAGGGTGCCAAAATCATCGCAATAATTTTCTGCTCAAAATTATCAACATTCAACTCCTCATGCTATATTTTTATTGAGTTTTCATGGCCAGGTTTGGGTAGCAGGCAGGGCTACAGGGGAGGCTTCTGTGAGAAGGTGCTGCAGCTTCTCCCACATCCCACAGAGCCAATGCCAGGAGCTCCAGGACAGCCAATGCCACCACCAGCCAAGGCTGGGCTGGTCAGAGTGCTGGGAACACCACGGTGATAACTCAGTTCAGAAGGAATAAAACGTTAACTTCAAAGGGGGAGAGAGAGGAGCTAATCATTATTTGGGCTCACAATTTGCCTAAAAGTTATTAAATTCAACAAAAAATACTAATGTTTTAGTATTACTTCCTGTATTCTGAGACTTCAGCCTTTATCTACATTTCCATTTTTCCTCTCTATAATTACAAAAGCAAAATCTTAGTCTTAAAAAAGAAAAATTCACTACTATTTAATTCCCAAAAACTTCATGGAAGGTTTTGCCATTGTATCTGTAAAGGTCATCCTGTTTGAAGTCTAGATATAGCAGAAGGCTCAAGAATCAGAAAGTGATTTGCTGATCAAAGATGCTTCAGCCATTTCTGAAAACAGACATCTCATAAACCATCCTTTGGCAACCAAATTAACTTTCAACTTCTTTCTCAAGCTGGGCAGAAAGTTAAGAGCTGGCCTTTTAGTCATTTTAAAAAACCTACGTTTTAAATATTTCATCTTTTTCTTGCTATCATAGAAGTTTTGGTCTCACAAATCAGATTTTGGCTTCAGTGAGTCTTAATCATCCCCTGCCACTGCCACTTTACAGATGTATTTCCATTTTTTTGCTTGGGAGAATTCTTTTTCATCAAATGTTTAAGTCCATTTCATGTCTTTCCCTAATAAGGAAGTTCAGGATGCACAGAGTCCCAGTAATTCTTTTGGCACCTTTTGTGCCAGAGACAATGGATGCAAAAGACAATGAAACCTAAACAAGGACCACTGACAATCATATTCCACCAAGGTATCTGTGATGTAAATACCAAATCTATACATAGAGATTTTTTTCCTTAACCTGAGGACTGCTTTCATCTTTTTTTAAAAAAACAACAAACCGAAACTTCAAAATTATAGATCCCAATCCTTGGCATTAATAAAAAGTCTGATATGGTTAACTGTTTATCACATCTTAACAGCAGCCAAACCATAGCTTCTTCAGTGAATAGTGCCTATTTCCTAATTTCTACCCCAGTTCATCATATTTCAATTATTTTAATGAGAGGAAAAAAAAAAAAAGACGAAATAAAACATTTAAAGGCCGGGTTCTATCTGGTAATAGCTGCTGGCTGCTTCTCAGGCAGAACAACAGCCCTGGCACACAGACACTCATTTGCCTGTCATGACTTACACAAGGCTCATCACAGAAACCACTCTTGGAGGAAACCACAACATTTCTAAAGGCCAATGAGATTATTAGAGCTATTTAAACTTGTCCCCTGACCAGCACAGATGATGCAATTCCATCCAGAGTGCATTCAGACTAGTAGCCCATGGTTACATGACGTTTAAAACACATCAGGTTATCACTGGGAATCTCTTAATCAAACACAACCCCATCTCTAATTATTTCCTGATTCTTCTCAAAAATCAGAGATTCCAGGCTGGGTTCTTGCCTGATGCCACACTCAGAACAAATTGCTGCTGTTCAGATTTCTCTCTTTGTGTGCTGTGGTTTTTGCTTTATGCTCTTTGTAGGAAACCACATTTATTTGGGTATCAGTGATGATTCCCAGGGGCCATTTAATAATGAGGTCAGGTTTCAATCCTTCTTTTCTAGTCAAGAAAGACACTACAGCAGTTGCAGATTATACCTGCCTGCTCACACTTTTGGATGTTGAGGGATTAAGAGTAATCCTTTGCATGCCAATAAAAGTCCACATTGGTCTAAGCTACAAAAACAATCAGTTATATCTGTTAAAAGTCCTTACTTATATAAACAGGCTTTCTATCTTCCTCCATGCAATATTGAGAAGCATTGATAACATAACAGTGGTTACAATAATACAGACCAATTTAAAAAGTACCAGAAATCTACTTGATTTTGCTGGTTTAGTGCAAGAGCACAGACTCTTAAACAGGTTTCACTGCAAGGCATCAAGCTGTCACCCCACTTTCAAGTAACTGTAACCTTTCAGATGCCACAGTGAAAAGAATCCGTGTTTTAAGGGAGGAACTGTTGTAAAAGGGATTTGCTGTAAAGGGGATTGTGCAAGCAGGCCAGTCCAGCAGGTCCTACAAGGGAAACAACACTCTTGTTTTTCTATCAAATAAGGCCCCTTATTTGGAGAACTGACTAAAGATTGCTCAAAGCAACCACTGGTGACAGAAGAACCATCAGTGTGGCATTACAGTATTCCAACATCCATGAATCATGTGGCAGCCCCTAGTGACACTGCACTGGCTCAGTGTCCTGCTGCAATGGCCCCAGTCGTCACTGCACTTTGGGCACAAACAAGCAAAACTGTTAATACTGAAGTTTCACTCCCCTTCTCCCTCCTCTCCTCTGCTGCAAAGCCCTGATAACCAGGATCCAGGCCAAAGGAAAGTCATCTGTATTCAGCAGTAACAAGGACAAACCTTGTCTCCTTTTGCTGACACAGTGTGACCGAGAACAGCAGCGAGCCTAAGAAAAATCCCCATGAAAGCTGCATAGATTCAAGCAGAAAAATGAAAAGCATTTTTCATCTAGCATGCATTCAGCTCCTTCAGGAGCATAACACCACACTGATGTGTTGTCAAGAGCGTGGCAGCTTCTCTGTAGAGATACTTGAGTAAGCTGAATCAGTAAATTTTATTTAACTGTCAGCCCTTCCTTACAGCACTGCATCAAAGTCAAGAAACAAAGCTTCATCCTGATCTGACTCTCAACAAATACTGGCTGCTGGAGTACTTTGGGCAGGCAGAATCTGAGCCAGGGCTTGGAGGAGCACAAACAGAATTAGTAGCATATCAACAGTGTCTTATTTCAGAAAGAGCTGAGAACACCCTAAGAAAGTAAAGCCCCTCCATGGAGCTGAGCTGGAACAATCGATGGCAGCAACTATTTGGAGTTTTTCTGTCTGGAAGTTTGCATGCCCTCAAGTGAATTCTCAATGTTTTAGTTTGGTCTCTGAGACCAAAATATGAAGTCACATCAGTTTACTCAGTCTAAACTTGCTTTCTGAGCAATCCATTGAGACTCTCTGCTTCAAGACAAAATACAGGACAGTGATAGTCCTCCATATCTTCAGCAGGTTATCCTGCTGAGAGGTAGAAAAATAGACTGCACAGTAGCACCAGCACTTGAATCTATTTCTGAAGATTTATTTATAGGCAAAAAGGCAGGAAAACTGTATTCCTAGCTCCATTCAAAAATACCAATTGGCTATAAATGTTCCCAGCTTTCCATCAAGGGATTTTTACTTCCCTCCTCCCAACTGCTCTGCAGTTACTGCTATCTTGTACTGCTTCTCTCTAGATGTACCCATTGGAAGTGCTTGTTGTCAACAATGAAGAAAGCACTCTGACAATGCTGTTCTCCACCCTTCCATCTATTAGGAGAGAAATGCTGGTTATAGTTGGGTTAATTATTACATTCAGTGTTATCCTTTTGGGGAGCAATGACAGGTTACTGCCAAGACTGTTACTGCAGATAAACCTTTAGAGTTCTTCCACTTACCCTACAGATAGCATCCTAGAGCAGCTCCCACCTGAGCAGATTTTTGAATAATTTTTCAAATGTAAATGCCTTCATTTTGGTGAAATCCTTTTCCTGCTGGACAGGAAAGTTTTGAATTTGCCTCAGTTAATTTTCTGGTTTTAATTTTTTTAGTTGTTTTATGCCTTTGAACTGATGCCCTGCAGCACCCAGTGCCATTTTTGAGATTAGACACAACATCTTGCAAAACATAAACTGTTTTCTTCTGAAAATTGTTCCTGCTAACATGTTATTTCTCTTCAACCAAAGAGTAAAGCAATTCAATCCACAAATCTGCAACTTTTATGTACATGAGACACAGAGTTAATCTCAGCACATTTCAGCATCTGGATATGAGCAACTTGCCTACCTCAGAGGTTTCTTGAGGTAGAGCAAATTATACATATTACCAACATTAAAATCCATTTAAACTTACATTGTCTGCAGCCCATTCAAGCAAGCTGTTATCATAACTAAACCATTCAGATACAAAGCTGGAGTAGAAGACAAGAAATTACTGGAAGTGATCTCTGGGAAACGGTTTTGGAGAAGAAGACAAGCTAACAATTTAAACCAATTATAAGTGCCTACACATTGACCTGGCACAGTTTCAGTAGCATTTTCCTTAACACTGACCTAGAAATACGTGATAATATAGAGAATAACTTATTACCAACAATCAAATGTTTTTATCACACTTACCTCAAGCAGGTATTGGGCAGGTGTGTAGTGGCTGTGGTGGCTCCCGGTGCCAGGGAGCCTCAGCATCCTGCGGGCACAGGGAGCAGGATCCCAGGAGGGCGTGGGGCCGGGGGACTGTCACAGTCACTGTCACTGTCACTGTCACTGTCACTGTCACTGTCACTGTCCCTGTCCCTGTCCCTGCCCGGCTGCACCCCAGCCCTGCCCGACACAGCCCCTAAAGAGGTGGCTGCCAGGGGGTGACTTCCATACCCATCAGCCTCCCTAGGGCAGCCCGGCCGCTCCTCTTCCCCCTCACATCAGCAGGAAATTCATGTGAAATGAGTTAGCAAAACCTGTGTGCAAAACCCCTGAGGAAGGACTGGCAGCTCCGCCTGGGCCACCACGGAGGGCAGCAGGGCAAGGCCGGTCCTGCAGGAGCTCTCTGCCTCTGCTGGGCTTCGTGCTGGCACAAGCATGGTACTGCTCCCCAGAGAAAATCTTCTTCTTCTTCCTCCGTTTGCTGCTTCAGCCAGCAGAAGCTCAGCCCACAGAGAGACTCCATAGCCAGGGCCACTGACCTCCCACTCCAGCCTCTCATGTCTTGACATAACTCCCCTGCCACCTTTTATCTTTCCTTTTCTTTTTTTTTAATATGGCAGCTAAATATCAGCTTTTTAACACCTACCTGTGTTTTTTGACAAGAACTATTATGCCTTTTGGTTGTGTGTTGTCCATGGAAACTGAGTTTTACAGATCCCTGTTTGGTTACAAAAGATGTCCACAAAATGCACAATCCCAGTACGTTTTAATAAAATATCAGTTTTCTCTGTTTTCTTGCACAAAAACTCCTGCATGCTCCTGGCTTTCTGCCATGGGTTACTATTTATCTGAGTTTTTCTGTGTACAGTGGATACACTCACTCACAGAAATCAAATGCTCAGTCATATTTTCCCCTTAGCCACTGCTCTGGGCAATTGCTTCAGCTACTTAAATCATTTTGCTCAACAAGGGGGCTTTGATGACAAACATTGGACAAGAACACAGAGGACAATATTATAAAAAGTACTTTGGTTCTTGTGGATATGCAGCAGCATCAAGCAGAATTTCAAAGAGAAAATAGTTAGACAGGAACCTGTTCCTCCATGTAGAAAGCTCGAGCACTTTGGTGGGACACAGAGGTCCAGTGGAAGGTCTTTTTATCCTGTTAAACTGGACAAAATTATTAAAGAAAGGTTTCTGATGTGATTTTGACAGTTATGAATAGGAAATTCACTTCTGTGAATATGCTGCATCACTTAATTAAAGCAAGCTATTTTTGTGAACATTTTTGTCCATGAACCATTTTCTTGAATATTCATTGATGATGGGAATGAGCAGAATTTATGGGAATTAATTTTAAATCTGTGTGACTATGCTTGAGAACTTTTTATTATATTCATTACCTATTTGCTATATATTTTTATTTCTAATGTTGGTTTGAATACCTAAAGACAAAAACAGATGTACAGCCACTTGCACAGCGTAGCAATTGTTCAGTTATTGCAGTAAACAATTATTCATGTTATTTGAAATCTCTCTAGATTTTTTTTATAGTGAGTTTGTATCATTGATTTGAAAATAATTGGAAATCCAGCAGAACGGGGCAGATTCTGCCCTAGGCCTGGTTGTGGTGTACACTCTAAAGGCACATGTGGACCAGAGCTGAGTAACTAAGAGACAAGAACAATCCCTGCTGTGTCTCCAATTCTGGTGCCTTATGAGGTCCAGAAAAGATGGCAGGGATGAAAGGAAAGCACTAAGAGCAGAAAATATTATGCAGCATATGCTGTTCTGGAGGCTGTGGAAGCTACTGTGGTGTATGCCAGTAGCTTTTCTGGTCCCTGATATAGCTTGGAATCCTAAGGCACAATGATGTCTTGAGCTTCCCCCAAATCCCTAGGCAATGAAATGATTACCCTAAAGGTTCTTTGCCTCTGGAGATGAAGCATGGTCCCAGCTCGTGGTCCCTGCTTCTCTTACAGCACCAGAATAATGCTCAAAAGAACTAGGCAAAAGTCCCAGGGCATTTGAGCAGATCCTAGTGGACTCAGACATCAAGTTAGGACAAAGACAAAGCTTTCTGATCTTCTCACTCTATCAAACTGCTCTGTTTCAGAGCCTGAAATAGCAGAGCAGTGCCTAAGGGTACCATGGTGAGGCCTCTACTGGTATTACAATGCATCAGTTACTTCAATCTTTCTAAAAATATTTTAAAGAAGACCAATCTCAACACAGCTTGGTATAAAAGAGGAGAGGGGAATGAATAAAAAGAGGAAACATTTATACATACGCTTTTATCTTATATTTCTTTATTGAATTTATCATGATACATGTTGTCTATTTTTCCCTTGTTTCAGTGAAACAAGAATATTTAGGCCTGGTTACATGAGCCTCAGACCTGGTTTGTATGAAGCATAGCCCAAGGGTCCTGCTGTGAGGAGCTGAGAGTGCTGGGAGACTTCTCACCTTGCATTAGCAATAGCAGTAGCCAAATGGAGTCCAGCTTGGCCTTTGTTCATTTACTTCATTTCCAGAAAAGGCTCTTCCTACAGAACAAGAATTCAATACCAAACTAATAGATCACAGTAAAACACAGAACTGGATGGGGACTTCATCTGAGAATATCAGCCTCATTGACCTGTCTGTTGGCTCCTTTACCATGTAAAGCACAGCAGCATCAGCTCTCCCAGTGCCTGGGGAGGTGGCCAAAGGCATTGCAGACTGACCTGTAGCTGAGAAGGAGACTCTGGCAGGGCAGGGCTGCTGCAGACTGCTCCTGTCCTGGTAACTCAGTGCCAGGGTGTGCACATGGGATGGGAAAGGACCAGGAGCCTGGGCCTGTGTCTTTACCACTGCTTCAAATCCCTTCTAGACTTTGCCACTCCTGGTCCCATTCCCATGCCATGAGTAGTTGTCCTTCCCAGCAGCAAGCAGCCATGCAGTCAGGCTTTGTGCTTTAGTTTCTCAGAGTTGAAAGAGATCATGGCATGGCAAGAATGAGCAGTTGAACACAGGGCAGTGCCCCACATTTTCTGAAGGACAGGCATTCATTGTAATGCCAGAAGTAGAATTTTCATCCTGAAAGGACAGAGAAGATGAATTATATTCTGATATGAATGACAAAAGTATCCATGGTTCTACTAGACAAGACTAAAAACATTTTAAAGGGCAATATCTTCCAATGTTTTTAGTCTAGGCTTAATACTGAGCATAGAAGAAACCTCCACCATTAGCAGATTTTTCCACAGCCTTTCAATATAAATTCCTATAGTTTCCCCTGAGGGAACTGAGCTTTGAATGGGGCAGATCCCAGAAGGAGGGCACTGGCTAGCACCAGCTCTGCTGGAGAGTGAAGATCTTCATTCCCGAAATCAAAGGGGATCTCATTACTTCTGTACTATTTCTGTCTGTATTGTTCAGTTTCCAAGTCAAACCACCCAGTCCATCAGGCTGGAGGGCACATGGTCACATGGGCATATTGGTCACTACTTAGAGACTTCCAGTACCCAGGGATGAACTGATCAGATTTACCAAGATTCATTGGCCTGACTGCTGTTGGTCTGTCTCTAACATATAATAGGATTGCAAAAAATGCAGAATGCATATTTTTATGTATTCTAGCACCCTATATATATATGTATGTATTCTCAGGCTCACTAGAGCTTCTCACAGGTGGAGCAATGCACAGAAATGTGGAGCAGACTCGAACACTTCCTGCCTTGCACTTCTCCAGCTCTAGAGAGACAAGGGACTGAACTCTGAGCCTCTTTCTTGGTCTGCATCTCCTGCTCTCCTGTACATGCAGCCTGTGACAGGAATGTCTGGGCAGTGGGGGGGGGCACCTCAGAGCTCTCTAGAATTCGAAGCTTCCAAGCTGCATAGTCACTTCTAAAAATCCCAGCAAGGAAGGAACCAGAAATGCAGAAACACATAAAAGCAGGAAAGGAAAAGACACTGTGAGACCTGGCTGCCATACAGAAAGCATCTGGTTCTGAACTGCAAGGTCCTTTTCTGTCAAGATTCCCTCCAAAACAACTATAGTTAGGACAATTTGCTGTATTCTCAACAAAGTTTTGCAGAACATTTTCAATCAGCTCCATGATTACTTCAGTGTTTGTACAATTAAGCAAACCAAACAAAGTCACCCAAGACCCAAAAGTATCTATCTTAAATGTATATTTTTCCACTGCATCGCACTGAGTAGTTTACAATCTGTAATATTCTTATTTTAACAAAATCTTATAAGGGAAAGATGTCTTTTAGTAATGTACAGTGGTTAAGTAACATATCCAAGGTCACCCATCTTCATAGCTGGCCAGGAGCATTTTGAGCATCCAAGTTAGTGTTTTCATCAGTGAGCACTTTTTGCAGAAAAAGCTTATAGACTCCTATGCTGTGCCAACCAGATTTTCAAGATGTTATAATCTGCAAATGCCTCCCGTTGCTGTTCTCTGTCACCAGTAATGAAAGCAGATAAAGCAGATGTAAATTCCCTACAACTAACTTTCCACAAAACAGAGAAGAGCTGTCCAAAGTAAAATGCGACCTAGGCAGCTTCTAGGAGCTTCTGGAAGCTGTGGTTTTATGCTGAGATTATTTCTGTAGTAATGTTCCTTTTCCATTCAAATTCACCCTTCTGCTGAGATCAACAGCACAATAATGGTCTTTTTGAATGCTAACCCTTTGTCTGTTCTATTTAGAAATAATCAGGTAGTCCTATGCCACATGTACTGCACTTGTCATTGTTCTAAGGACATACCAAAGGAAAAGGTAAGCTACTTTCCTCATAAACATGGTATTTGGAAACTAAGAAATTTTAGGAAGAGGAGGCAACACCCAGTGATCACCAGTCACTTACTGGCCCGTTCTACCCAGCCAGTCCTTTGGGGTGGTTTCCATTTCTAGGCAACACAACCTGAATCCTGCTGCAGGGATGCAATCGTGGACACTCCAAATCTCTATAGTTGCCTGGCACTGCCAGCATGTTCTTACTCATCCTGTTTGCATAATGTGCTGCTGTAGTGTTGTCATTGAGCACTACAATAAATGGCAGAAACAGCCTCTGCTTTGCTGAGCTGCTCTGAGGGATGAAATTTTCTCCCCAGGCCAGCATGGAGCCGTGTGTAGCCAGACCCTCTGACTGGAGGATTTCCACTATGACTTTGATCCTGTTACATGCAGTTCTTCAATATCTTTTTTTTTTTTTTCTTTACTAGGTCCTGCCTGAGGTCTGTGTTCGGCTTTAAGGCCTTTTGACTGATGGGCATCTCTGCTAAGGGCTATTATGCAGGCACAGTGCTCTTTTCCCTTCATGGTGTGCACTACTCAGTGTGGTGAGATGTGGTGCTCAGTGCTAACACGTGCTCTCCTCCTGTACTGGAGGTGGGAATATGGCACAAAAGGATCCTATGAAGTTTTGCATAATTCTGGTGAGGATAAACCCCATCATTCCCAAAGTAAGCTGTTCCTGGTGGGTAAATATGTAATTTAAAATACGGGATTGTCTCACAAGAGAAAACGATACCTTCAAGAAGTATGGGATTATTAATAACTGGGAGCTTCTAGACCCCCTATACCTTCCATCTAAAACATTCTAACCTTTAGTGTTCCTTCTGTCTGTGGATAGGCTTAGCCTGGATCTCTCATGAACAGCTTGTATCCACAGGGAGCCTAGCATGGAGTGCTAAGAGAAGTATTTATATCACTTAGTGCTCTGTGTGCGCGCTGCCCGTGCCCTTTGAAGCTGCCGTGTTAGCTCAGGAGGCATCGTGTCCTTTCCACTGCTTCTGAGACACTGCCCGACTCTGGGTTCCTAAGGATTACATTATTCATGTTATTCTTGGATTTTTCTCAGTGGGATATGAGTGTTCCCACTAATCCTGTCATTGGCAAAAAGCTGCAAATGTAGGGCTTATTTTTGCATGGAGACACCAGAAAGAAATGGCTACTGGCAATGCAGGCCATGAACAAACTTGTCAGGCCTTGGTGCTGCTGGATCTCAGAAGTTCCAGCCCATGGGGGTTCATGGATGGGGTCAAGCCCCAGAAGCCACACTTTCTGCAAAGAAAATATCATATTTACACGTTTCTGTTCACCACAAATATTTCCTTGTCATCCTGTCTGCAGCACATTTGTATCTCTGTCCACTGTGAGACTGTAACTTCTATGCTGAAGAGCAGGAACTTTCTTGTCAGTGATGAGCCTGCCTTGCTGTGGGTTAGGACAGAATATAATAGTGGAGGTGGGTAAAACTGTCATAGGTAGATTATTGCCACTTTGAAATGTGACCTGTACACCAAACCCAATTTCTAGACTGAGAAAACTGCTTTGGATATTTAATATCCTTGGGTGGTCATGACCTCTGTTGTACATTTCATAGCTTATAAGGCTTTACTGCTGCCCAAATGTTCCTTACAGCTTTGGGTATTTGATGGCAACTGCAAACTCAGACTCCACCTACAGCTCAGTCCTTCAAGCCACTGTTCACTGTGAATCCCATGCAGTAAAGCACATCTTCAACTTCAAGAAGATGAGTAAGGATTAGAGGATCTAATATTACAATATTTTATTTAAAGTAAATGGAATTGCTCATGTATGGTATGCAAGAACCAGTTCCTGGACTTCTACTCCATCATGGGTTTCTTATTAGTTTTAGAGGCTATTTAGAGGCTTATTAGCCTCTTCTTTGGAACTTCTTTGTACAAGCCATTTACCTTATAATCCTGCTTGTTGTTAAGAATGAAGTCCAGAGAGCATAGTCGAATATTTCAGGATATTTTATGTTTAAAAATCCAAGTTTTTGTCAAGGACAATTTTTAAAATTAAAATAAAAGAATAAAATACTGTCAGACTCCTTTAATACCTGGGTGTGTCCCTTTCAGCATATTTCTTTCTACTTGTCAGCTGGAAAGGATAAAATATGGCAGGTTTTTCCATTTGACACACAATAGGCTCTAAATGACTTGTTATATAAATTACATTTCATTTAAGTTCAACTTTGGAGTAAAGAAAGACTAAGTAACTATCTAAATGAAGAAGGAAATTTTCAGGCTTGTGGGAAATACTATTCAATGAATAATACCTCACTAGCAGGGACACTGTAGTATGGTGCAGGGGCTGATTCAGAAATCTGACGAGAAAGTCAATCCGTGCCATGTATTTTTAATTGAAATACACCAAACTTGGAGTGCAACAGGAGGAAAAAAGTCTCCTTTCAAAAAATAAAGTCTCAGATTCCACAGTCCAACCACAATAAATTAATCTAACAGCTTTAGAAATATCCCTGAGTCTTTCATGAGGCTGGGTTACTAATAAGTTGTTGAGACAGGCTTTTTCTGTAAAATCTTTCAGGAACCTGCTGCACAAGCCCTTTTCAAATATGAAAGTCTGCTTCCCTGAGGACACAGGCATTAGACAGCACTGCAAAACTGCACATTTTGCTCAGCATTATCCACAGCCCACCAGCACGTTCCTCCTCCTTCATATTTGCCTGTTTGACACCCTTTCCAGGATGCCCACGCTGTCAGTGGGGATAGAGGAGGCAGGCAGGGGCAGGATGCAGTGCATGCCCCAAATCTGTGATTGTTTCCACTAAAAGTTCACTCAGTGTTTACTGCCAGGTAGTGCTGTGTATGTGAGGCTGTACCATGTAGAGTGGACAAGGCTGCTGCTCAGAGCACCTGGCAGAGATTTATTCCATTTGTCATAATTCATTGGTGTCAATGGTGAGACTCTTTCTGACCTCAGTGGAGCCAAGATTTCAGTCCAGGCAGTCTAAGCTGGATCAAAGCAATTCTGCATAAGACAATGCCTGAATGATCAGAGGAAAATAGCTATGAATCCTTCTTAACCTGATGAAAGAAATAGTGAAAATATTTGCATCAATGCCTACAAAGGCAAAGGTTTGGTCTTGCACTCTACATATTGGGAACTCATGAATTCCCACTCAATCCAGCAAAAATAATCATTGGGTGGCATTCAGTGGATTATTTGACCTCCATATTAAAAGTAAAAGTTTTCCAGCAATAAAGTGGGAATTATAGGATCTGAGCACATAATTTACAGCTCTGAGGACTAACAACAGGACTGGAACCAGGCCTGGTGTAGGGGAAAGGCTGTGTGGGATTTCTTCATTGTCTTTAGTCAGTACCGTGCTGTTGAGATGCAAGTTCTGCAGAAGGTACAGAAACACCTGTACATTTCAATTTGTAGAGAAGGCAGATCTGCATGTGCTAAATCCTGGAACAGAATTCAGGCACCATTATGTTAGCATCACTACCTAATCTGGTTTTCATTTAGCAGTTAATAAAAAGTCATGCTGGAAAGCTCCACTTCTGCTACCATTTCCTTTCAGACACTTTTTAGGGTTTTTTTTGCCAGCATAGTCCAAATGTTTGAGACTGTGCATGCAGAAAGGAATTGCAGCTGAGAAAAATATTAAAAACACCTTGACAAGCCCTGATTATTTTCTTTTTCTTTCTTTCTTTTTTTTTTGGGGGGGGGGGCCCAGAACTGTCAAAAATAATTTTAAAAAAGACTAGAAGCTGAAATTATGGTTTTAAACCTCAATTTCTGTCTTTATTAATGCATCAGGTACAGATTTTTGCAAGACAGTGGTCCATGGTCTACTGAAATGAAAGTTTTGATGGGGTTCAGCTAAAGTCCTAAACTATGTATTTTCCATGCTTTGCAAAGGACACTTATAGCTCTACACCAGACAGCACTCTTGTCATCCTAACTGGTTTGGTTTATCAAAAGAAGCTCTCCCCTTGGTAGCTTAGGAATAACTGCAAATCAAACAGTTATTTTCCTGTCATTTGACATTTGGTCTGAAACAGGTATTAATCTGGTATAAAACAGACAGACTCAGTTGCTCCCAGTTACTTACTCGTACAAATCCTCCACATCTCACTGAAGTCCAGGGCCTGTTTTTTTCTGCAATTACAGCAGTGTGATTTTACTGATATCAGTGGAGACCTGCATCTGGATTGCCAGTAGCACTGCAAGTGTGGAAAAGGATTTCTCACTGATCTACATCAAATGGAGATTAACACCACTGACAGCAGCTGGGTTATACATGCACAATGACACCCCATCAGTCACTCTGATCTATACCCTACACGTAACAATACATCTCTGCCAATTGTATTTCAGTAATGTAGTATTAAAATACTTTCTGTAATATATAAAGCAGGAATGAAAACTGTGATGTGCAAGGGAATAAAGCTGTTAGAGATTTTAATTAGCTGAATATCATCATGAATATTCTTAATCCTAGAAAATTATGGGAAGATCCTTTTTTTTCCATCAGAGTTTTAAGCCCTCCATTTTACACCTCCTTTGTCAACAGCGCTAAAGCAGGGAGCGAATACCCAGAAGTAGGTCAGGACTGCTAATATCCAAGGATACCATGTTTCTGTGGTTACCTTAGCGCTCCCTCCCTCTCTGGAACCAAAGCACAGCCCCCACACCGTCACTCCACACCAGTGCTGCATCACCCACTTCAAATGCTGCTCCTGAATTACACCCACGCTGCCGCACAGAGTGTGCACCACAGCTCCGGGCGAGCATCCAAACCTGTGATGCCTGTGGAAAGAGCTGTGAGCCGCAGGGTGCCGAGGCCAGGTGCCACACTGTGTCTGTCAGGCTGTCTGTCCTCTGCCGTGCTGCATCAGCGCCTTCCCCGGTGATGGACAGGAGGCAGGGCAGGAGCTGCCAGAGATGGGAACGCTGGATCCACGGCCCAGCTGCCCTGATGGGGTGCAGGATGGGAACAGGCAGGCTGGCAGGCAGGAGGGCACCCCAACACCCCACAGCACCACCCAGAGCCAAACAGAGAAATTAAGTGAGATTCTTCTGTGTGGCTGCAGCCCTAATGCCCTCACGCGTGACTGAAGGGGATGTTTCTCTTCCAGGCATTCCAGATAGGATGACATAAAATAGACTGGGGCTGTGGACAGGGAAACAGAGAGGCAAAGCTTAAGGCATAAACACAAAGCAAATCAAACTGTGGCAGCTGTGTACAAAATGGGCCAGCTCTACGTTTGAAGGCGTGAGAAAGGAGCAAGCAGGCTGTGCTCAGAAAGACAGCCTTGTGAGATGTGACAGCTTTAGTCCTCATTCATCACGGGCTAAATTTGCCAAAAGTGGGGCTGGGCCACGGGAATTTAAGGGCTCTGCACTGATTCACGTTTGGGCAGGCTTTGTACCAGGCTTTGAACTCTTTGACCGAAATGTTCTTGCTGGTTTTCTGACAGGACTCATGGAGTTATAGAAGTAAGACAGGCAGCCTGGCAACTGTGGTTCATTTGCAGCAGTCTTATGGATTATTGTGTCTATTAAACTTGCTGGCTCTAAATTTGGGACATATTTGCCCTTATTTGCTGTTAACACCAAGGTTCATGACAGCCAGCTCTCTTGGCAGACTGTTCAGGGAGCACCCTCAGCAATGGGAGACACGCTGGGCCAAACAAACATTTGCAGGGTTGGATTAGAGCTCCTGCTGGTGCCTACAGCACTGCCCACAGCAGATGTTTTAGGACTGTATGACTTGAAGCAACTGAATTACGGAATCCAGTCCTGGTTGCAGATTTCATGTAATACTTGCTTAATCCAGAAGGGTCCAGACAGCATCTACTCGACACCAAGTGGTTCCCAGCACTATTTCAGCCACCCTCTGACAGTACTGGCCAAGAACTGTGTGCCAATTTTAACCATTTTAGGTACCTGTTGAGTGCCAGATTAAAGGAACTTACCGCTTTGACAAATAAGCACTTCTGTCAAATTTTCCCTCAACTCATATAACCTTCATATCTGCCTTCCTGTGGTGGTCAGCTCCAAAGAATACCCTTGGAAGTTAGTCTTGATTGAAACTGAGGCTGTAAGCATTTTAAATTTTATTTACAGTTATTCGTCACGTGAATGGGAGGACCTCCAGGATTTGGGCTAACTGCTCTCCAGTTGTATAGAGATCCATCAGCTTGCTACCTATGAACAAAGCATGTAATCAGACAAAGTAGGTGGAATACAGAGATTTTAGCTTTGGTGGATACATAAGCTGTTCATGGAATTCCAGAAAACAAAGTAACACCAAATTATAACACAAACCCTCAAAACTCGCCCAATACCATCCACAATGAATCAGAAAGATTGTGCTTGACGCAACCTTTATGAAAGGAATTTAACTGTCATCTGACAAACTGAGAGATTAATTAGAATTTAATTCAGAAATAATTCCTTCTGTTAAAAAGATAATTATTTTTAGTTTATCTTTTAAATTTTTCTGGTCAGATTCAGCTTACAACTCTTGTTTCTTATTATGCTTTTCTCCACTAAATTAAAGGGTTCCTTAACACCTGGTATTTTCTCACTGTGAAGTTAAACCATAATCAGGACACTTCTCAATTTTCTTTTTGATAAGCATAACAGGTTAAGTATTCCAAGATTTTTAATAGAAAGTATTATATCAAATTATAATCCTATTTTTCTCAAAATCTTTTTGGAACTCTTTTCTGCATCTTCATCCTTTTTTTCAATATTCTGTTGAAAATGTGGATGCTCAAGCATTATCCAGCAACCCACTTAAGTATCATCAGTGCCATTTACAAAGGAAAAACATGCATTTTATTATTCCTCTTTCTAAGCAAACAAGAATCACAATCAGACCTCCTTTTATATTATTATCTGTTATCTAATGACTCACCAAGCCAATTCTCATGGAGTTTTATCTATAAATTGTCCAGATACACTGATTTAAATTGATAGCTAAGTGACATTCACCATTTGGCATCTCCAGCTCCTGAAAGTCCAGTAGTCAGTTCAAGGGCTCATTTTTCCATCCACATGCCCATAACATACAGAAATGCAATTGTACATGCTGTCTGTCTGTCCTCTCTCAGGCCACCCAGTCCATTTTCCCCACCTTGCTCCAGATAATTCCGGATCCCTGTTTTCCAAATCTGTACATACAATCTGTAGTGCTACTGCAGCTTTTCAGTTTGCATGGTTCTGGCATTACACACAGACTCTGGGATTCAGCCAAGCTTTCCGGAGAGGATGCTATAGGCTGCCCATACACAGAGCATGGGGTAATCCTCTGAGCCCAGGAGGACACGGTGAGCAGGGAAGGAGGCACCCTTCAGATGGAGAAACACTGTGAGAGAAATGGACACAGGGCAAAAATGTATAGCAGCAGCAGCAGACGCAGGCAAAATGGGCAGGGGACAGGCAGACAGGGAGGATTTGCTGTGCTGGTTGCTTTTTTGTGTAAACTTGTTCATTTTCCCCACCATCAACCTCTGTTCTTCAGCATGTCACTTACTGTATTACCTTTTCCTGCACCCTACTTTCCCCTACAATGTCCTTTCTCCTGCTTCCTTTTATTCCCAGGTGACTCATTCTGACTTAGACTCACCCTCCCCTGTCAAAGCTCTTCATGGAAACAGCATTCCTCCTGCTGCTTTCACACCCCTCTTTTGGGTCCTGTGTGTCACCCCCTTGTTCCCAGTCCTCCTCCTTCAGGGGATTAGAACCTTTCTGGGGCAGGGACTACGTGGAGCTGTGTTCACCCAGTCCCTCGGGCAGCTGGGCCCCTGCGCTTGGTGATTTTATTTTAGCTGCTCTCCTAACAAATGTGACTAATCTCAACAGCACTGTGATGTCTAGTAGGAGAGACTGATGAAATAATTGTGTAGTGGGGATGAAGCAGCCAGGCTGATGGTGAAGCAGAGCAGGCATTAGCTGTACCAACCTTATATAACATTGCAGGCTGGGTGAGAAGCACCCAGAAGAAACTCACTTCTTATTTCATCCTTTCCTCCCCCTTTATTATGAGAAAGGGGGGAAAATGAAAGAAAAAAAGAAAAGAAATAGTTCTATTTCCTTTAGTGCTGCTGCATGCCTGGGTGCAGGTCCCTGGGCTCGCAGTGGGGCAGCAGGGACAGCTGCTGCTCTGTGCCAGCTCAGGACTCGCTCCAGCTCTGATCCCACACGGTTTGCTGGGCACAGAGTCAGGTGTCACTGTTAAAAAATTGTTCTCTGCCATCTGATTCATGATGGCTTTTTTCCCATCTTGCAGTGGATGTGAAATATAATTGGAGTTTCAAGATATAGCTGGGGCGGGGGGATTTCTTGTCTTGTTAATTAGTTATAACCTTTGCCTGTACTGATGCTTATGTCACTTTAGATGGCTGATATCTGCCAACCACCTTTCTGAAAGATTACAAAAGACCCATGAAAATGAGAATGGGGAGATGGACGGATGGATGGACGGATGAGGGATGCCTCTATTACAAGGAACGAGCACAGAAAGCTTGGATTAGGGTGAACAGCTGGTGTGGATTCAATAATCAACTGCTCTGAAAGAAAAGCCTATTTTTTCTCATCTCATGGCATTAGAGAACAGGATACCAGAGCTGCCAACCTTACAATTGAAATCTGCCCACACAGAATAGCAAATTCCCCTTGGCTTGCATTTAAATGCTCCTGGCTCAATTACAACTCCATACAGTCTTTAATACATACATGTGGTCTGCATATTATCCTGCAAACAGAGCCCTGCACTGCTTCCCTCAGCCTGCCTCTGCCTTCATTTGAACACCAAAGGCAGGGACGGGGCGGGGGGAGAGAAAGGAGGACAGAGAGCTTATCGAGTTTACAGCTGCTGCTGAGAATATTGGTTTGATTTTCACTGCTGGTCAGGGCTCATTCCCACAACAGGCAGCAGGTTGGGGTGGTGAGTGCTGGTTTAGCAGATTTAGGAGGTCACTCTTTGGGGCAGCCCTGTGGGAGGAGCAGTCCCCTCCAAGGAGCCAGCTTGCAGCTGGGAGCCATCCTGGTGAGCTGTGAGGAAGGGCTTTGGCCCTTTCAGCTCTCGGTGTCCAGAGGGGAACAGCAGGGCCAGGGCAGAAGCCTCCATATGAAAAATAAGGAGGTTCATTGGCTGTTGATTCTCCCAGGTATTTTGGTGATGCTAAACACGACGGGGTTACCAAGACTTTCTCTGACCCTACTGGCAGCAGCAGTAGCTACAAGGCAGTCTTCCTTCCCTTCATCCCAGCCCAGCAGCAGCCCTGGGAGGCCAGCACAGAGCCCCTCACTTTGTTTCCACAGCACCTGAGCCCTCTCCTCAAGCTGCACAGCTGCCCAGGTGCCGAGGGTTCAGCTGTGATCTACAGAGCAAACAACCACCTGACCATGATGGTGACAAATGGGACAGCAAACAGCCGCCAGGTAGGGCCATTTTTCTCTTCATTTTGCCAGATGTGAATAAGAAGGTAACAGCTCAATGCATCACACTTGATCCCATCAGCCAATCTCTTGTCTTTTCAGAAAAGTCGAGGAAATACATAGGTTTTAATACCATCTTTATTTTGAAAGATCAGGATAACAACAGTGATCAGAACTTGTTATCACATGGTTCTGGTCCATAACAGGACACAGAATATTCAAAGGGAGAAAACCCAAAAGCTTGGGCTGCAGGATTGCAGCTGACCCTATTAGCAGTCACATCATATTCCTTTTTATTCAGTGGCCTTTTTTCTAAGGGAAAACACTGCTCATCCTTGCTGCCCCAAATGCAAGGAGAAGACTGGAAGGGGCTGCATGAAAATGTGTCAGCCTGGGTCCCTCCTGTGCTTCTTGCAGAAAGGAAAGGAAGATATTAATGCAGATGATTTTGTTACATAAATACATGTTGTATCAGGGCCATTTTTAGCGTTTGTGGGGGTGTGAAGAACTTCTTCAAGCTGCGTATCTATTTCATAGGATTCAGCTGAACCGAGGAAAAGGACAGAGAGTTTTAAGGTAAACTATCAAGATACATTTATTTAAGCCCACACAATTCTGTACAGAGCTCCACATGACAGAAACAATATTTCACTAGCATGTCTCTGGCCTCAGTAGTGTTTTTTAATGCTTTGTAACTCAGAGACCTCTTAATATAATTGGATAAAATTAAGGACAAATTTGTCATCAAATTTCAAATATTGTGTCTGCCATTTGTCTTCAGAGAGTTTCAGTTTCTTTAAATTCCAAAGGGCTGCAACACTTAATTAAAATGAAATTTTAAAATCCAGAAATATAATTTTTAATTTAATCTCAAAGTAATTTAAACTTCAAATAGATAATTTTCTTGTCAGGAAGAAGCCCATTTTTGAGCAAAAAATAAAATGTAGAGGTAATTTCACAAATCAGGTTCATAAAATACAGAACTTCTCTTGATTTCTGAGCAGATTTCTGTCATCCCTTCCACTTTAGCTCCATGTCCCATTCATCCCTGAGAGGTGCATGGGGCTCACTTCCCCTTTCCTGAGTTGTTCATCCCTACAGAAGGCAGAGAGTGATGGATGGCCCTCAGCAGAGTGGTGCCCAGCCTAAAAATGGGCCAGGTTTAGCTGGGGTTGCAGGCTCAGGGTGGCTGGGGCAAAACCAGACTTTTCCCTCCTGCCACACTGGAATTGTCCAGCTAGCAAAGCAGCAAGGAGATCCTCTGAGGGGCTTTGGCTGCAAATGTTTCCAAAAAGCATTTTCTCCTATTATCTCAGTGGCCATCTGAGAACATTTTCCTTCTGGAATGCACTTTTAGGGGACTGTGTTTTACTCACAGGGAGTCATTGCCAAAGGGAAGTTTGCATGGGATTAAGTAGTGCAACGTTTTTTGTTTCTCATGCACCGAAAGGATCTGGTTGTTGTTTTGGGTTTTTTTACAAAAAGGACATAAAAAGCTAACATTTATAAATCATCTGAGCTTGGTAATCTGGTTTATTTCCACACAGTGCTGCACTCCGTGTTTCTCAAAGCTCACCACATCTCTGAGCTCTGCAATCCACGTGGCAGAGCCCAGCTGGGCCACTGGAAGCTACAAGGTGCTCAAAAAGAGAAGAAGGTTAAGGAGGATAAAGGTTACCTAAATAAATCGAGTTTAATATATTGCACATCCATGATCCAGAGTGTTTTAAAAACATGGAAAAAAATGTCAGTCTTACTTAATAAAATCAGGCAGAGAGAGGAGTCCATATTTTGGGCACTTCAATGTTTTGGAACTCAACTTTTCTTCCACAGGGGTCAAGTTTCTCAAACCAGCATTTAAAATTCATCCTGAATCTGCTGCCACCTGTGAATTACTGCTCTAAAAGATTAATTTAAAGCCACCCTCTGAACTGGTGATTTAAGTGGAAAAGAAGTCTTTAATTTCACTTGTTACAATAGTTCTTTTTGGTGATATAGTGACAAGGAACTCTCAGAACCCCACTGGGTCCCCATATTTACTCCTCAATGCTCCATTTGCTCATTCTGTTGATTACTTTGTCTCAGATTTATTTTGAAGACCCTAAACTCCAGATGAAAATCTGTCCTGCTGGGAAGGGAAGAAAAGTTTAACATTATTGCTCAGCATTCATCAAAGGAGACAAGATAAATGCAATACATCATAATGATAAGGATTTCTGGGTGACCCCTTAGACTCCAGAGCACAACTTTGCTTACAGAGTAGGAGAAGATTCAGAAGTTCAGAAAAACTTCAGAGAGGTCATATTCTGTGGGGAACAATAAAACTGCTAAAACTATCCTTTACAGGACAGTTGGGCTGCCTGCCCAAAGCCATGGCCTTTCTTTCTGGAGCAGGAAATAAAAATATTTGGGATATGCATCCTGAGCAAAAAGTAAAATTCATTTGCAGTAATAATGCCTTCAACATAAAAGAAATAGAACAATGGAAGTGTCATCATTAAGAATACTTGAATCTGATTCCAAGTGAGATACACTCTGGAAAGATGCATCCAGTACCAGCTACAAGGACAGCTGCATGGAGAAAATAATACAGAGACAGCAACCCTTTTGTGTCCATTAGAGACATAGAGTGTCACCAAAACATTTGTTTACTCTAACTGCTTGCCCCACAATAATACCACAAAAGCACTTTTCAGGATGTAATAGCTGAGACTTGAGAAGCTGCAAAACCTAAACCTCACAAAACGACTCACTGGGGCAAGCAGGTTAAAAATTAACAAGACCTGTAAACAATAGAACAAATGAAATCCCCTCTTAGACTGACACTCTGCATTACAAACGAGAAAGTAAGGAAAATAGAGAACAGAAGGAAAATGCAGTTCAATGTCTTCAGCATGTGGCTAGGAAGCAGGAAGAGATCAGCCTGGGATTTTGCGAAGATTTTGGTGAGTTCAGTATCTGTAGCAGCAGTCCCAGCTCAGACACGATGGCCATGGGACTGCTGGGAGCCACCACTGTGGTATCACCAGTGCACAGGGACCTCAGCAAGGCACCTTCTGCAGCCACAGCAGCACTGGACATTCTGAAGGGTCAATCAACACTGCTAAAATCTGTGTATTACTGTCTGTATATGTACAAGACTCTTCCACCCAACTAAGGGGCTTAAGTTAGAGCCCTTGAAGCTCTTGTATCCCTCTCTAAGTAAGAAAGAGAAGTAGGATAATTCAGGAGGTGGCTTTGGCTTTGTTTCTAAGGGGCAATTTTTGCTGGTAACTAAAGCACTGTAATCTTCACCTCCTCTTCTCCGCACCCACGTCAGCACAGGTAGGTAATTGACAGTGGAGCAATGTTGTGAAATAGGTTACAAGATAACTCAAAAAACCCCAACCAGGCAACTAACACACAATCCTATTAACAGCAAATAAACCTCACAGAAATTAGATAAGCCTACAGTTTAGTGGATGAAACAAATAGTGACCTGATAATGGGAACATTGTTCTCCAGAGACATGTTCATCCTCATGGGTTTAAGAATACAGAATCAAACTAAGATGGGCGCAAGTACCAAACACATTCCTCAGGCCCTTTCCTCAGGGACCATGAAATTTGAATGAATGCATGAACAGATACAAAAGGGAAACACTAAGAACAGGTAAATCCCAAATTCATAGTAAATTTATGAGAAGTGGAATGACCTTTACTCATCTTCCTTCATCTCTCGTCCTTACAAGGAGAGAGAAATATAGTTAATTTCACTATGTTATATTAGCTCTTTTTCAACTGACACAGTGGACTGTATTTTGTTCTGTAAAGCTACTGCCAGCAAAGGTTGTATTTGTACAAATGTGCTGCTTTGTTCACAGCACTGTACAAGAAGTTACATTATAAGGACACAGACTCAGTATTTATTCAATCACTGTAATACATTACATTCCTGCTCAGTGATATTTCAATATATTCACACAGGCATTTCAAACAGAAAGTTTCCTTAGATAAATATCTTTCACTTTTTTTCCTCCAGGAACTATACCAGACCAATACCCTGAACGATAATATATGTTAATTTATATATATATATGAATATATATAATGTGTGTGTGTGTGTGTGTATAAACGTGTATTAGGCTGTTTTGCTAGTGCTATACATGGTTGCATGCACACATCTTTGCCTGCTCAAACAGGACCTGCACCCTAGCTGTATTTGTTAAACCTAGCCTAACTCTATTTGATAAATGCTCCCTTTAAAATCTTTCCTCTATAACATGAAAAGTCAATGCCCTAATTTTAAGTCGCCCTTTGAAAGCGAGCCAGTGTTCAGATGGATATTGACTCCAGGCCTGCTGGTTGTTCTACAGCAGTGTTTGGAAGGTTGCTGTTCTAATGAATGTGCTAACATTTGATACACACACTAAGAAAATCAATAGCACTATTTTTAAAAAGGCATGCAGCTTTACTAAGTACACTGTCACTACCCCGTTGTGCAAAATTTACTAGAAACCTCCCTACATGACTAAATTGCTGCATCTGGTTCATTTCTATACTTGCCTGCCAGAATGCATAATACCAGACTTCAAGGACATCCAAAGTCAGCCTCTGAAGCAGAAAAGATATGGTTATTTAAGTTTGAAGAGTACGTGGCAGTCAGTACCTGAAACTCTCATGCAAGTGTCAGTTTTTCCTCCTCTCTGCCCTGCTGTTTGCACATAAGACACCTAAGGGACCCAGTGGTTTCCACCTCAGGAATTCCTGCTTCTGTGGTTTCTGAATGAATTGGGTAACTATGGGCCGGGAATAAAATGTTTTTTTAATCACTGTTGAATAAATTACTCCCTGCTCTTTAGCTCCTTGTCTTCACTAGGCAAATGCACTGCAAAGTTCTTGAATCTCAGCATTAGATCTGCTCCAGCCCATCTAAGTCACCCTGTTTCCCAAGTAGCTACTGAAAATATCCAGTCCAAGTGAGTGAATGAGCTAAAAACCTGTAAAGGAAAGGAATATTTATAAGAAACAAACCCAGATGAAACCAAATGCAATATATATTCAAGGACTTCTAGTCACACTTAATTCTAGATCTGGAAATGTGTCTTCTCCTTAAGGAAGTGGTTCAATGCTGTAGTATGTAGGCATGTACTTGAACCAGGGACTAAATATAACTCCAAAGAAGCCAACAGTTAAGGCAAGATATAAGGTCAGACAGGTAAAAATCTAACTGTACATTCAATTATATCTTCAGTCTCTGAAAAGTTTCAGAATTAAGGAATATAAAACCATGTGAATCAATCAGAACTAGTTATTTTCATCATTTGGCTCTTCAAGTCTAGGTAATTGACAAAATATGGCACCAGCCTCACCAGAAAGAATAGAGATTTCTTCATATGCATTTGTGTATGCCTGTAGCAGACTTAGGTTAGCTGAGAAAGGAGGCAAGCAGCTTCACCAGTGGAAAAATTTAGATTTTTCATATGGTCCAGATGTGCCAGAAGATGAGCTGGTGACATGGCTCAAGAAGAGCTTTGGAACTCAGGAAAAAAAGGAGAGTTTGTGACTTAGGTCTTTATAGACTTAAATGATTCTATGAGTCAATGATTTTAAGTAAAAAGTTTCTTTTTTCTTCTAGTTTGAGTAAGCAATGATCATGATAGAAAACACATTATTTGTTTTTTTAAAAAAATTATCATATAGAATTTCAACACTAGGGCTCCAAAATACTGAAATGCTCATATAGCTTATGGTATCCTTATGAAGTCCCATAGAACTGATAGAGAAAAGATAGAATATTCTTAGGAGAGATTCAGAGGATATTCACCAAATTTAGTGTTTAGTAATTCAAACAATATTTTTCCCCACAATGAATAATTAGACAGGGAAGCTCATTGCCATAGACTGTTTTCCACCTGGAGAATGATAGATCCAAAGTGCAGATTCAAGGGAAGAACAGGCACTTTAATGGGTTAAAAGTACATCATTAGCACAAACTCAATTACAAATTGTGTCCCATGGAATATTTCACCACAGGGGATTAGGAGTGAGATTTTCTTGGTGGTACATACTACTCACTGTTCACTTTGCTCTTCTGTGCTTCTTCTTGCTTTGTCCTCCTAGGTGCCTGGTGGGTGTCCTTGCCAGACAAAACATCAGCCTATCTAGGTCACAGACACCAAGTCATTGCAGCAGGTTCTTCCTCTTCAAAACACTCCTCTCTCTTTTGAGAAAGGGATCAAAGAGAGCACAGGAAGTTTTAACAAGTGGTTCTTGCTTCTCTCACAAGAGGAAGCTCTGGGCTCTGCTGCTCTCAGGCTGCCCACAGAGCACAGACACCGGCCTGGCACGTGGGCAAGGCTGGCCACAGCAGCACCAGTGCCTGTGGCACAGATCTGCACCCAGCCTGGAGCAGCCAGCACAGCCTCAGGCACGGCTCCAGCCTTGTGGGCATCTCCAGCTGTACCTGAGGGAAAGCCTGGGCTGAAACCTGCCTTGCTACCTGTGCTAGTGAGCTTAAAGCTGGGATGGCACTGGCACTGCTGCAAGAGTCAGCTCTGGCCTGCTGTGATCCTGCCTATCTAAATGCCATTATCCCCACTTTCAAAAGACACCTAGGACCAAAAGGGAAATGAACCGAATTACCCAATTTATCTGTATATTAGGTGAGGAATTGATCCCAGTGTTCTTAGGCCCCAGTGGACTGCTTTAGCTCTGCATTCCCTCCTACAGAGACACTATAAAATTAGACTAAAGTGGCCTCTATGCATTTATAAATGTCTTATACTGGGAATGCAGAGAGGAAAAAGACTATTCTGCCCTTCACGCATAAGCAGTACCATGTAAACAGGAAAGTGTGGGAAGGCAATCTCTGCTACAGGCCTTTCTAATGAAACTGTACTTGAGAAATACAATCCAATAAGGAATAGGCAGGAGAGCACAGGAAGCCATCTATAGATCCCTGGCTCGTTCTGAACCCACTTTATGCAAACTAAAACAGTAACCATGGGCAAGAAGTGCAGAGGCTGGGGGCTGAAAAGGCAGCACACACTGCTGCCATGTGAGCAATGGTCAATGAACTGAGGGGAAGCCTGTGGAGGCAGAGAATCCATGAATGTGAGGGCAGGATGGAACAGCAATGAGGTCTGCAGAAAAATGTATCTGTAGCTCACTGAGCTTCCACAAATATTTGCTGAATTCTTCCCCTTGTTCTTCTGTCTCATATTATTTAATCTGCCTTGCTAAATAATGTCCTTCACCCAAAAGTCAGACTGTCTGTTCTGTCGTCTGGACATCACACAAGGGTATCTAGCAGAAAGATGTTAGGCTGGCTGCTGGGCAGATATTCATCAGGTCTAACCTGATAGAATACCAGCTGTTTTTTCTCTTCAGCTGACATGCCTTTCCACATGTGAGTGGTAAAAATGCCCACATTTCTGCCAGATCAGTAGGCAGCATCACTTAGCACCCAGAACATGGGCTCTGCTGACTCTTTGAGCTCCTTCTGCTCCTGAGGCAGTTCGTTCAATCATGATTCATTTTAAGCAGATGATTTCCACCATGCTGGACAATTTCTTCTTCTTTTATTACGTGATCCCTCCAACTACAGGGAATATTTTGGCACCATGCAAAATTTTGTTATGTGCATGGATATGTCCTGCAGGTTGTAACTATCCCTCTGGATTGATGATAATCAAGGATGTTCCAGAAAGGGAAGAACTTCATTATTTATAGGCTCAGAGAAGTACATTACTGCTGATAAGTGTTTCTCTAAGATCTGATAGTTTATCCATTGCTGCAAGAGAACTAATAATACTGGAAGGCATTAATCTGTCTTACTCAAAATTGTTCTGATTAAAGCACTAAGAAAATGTCCTTCAGGCTCAGTTAAGACCCTTTGTAGAGTGAAGCACCTAATAAACTGTACCTAAAGGAGGCCCACAAGAAAGGTGGAGAGAGACTTTTTACAAATGCGTGTCATGACAGACCAAGGGGAAATGGTTTTAAAATAAAAAGGAGAGTTTTAAATTAGATGTTAGGAGGAAATTCTTTATAGTGAAGGAGGTGAAATGCTTGAAAAGGTTGCCCTGAGAAGCTGTGGATGCCACATCCCTGGCAGTGTTCAAGGCTAGGCTGGATGGGGCTCTGAGCTGGTTTAGTGGGAGGTGTCCCTGCCCATGGCAGGGGGGTTGGAACTGATGATCTTTAAGGTCCCTTTCAACCCAAACCATTCTATTATTGTGTGGTATGAGATAAGAGTAACAGCCATCCAATGCAATGGGCCAACCTCTGGGCCCAATGACAGGTTGAGCAGAGGGATTCTTTGGTCAAAACCAACACAAGTTAGACATGTGTCTGTCTGATGGAAAAAACAGCAAAATCTGCCCAGAGAGCAATGGGCCACATTGCAAGAACATTCCCAAGGAGTCAGCAGGAAGGTCTTTGGCCACAGAATACAGGGAGATTGGGTTGTGAAAAGAGCCTGGGTGTTTTTTATTTCTATTACAATTAGAAAAACAAGATTCTGAGGTCATTAGCTCTAAATAAAACGCTTTTTTAAAAGATTACATCTCATCAGAAACTTCCAAAGGAAAACAAAACAAAATCAAAAAACAAACAAACAAAACCCCAAAACAACAAGTGAACAAAATCCCCAAAATTTAAAGGTTCTGAATATTGCCCAGCCACTCAGGGGGTCGATGGTGCCAGAAGGAAACCTGGTCACATCCTGTGCCTGTGCTACAGGTACTTCTAGCTGGCAGCCCTTTCCCCTGGCACCTGATGGGGAAACAGCTGCCAGTGTAGGATGCCAGCCTGTTGTTAGGTCATGTGGGATTGGTGGACCATGGGCTGCATCAGAGTGAGCAGGATGACAGCACACATCTTATTCCTCAGGCTGGTTGTGGAATACAAAATCTACAAAAAGAAAAGAAAGGCCCGGGGTTTGCTGTGAGATGTTTAAATTTGCAAAAATGCAAGTGACAGACACTTTGGAAGTTTCCACTTTGTATTCTGCTTTCATCCTAATTAGTATTAACTTATTCTTCCAACAAGGGAAAACCCACAGAACACTGATCAAGAGAAGAAAACTGCAGTAGTTCTAATAGTCCCCTTCACTCAGCTATTTATACTGTACTTAGAAGGGTATATATGTAGAGGCATATCATCTCTAATGACAAGGTTTCACAGAAAGAAGTTAAATTCATTGCTGTGGCAATTAAGGAAATCACACACAAAGTGAATTAAGCCACTGGATACCTTAAATCTGTTTCCAACAAACTGTGAGCGACAAATGGATTCTGGTTCTTCATCAGCCTGAGCCAATCTAACTGCAGGATCCTAGGCTTGGCTGTTCTCTGGCCAGCTCCTGTGAATTTGGACATTCCCCTTTTGGCCTGCTAAAATGGAAGGTGAACATCATTCTGTCAGTGCTGAAATGCCAGGGCACTGGAGCTGGTTAATGTTGGAGATGTTTGAGGAAGGAGGCAGGGTCCCAATGCCAGGGTGTAAGAAAGAGCATGGTCATGGCAACTAGAAGAGATATGGTTGAGGTGCTTGTCAGATTACAGCTCAAACAGTGAAAAACAACAGTTTTCTTTCTGTGAAATGAAGGTGCTGATGCCAGCTAACAGAGCTGTGGCAACTTCTCAGGTGGCTGCCCATGACCCAAACATCTGCTGCTGTGATAGAAGGAAAAAGTGACTGGGTATGATTAGCATCTAAATTGCTTTTGTATTAACTGGCCAAACTTCTTGCAAGACATGCTCACTTTTTACAGAAAAACACGTAGTGAAAGACAAGCAGCTCTTTTGCAAGTTGCAAAATACACCCCTGCAAGTAGGACAAGTGCAGATGAAGCAGCCAGCACCAGGGAGCATTGTATCCCCTGCCAAAGAGCCCCTCTTGGTATGGAGCTCTCTGCAAGCTCCATTTCAGAGCTTAGAGGTAGGTGCAGGATTGATTGGCATCCTGTGACAGTGCCAGTGGTTTGGTGCAGGAATCCTGACACTTGTTCTGCCTCAGACCAGCCCTGCAGAGCATGGGAGGACTGGATTCAAGAATGATGGGCACTCACAGCTGGTGCACTCAAGGTGCAGCTGCCCTGCAGCTCCTGGCATGGGTCCTGAGGGCATCTCCTTCTTCCCCCAACAAGTGCTCTCTGGTCAGCCTCTCCACATCCAGTTAGACAGAATATTCCATTTACAATGAAGTTCACTACATCTGTACATGTATTTTGGACCTTTCTTCTCCACAGAAACATGGCAGTCGTCCCCTAAGTGAATCTAACCCCTCAACAGTCTTTTTGGGTAGATCTGTGCCATTGGCTTTCCCAAGCAGAAATCAAGCTCTGCAACTGAATGCTCTGTCAAGGCATGAGCAGGTCTGTGGCACAGAGCAAGGGGAAGCAGCCATGCACAGGAGGACAAGGACTCTGCTGTGTCACCAGGGCATGATGGCCTCCTACAGCCCCTTCTCCTGTGCCCCAGGGTCAGCCCCACGCTGGCTCTGCCTGCAGGCTTCAATAAGCCATCTGAGATGTACCACAATGGGATTTGCCTTTGCTTTGTTCTACCAAATGGATGTAACAGCAACAGAAAAAATGCACAGAGAGGATTTTCCGGCCTGTCATCCAAGTAGAAAAGGAGCAGGAAAAAGGATGAGGAGAAAGTAGAGTAACAGAGAGGGTCAAAATGAAAGCAAGCAGGGAGGATAGGGTGGAAATATACCTTCAAATCTTTGGCCCACTTTCCTTACTATTTCAGCCACTGTATCACGTAAATCTCAATCTCAGATTTGTTTAACTGCTTCTGAACCCTTCGACTCTCACTGGAAAGCTGTTTTGGAATCTCACTCCTCTCATGGATAGAATCCTTCTCATTTCCAGCCTAATTTTACTCACAAATATATATCCACGTCTTCTTGTGGAACTTTAAGCTATAGTCCTAACTACAGCTTAAGTAGTTCTCCCTGGATATTGACCTCAAAGTTCTAGTTTTATGCTTAGTTTAAGCTGTCTCTATGTCTGACCTGCTGCCAAGAACCTGCTAACAAATACATGTACAGATGTGACATTACCTGCTCAGAAAGGTGTCCCTCTGCCTAGCAGCTGAATCACACAAACCCTCTTGCAGCTCTGATTCAGCACCCTGATCCCAAGAGCTAAAAGTTAGGGCTTCCCTTGCAGAAGCTTCCTCTGGATCACATCCATCATACCTTAACAACACAACCACCTTCTTCCTTCCCACTCACAACCTGCCTGGGGCAGAGAAGGGTGTGCAAATGTTGTGCAGGGCTGTTTTACAAGACCCAAACTCCCTGGAACATGCTGTGACACCTGGGCTGGAGAGATATATACAGCAAATTTACTGCCCCACAAATCATGTGTGTGATGAGTCTCACACAAGGGACACCCCAGCCACATGTACACATGCAGCAAAGCTGCTGAGTCTGTCTGCAAACTCCACTGAATCTTCTGGGGTTTCTGGACATCTTACTCTGGATGGAAAAAGAGGGTTTGTCCCTTGGAATATCAGAAATCTTCCTCTTAGACTACTTTTGCTTGGCTACAGAAATAAATGTTTTATAAGTAAAAATTAGGAAACAAGTAGGAAAGAAATAATACTGTTTAAAAAACACTTCAAATATGAAAATTACCTAATCCTAAAATTCAAGCTATATTAGGGGACCAGAGGGATATATAATTGCTCTTCTGCCTGGATTATCTGATGGAGTAACACTCAGAAGTACTGCTTGCCAACTGCATACATAAACCTGGCTTATCGCATCCCCAACAAAGCAGATTATGTTTTTGTGGTGCCCTTATCCATATGTTCAATCAACAGAGCTGCATTACCTTCCTCAGTGACCTTCATATTGCTCTTCCAAATTAAACAGCCGTGCATTAGCCTCCAGCTGTAAGGTCCTGGCTGCAGAGTGAGTGCTGTGACCTGGGGAGGGGCTTCGTGGTGATATCAAGGTCAATTATCTCACAAGAGAGAGGAAAAGCCCAGCAGAAGAGACCTTCACCTTGAACCTGCCATGCGTGACCAGGAAGGCTCAGCCACTCAAAGAGCTTTGGGCTGCTACAAGTGGCATCAGGAATCAGAGAGAAAGGGAAAACAGAGAGCAGAGTTTCCCCAGTGCTGCTCTAATTACACAGTTAATTAGGTGTGAGCTGAGATGGATGTGTTGCTGCTGTCTGTGAGTTTGAGGTCCTAATCCTAGTCAGAACAAGGGCAAGAGTATAAATTTTGGCTCAGTTGGAATGAAACTGGAAATTTATGATTTAATCTGGCTAGATTTTCTGCAGTGTTGAAGGACTTTACCAGTTCCACAGGTGATGTGAAACTGTGTTATAGCAACCCACCTCCTTGTTCCCATTTGGCATTATAAATGCTGTCAAGCCTGAGGGACTTCTGTGTTTTAATCCACCTGTCTTTGGCAGCCTGTGGTGCCCCCCCAGACAGACTTCAGCTCCTGGACATGCCTACTCAGAGCCCCTTCCTGCTTACTTGGGTACTGAAGAAATGCCAGAGGGAAAATGTTCTCTATTTTACAATATTTTATCATACATTAAATAAAGAGGAATATATTTTAACTCAGCCAAAAATATTTAATGTTTAAGTTTGCAATTATTGATAACTATCTTAAGACAGAAATCCCTGGATATTTTAAAACTCTAACTGTATTGTCCCAGCTGTGTTATCTATAGAGAATATGATACAGCTATGTAAAGCTGCTATGACTGCTAAGTGTATTCAATTATCTCTGCTAGTTTTGTCCCCCCTCCCACGCTCTCCATTCATTTCAGCGCTCACTAAATATTTTAAGCTAGTTAAGTGAGTTCATGCATGCATTACAAATAAGCACTTTGGGAGAAATTTATGGCTATTTTATCCATATCAATGTAAGGGCATGAATACACCACTAATCTGCACAGAGCTGTGAGACACTGTCCCTTTTCCTCTCACCCTCCCCCTTCAGGAAAGGAAAAACCCAAACTTTGGAGAACGGGTCATGCGAACACAGGGATTTCTATAGGGAGCCCATGGAACAATGCAGCATTGGCCAGGCGTAGTGGGCTCCCATTGTCCCATCTCTCAGCACATAATAGAGGCTTTGCCAGTGGGGAGGCTAAATGGGGAACAAATGGATGGACAGTAAAGATGATGTCGGCAGAAAGTGCAAGAACCTCCTTCTGCTTCTGTTTCTTTCAAAGGCTTGAAAGTGACAGTGTGCATGGTAATTCCTCTCCATTGTGGTGTATGTAACGTTTAGATTCATGCTATGCTTGCTAAAGAAATGCTGGCATGGTCAGCAGAGAGCCCTGCACTCCTGCCTTTATCCCAGCAGCCTCCTGGAGTTCAAACAGTATGGCATCCATGTGTGGGGAGCAAACACCAGCTCTTATGTTAATGAAGATTACAGTGAAGAAAGGAGGGATGAAAGCCCGGCTGCTTTCACTGACAGCAACTGGAGGATTTTCCCTTACAGCAGCAGAGTACCCAGCTATAGTTAAGTTTAGTCAGAACCTTCTTTGCCATCCATTTCAGAGGTGTCACAACTGGGCTGGAAAATTTACGTGAGATAAACCCATCAGTCAGGCCTCAAGCAAATTTTAAAACGGTTGTTATCTTTTTGTGAATTCCTCAGAGATGGAACTACTAAAGCAGTGCAAATATACATATGAAAATCTATCTATTTAAAGATGGCACACATACAGAATTGCACAGAAGTCAGAGAGTTAATTTATCCCAGCTGATAATTTAGATTGTGGAAATTAACACCTTTTTTTTTTCTTTTTTAGAGCATTTTAAAGCCACATTATATCAATTTAAAATGAAAGAATTATTTTCTGTTAAATTCTATGAGATGACTCAAGAGGTCTGTAGAGAGGTGATCAGTTCCCATTCACTTCCAGTAGTCTCTTCCCCCAAGGATCTGAAGTGGCAATCAGCAGCAATGGCAGTTCTTCCATCCCCTCCTCCATCAGTCTCCTTCACAAACTTCAAGTTGTAAGATTTTAAACACTGCTATTGCTACAAGTGAAGAAATAAAAGACATTACTGAAGCATCATTTTCAGACCATTCATCAGTCCTCAGTATATTTTTGGTCTGGGAAAAATTCACCTACATTAAATCCTTTTTTCTCCCTGACCTTCTGTTTTCAAAATGCTTGATAACAAGATCCACTCCAAGATCCATCTGAAGAATCCCTTGAAACCTATAAAAATCATCTTCCTGTATTTAGAGTTGGGCATAGCAGTCAGATGGAGTGTTTTTAACCTGTGCATTCTCACTGGCTCCACCCTGGGCTGACTGATCCCCTGAGGATGCCATGGTGGCCCTGCATAGAGCAGCCTTGCAGCCTTCACCTGGGAAGCCTCACATCTGAAAACTGCTTCCACCATGGAGAAACCAAAGGATACAAAGGGGCTGGGATAACCCTTTCCTCACTCCAGTTGGCCCCTCCAAGGAAAAAAGGTAACCCATGGAGAAACTGACTGCACTGCCAACCTAACGTGAGCATTAAATCTGTCTTAAAAAGAGGAAATTAATACCAAGCACCTCATTTGAATGGCATCTCATTTGGGAGAACAGCCAGGAAATATAAAGGTTGGTTTGCTCTGCTCATCACTCACATGACTGTGCCTTTTGTTTTTCAGCCTGATGAGAGGCAAGGATAGAAAATCAGCCCTAGCCCTGAATTTCCTGGCTTTTGTCAGTTGATGTTACACCCATAACATTATTCAAACGGGGGGTTTTATGTGTAACAGATAAACGTCGACAAAGCCCTGTCTAATGCCTTTTAGGTTGCTAGGAAACCTGGCTCTGTAGCCACCACAGAGATATCTCTGGCTAGGGGCTTAGATAAGCTCTGACTTGTTTTGATTAGGTGAGCTTTATTGCAGAAAAGACAGCAGCATGCTTGACACAGTGAAAATGTGACCCGCTTACAAACCTGGGGCACAAAGATCATTTATTGCTCACAATGGCATCCATGGGAGGACACTTGGAATGCTTTTCTAGTCTGCCAAATCACTTCTCCCCAGAAAAAGCCACACCTCCTAATTAAGGTCTCCTCTGGTCCCCTAGGATTTGGGGCTGCTGCTGCTAACGCCTCTGTGTTAGACCGTACTGAGGTGAAAAGTCATTTTCAGCCTGGCTTAATTTCACATGTCAGGAGAATGGGGGTGTTTGTGGTCTGGTGGGCAGCACAGATAACTAAGAACTAGATTACCTGCCCTCTGCTCTCAGCTCTGCAATGTGCTTTGAAAATAAATTTGAATGAGTTGTAGCTGTGGCAGATATTTATGCAACTTCATTAAAGGAGGAGCTAGAGGGAGTGAACCTCTCTGTTGCTGCTCGTGGTGACCCGAGGTCTGTTCAGGGGTGCTGAGGCTCTTCCCCTTTCTGACCCTGCCCATCTCAGCCTTCTTGTGCTGCTCTGTGCCCTGTCCTTGCTGATGATGTGCCCAACAGCCACTGAGGGAAATGGTGGAAACTCCATGACCTCCTGTGGTCAGTGGTTTCTGCCCCTCACCTCTTTACTGATCTGAAGGTTTTGCCTTTCTCTACCTTACTGCAATTCAAGAACCTTGCTCCTTGTCTTGTTCACAGCACATATAACAAACAGGTTATCCCTTCCTCTCTGCAGCACCTTTCACATATTTGAAAACTGTTTCCCCATCTTCCTCAGTCAACTTTTCTCTGAACAAAACAACCCAAACTTTCTCCACCTGTTCTCACAAAGCATATTTTCCCTAAGCTCTTTAACGCCATGGAATATTATCTGTGAAAGCAGGGGAGATATTCTGCAATCTATAAACTAAATCAACAATATTGAGGTGAAAGCACGAGTCTGACCACAGGCTCAGTCATGCTGTACCTGTGGGCTATGCAGTTTCTGCCCAGGTTGCTGGCAATAGCTTGGGATCACATTATCTGCTCTTTAACCAAAAAGACATGAGACAGGCATCTGGAACAGTCAAAATTACAAGACAGAGACCCTGGGTTCATGCTGAGGTGTAAGTAGAACGCAGGACATTCAGTTTGGTCTAAATTCATGTTTACATATTCACATTTAATAAAGTGCATGGCTCAGTGATGTACTCTTGTGTGACAGATGTACCAGTCAGAAGAGACAACCAGCTGCATTACTAATGAAGTATAAAAAGACTCTCCCTCAATTCACACCCAATTGCATGACAAGTTTCATTCATAAAGAATGTGTAATGTGTCCATAATCACAGCATTTTAAAAGAAATTTCTGCTCATCAATCTATCTAAGGTAAAGCTATTACAGGAGATAAAGTATGATCCAAAGAATGAAAACAATCAGGCTCTTTCCAGCTAACTGGGAAAGCAAGTCTCAGAATAATGAATTCTGTGCTGAGAACTCTGCAGTTGAAGTGTTTCAGTTGGGAGAGCTCGGTACAAACAGGTACTTTCCAAAGCATTCAGTATATAGGTTAACATTAACATTAGTCACTGCAAATTTAACTCAACAGTCCAAGAAGCAATGACTGGGTGTGCTCTCCTGCACTCATGGCTGAGCCTTGGGTTTGTGTACTGTGTTCAAACACATCAGTACATCCTGTGACCCTGCTGTGCAGGGGACAAAAAAGCCTGTGTACACTGTCTTTGCAGCTCACACCTGGAGAAACCCTGGCTCCCTGGAAGCTTGAACAGCATGGCCTGTGTCCCTGAGGAACACACAAACCATGGCCACAGTGCAGTGCTTTGGGAGCAAACCTGGCATCTTACAGCCCCTACTGCTCTCTGCAGCTGAAGGTGTGCGTCTCCTCTCTCTCCAAACGCTGATGGCAGAATGCACTTGCCCCAGGCATGGCAGGGGACCACACCAGCATCCTTCTCAGAAAGTGACCAAGCCAAATAGAGGAGTGCAGAGGCTGCTGCAAAAACACACTGCTTGCTTCTGCCCTGACCATGTGCTGCCATTGCCTCCCAGCACACAATGTCAGTCCCACCCCAGAAAACCTCATGCACTGGGATACTGCAAAGCCAGCTCAAACTAGGGCTACACACAGATGCCTGTTAGAGCCAGTATTGGCCAGATGGTGTTTGTTGCCCCAGTTATGTTCCTGGCTTTTAACTGTCAGCCAAGCTGTGACATAGCAAGTTATTATATGGAAGTGCTTGCAGGGCCTGGATGCCATTGTTGGCAAACAAAGGTAGGAAAAGGCTGGTTGTGTGTGTGTTTAGACGCCAGCAGTACCAAAGGCATGGGGTGAGGTGAGTCTCTAGTCCTGGCCCCTGAGCTGCCCACTTCTGCTGGAGAATGGCTGAATCACACAGCATTATCTTTCCTCAGCCCAGTTGTACCTAAAGACATCCTCTTGCTCTCATCTCTTCAGTAAGTATAGCTCAGACAAGGCACCTACCAGAGCCACAGGCAATGCTAGAAGCACAGCTTCATGTTTGGGACCCCTCCACTGGTCTTGTGCATGGCAGTGAAGATGGAAAGAGTGAAAGAATGGCCTCAGAAAGTCACATCTCTTGCAAGGCTTGTTAAGGTCCTAGACCTGTCAGAACCGGCAAGATGCTCAAGCCCCAGGTGACAGTGCAACACGGAGCTTACTCATATGGCACATCAATCCTGGGCTGGTGTAGCTCATGATAGATGGAGACATGAATGCAAAGCTGCTCCAGCAAAATCACTGGCATCACAGGTCTCTACATGGCACAGGCTTTGTTTTCATGAATTTGAAGTCATAGTACTTACTGCTGCAGGCCAAACCCACAGCATGAACTAGCCTCAGTTATGTGATACGTGGAGATCCTGGAAGTGCTGAATATGGAAGCCCCGAAATACATTTTGCACCCAAAAGTCTTCTAGATTTTTTACTCACAAGGTTCAGTAACAATCCCAGGCAGTCAAAGAATAAGAGGATTGATACAGAGTTCCCCAGGTTTTCGGGCCAACTGGGAAGCTGGTAAGCACAGCTGAGTGAGATTTGTGTGCATAAGTCTGGGGGAACTGGAGAACGCTCTTGGGAGGAGAGAGTGAACGCGTCCTGGTCTGTGTAGGCAATGTCCATGGTGAGCAGATCCCTGAGAACAGCCCTCTCAAATGCACCCAACTTCCTAAACACAGGTAGCTGTTTTGCTTGCTTCAGCTGGGCCAGCTGCTGCATGTGGGTGACTGGGAGACCATGGCCAGGGACCATCTGACTGCACATGGACTGCCCTGATGTGCTCAGTCATGGATTGTGTCCACAAGGTCTGAGAGGAACAAGTACAGATTTTGCAGCTGTACTGTGCACATTAGCAGTTTTGGCAACTGCATGCATGCTCTTACAGGTCTACAGATGACAGCAAAACCTGCATTTGGTGTTACAACGGGCTCTGTTGTATTTGAAAGGACCAATATGACCAGCTGACCAACTGACCAAACTTTTTGGTATTTATAATCCTCCAAGAAAATGTAGACTCCTTGGATTCACAGACATACAGAAAATCAGTGTTGCCTGTGCACTGTTAGAAGTGTTGCTGTCATGGCCTCTCTCAAGGCTTACCCAAACAAGATGCCAATCTCTTTCCCTCCTACTTCCTGCTCCAGCAATGAAGTTGAGAATTATGTGAAAAATGAAAATAAGAACAATTTACTGGAAACAGCAATAAGATAAGAAAATGAACAGTATCAGCAACAATAAAAATAACAAAAGTGTGCAAAAAAAGAGGGTGATTTACATGTAAAATGCTCACTGAGCCCCACCTGACATGACCCCAACCCAGCGGTACACCACACCAACTTTTCTGTCTGCCACACCTGTTCCCAACTGGAAATCACAACCCTTCTTCTCAGAGAGTCTCTTTCCCTAGCCCATGACACAGGATGGTAGCAAATAACACAGTGCCTTGGCCATACCCTCCTGCTGATCTGGGCCAGAACCAGGACAGCTGCCCAGACTCTTTTTGAATCCCCTCACCTAAAGAGCTCAGGCAGCAGAGATCAGTTGTCAAGAAGATCACAGCATTAAGAGGGGCTGTCCCATGCCCACTGTTCAGCTCTTCCTTCCCTGAACTGAGTGTATGAACATGACTCAATAACAGACCATCTACCTTCCACAGAGTTTTCACAGCTCTTAAAGATGGCATCTGACACAGAGTAAATGGCTGAAGTTCAGCTGGAGCCAGTGAAAAGTTTACCTGATTTAGAAATTGAGTTCTCTTCAGGGACACTGGCCAGGCCCATTCACATTTGTGAAAGCATATCTAATTTGTACACTTTTAGTGTGCCTGCTATTACTTTTGCCATGAGGCTGAAGTTTTTAATGAGATTAATGATCCATGGGTCACTGTGACCAGTGATTGATGAGGTTCTCAGCAAAATCAATTTACTGTTTCTTTCTACCAAGGGTTGCGGCCACACTTCTGCATCCCAAAATGGGTCACAATTAAGACGATGTAGTTTGATCTGGTTTTCTCTGACCAGACACTTCAATTCAGTGCCTGCAGTTTGTTGAATACAGTTTCCCAATAAGCTCAAGGGAACTTAATGGTAGCAGTGCATTAACCCACTAATGCCAATTTGCAGTATTGAGTGTCAGGATATGCAAATGAATTAAATTAGATCTTGTTTTCAAAGTGTATCATAAGCTGTCCCTTGAGCTTTATGTGCTTTTGGACATAATTTGATACATTAACATTTAATATCTGCCAGGTGGGGTTCACCTTCCTCTGAGGTAAAGAGCTTACAGAGTAACACAGATCTCGTACCTCCCTCCACTAATAAGAAATACAAGATCCAGTTTCTCTCTCCCTTCCCCCACTGCTTTCCTCCCCCAATGTTTTAAAAATCTGACAGTAATGTGAAAATAGTGTTGTGTGGCTCTGTTTTCCCTCAGTGGCTCCCAGATTATGTTTGTTACCTTGATGTGCAGTGCTGTTGGGACTGAGCAGCGAGGCTGCTTTCACCCCACTGCTCTGGGACGGCTGCTTTGCCTCCACCCAAACGTGAGAATGATAACGAGGAGATTTTTGCCCAGCCGTGGACTTCTGCTGATCCCATCACCTGCTGGGATGGGATCTGGGGATATTACCCAGCCCAGGGTGAATGTTTGCCACGTGTAGGCCCTCAGGACAGTTCATAGCTTTGCAGCTTACTACACAATTTGATTAATGAAGTTCCGAGTGACAGGGGACATAACAACTGCCAGTATTTAAGATCTGGTTTTAAAGGTCAATAGGGACCACTAGCCTTCATTAGATCAGAAGCCAAATCATTTAATCCAGTAAATCTTACCTTAAATTCTATCTTGTTGTCAAGCTAGAGCATATATTTTCAGGAGCTGCTCCAAACTCAGTCTATAGATTCAATTTTAAAGAGGTATCCCACTGCTCTCTGTGTCCCTGTAACCCTCCCTGTGTGCAGCACCATGTGAGACACATCTCCATTCTTACAGCTGAGTTTTGCTTAAAACTGGCTGGTTTGGGTTAGAGCAGCATCATTTGCTGAGGGTTGCCAGCAAGTTCTGCCTTGCTTAAGTCATGGTTTTATGATGTAAATTAGACAGATAATACTGTCTGTAAACCATACTGCATGATCAGATGGCAGACTAAGCTTAGTGAGATAGAGATTTCCTTTTTAATTAAAATTGCAACGCTTCTGTGTGGTGGATTAACACTGAAAGGGTCACTGGAAGAAGTGAATTAAAGTAGGATCTGAACAAGGAGGAAAAATTGCTCAAAAATGGCCACTAACAGCATAACAACTGTGTCACTTACCAATGTCTTCCTCGCAGGACTACTAAGATTGAATTCTGTTAACCCTTACCATTTCTCAAAGGTAGTAAAATGTCATCCTTGTTTTATTGGTATGAAAATTTGGATGTGAAAGGCTAAAGTAGTAATGAAATAACATCTGGCTTCTTTTGTCATAACCTTCATCATGACCATGAGACTTTGCTTTTGGAAGCACCTGGAAGCCAGGACTCCCACCAGTTCCTGTGGGAGTCAAGAGATTTTTTCAACAGCTCCAGAAATCCAGCCCCAGGAGTTGTTTTTAGGTAAACCATGTTTTTCCTTCAGAACGCGTGCACTCAGCAGTTAAGCTGCCATATGAACACCGAGCTTTAATTCTCACAATATCCAGTCCTTCTGGCCAGCTTGTCCCAGAAGACTGTCAGTAAACAGTTCTGCAACAGATGTCACACTTGTACAGATATATCCTGGCTTTTCAGTAGAAAGAAAATTTCCTTTTCCCTAAACTCTACCAAGCTACAAGTTACTGGTTCAGACTGATGCAAGCCCACCTTCACACAGGCCTGAAGATTAATTTCTCCTTATTAAACTGTTTCTGCTTTTCAGATGACATCTTCTAACAAAGTCAAGTATAATAGATGGTTAACTCCAAATCTAAAACTTGCACTTGAATTCTTTGGTGAAATACTCTGCAATTAGACATAAGCTGAGTGAGACAGAGACTGCAGTACTGTATCACCAGGAAACATGTAAAGAGAAGAAATCGGAGCCATCCTTGTTTCAAAAAAGAAAAAAAAGAACAGCTGAGACACATACCTGAGAAATATAAGAGGAACTGAGAAATCCTGAATCAGCTGCTCACAGAGAACAAAATTATTATAATTGAATTTCCACATACATATCTTCAGATTAGAAATGCAATGCCTAAAAATTCTTAAGCAAATACCAGCTTTCTTCCAGAAAAAATTATCTGTTAAAAACAACAAATCCAGTGTGGTTACAGATATTACAAAACAGAGCAGCTGTTTGGTATCAAACCTCAAGAAATAATAAAATATTTCTGTGCTGTCACAAAATAAATAAAGAAAAGGAAAAAAACATAACCCGGGGGAGGGGGGGGGTGGGGTGGGCAGGGAGGGAAATGAACTGAATTAATCACCAACAATTTCCTCCAAAAGTGACTTAATCCTGCTCAGCCTTCTATAGGAGACAACCTATAGGAAATCCAAAAAGCCTCTAATACTCAGGCTGCCAAGTCCTTGAAAGGAGGCTGAATTTAATTTGAATACTTCAAATTAACAGCACAATGGCATTCTCAGCCTTAGATAGGGCCTCCAGGCAGAGACAAGGTTAGTTTATAATAATAATAAATAAAATTATGGTTACCCCTTCAAGTACCTCAAAGGAAATTAATTTTTAGCATTTTAGAGTAACTGTGACCAAAAACCACATTAAGCAGTATAGACTACATTTGAAGACTAGTACAAGCAATGCAGTATCCAGACACTCAGGAACAGGAAAGAGAGCCCTAAAAAGCCTGATTTGCTACCAGCTCTCCTTGTATCCCCTGTTAGAGAAATCCAGGAGACTGCAGATGCAGGCAGGCTGAGGGAGGACCCGTCTCCACCTGCGATTACCTACCCCCATCATTTTATGCCAGTAAACTCTGCAATGCAGCAGTGAGCACTCTGCACTTGGGTAAGTGTTTGCTTGTCTCTCGATGTCTGTGCCAGCGAACGTGTGCAGGCAGCAGGGAGCTTTAATAAAGCAAACTCTGCAGCAGACTGCAGAGCAGGCTGATTAACAGTTTCGGTGGTACCAGGGAGCGTGGCAGAGCACGCTGCCTCCCCTCCTCCACCCAGCCTTAAACCTGGCAGATCAAAGCTTTGACCAGCATCAGGTGGGCAAAACACAGTTCATTAACTCGTGGTGCTTTCTCCCTGCTCACCGCAGAAAGGCTGCAGGAGTTGCTGAGGATGATCACATACAAAATGTGTTTACTGGAGTCCAAAACAGCTTGTTTCCTCCATGCCAAGCCCGCCCTTTAAAATGATATTAATTAGGAAAGCAGCTTTAATGCAACAGGCAAATGGCATGTAATCAGTGATTATAGCAGCAGGCAAGGACATGATTTACCAGGGATTCTGTGAGAAAGGGACAATTGCAAGATCATGTCTTCCCTATACAGCATCACCTGGGGATTTGACCTGCCCCACTCCCCCTCCCTGCTCTTCAGGCATCTGCCTCACACTGATGTTTCTGAGGAACATCTGAGTGAGGGAGAGAAAACCAGTTTTCTTTCTCCTTCTGTAACAAACTGGCTGGGAAATGATACGTGTTTCTCCAGCCCAGTTTCTAGAAGAAGGGAAAACAGGACGATGGAGCATCAAAAGGGTGCAGAATCACAGTCACCCCACCTGACCCCATGGACCAAAGCAGGGGAGCTGGTTGGGCTCAGCACCTTGAGGTGGGAGCCAGCTCTGACAGGGTGGAGATGCTGGGTGCAGCAAGGAGCATGACCAGGGACCCAGTGCAGGGAAACACTCAGCAGGCAGAGAGTGATCAACAAGCAGATTCACTCAGCTGTAAGTTGTTTATGAGAATGACATGGTAACCAAATTAATAAATTGTCCCAACTGCTGTCCCCAAACTCCCACTCAGTGTATTTGCTTTTCTCCCTTCTGCCTTTGCTCCTGCCCTCCCACATGAAAAAATAGTTATTTGTTTATATTCCTTGCAGTCCTTTATAATGCTTTATAAAACTACTACCTAGGTTTCTGGGCCAAAACCCCATTCTGCAGCTGTAGAAAATGCCGCTTGGAGAGACAGAGTGACTCAGTTGGGATTTTTAGCCAGCCCACATCAGAACCAGCTTTCAGAACTCATCTTCTTTGGCTCCTAAAATGGACCCTCTTCCACCAGCACCAGAACTTTCCACTGGAGCTAAAGTTACCCATGACACTGAATTTGCTATCTTTAGTCCCTCAGTCGGGTATTTGTTTCTTTGTTCATCAGAGCCCTGGATGTTGCGGGATGTAAAGCTGAGTGTGTACTATTGTTCACTTCAGCTTTGTGCTGATGAAAGAACAAGCACAAAGGAAGGAGAGAAGAGGAGAAAAGGGGGCACCTTCTTGTACAAAAGGCTCTGAAATCCCATATGGAAAAACTCTATAGAAGAGAATAAATGTGATTCTAAAAGCCTATTGAATTTAAGAGAGAATGATCTCTTTCCCACGTGGTTTTCAAATACCATATAGACTGGTGCAGTCTTTGAGCATCCAGAGAAAAGAGATCAGACTCTTTACAATGCTATGGATTTATCTATATAAAACTATTGCTTTAATTTCCACTAGGTACCTTATGGACAAGGCCTAGGAAAAAGGATAAAAAGAGAATTAGGAAAGCTATTTTAGTTGACTTGTTTTGAATTTTGAAGTGGCTGCAGGATAGCAAGCATTATATTACTTTCTTCTGATTCTCAGTGATATTGTATTTGTTTATTTTGTTTGTAGTTTGGGATCTTTAGTGGCAATTGCCACTACGGTGTTGAGAAGGAAGTTTTAAAAATAATGCCAATGCTTTCCTAGATGTTTTTTTGAGATGGGTGGATTGTCCGAATCTTTATCTTCACTATATAAGGAGGAGGCTGTGGACAGGGGAAGGCAAATAATAATTTATGTGCTGGATGAAAAAGGAGCAACTGAAACAAAGGTATAGATTATATGATCTAGAGAGTCTTAGGGGAGGGAGAGGGCTGCAGGAGGCAGCATCACAAACAGAAGGCCTCTCTCGTGTGGCTGTTTTGGGAGGCACAGGCTGTCTGTCTGCCAGAGAGCCACAACTGCGCCAGATGAGAGGTGATAAGAGCAGAATGAAATTCAACATGGCATTCAGGTAGAATAATTTTTCTATTCAGAATTCAGGGAAACTATTCCCAAATCCTCCTGCACATATGTGCATGTGTGTAGGTATGTTACATAAAAGCAGTGTTTATGCTGGATGCCCAGAGGAAACATTAAATGACTGTGTGCACTCTTCATGATGGACACTAGAGAGCCCAAAGGCAACTTTCCAATCATAAATTTATGTCAGTTTTTATATGCTACAACATCTGGGTCCAAAATTGGAGCTAGCAATCTAATAAGACAGCTTGGTTATGAGCAGTCACTCCAATGTCTTGACCCTGATCATCTCCCTTTTTTAGATTATGAAAAACTTGGCCCACTCATTTCAGCCACCCCCAAGTCACACCAACTCACTGGCTGTGGCAAAGTCAGCCCTGAAAGTCCTGGGAACAAATTCTCAGCCACAAAATATTCCCAGCTGGTGCCAAGCAAATGATCTGTCAGGTGGCATGTGCTGTTTTCTCTGTCCCAGGGAGTGGTCCCTCTGCTCCTGGCATGGGTGTGTAAGACACACAATCCCATCCCTCTGGGAAGTTCCCTTGTTTCCCAGTGACAGGCAGATACCCCAGAACTGCCAGGCTCTTTCCTGGTGGGACAGCTGGAGTAGGACAAGGCCATGCAAGAGGAAAGGGGAGGTGTTGTCCCTGCCTCCTCCCTTGCCCACTCAGTCAAGGCTGGGAGCAATCAGCCTTTCATGTCCCCGGGACTTTGCTTATCCAGCCATAAAGCACGGATAACAATCACCTTCCAGAGGGATTGGGAAGCTCTGTTTGGCGATGCTTATGAAGTGCCATGACTGAGAGGCAGGGTACAAGGGCAACGTTTTAATAAATTATTGTTGGTCCTTGAAATGTGTGGATGGAAAGGGCTGCAGCAGGGAGCATGGTGGCATCTTGGAAGCTTACAGGACTGTCCTGGGCTGCTTTGCTCCCACGTACAGCAGAAAGCCTTTGTTTTCTTGTACACTGGGAAAGCTGTTCCCATACATTGTGTCACTGCATGGCAGCCTGTACCCAGCAGGAAACCGCTGAGTCAGAGAACCTGCTGAATCATTTGCAGTTTCTCACCATTTGGATGGCATTTTTCCACATGTTTGTGTGTTGTTTCCATCTTATTCCAGGTCTCTGGGCTGATAGAGACCCAGGCTGCTGGACCAGGCTGAGGGGCCAGGCTGTCATTGCAGGTGTGTATGGCACTAGGGGTCCTGCCACCATGGGTCACCTCAGCAGACACAGCCAGGAAGGAGAGAAGCGATGGTAATAACACTGGAACACAAGTTAGAACAATTTTATTTTTTTTAATGTGTGGTGCTCTTTTTACAGATATCACTGGGTTTTGATCAGCTGCCAAGTGCAGCTCCTGCTCTCAGGCTGCCCCAGCTCTCTTGAAGGCTTCCAGATTTCTTTGAGGCAGCAGGGACTAACACACCACCAAGAGCCATTCCCATGCTGGGGCCATTCCTGTGCCACGGAGGCTGCAAAGATCAACAGCTCATTTAATTAGGTGATTAGGGCTCTGTCTCAAGCATCATCAACCACACTGTGAGTTTCAATATGCTTGGACTTCGATGAGTAAGTGCTGGTTTTTAGTTAATGATGGATTTCTAAGGTTATTAATAAACCCTGTTAATTTTGCTGTTTCATTTCTTAGACAGAAAATCTGAATGAGAGCCTCTGGACCTTTTTATGTCTGCAGCAACGAGCAGCTGTGCCCTTGTGGGGTGGAGTCATGGTTTGTGCTCTGACTCTTATCGAGGCAGGCATGCTGGTATCCATTGCTTTGGTATTCACCTCTTTTCTTACCTTGACAGGATTTATGAAAGGCACTGATGAAGCGTTTGCCAGCTCCTTTCATGCACTCTGACAGAGCCACTGTGTGTCACAGTGTGAGCTTGTCTTCCCACCTCTTTGCCCCTCTGATGTTTTGCTATCTGCTTGCACAGGCAAGGGTTTTATTCTGGGCGTGTGTATTACTGTCTCACTCTTGGTAAACTCCAAAGGTTGTCTGTGTAACTCATCATACAACCTGACACAATATCCTTCCCAGATACTGTTCCGTTTCATTTATTTGTTTCTCACAACTCCCAGAGCCCAATAGAGTTGTAGGAGTGGTTAGAGAGTGCAAAAGGCAGTAATGAGATTATTTTATGTGCGACTTTATGGTATTGAAGAGCTTTATGTATCATCTCTCTGTATCATTTCCTCTCAGGCTGCTGCTGGTAGAACATGTTCTATCTGACTCCTGCATCAACCACACTGTCTTGATTTCCACTTAAATCAGTCTCCTACCACTTTAACCCTGGCAGCCTTTGAAATCAGGAGGCCACTGGAACAATAGGCAGAATTTATACTGCAGTTTTCATCTTCACAGCAATTTTCAAACACGAATGAATCAATCTTTAATGGTCCCTTATGTGGGACATGACAAAAGACTGCAAGGCTGATTTTACAGACTGGGCTCAGAAAACCTGAGGGATTTGCTGAAAGCCACAGAAAAAATATGGCCCAACTGCAAAAGAATAAATGAGTTTGTGCCACCAATTTTTTACATCTACATCATGTTCCCAGACCTTTAAACTACGAGGCACTTTATTTTCTGAATCTCGTGTTGCATTGCTAACAGCAGAACCAGGATATTTGCTGCCACTGTGTCAATGGTATCCACTGATGTAACATAGTCTTTCCAAGGAAAGGGAAATTAATTACTGGAAGTTGTAGGGCATATGATGACCCAATGCCTGGCAATGTGGAGTGCCTTGGTACAGTACAGGATGTACTCAAGGCAGCACACCAGGAAAGGTCTTTGTGAGGAAAATGATGCCTCAGGCATCTGAAACACACTCTCTTCCTCCCCCACCATCACAAAATGCTACCAAGTGGTTTCCTTGTGGGGCTGAACCTGCTGCTCCTCACTTCTCTGTCTCTCTCCTTCTGTTAACTGAGCAGAATAATTTGTGGTTTCATCACTGAACCACAATGTATCAGAATTTCAGCCTAATATTAGTATGTAGCTTTCTCATTCTGCATATCATGGTATGTCTGCACCTTAGAGATTACTCTGGAGTCTGGATTATCCGTTCCAAACCCTGTCCACATAATTTCCTCACCAGAAGGGCCTTGGAACAGGCTGCCCAGAGAAGTGTTGGAGCCACCATCCCTGGAGTTATTTAAAAGACATGGAGGTGTGGCACTTAGGGACATGGTTTAATGGTGCACTTGGTAGAACTGAGTTAATGGTTGGACTTGATGATCTTGGAGGTATTTTCCAACCTAAATTATTCTATGACTTTGTGACATTTTGTATTACTGAGATGAATCTATTGTGCTATGACACTGGGCAGTGAAAATTTGGTTATGCTAGTAATGTGGTAATACAATAAATCAGACTGACTAAAAATGGTTAACAAATGTGACTGTTGAAAGTTCTGGAAGGTAAATTGGTTTAAATTCTAGGAAAACACTGAGGGAGCTTAAACAGCAATTCCAGCTTGGAATATGCTCCTTGAGCTTGGATCAAGGAGTTGTTATGCTTTGCTGTAAAAAGCTTCTGAAAAATTGGTTAATTTTTCTATGGTTCAAAGGTGGGTTATGAAATGAAATTTTTAACCATGTAGAATATCCTTACCCTGTAAAATGAAAAGGAGATGATTAAAAAAAATTACCTTGCAGGTCATTGAGAATTCCTACAAAATTAAAAATATTCTCCAATGGAGCCAGGGCAGGCAGAGGTTTGTAACACAGCTTCTGCTTTATTTTGCACTTGGATGCAAAAAAGACTCCTACAAGAATAATGCAGAGGCCTTTTCCTAACCCTCTGCTTCCTGAATACTCCCAGAAGATGAGGGGCCAGGAAAAAGAAACAGCTTTGAGAAACAGCAGGTTCATCATGTCCTGGCATAAGTGGAAATAGTCTGGAAAAGGCTCTGTCAATACAGTTTTTCCTCAACAGATGTGACCCCATATTTTCATTTGGGCAAAGAAAGTAATTCTAGAGAAAGACTGGGAATTTAACAAATACTCCAGGACAAAATCACATAATTTGCTAGACATTAATGAATCACATACATCATGTTTCCCTTTCATTCTTTTTATTGGTGCCCACACCCATGATCCACCTCACTTCAGTTTAATAAAGATCAGAGGCCCTGTTTGACCTTCAAGGTCAGGGATATGAGAAAGACCAAAGCTGTCAACAAATCCTGAGAGAATTGTACTGCTTTTCTCCATTTAAATGTTTTAATTTGCTTTTCTTATTTTTCCTATTTTGCACCAAAACTGTGGGAGGCAGTGATGCCTTTGGACTATTGCCCTATATCTTTTAATTGCGACTTTTACTTTCCTTTCTGGCCCATCCTGAAACAGGAAAACAATGTGGGTGGCAGAAGGGCAGCTTCCACCACTTCATTAAAATAACATTTATTTTTTTAAATTGAAATGTCTTGTGGCGTCTCTCATTACAGCTATTAATACATTACCTAACACTGTTCTTAACAGCATTTGGATATTATTATTTTAGATTCAAATCCATGCATTTTTTATTTAGTACATTAAACTCATCTAATTCCCATTTATATATATATATATATATATATATTTATGTATTGCTGCTAGCCAGTCAGTAGCTGAGTAATATACATCTACACCAATGATATTTTAATGATGCATTGTTCTAATATATCACCAAAAAGATAGTGCTCACATGATAGATTAGTGCCATACATCACTCTAGTGAGGTATTTTTTATGATATGTTGCCCAAACAATGGCATTGGAAAGGAAGAAGAGACACATTAAAAATGGTAGGATTTAATTTACTACAGTTTAAAAACCACTTCTAATATTCTGAACACAATAATAGCTGACCTAGTCTGAAGTGGAAGAGACATGATATTATAAGAGAGGTCTGAAGCAGAGATCTGAAGTGTGATCCAGTGGGTCAGAAGGCATCACACAGACTCTTGTGTAAGTCATGTATCTATTTATGCCAGCAAACAGAAAGAAGGAAAGAAAGTGGAATAAGGGGGAAACCTAATTTTTTTGTTTTCAAAATGGTAATACATCTGATTAAAGAGGTGAGGCCTCTTTGGCTCCAGGCAGGATGCCTTAGTGGTACAAACTCCAGCTGATTCCAGCTGTGTGGATCCATGAAACACTCTCTTACTGGAGCTGAGGATGGAAGGAGATAACATTTTTGATGGGGTATTTATTTATTTTTTTTCCTAGTCAAGTAATGCTGACCCACCAGAAATGAAAAAAAGTTCAACAGAAATACAGCTGTGTGGATGAGGCAAAAGTTCAGGCTGAATATTGGCTGATTAAAAAGGATAATATTTGGGGGTGAGGCTCTGGGCAAAACTCAGCTGGACTGATCCAACTCTCCTGCTCTGCCCTGATACCCTGCTTGCTGTGGATGGGACCCTTGGGAAACCTGGTCTAGTGAAAGATCTTCCTGCCACAGCAGAGAGAGCGAGATGATTTTTAGGTCTCCTGAAACCTAAGCTGGTCTATGATTCTGTGATTCTAAATGCCACATAGGACTTGTGAAAACTGCCCTCCAAAAACATTCCTTTCTTCCTATGGCTGCTTATACCTTGATACTTCAAATGAAGATGTTGCAAGACAAGAAATCCCATAAATTACCTAAAAATTAGAACTGGTGTGCAAGAAGTGTTTGTTTCTTCCAGAAGAATACTGCTGCATGTGTGCTGAGCTGTTTGATAATGCTTTTGTTATAAGTGTCCTTCCACTGACATCAGCTGGAACAGGAAGTGAATAATAAGGAAAAAAATAGAATTATTTGTATTAAATAACAAAATCCCTGTTCACTGTTAATATCGAGTTATGTAGTTAACTTATTTCTAATGTAGAAAAAAAGACTAAGCAAACACTGTACTCCAGGCAAAAAATATTAGACTTTAATTAAATGAAGTAAACATCTCATTAAATGTCTATTTCATAGACACTAATGAACATTATTGCCAAAGGGGCAACGGAAACAAGACAATGAATATGGTAAAATGTATTCCTTTACAATTTTGGGTAGTAAATCTTTCCTGTGATCCAACAAGGTACAATAAGAAATCCTACTATATTAAAATAACTTTAAGGATGTAAGAAATCTGATCTCTGATCAGCTCAGCTAGAAATTACACCACACATTTCCGCTTGGTTTTATAAAAATTCCTACTCTGATTATAATGCACCATCAGAGAAGATAACGTTATATATTTTAGGATATTGCACACCAGGAGAGCAAAAGCTCTCAAGGGAACCTTGAAAAAGGTATGGATGTTTAAGCAATAAAGACCTCAGTTTTAGAAGTTTTCTCTAACTTCTGCTGGCTCTTTTCAGGCAGAGCAGCATACCTTTATTCTTACATCTTCCCACAGATCGCATGGTGAGGTTTGTTCTCATCGTATCCTGTTTGACCTGTGAAATTCAGGGCACAAAGTATTTCTGCCCAAAGTCTGCCTGGTACAGAGCTGGTCCTTTCAAGGTGCTGTGTTTCCCATTGACTGTGGGATAGGGCTTATCCCTCCTCATATCTGGGGTCTCCAAATTTCAGAGGGGCATTTCTTCCCACCCAGGCCCTCTCCTGTCTTTTCTTCCTTTCCTACTTTCCTTTTCCCACCCTTCCTGATGTCCTGACGTGCCATCAGATGAGGCAGCTCCCTGAAGCTGCCCAGTGCACAGCATAGGTGTGAACAGGAACAGGGCTCTTTCACTGGTGCCTTCTCTCCTGCCCTGTCTGTTATTCCTTTATTTTGCTCCTTGGTTGTAGGGAACATGGCTTTTGCTCTGCCTGTTTCCCACATCATACCCAGTCCTGTTCTCTGTCAATGATTTGAGAGTTCCCAAAAAATCAGTGACGTCTCTGGCAGCCTAAGGAGCCCCAGGAGCTGCGTGTGTCCCAGTGCCCTGCTGCATCCAGCTCTGCTCTCCCTGGCTGCAGCACCTCCACTTCAGCCCTGGCTTTTGACCTGCCATAATATTCTGTACAGGAGGCACAGCTCTGTACACAAAATCTTGCATTGCTCATCCAGGAGAGCTTGCCTATGTGGTCACTGTTACTCACAGGAAACCCTGCCTTTGTGTCATCCCGGTGCTGTTTTTCCCTGAGGTGTTGGACACGAGGCATTGCTGGGGACAAGGTGCCCAGTGTGGGTGATCTAACCCTCTTCACTTCTGCCTTGGAAATCAAGACCAGTCGTGGCTTATGGTCCTGTGAGCCAGATGGTTAGCAGGGCTGTTGAATTCGTTTCTTGGTGTTTCTGTACATAAATCTTACAAAATGGTTTTACCTTCCTACAGCTGGCACATGTGCCTAATGATTGGATCTTTTGCATTTTAAATATTTATTCAGTATTTAATTTAAACCCCTGAGACTAATCCTGTTGCTTTAACTTAGCCCTCTACTAGTTTCACTGTATCATCTCTATGACAATTCAGTGATCTTCAAAAAATTGGCTTGGTATATTAGCAGGGCCCCATCCTTTCTTTATTGGTATTTTGGGGGTATTTTGGAAAGAGCTACTGGTGATTTTTTTAAGTATTACAAGGCATTAAACTGTTGTTTCTGTCTTTGAAATTATAGATGGTCTCCATAGAGACACTGAAGTTCTACATTGCTCTCTTGAATTGCCTGAAGAAGAGGCACTTAGAATTACATTCGAAACAATGCTAATTAGCAAATGCTGAATTTTAAACAAGCTTCACAGCAAGGTTTTTGTTTGATAGAAGCAGCAAACCAGCAATTGACTGACCAAACTGACAAGGCTGAACTAGAGACAACATGCTATTTAATTATTCATTAGACATTTCACAGGGTTAACTACAATAGGCACCATTCCCTTTTTGAGGAATCACCGAGCCAAGTGTAAGTGCCTTAGAAACCCAGCATAATAAATAGTTGGAAAAAATCAGCAAAATGAAATCTGCTCCCCAAAATGCAGTTTTATTGAGGGGACAGGCATGGACAAACCTCTGCAGCCATTTGATGAGAATGACCCAGCATTTGCACAGAATGGAAATAACTTGTCAGGAGCCCAATCCTGCAGACAAAGCTACAGTGAGAGGGTTTGGGTGGAGGTCAAAACAGACATTCCCAGTCCAGGATTAGCCTGGGTGGCGCAAGGTGAAGGAAGATGGAGCCCACAGGTCCCTCAGTTTCCCCTTTCTGGCCAGAGCCAAGGGTGTCTCTGACTCACATGTTTGTGTAGGGGTCTATGCCCCACAGGGGTGCTGGGTCCTGTCAGGGGCTGCCTGGGAGGTAAAACCAGACAGATATTTTGGTCACAGCACAGGTTGGAAACTGGCAGTAGCTGGACACTGAGGCCAGATATTCGTGCTAGAGCTCATCAGCCTGCCAAGGTGCAAGTAGGGGCAAAAAGAAAGCTTTGGAGAAGGCTTTTGTATTAGCTAAAATCTTGTCACTTGCAGAATAAACCATAGTCAAAGAAAGTCATTGCAAGAAGGGGAGAGATTTGTGGATCCATGCAGAAGCCACAAAGAGTTGGGAAACATTTTGGACAGACACTGATCTAGGCACAGATACACTTTAAAAAAAATGGAGACTGAAAACATGTTTATCCCACTAATTGGTGTGATCCATGTATTTCTCACGTTGGTTAAAGCAAAGTCCACATCTGCTGCAAAAGCCAGTGAATGGGACAATGTTCTGCCTCTCCCAAGCCAAAGGAAACTGAAGAGGAAACACTGCTCACTGTGAGCAGCACTGCCAGAGCTGCCCCAGGTACTGATTGAGGTGGCTGCAGTTATCTGCAGTTGATGTGTTACAGACCAGGTGAGTAAACCTGGGCCTCACTTTGACAAGGTTCATACTGGGAGGTGGACAGGACTGCTGGAGTGCTCTGGAAGGCAGGACAGCAAGAATTACCAGCACCACAGTCAGAAAACTCAACCAGCGTGGTTATAAGTGTACTTTGGTGTAACTGATGACTGCAGAGAGCACTGATCCTTAAACTGAAAAGTACTTGCAAAAAGCACCAACATGATAGTTTGGTTTCAGCAGTAATGTAGTGCAATCACCATCCTGTTTCACACTCTGTTGCGATTTTATTAGTTAAGTGGGAAACAGTGAGAGAATTATCATCTGGGATTATCTCTGATGATCTTGACTTGCGGAGCTAAACCTTCTTCCCTTAAAGCCTTTAATGTTTCTGTAACTCTCTCAACTGCTTCTCATGCATCAGATATGGCACCATTATAAATGAAGGATTCAGAAATGGAGAAATGAGCAAATCAGAACACCAGACTTTACCTCACAAACACGTCTGTCAGCCCTCCTTGCATACGTTCAACATTGCAACAGGCATCTACCTACCACCTGCTCTGTGTGGTGAGAAACAAGTGCAAAACAGGACAATTTCAAAACAGTTCTGCTCCTTCAGCTGGGATGATACTTTGTATCAGCTATTTGTATTAGAGGATTATATTTTCTGAGATGAGACAAACAAGTGAGTAGGATGAAATCTCCCATCTAATCAAATGGAATAAAATGTGACTGGTAATGCCCTTCCCAGCTATGGTGATACTTCATCCTACTTATTATAGTGTAGCTACCTACATGCAGGCTGAAACTCAGCATAATAAAATCTTTCTATCTAAAGTGGTTCACAGTCTGTAGTCAGTTATTTTCCTGCTACCACTTTGTCATATCAGCAGTAACTGCACTTGCCAGGAGCATTTGAATGACCTGTCATAGGAGAGGCTTGCCCTGCAAACAGTCTCTGTACTCTGCAGTTCTGTTAAATAATGCCTGTACTGAGCCTGACTACAAGAATGATCTCACCCTGTGCATTGTTTTCTTGTAGTGTCCACTGTTATTATGACTGCATGTCCTAGAACCCAGAGAAAGGCTCATGTAAGGAAACAATTATTTCCATTTTCTTTTCAGCATGCATACTTTATTCCTGCTGGTTTTGTCAGCAGCACACAAAAGCTGGGTGCTGAAGCCTGCAGATTTCTTGTTCTCTGCTGACACTGAGTCCCACACATATCTCAGTCAGGGAGCAATTGGTCTCCTTTCATGTGTCCACTGTAGGAGTATACATAAGGGAAAGCCTGAAATAGGACCTTTTAATTTGACAAATGGGAAGTACAAAGATGCTGGGTTGCCATTGTTGCTGGCTAAGAGAGCCCCTCTCAGCAGCACCTGGGCTGAGTTCAGCACATTTATATAGGTTTGAGTGAGCATGCAGTTTCTCCTAGTCACCAAAAGGCTCACAAATGATCATGCAAAGAGCTGAAAAAAAGAACCTGGTGTTAACTGTACCTCTCTCTCTCCATTTGTTTGGTGCCAGCTATGTAAGCACCAGCTTCTCCATGATGTGACTGCCATCTAATCTAGGATAAGGTCCTGCCTCAGGAATACCATCCACAAGTGGATTGGCCTTGCTTGCATGAAAATATAGACACTGTAACTTCCCCAAATCCCCAGACTCCCAACACTATTTATTTTTCATGGAGAAAAAGAAAAGGCCATGTAGAGGAAGAATTGGACTGCTGATGTGGGACTACTTGCTGAGCCTGCACTGTGCTGACTTTAAAGCAGCCTTGGTTGGGGTTGTGTAGCCTTGTGAAAGACATTAACAAAACAGCCCTGGTACACAGAAAGCAGGGAATGGCAGGGAATGGAGGAAGGGGTCTCAGGAGGCTGAGAGCAAGCACAGGTGGGGTCTGCCACAGCCAGGGTCAAGGGCTCTCAAGCTACGAGGATTTAAAGGGTGTAAAACCCCACTGAGACTCAGCTCCTTCCTCCAGTATTGCCCTGACTAGGAAAGAAGGAAGATGGAGTTGGACCACTTGGCTGAGTGAAATGAATAGAAATGAGAATTAAATGTTTATTGAATAGTCATGTTCACTTTCATGTGTTTTCCAGTTACCTAGAAACAAATCAGCAATTACTTCAGATCTGATACCCAAAGAATGCACCTCTGAACTGACCTGACTGCATGAGTTCTGGCTGCACCTTGGTCTGCATGTGGGTTTGAGAAGTTTGATCTGCATCCAAAAGCAATCTGAATCCCAACAGTTCTTGTTGTTTTATAAGACTGACTCTAATTTCTGAATTAAACAGAAATATGAAACAAAACAAAACAAAGCATTCAAAGAGTTTTTTAACTGCAATAAAACCTGTTTGATATTTTTATGCTTAGTATTGAAGTTACCCATCATTTGGACTTATCATTTCAATCTACTTTGTCCAAGAGCTGTGAAGAAGCATTACTTTTTAACAGAAGCTGTACCACAATGCATTAACAAAAGAGCTCACTCTCAGAGCTGAAGATGTCTCCTTGGACTAATGTTCAGCTCCTGTATTTTCTGGCTTTTGGTTGATTTATCCATGCAGCCATATCATTTTATGTTTCATTTCCTAGCTTTCTAAAGGAAACAAGAAAAATAAAAATGCAATTTAATGCACTCCACAGTGACTATTTAAGCATTACATCATCAGAAAGGCTGTCACTAACTAGTAAGTGGTCCCAATGATAAGACAGCATTACCTAGCAACTGCAGAGAAGCTATTAACCCTTTTGTGACTGCAATATCCACCACTGAGGCTGGAAATAGCTTGCAGCAAACAAATGCATATTTCCAAATGCCTGTAAAAAACACCCAAATCTTCTTCCATCTGATTCTGGTGTGAACATTTTTCTCTGTAATTCTGAAAAGATGCCCAGTTCAGTTCTGCAAAAGGACATATGAGGACCACAGGGCTGTGCAGGCAGCTTCTGAGAAAGAGGGGAAGTGTGATGAATCATTTTGTTGCTACATGTGCAGACATAGAGTGATACAGGGGTTTTTACTAGCCTGAAGAAGGATGACTGGTTAAAATATTACCAGGACTCTCAGGAGGTTTACAGTTATTATTTGAACAGGTCATGAGTCTTTGCAGCCCTCCTGAACATCACCCAGTGTTTTAGAGAACATGGTATGTTCATCCCATATGCTGCAAAGCAGAAAGGGGTTGTTATCTGTAAGCCTTAAATTTAAGTAAAATTTATCTGAAGCAAGCAAAATTAAACCTAAACCCTGGTATGATTTACATGGAAATGGGCAGATCCTGAGGGATGAAGAACCTGGAGGGTACCTCCCAGGCTCAAGTCCTCTCCTGATCAATGCTACCAGTCCCTGAGTTTGTACAGCTTCCAGAAAGCTCCTGGGATTGCTCTGCTGCAGGACTGAAATCTGAAATCCACACTGAGAGAGCAAGGACCACCACTGCAGCTACAGTACAACTGCATGCCAGGAAACCAGCAGCAGAAGCAAGTGCTGCAGACAGGAGGAATGTGGGAGAGGCACCAAGAACCAGGACTGCATGCTAAGGATCAGACAGGCTCCCTGCAGCACAGCATCTCCGTGGGCTGTTATCTTCTTGAGTTTCAAGAGCTTGCCATCTTTTCCTGTGTGGTCTTGCACAAAATGTTCATGTCCAGGAGATTGCCAGACACAGACAGAGCTCAAACCCTGATGCTTTCTGTCTGAATAGAGAGTGGTGAAAAAAGTGTGTATCCTCCTGTTTCCCTTGCCTCATTTGACAGGTTTCCAGGTCCTCAGAAAGACCTCTATGGCCATATCAGCAGACTCTGTCTATCTTCAAACACTGCCTTTCTTTTGTTTTCTTTCTTAATACATATGCACAGTAAAAAACACAACAGCCCAATTTGTAGGTCTTTTCTTAAATTGCATGGCTTGCAGTAGCAAGTGTGAGGAGAGCAAGAAAAATCCAGAGAAGAGCAGCAAGAAGAGTATAGTAATTGCTTTTCAAGCCCCACAAAGATGGTCTGGACAAACATCAGTCTAATTGGAGCAATTCTTCAGTATTTTATACCAAATAAATAACCAGTCCAACTCTATTATATATGACATTGTGTATTTGTTCCAATGATCTTTAACTGGGTAATGGGACTGCACTGCTTTGTGTGTTTTCATTCCAAATGACTAAAACAAGCTTTGTAAAATCTCCCCAGAAAAACATGATGTCTTGTTAAATCACTACTCCAATATGATTATAAAAAACCCTGACTCTTATTGCTCTGCTTTATTACAGCTCACAACAAACTAACAGAGCAATAACTAGCCAGCACGAAAGAGTGAGCATTTCCAGCAAAAGTGCAGAGAAGAAGACAGGACCTAATTTGTGTTCTGCAAAGCCTCAAGCCAGCCAGAGGCTGACACTCTCCCTCTCTCTGACTGCACTAGAAATCTCTCAGCACCTCAGAGGATTGCAGAGCACCTGGTAATATCGACCTCACCAGTGCAGTTCCAAGTACTCAGTGCTCAAATCAGCTGTTAACAAAAATTGCAGCCGAGGAGATGCAGTAGTTGTAAGAGCTAATCCAAACACTGGTGAACACTTTCACTCTTTCACTGGGTCAAAAAGGCTGCACCCACTCAGCCATCCATGAAGGTATCGCATCACAGCCGGGCGGATCAAGCCATGCAAAATGATTTTGCAATATTTCCATATCATAAAATATGTGCATACATTGAATCCACCAATCTCATTGCCTAAAAATCCTGTTGATGCCTAGGAATTTACTGAGGCATCCACAGAGCTTTTCAAACTGTCTTTAGAACCTGAGCCAAACCCCAGATCCTGAGCCTTCTTTGATAACTTTTATAACACCCAATTACAGTTGTTTTTCTTATTTTAATTAACCAATTTCTTAATAGCAACAAGGAACTTGTTAGACACACATGCATTTCACTGTGAGGAGATTATGGCACAGTAAATTTTGAAAATTCATTTGGTCAGTGACCTTGCATCCTCTAGCATCATCCAGGAAGGCACAGGATTTATGGAATAGCACGGCATTGCCTGCAGCATCCAGACACCTACGCCCTTGCACCTCATACAGAGAAACTCATTTAAAAACTGGCCTGATGGAGTGGAAATAAAATTAAAATAAAATGTGGAAATTGTTATTGCAAAGTAAAAAGTGGCCCAAGAAGGGCAATTCCATTAGTGTATTTGTTAATGTAAGGCAAAATGGCAAATCTAATGCAGACTTTCAGTAGAAATTATAAATGAGCAATGAAGAGACTGGTCTTTTCAAGTGCCACATGATTCAGTAGAGAACTCACAACCATTGAATGAACAATTTGTTAAAGAAAAGAGACAGCAATTTTTTTCCTCAATTAAAGTCAGTGGCATTGCATGTAGAAGTCAACTGTAACTGACAGTTACAGTAAGTAACAGAAATGACATTCTGATAATGTTAAATGCTCATTGAAATTCTGTATTGATATGTCTGTTGTGGTAATGAATCATTCTATTCTTTGCGAGTGTAAAAAAGTCCCCTTTTTCAGCATAGCACTCTACATTGCCTAAACACACCAAGAAAACATACATAACTGCAAAATTATGCACTGTACAAAATTTTTAAAACTCCAACTGCAAACCCAATGCCATATCAGAAACCTTTTTCAGAGGGAAATGGTGGGAGAGTGATACTTTCTCTATTCATCAAGGGAAGCCTTGAATACCTAAGAAAGAGGCCGAATTTTTTTCCAAAATAGTTGCCATTCTGCAATTTCTGTTCTCTTTTCATCTGAGATATTACTGACTTTGAAAACCTAGCCCCTAGATAGTCTGCAAGGTATGAGTTAAACTAGAGAAAATATGTTATATATCTTTATATTAACTCTAGTGTTGCACAATGAGGTGATTAGAAATTTCTTTTGACATATCCTGGAACTTGTTCACTTGAACACTTTGCATTTAATTTCTTTGTGAATTTTCTTTTTAAAGGAAAAAAAAAAAAACAAAAAACACTTATAGGTAAAGGCATGAAGGTGATAGTCAAATTCCTCCATAATATTACTCTTGGAGAATGACCAGCCCAAAAATATTTGCTCCAAAATTGATGTTTCTATTTTCATTTTATTTTCTAAGTTAGAAAGGGGTGAGAAAAGGAGATTGCAATGGAAGCTGGGTTTCATTCTTGACCACAGCAGGTACTGGGAAGATCTCACAATGATTTATGTGCATACATCCTATATTTAATTTCCATATCTTTTTTAATGTGTTGTGAATAATTCAGGCAATGACTGCTTGGATAACAGAGTTTGTGCACCCCTGAAGACTGAAATCTTCTGATTACCCCATAACAGATACAGCATGGAACTCATAACACCAGGTTTCCTTGTCCCACCTACCCACAGCCCAAGGCTCATCCCTATGCATGAGCCCTTTGCTATCCAGCTCCCAATTAGGTCTCAGCTTGTCCTTCAAGACATCCAACAAGGCTGACAGTGAAGATAACATTCATAAGAGGCCACTTGCCCTGGGGGAAGTCAACTGTCACTATCAAACTTGTTCCAGCAAAAAAATTAATATTTGGCGTATGATAATAAGGTACCTGTCACTATTGCCTCAGATCAGCCTTCAACCTCAGCAGAGAGAGAGTTATAAATCCTTATTGAGCTCTTCTTTTTATCTCCCAGTAAGTCCTCCTCTTTGACCATTAGCTCTCGAGCTCATTGACCTGAGTGCACACTTTAGAAACTGTTACTTGTCTAAAAAAAAGGCAAAATGAAGACAGGCAGAAGCTGAGTTAATCACTTGGACATATGGAAATAATGTGGCAATGCTTTTTATGTGCAGGCAGGCAGTTCCCTAACAGCATCACTGCAAAACAATCAGGGTTTTTTAACTGGGAAAAAGCCCCAAAACAAGCAAGGGAGCTGCATAAGACAGCCAGAATTCGATGGATTTGATTGAAAGCTCTTCTTCTGCTTGGTTTGCTGTGGGCATAATGAGCATGATCTGTAATATCTACACAATATTTAAAATCTACAGCCAAATTCAAGCCAAAAAAATGATACAACTTCTCAGTTAGGAAAGGGAGTCTGATTGGACAAAGGAAAAACAATGATTTTACCATAAAACTCTTATTGAAATATGCTATAATAGACAGTCCTGGCTACTTAACCGCTCTTCAAGTGCCACAATGGAGATGAGATACAGGCTTGATTTTGGTGTTTGGAGGTCCAGATCACCACATAGTCTATTCCATTTGCTAAGGCTTGAGAAAATATTAGCCATTTTTTGTCTCCCATGGCTACTCACAGAGAGGTGGCTCCATAGCTGGGCTTTTCCAATGCCAGGAAAATTTTCATTTCCAAGGTAAGTTTACCTGGGACCCTCCCAGACATTTGTCCTTCTTGAACTATCCCTTGATTTAAATGACCATTCTTTCCTGACATTTGTTTTCCTGATAATTTTTATAGATACCAATCATTAAAGTATTAAAGATGTTCATATTTATCCAGAAATTAAAAAAGAGGAACCACGTGACTGATAGGATACAAACAGCTGGGGAATGGGGAGGTTTAAAGGTGTAAAATTTCCCTCTGCACATGAATATCAAATATACTGTGTTTGAGGATCAGAGAGGGCTAGAGGTGTTTCATTTCATTAGCAAGAGAGAGGCCACTAATAAAGTTAAACCTGAATTAGCCAATTGTTTTTGGTGGTTCTTCTGCCAATGTTTCATTCCCAAAGCTGCATGCAGCCAGCACCCAGTCGTAAGATGTTTCCTTCTCTGTTTATATCCCAGGCAGCAGCACTGGGAGCTGCTGGGCAGAGACCAGCATCCTCCAGCTCTTCCCAGCTGCCAACAAGCAAATGTCCTGCCACATTTCCCTGGGCCAGGCAGCTGGGTGCACTGGCCAGTGAGCTGCAAGTGCCAGGCTCGGGGCAGCAATCAGGTGGCCACAGTGGCTGCTCTGCTCCTGTGGGCACAGGGAAGTTTTGGCTGGGTGGGAAGGAACCGGCTCCATGGCTGACTTCCTTGTGAAGGACAATAAACGCAGTGACTGGAGACCTCACACCAGCCTGTTTGCTTGAATAATGATATCAACAATAACAATAAATCCCTTTTTCCAGCCCAGTGCTGAGGAGCAGCCAGAAAGGACTTTAAGGAAGTAATTCCCAGCAGCCAGAGCATTGTGTGGTGCTCTTGTGGCTGGTTTAGGCTGGGCTCATCAACTGCCTGTGCTGATGGGAGCAGCAGAATGCTTGGCACAGGCTGCTCAGCCTGCCCAGGGAGAGGCTGGTGCCCAGCAGGTACCTGAGCCCAGTCTCCAGCAGGCCAGCACGTGTGTCACCACAGCAGTGAGTCCCTGCCCCTCCACAAAGGGTGACAAGGAGGACACTTGGCCAGACCTTGCTGCTCGAGAAGGCCATGGTCACCACTGCAACACATGGAGCCTTGGGTGGCCTGCAGAGCCATGGTCACTGCTGGGTGTCCTCAGCCTGCTGAAGACAAGGACATCTCTTTAGCAGCTGGAGTACCACCAAACTGGGAGACAGCAGGTCCCCTGCCATAGCAACACCTGGGAAAGGGAAATGGGCAACCACAGGTAAGGTAACATTGCCAGGAGGCTCCTCTGCAGACTGAGAGCAGATATTTGCTGGCAGTAACTCAGCTTGCAAGTCACATCTGAACTGGTGAACTTGAGATGGATGTTTCTGCATCATATTCCTTTCTCTAGACCATTTCCTAAACTATTCAAAATGAGGAAAGTGCTTGCATTTGATTTTGCCACTCAGTGTTAATTTGGGACCTGCCATACCTTCTTTGTAGTCTCTGTTTCACTCGTTTTAAAACTGGTGGGATGAAACAGAAAAATAGGGCTAGAGGTTAAAAAAAGGAACTGGAAAATATAGTTCTGTCTTTTATACACTCATAACTGTTCCATACATGTTTTAAGCTCCCATCTGACAGTTTTCAATCAATTAGCTCATATTCAAGCTTAATCCCTTGTAAAATTCCAGTCCTAAACTGTGGTCTGTTAATATTTTAAAAATTGAGGAGACCTGCATGTGGGCAATAACTGGATATAGAGAAAACACCCTAAAAAAAGTACCCATCTTGGAAACATGGATTGCAGCACAGGAGAAAGAGTCAGCTTTGAAGACTAGGCAGAAAGCCAAGCCAATCCTAGTCACGGCTGGAACTGGAAACACAAAGGTTTGCATCCCACTCCTCCCAAGTTCCCTAACCCTTGCTCAGCTTAACGCAGGCTGTGGCAGCTTTGCCTCTGCAGCAGTGCTGCTATCATTTGTAGTAGGTTGCATTCTCAAGGCCATTTGCATGTTTCACTCTTTTTTGATCTATTTTAGATCTTCCCTCACACACTTCTGCCCCCACTTGCCTCTATTCTCTGCAGGGATTCTCCCAGATCTGGCTCTACAGAAATCTCTCATCACCCTTAGGAGAGCTCTTCTGTGCAATTGCTTTGCTAAACACTCTTATCTTTTATTCCTCCCTAAGTCCATCAGTCAGGCTTTTCTACCTTTGTTTATGCCAGTAAACCTTTTTCCTTCTAAATGTTTCTTCTCTTTTTGTAGAGGGTATAATAAAAAATTAAGTTAAACCACGAAGACTCATTTTGTAAAACTTTGTCTGACCTAGATCGCCAGAATCAAAGAAATTCTGAGCTAATGATGAATCTGCCTTGTTCAGCTAATCATGCCTAATTGCCAGAGTTCACAGGCACTGGGCTCTCAGTGCAGGAACAGCACAAAATGATCGCAGAGTGATGATTTCACTGATTTGTGCTGAAGAGAGTGATGGAGTTTTCTTATTTGGAAACATAAAATTGAGACAAAATTTGTTGGAAGGTGATAAATTTGCAAAATGGGTCAAATCCCAGACTGAAATATTTAACAGCGACCTATTCACTCAGCAGGAAGTACAGCCAGTTCATTAGAAAATCTGCAGGTAAGAGGACTTTGCCAATCTAATAGAGTAAAACTGAAGAGATTAAAGAAATTCCCAAACTAGCAGTCAACAGTGTGCAGGCAGCAATAGCCCTAAAAAAACAGTTCCATTTTCTCATCAATTCAGCTTTGTGACCTAATGCTGGTTCCAATTGTTTCTGTATTAACTGTTCATATTAATTTAATCTAGAATTTGGGCAAGACAATACCTGGCATAAATCACTAAAAATATCTACATTGCCATACAAGTAGAGTATATGACTTTGGGTAATAACTTAGGAACTAAAGCTGCATGTGAAATTCAGTATTGTTCTAGTAATTAACAATCTGCAAACAGCTTCATGCTTCATCATTGAACTAATAACATATTTGGCTGGCAGTGTGAAGTAGTTTACATGTGATGGACATTAATTGTGAACAAGAATCTGAATTCTTCCCTACCCTATTAAAAAGAGAAACACTAAATTACCTTCCATTATTACATAGTAAGCAATGTACTGCAAAAGTCTGAAAAAATACCTAGCTATATATATATTTTATTAGATATTGCTTTCTCATTTATATGTACTCACTAGTGGCAACAGCTTTGCTCTGAGAAAGCTTTTTGCTACATCAGAGAAGGAAGGTTATTTCCCCCCCAAATAGCCACTACCTACTGTATGGAATAAGGTCTAATGTGTTCAAGTTCAGAGTACTAAAAATGACATTATTATAAATATTGCTTCATAAAACTTCAAACAACCACAATAATTTAATATCAGTGCAATCAAACTTCATGTGACCTTTTTGTGCAGGCATACTTCTACAATTGAGAGCTTCTTGTACTTTTTTTGTGTGGGCACTCCTGCAGTAGTTTAGCAAATAGTAACTGATGTCCTAATCCAAAGCTGCCTATTAACAGAATTATGTTCAATGAGGTGGGCTTTGTAGAATAGGTAAAGTATGTCATGACATATAAGAAGTGATGGAGATTGGGTAAGAAGGGAAGACAAAGGGAGAGTTGGTAGGAAAAGAGAGTTGGGAGGGATCTCTCTGTCCCTGATATCACTTTCCTCCCTGTGTCAGACTTATTCTGCACCACATTACAGCCCTAAATTCAAAACTTAATGCATTCATCTCTGCTGGGAACAACCCATGTGCAAAGACTATCTCTAGTAAATCTGACACATTTTAGGCTCAAGATGGTTGGATATCAGTGGTGGATGAAGTGACTGCTTAAGCTTACATCTGGTATGATTCTGCTCAGAAGTGGACAGCAAAGCTCTTCTTGAATGCAAGAAGGTGTGCAGGTGGTGCAGAAGATATGAGTGGAGCACTCCACGTTTTACAAAAGCAGTAACTCTTCTGAGACAAAAGCAGTTTTTCAGGAAAGGGGTGAGGCAGAGCAGTGGACCCTCACAGCCAGCACTCGTGGCCAAGGTAAGACTTCCAACAGTTGTCTCACCCTAGACTAAGTATCCCCAGCTTGAAGCTTGGGGCAACCTGCACTGTATATTTTTTTCACGGTCACAGCTCTCTGCTGCTGTGAGCCAGGCAAGTCCTGCAAGGCTCAGATCCACTCCTGCAATCCAGGGCCTGAGCAGAGCAGGAAAACTTTCATCTGTGCCCTGACCTGGGTGATCACCCTGTCTTAGGCAACACAGAAAATAAAGTGTTTGGTGGGAAATCAACTAATTAGGACCAAAAGTTGTGGGAATGGAAATCTGGAAGAAGACATACCATTGGCAGCCCTCATTAGTGAGAGAAACAGATGGGCTGATGTACCCGTTTGGGCTGGGGTAGAGTTCATTTTCTTCATAGTTGCTCATATGGTGCTCGGTTTTGTATTTGTGACACAAAAAATGTGGATAACAAAGGGATGTTTTAGCTGTCACTGAGCAGTGCTTGCACAACATCAAGACTTTTTTAGCCTCTCGCCCCACCCCACCAGCAAGCAGGCCAGGGATGCACAGCCAGGAGAGCCAACTTCAACTGCTCAAAGAGAACTGCCCAGAAGAACTGTGGATGCCCCATCCCTGGCAGTGCTCAAGGCCACACTGGATGGGGCATTGAGCAACTCAGTCTAATGGAAGAGGTGTTGGAACTAGATGATCTTTTAGGTCTCTTCCAACCCAAATCATTCTATGATACTGCACAGCATATGGCATCATGCTCAGCAATAAATCTGGGGGAAGAAGAAGGAAGGGGGGATGTTGTTGGAGGTACTGTTTTTGTTTTCTCAAATAATCATTATGTGGGTGGAGCCCTGCTTTCCTAGGGACGGCTGAACACCTGCCTGCCCATGGGAAGTAGTGATTTAATTTCTTGTTTTGCTTTATTTGTGTGCATGTGGCTTTTACTTTCCTGATCAAATTCTCTATATCTCCACCTGTGAATTTTCTCACTTTTATTCTTCTGATTCTCTCTCCTATCCCACTGGGGAGGGGAGCTGGTGGGGCTGAATTCCCAGTTGGGGTTAGCCTAAGAGTGCAGAAATGAAAAAGGAGCAAGGACTGTGGGACAAGGAAACCCAGAAAAGTCTGATAGGCACAAGCTGGGCCTGACATGGGTAGAGAATAAAATGGAGAGGAAGGGAGCAGGCAGGACAGGAAGAGGACAGGAGGTATCATGGTTATAGGGGATAGGTAGAAAGGCTCAGGACCATTAAAGCACTGCCTCCTGCAGAGCCCTGAGCTGATCCCACAGTCCTGAATCCACCTTTCCTCTGCAAATCTGAGGGCAAAGCACTCCATCCCCACGTTGGGTTGGCTGAGGCAGCAGCTTTGCTTGCTGTCCCTCTGCTACCAAACCCAATGGCAGCAGCTCAGATGATGACTCACTGGAGTGTCACCCTGATGCCACACAACCGAGTTTTCTGTGCTTGGGGTGTAGTTCTGCTTTCCCTTTCACTGTAAATTACAGGATTGAAACAGCAATGAAAGTACAAAGTGCTGCAATTGAGGGGTTTTGCCACTTTTAAACCCCTACTCTCACAAACTATCACTACCACCAGCACCCCCCTATTTTGTGGTCCTAGCATGAAATCTCTGTTTTCTTCAGTTTGTTCTCTTCCCGGCTGCTCTGGGCATGAATCGGTGTGGTGCAATGAAAGAAATGCTGCATAGCTGATATCTTTTCTTCTTTTGCTCAAACCACACAATGCATAGTGAGTGATACAGGGGCTGAAAGAAGGAAGCTGACCTGCAATGCAGGCCACAGCTGGAAAACAAGCACTCTTGGTCTCTGCATGGAGCCCTGTGAGGGCTGGGACCGACCCCTCAGACTCTACAGACAGCGGCTTCTTCCAAGCACGTTGGACAACAACAGCCTGACCCAGAGGCTGAGACTGGTTTGCAGACTTGAAAGATGCTCTTACTGAGAAGGTGTCTTTGTACCTCACATAAGGCATGATTATGATTCTGACAAATGAAAATGTCTCAGACTGAACTCTCAGAAATACTGCTTTGGACTTCAGCGCACCTCGGCTCCTTTTGTTCGGTGAGGATAAAGCTTGTCCTCAATTCACTGTGTGTCTTTAAAGCAGCGCTTGTGAAGCACTCAGACACCTAAGTGTCATAGGAAAATAGTAATTCTGACTTTGGAGCAAGAGCTGGGTGCTGGGTAGTGAGTAGGGTATGGATGGAATGTTGCATTCAAAAGGAAAAGTTGCAATGAAATATTTAATACACTGATGGAAAGATGCTGAGGGCAGTATAGATTAAGACAGTGTCATGACATTTTGTAATCACATTTGCAATAGTCCAGTCTCGAGTTCCATGGATAACCTTAATTGTTTGGGGTTTTTTTTTTCAATTTTGAGTTCTGTAGCCCTAAGACCATTTTTCTCCTATAGTGTTTTCCACGTGTGCAAGTGTTTAATAAAGAAAATAATAATAACCCGAGCTACTTAAGAAATTACTTTCCTCTATAAATTAATTTGATGGAAAATAAATCAGCAAGACTATTTTCACACTACAGCTATGCTTTTGTAACTGTACCATAGAACAAGGTATCTTCTTTGATACTAAAAATCTGTTTTACTTACTGACTTAATTTACTGATTGAATCTACTTATCTTTAATTCAGCTGTGAAAGGTGCACAGCGTCATGCACACTGATTGTCAGGGCAACCGGTGTATTTGTGAAGGAATTTTTATTTATTAATATCTAAAGAAGCAAATTATTTATAAGGAAATATCCAACAAATTTTATATCAAAACCCTTGAGAAACTAATTCTGTTGATGTTGCACAGAGATTTCTAGAGGGCTAAATACTCTGGGCTAAATTTCACTTCACAAGATAGTCAGTAAAACCTTTCTGAAATTGAGGCCGTATTTTGTCTCCTAACGGAAAGTCTGGAGGAAATTACTCTTTTTAATATATTTTAAAAGAAAGCTGAGAATAAGCAGAGCACATTTGGCAAGTTCTGAACAACAGCAGCAGGCTGACAACTTTTCCAGGTTGTGTATTTTCAGGTAAATGTGATAGCATGGAGCTGGGGGGAGCCAGGAAAACTGGGCAAACCGAGTAACAGCACCACTGCTAAAAAAACTTAATGCCCAGGGAGCCCACAATTAAATATTTATAGCCCTATAGACAAGAAATACTCTGCAGAACACAGACTACAAAGCAGTCCCACGCACAGGTCCCTTTTGCTCTCCCGCTATCCACTCCTTTCACTGTACCCTTTTTCAGAATACTTACTACACTGACAGCATTATTATTGCCAATCCTGCTGCAAACTGGTAAAATGCTTTTTAATGCCTTTTTATGGACCTGCCAGTTGATTCAGTTGGTTCCTATTCAAATGTTGTGTTCATTTTAGATGCTGCAAATTTTAGGGCAAGCATGACATTTGTTGAATATATCATATTTAGAGATCTAGAAATAAATAATATTCAGGAACAATTTTGATTAATTTTTATATTATTAGAACAGTTTTCATATTGTACTTCTACCCCTGTTTTAGAAGTTGTTTTTGTCAGGAAAAGGCTGCACTATGAATAATTCTTTCAGTATTTCTGTGGATGCTGACTTCTAAGGCAACTGAAACAAAAGCAGCTCTTCAGAGATCTGTGCAAGATATCCCAGTCAATGAAACTTCTGTGAAAGAACAAAAAGACACCACAAACAAGGCTGTAGTACCCACTGCCAGGCAGATCTAACTTTGTCCCTCACCTGCAAGGACAACTTGCAGCCTCTTTTGGAGGGTGGCTGGTGGCTGGGAGACCTGCTTCTGAACTTTGTTTCCATAGCATTGGTACATAGTGGTGGTCCCCACAGGGATGGGGGAGAAATTTAAGCCCCTGCTGCAATAAGCTATTTTTTGTATTAAATTTTTGGGGATTTTTCTCCTGGAGTTTAATAGTTTGAGGGCCAAAAGGGCCGTGCTGTGCCCTGAAGGGTGCTCTGCTCCTGGTTACAGCCAGTGATTGGATAGTGACACACTCATTCACTGCTAGACAACAACTGTGCCTAATCATCTATGAGACTCTAAGAGATTTTCTTGGTGTCTACCTAATCAGCAGCTCTGCCATTTATTGGGGTACTTGTTCACTTCAGTTCAAAACCCTGTTTATTACTATTAAAGAAATTACCAACTCTTTCAAACATCCTCTGACTGCTTCCCTAGGATACTCACTGATAAGGATTCTTAGAATATATAAAGTCTGCTAAGTACTTGAGCCTTCATGCAGTTTCTATAGCACACAACATCAAAAATCTTTGGAACTCCAGTTGTTTACACAATTCATCATGTAATTCATTACTTCACAATCTTGTATTTGGATTTAAAAAAAAAAACAACCCAACATCATTAACGTTTCAGAACTGCAATGCTGTTAGGAAAAAATCCCCACACAACTTGGTATGTTTGTCTTGCTGATTTTAAAGATCCACCCACTATTTGAAAGCATATTTGGTTTCCTAAATGTCAGTCAGGAGAACCAGGGCATCAGTCTTCACTGCCCATATGCACTTGACAGTTGCATGTCCGTGTATCAGAAGAACATTCTGTGGTTCTACCACAGGCCTATGTCAGATTTCCCTTAGTAAATTGAAAAAAAGACCCCAAACAATAACCCCACCCCCCCCCGAAAAAACAAACCAACCGAATGAAAAAAACCCACACCAAAACAAAACTATGAAACAAAAAGAACCCAAACCCTAACTGGATTGCAGCAAAGCAAGTGTTCCAGTTATTTCATGGCAGGGGAAAAGCAAGCTATTGGGGTATTTCTACACCCCAAGACTGTGGTTGTAGTTTATGATGTTGTCATCTGGGAACAGGAGTCTGCACTCACATCACACACGAGCTGCAACCCAGGGCCCAGGACACAGGCTCACCCCACTCCCACTGCCCTGGGCAGCCACAGCACCCTCACTGCCCACTGAGCAGCCCCACACCCACACGTGCATCTCAGGCATCAGTAACGTACAGGGTCCATTCTCGAACAGATTTTTATAATGTCTGTGCTTCTGGAGCCGTGCAAGTGTGACAAATCATTGGGGGTTAAGAATTTTCTACATCAGTAACCCTCCCCACCCCTCACTCCAGCCCACCCCAACAAACAGAACAAATGCCCCGTACCTGGAAATGTTTTGATGCCTGAATTATTAATAAAATAAGCATGATAATGAATAATCTATGTTAAGCATTTTCTTACCCTTTATTTTTTCATTATGATCAGAAGAGGAATATGATTAACAGCAGTTTAAACTTTAGCAGTACAATTTCAGTATTAAATATAAAACTACACTGCAAGTTGATGTGTTTTTAAAATGGTTATGTATACTCTAGCCTTAAATTTATGTATCAAATACAAGTAACTCAATTGTTTCTTGCCTTGACAATTAACGTTTCTAACAGGTTTCAACAAGCCAGACATCCATCTTTTCCATTAAAAAAAAATAAGCAAGCACACCAACTCTTATTCATAGCAAGGGGGGATAAAGACTCAACACTTTCCTGAGTGTTGTGCAAATAATAACAGGTTCAAGGAAGTCAGTTAAATAAATGTAATGATAAACCTAAAGCTAAGCTGGAGGACCTTTTGATTAACTTCATATTTCATATATTATTTGCATCAGTAGAGAGCAACATGAGTTACAGAACTTCCATGAAAACAAGCCACTTACAAGCAGGTGTTTAAGCTTGATCAGTTTATTAAAAGGATTATATGACACGGTTGCCTGCAATAGCAGGGGACTGGATCTGATGACCCAGGAAGTTCTTTCCAGTCCCATGTTTCTAAGCCATGCACCAAGTGTATCCAGCCCACACTTTCACATTTGGAAAAAGCCAAAGCCACACACACACACTCACAGGAAAAAAAAATTTAAAAAAAAAACCCAAAAAAAACCCCTTGATGACACCATTTCAATTTTCTAGTTATTCACTATGCAGAAGGGAACAGAGCTTAAGTCCTGTACAGAGGATACATTTACTCGAGGTTGATGTGGTACTGAAGTCAGTTAATAATTAGATACCTCCAGGCAGATTCAGTTACAGGGCATACCAACACTGCACACTGCCAGACAATTTCTAATCAAGCCAAGAACCTCTTGCAGGATGAGGTCTCTGCTAGCAAGCACAGAGCACACTGAGTAAGCTAAAAGCAGCTGTTCTTAAGTGAACTATCCTACCAACCATGAGTGAACGACAGGTAGATGGTAAGAAGCATTTACCTACTACACAAGATCTCTGCACACCCAGGCAGAAGTAATTAGTTCAGAGCTGTAACAATCATTCCTACCTTGCCTGTCTCTTGAGTATGTTCTCTTTAAAAGCTGGTCTACAGAATCAGTGCAGCCATTCTCAAGCACTACTAATGCAGCAGTTCACAGCTGCTATGCAAGACTATTTCCCAGTGGTAGTCAGACATTCCCATCATTGAGGCCAGTTTGCTAGGACAGCCTTCACAGCCACAGCAATAAGCCTTTGCCACAAACAGATATCGAAGCAATTGCCTACATTCAGCCCATCTAACTTTTAGGCACTTGGTTAAGGTGTCTGGGTCCCTTGCCACCCAGAACTGCCCCCACTCCCCAGAGAAAAAAAAATAAAAATCACTGAAGGCAGGTAACCTCAATTGCCTTCTGGAGGTGTCTCTTGACCCCCGCACTGAGCAAACCAAGCTCTTAATGCACGCACCTCAGTTAGACAGGATGAATGGAGACTTGCACCTCCTCCTAGAGACAATATCAACACTCTCCAAGACCAAATGCAATCAAGCAATTACGGTTTGCAACCCATGTCATTTGGAAACAAAAACTTCCAGCCAGTAATTATGCTGTAGTCCCTCCCTCCCAAGCAAAAAAGCCTTCCACATGGAGGCTCTGCTTAAAAAAAAAATAAGAAAAAAGAAAGAGAAGAAGCATTCTTCTTTCAGACAAAGAAGAGTGCACATGGCTGCTTTGCCACTCATTCATGGGGAAGCTGAAGGATCAGAGAACACATATTCAGAGAACTGGAATGACTAAGCACCGCTAGTGCATGCAAAGCAGAAGTAACAAGATCTTTTTTAAATTAACCCTAGTCCTCTTCTCCACCCCACAAAATTCATGCAAGTGTTTGAGAAGATAAGTCAAGACATAATAGCCCCAGTTTCCAAAAAGGCTTGGTTTGGTTTTTTTAATACATTTTGTAAAATGTCCTTTTGTTTTCTTTCTGCGGGTAGATAAATGCATTTTTGGCATGTTTGAGAATCACAGATTATCTATGAAGTCCATGCTGTTTAAATTCTCCAAGAAGTTTTTATAACCTGTCAAAAAAACATAAGCAACCTATACATGTTTCCCCAGTATTGACATGCATGCTCAGAGCTCTCCACTGTAGTGAAATGAGGTGTTACTTCTGTGCTGATAGTTGACGAGTCAGCATTACACGACTTTGAGACCAACTAAATTAACATTGTCGTAATATGAAAGGCAAGCACAAGTTCATTTATTTATAGCAAAGGTCTTGGGTTACAGGAGGTCAGTTCTTGCCATCTTGAAAAGATAGGGGATAACTTATTGCATACATGTGCATTATAATTTAGCAGCAAGTCATTCATAGAAACACGTCCCTCCTACTGCTTTTTTGGTTTATTATCTCAATTATATATATATATTTTAACTTTACAAAGCATTTAACACCACCTTTAAGTTAATGGTCTTTTATTGGAAAAAAAAGACTAGCATTTACAACTTGGAATGGACATAAATTGTAATATCTTGAACAGCAATGTTGATAGTTGTGCTGAAGTCCACAGGCTACTCCGCCAGCTCCAAGTCATGGTACAGAAGGTTTTAAAAATATGAGAGTCCAAAGATGCTCCCTTGGTGAAGGTTTCTTTTAAAAATTTTGTGAACGGTAACAGCCTGACACCCGTTTCACTATAGTGCAATGCAGACAATGTTAAACCAGTATTTTAACACAGACATGCCATCCATAGTTAAGATCATCCTATTTTTGGAGCACTCTGCTACGTACAGGAGAACCATTCAACCTTTAGGGCATTTTCTTTAAGTTTTGCATCCTTCAACCATTTTGCTGCATACCATCCTGAGGTATAAACCAATTTTAAAGTAAACCAGCTATGACAATTTATACTACAAATTGAACTAGAATCCACTGTTGAACAAAAGAGTGGATCCTTTAGGTTTTTTTTCCTTTTAATACACATGTCTGACTGTGCTCAATTGTCAAGCTGCATGCATGAAAAACTGGCCAGCCCAAACAGTGTAATAGTCATTAGCAAATGGAACTTTCGAGTTCACTAAGTGCTTCCTTTTTTTTTATTTTCAAGGTAGTACAATTATTTATATTGTAAAACTGATGTTTAACTTTATCTTTTGGGGACAGGACCACCAACCATTACATGCAGTTTGTGGACAGAAGGTAATTTGACATTCAGTTTTGCTATACAGAAACAGAATGAATAAATGAACATTTTTTTGCAAGAGGTAAGTAAAAGATTCAATTTGATTCTTCTAGAGGAAAAAAGGTGTAAAGGAGGTCTCTTCACTTTGCAGTCATCATCTGTACGAATTCTGAAAAGATAAAAAGTCACTGTGATTTACTGTCTCCTGTGTACTTCAAGTCAAAAAGTGTCTTAAACACCACTGGCAAAAAAAAAAAGCCCCTCTCACTGCATCTAAGGTTTTGTCCACAGAAGTGGACAAGCCATTAAACTAGTGTCTCAAGAATTAAAACAATGCCCTACGCAACCGGCTTTCCTCAGTCTGAATAATGGTTCAGAGTCAAGACAAACATCTTTTTTACCTTCATAGTTGACTTGCCCATCCCCATCAATGTCTGCTTCTCTGATCATTTCGTCTACTTCTTCATCTGTTAGCTTTTCTCCTAAGTTTGTCATAACGTGGCGTAGTTCTGCTGCACTGATATAGCCATTGCCATCCTAGGAGAAAAGAGTTGCACAAGACCATGAACAACAATCCTGACACTGACTAACTTGGAAACTACACCTAGGTTTCCAGTAATTGCCTCTGAAGCAGCCTTATGCACTGGGGACAGTGGGCTGGCACACTGTACATACTGCAGCATGAATTAGTCCCACTGCCTTCTGAGGCATGCATGACACCATATCCTTCTATACAATTATTGTGCTGGAATAACAACTGCATGCCTGACTTGCAGTTGTGATAAGGTATTTTTAATGCTTTTAAAGATCTTTCAAAAATAAACACAGAAGCAAAATCAAAATTGTTTTTGTTTAGTCTCTGCTGCCTAAGCAAGGCCAAAAAGAGACCCATTTCCCCACCAGCAAGAATGAAGTCAACTTTCTCTTCTATGTTAACACTGCCTCTATAACCAGACTGCAGTTGGGTATGTTAGGCTTCTTGGATAAGATTATAAAGAACAAATCAAAGAAAGCATTTAAATTCTACTCATATGAGTTTTGAGAAGTCTTAAGGCAAAAACAAAAAGAAGATGAATTGACATTTCTAAATCAGTGTCCCCATTTGTAACATCCAAACCTAAAGCTCACTCTGAGCCACTTCAGAAATTCCATACACTGGAAGAATACGGCCATCACCAGTAGATAATGGTGATTACCTCAGTGACTGTAAATACTAACCTAGTCTGCACATTTTCAGCTGTGTACTAGAGACTGACACTTTTCTACAGAAAGCAGCAGTAAGGTCTTCTTCCACACTGGCTTTACCAGTCACTACTCAACACAGTCCTTGTACAACTTCTGCTGTGTCCAAACAACCCAAAAAGAGGAAGCCCTGTTCTAGATAACTGACTTATGCCCAGGTATTCTTAAACAAGGTCAAAGGAGCTGAGCTCTTAAGTTTTCATGAAAGCAACCTCAAAGTTCACATGTTGAAAAGAGAACACTCTATACTTTGTGTCCCTCTAAATACTGATGTCATCACTTTGACTTCAAAAGCTTCCATAAGGTAGTATAAAACCTTGTGCATCCGTGCCAAGGGCCTGCTCATACCCCCCAAAGTGAAAAGGTAGAGAAAAATCCCCCTCCTCAAAAAAAAAAACCCACCCTCCCTCAAGCATTAAATTCTGCTGATCTGTTTCTAAGGAACGGCCAGAAAGTTTTCCTCAAGGATGAGCCTACAGCTTAGACCTTGCTGTATAAAGCAAGCAGAACCAGGCTGCAACAGTCCTGGTTCTATATTGAGAACAATATCTGCTCTGTTTCCAATCCCTCTGCCTCTATTAGAGAACTCTTTCATCCTTCTAGACAAGAGGAAAATATAGACATCATTATTGCTTTCGAAAAGCAGCTGTACTTTCAGTAATACCTTGTCAAAGACTCGGAATGCCTCACGGATTTCTTCCTCGCTGTCTGTGTCCTTCATTTTTCTGGCCATCATGGTTAAAAATTCAGGGAAGTCGATAGTGCCATTTCCTTAATAAAAAGAAACTTCCAAAAATTAAACTTCCATGCTTTTCTTCATTAAGAAACAAAAAAAAAAACCTCCTGGCATTTGACTTGGATGAGAACAAGACTGACAGATTCTCTGTTAATGGCTCTTAGAGATGAACTGGTTCTTCTCTCTAATTGCTACCACTGCCCTTTTTACTATTACATCATGCAGCAGCCAGAGCAGCCACTCTCTTTCAGCACAAAATCAACTGCTGCCTTCTTTTGAGGTCAAGCCACACCATTTGCCACCCAAGCTACAAGTAAAATGTCAGTCAGTCTCATTATTTGTTAACCTTAAAGCATCTATCTTTACTTCAAAACACTCCCACAAAATTAATCTTTTAATTTCTTGACAATCTCTCAACTGCTGTGGGGTACTCTAGGAAGAAAACATATTAAGCTGTCATTACAAACACAGGGAATGTATTTGGGAATACTCCACTAAACTATTCATAAACACCTTTTTCTTTCCAAAAATTAACTACCTTATCCAAAGTTGCATACCACAAAAGGAACACATCATTTTAAGGGGCAATAATGATGTGCAAATTCCAGTGACTTGAGAAAAGCTGCCATTATTTGTTATTACTGATAAGCTTAGCTGCAGGTGTTCTTATAGGTATTTTACTGCAAAACTGAAAATCCCTGCCGACATCCAGGCCTCATCCATAAGATTAATCTTTTCATTCAAGGCAAAGATTTAAATTTCAGGCTGCTCAAAGCTAGGAGAAAAGTGGTATGGTGAAGACACCAGATTTGAAGTCAGGATTCAGCTCTATATGCCAAAAAGGCACATTAAGTAGTTCACAAAACCACATTAAACAGTTCTGATTTAAAGAAGAAATTCATTGTGCAAGTACAGCAAAGAAGCTGAACAAATGAAGTTTAAGAAAATCCTTGCATTCTAGAGATTCCAGCCTGAGACATACACAGCTATTTATCATCATGGCCAGCTTTATGTACCAGTTAAATATGAATACAGGTCTCATACTCCATTTTGAAAAAAACCTCAATGAACACATAGAAGAATAGCAATGCATTCTGCTGTAACCCAAATTTAACAGCTGGCCAGGTATCCTTATCTGAAATCCTCAGTCTCCTGCTTTAAGTCCACCAGAACAGCATTTGGTCTGCAGCCTAAAGAAGCCACTACACACAAACGCTACAAACCACTGCAGACACTGAAGATTTCAGTTTCTGCAAAGACTTAGCAATTAAGGTCAACTTACACTTTTTTTAAGAAAGTAGTTTAATTAATATGGCCTGATATTCCAATAATTTATACTCTTGCCTTTACTCTTTTTTTACAAAAAGGTTAGAGAAATATCACTACCACGACCAACATACAAGACTAAAGGCTTGACATCCCTGAGCAGGGGAAATATTTTTCCTTTTTAAAACTGTTAGCCTATGTGGACTTCAGAAATACAATATTTAGTTATCCTTTCTGGTGTCCATTTAAAATAATTCTGTTAGCCTTGATACGGAAAGGGTATTCTGCCTTTGCCTCCAAAAGCCCCTCCCTATCAGGGATTTAATTAGATAGCCTTATACAGTCTCTTCCTGTTTTGCTGGATTTCCATTGTAAACACTATTCCACTCGTAACACATTTTTTGCCTTAGCCAAAACCACAGACATTGCTAAAGCTGTCAAAACCAACATGGGCTGACAAAACACATACAGAAAAGCTGGATGGGAAGACAGGTTAATAGCAGGTCAGGGCAAGTCAGATAGCAATAGGAAGCCTGTGACCCATAAAATATTAAAGACAAATAGCATAACTTTGTCTCTGCCCATTGCCTGCTTTTAATCTCGTGAATACTGCTACCATCTTTGACATCCTTCTGAGTTTAGAGTCTATCCAGCATTTTGAAGCTGCTTTAAGAGATCTATGTCACAGACTTCCTTATGTAGTTTAAGCCCAGGTGTGGAGGTCAGACATATTAAAGATGATGACAGCACCTTCCCAACACTTACCATCAGCATCTACCTCGTTGATCATATCCTGCAATTCTGCTTCTGTTGGATTTTGACCCAGTGACCTCATGACAGTCCCCAGTTCTTTTGTTGTGATAGTACCATCACCATCTTTGTCAAATAGGGAAAAGGCTTCCTTGAATTCTAGAGGCAGAAACAATCCCAGTGTTTAGAGACATCACCAGCATGAGAAAACTGTAGACTAAAAATGCACTCCACTGACAAAGCTAGCTACCCCTGTATTCAGAGAATTAACACTCTCAAATAAAAAATTACTTACAATACCAACACATAATTTGCACAATAAATTCAAACTTATTTCATGTGGCTATTTATCTGCATCACAACTCTGTAATTCATTTCCATGCATCTGCATCTTGCCTGAGGCACAGTTGCTCCACAAACAGCAGCTGTCTGAAATAAGTGAAAGGAGCCACTGGGTTCCCTTTACAATTAACAGACTTACAGAAACAAAAGCATTGTCATTTACCATTTATTTTTAAATCAGAAGACAATAAGAATTAGTGTCAGCCACAAATGGGGGACTGGTCTCCAGAAGGTCAAATAATGCTCGTTCTCCTGACCAGACTGAATTAGAGGCAGTCTATTAAAAGTTTTATTTAAAAGACATTGGCTTGCAACAATGTGCAATAAACCCATCTGAGAATTATTAGTTGCCACTTCATTTGTAGTTTATTTTCACTCTAATAGAGTACCTAGGTCTGCTTTGACTCTAAGTAGTTCATTTGAGTCTAGCAATTATTTCTGTATGCAAGAAATCTAGGAGAACTTGGCTCAAGTCTGAACATCTAAAAAAAATATCATTATCTTCAGTCCAAGGAATAAGGAGTCTAAATTAAGAGGCAATGAACCAGTAATCTTCCAGAATATTTCAGTCTGGTTTTTTTTTTTTTTAGTTTGGGATTTAAGTGAGTGCTTTTCAAAATAAGTAGTACAGATTTAAATTTGTCAAAGATTTTTTTTCCACTATGCTTGAGATAATATATTTTCTTTTAGTCACAAGCGCAAGCAAGAAAAAAAAATAAATTATCATCAAAACACTTACCAGCAATCTGTTCTTCAGTCAGCTGATCAGCCTACACGAAGAATAGAACATTTTAGAATACTGTTTAGCTCTGTCAAGCCATGAGGCACTTCCTTTAAATTTCAGAAGTGATTTATCATTACTTTCATAAAGTCGCTTTCAAACCCTAGAATTCTGTCTCTACAAGGAGACTCCACTCACCTACACCATGCAGCTTTTTCCAAAAGCCTTTAGGCTAACTTGGTTGGAAACTGCACACGCCATCCTGCAACTTGGTGAATCCGTTTTGGTCCAGTGAAGGACACAGGGCAGGCTCCGTGCAATTGCTCAGAGAGGCTCAGAATCCCAAAGGCCACGTGTGTGGGGTTTCACAGCCCATGCCATTCCCAGCAGCGCAGAGCCCAGCACAGCGTGGGGGTAGCGAGCAGAGCAGCGTGGGCTGAGGTGCCGCCCACTGCCCCAGCCCTGCCCGCCCTCCCACCCCACCGCAGCCTCCACCCTCTGCCAGCCCCACAGAAGGGGTTCTGCTGCTGTGTGACCAATTACACCGCGGTGATACAGAGCTTCTGCCACCTCTGACAAAGAAAATTACAGTTTTCATGCATCATGTTATTTTTCCATTCGGCCAAGCAGTTTAAGGCGCCTCATCCTGACATGGAGGTTGTTTTATATATCATTTTAAGTGGAAATATTTAAAATGCCTGCTTATGACCTTCTGTACATCAAGAGGCCACTGCTGCATACAAAGGTATGCAGCTCAGTGGCAATCAGATGGGCTTTGTAGAGCTTAACTGCAATAGCCACATCCTTCCAGAAACCTCTCCCTATGTATGGATAGAGCATCACAAAAGCTCCACTGCTTGGACTCAAAGGAGCTAACTAGTTCTTTATGGAAAAAGATGCCTTTTCCTAGTAAAGAAAAAAAGTATTTTACATGCCTAATCACAGATACTGAAGAATACGAGGTACTAACTTGTTTTAAACACATTTTACTGAACCGTTTTTACAAATGGAGCAGACAATTTTGTAGGTCAGAAAAGGCAGGCAAACCTTTTTTGTCCTAAAACAATACTATTTAAGTACAAAAACCATCTAACTGCAGTGAAGAGCAATAAATACAGTGGAGAATTAATCAGCTATAAAATGTTAATATCTTGCATATGGAAATAGGGTTGAAAATCTGCTCTATACGTTAAGGGAAATACACAGATCTCATCAGCAATTAGGTAGGGGGGTTGTTTTAAAAAGATCTGTATGTAATGATTAAACAGTCCCCTGCATGCAGTGTGTTGGAGGTGGGAGAAAAGGGTAGAAATGCTAACAGCTAAAGACAGTCTTCCTTAATAACTGCAAAAAGCTTGTGTTCAAAATCCAGCTCCACTTCCCACACTCTCTGTGATTTTCCAGAAAATGCGAGGTTTCACTTAAAGATTATCTAAGGAATTTACATAACAGACTCACTGCCCTGCAGAACAGGAAACAGAGCCACACCTTGGCAAAAAACCTCCAGCCCACAGCACCAGCTCATTGCCCCATTAATCAGAGCTCGCTGAATATTTCTAAAAATCATATTTCAAGTGAAAAAAACAAAACCAAAAACCCCACATACAAAACCCCAAAACCTTCACACATCCGGTGAAGCCCGAGGACACAACCCAACCCTACACTGGCAAGGGGTACAGCTTTGCGAGCAACAGGCACAGCCACTACTCCCCTACCACAGCTACAGGACAAAGGTACCCAGCCAGGGCTGGAGCCATCACCCCACCCAGCCAAGTCATCAAGTCCTGTCCTGGTGATGTCAGCCTTCTCTCCTACGGGAAGGGGAGATGCAGAGACAGAGTCGAGGAACACCCAAATTGCCAAAATTCGATTAGAGGTCAGTCTGCAACCGTTTCTCCGCTCTCGTAGGAAGTGAAAAACCGCCGGGAAAATCCCAGCCCTTCCTCTCGCTGTCTCTGGCGAGCAGCGCAGGCTGGCCGCGCAGCCCCCGGCAGATGATGCGCTGCGTTCCGGCGGGCATCGCCCG
>JAHLSL010000007.1:14059879-14077206 GCA_025920805.1 Petroica traversi
CGGCCCCAGCGCTGCACCTCCCGCCTCTTCGGACCGCTGCAGCCCGCAGCAATAGCAATTGCTCGGCTCACGAGCCAGAGCTGGCAGGAAGAAGCTGTTCCTCAGTCGGTGACCTCTTTAAAGTAGGGTTTCTACGTAAAAAAGCAGCAGAAAGACAAAGCCTCTTTTGTCAATCCTTTTCCACAGCGCAGGGTGCCAGAGGTGCAAAATGCGGCAGAGCAGCCCTGCTAATGCTGCCCTCGCAGTGCCCGTGTGGGGAGCGCCTCTTGGACCGCTGCTCCAAGTGACAGCTTGAGTGGCAGCTGGGGGAGGATATGCTCGGCGAAGTGATGACTGATCGCTGAAATATCTCGCTGAAACGCTGCAAAATCTTTCAACACAAAAGAGATGCTCCTGCAAAATTAGCCCCGAGCCGAGAAGCTGTGCCAAGAGGTTGGTCTGCATCCATGTGGGGCTGGTAGCCCCTCGGGCCTGGCCCAAACCCACCACAGCCCTGTTGCATAAGGAGCTGCAGAGACACCATGACCACTTGTGTGGGGTTTTTGGTGTGTCTCTAATTGAAATAAGCAGAGATAAACCAGAGGCAAACAAAGTTGTGCCTGCATTGAGAAGCTTACAGGACTGCTTTAAAAACGATGGGGCTTTCAAAACAGCAAGAACTTCCTGGCACATCTGTGAAGCTTGATACAATAAGTGTCTAAAGGTAGAAGTAGGTTACAGACACTAATTATCTAAGTTCTTCAGTATTTCTGTTACTGGAGTGTTTTCATTGCTCTTTTTCAAAATCCCATTCTCGAAGAGTGAGTCAGCAAGAAGCCTGTGAATGTGTCAGGGAGCAGTGTTTTAAATAAGGTTTTGCTGCTAAGCAATTATTAAAGAGCATGTTTACATATGAAAAATTAAAAATTTGCATATGAACATTACAGCCCAATTTTTTCACTCTGGTGAAAGTTTTCTTCCTGACTGCAGTTTTCAGGATAACATTTTGGTGTGCTAGTGTAGGGATTTTGAGTTAAATTCCTTGGTAATTTGTTTCCTTTGTTCATTTGCTTTACTGGAAGTAGATCAGTTTTTAATTTAAAATTATCATGATTTCCTTTTCAGAGCCCTACTGAGGACAAAGTGCTTTCCTGCTGGTGTGAACACTTCTTACGGGCTTTTTTCCAAAGAACTCTTTCGAAATATTAAAAACAATCTCACCACTTTTCCTTGTAATCCTAGCCAAGTGGAACAAGTGCAATGAAACCTTTATGGGAAAATTATATGCCTCTGTAATGATAATGTTTATGAGTCCAAGTTTGCTAAAGCGAAACATAAAAGCGAGACTGCAAGCTCATTCAGTTTCTTACCTGGTCATTTAAATATGATAATGTTTTTTAAAAATTCAAAGGTTTGAACAACTTAGGTCTTGCCAGCTTGACATCTTAACTAATGGAAAGGAAATTGGTGTAAAGTATTGCTAAAGGCATCACCTTGTTCTGGAGTATTTTCCAGAACAATCTTATATGACTCATAAAACAAATTAGCTGTATTAATTTACTGTAATAACACTATAATGACTGTACAAATAATAGAACTACGTTAATGTCAGAGAACCTGAAAAAAGCTTTTAGAAGTGACATCATTCCATCATTCAGTGGGAAATAAATGTACCAGTTTCAGGGTTAACAAGTAAGTCATTGTTGCCACAAACAGTCTCCTGTAAAGCAGACTATTTAAAAGATAACCTCAAGAGCTTTGGTGTGTTCAGGGCAGCAATAGATTCTAAGAGTTAGCTTTCAATGACCAAAAGTTCTAGAATGAATCAATGGGAATAAAAACCAATTACATGTTTATTAGAAAGAATTACATTGATCAAGTCATGGTAGTTCCCAGTCAGTCAGCTCTGAATGATGATGCTACATTTTATTTGTTTACAGGTGCTTTATGTAGGCCTTGTCCAAAGCCATCAGAGTGTATGGCAAAAGCAATATGGAGTAGTTAGCAAAGTTTGTTACACTTCTAAATATATCACATTCTAGACATTTTGAGTGAAAACGTTGTCCCATCATTTAAAGCAACTATTTAACAGTGTATTTACAGCAATGTCATTTCATCAACATCTGTTAAATGTATGCAGGTCTGCCATCTTATGGAGCCTGAATGGTACTGCCAAATAACAGAATGTGGAGCTACATGTTCATATTAGTTGAGTAGTTTGAATTTTTCCTTTGCAGGTAATGTGTGCTTTCTTCTAAAACTCACACCATTTGGGTGCATGCTACAAATTCAATTTGATTTGTTTATTTGTGGGATTTATGTGTTCATGCATGTAAACATGAACAAGTGTTCACATGTAAACACAATCAAATAAAGGTATTACACTGCAAGTTCAAGCATATAAAAGCTGGCTAGAGTTGAAGTTATAGTTGGTTGTTTACATTATGTGACATGGAACAGCATCATCATATGCAATTTTTCTGGGGACCTCTGATCTGTCTGATTCAGCATTCAGGTTAGATTTAGTGAGTACCTGTTCAGAATTTTGCTTTAGCCTCTTTGTTTGGAGTGACTGTGCTGTATTTGCTGCAAGCTAGTCAAGTCTTGTTCTAAAGATGAAATTATTAATTCCTCTATGGGCTTTTCTGTAGCTGTTATTATTAGAGTACTATTATGAACAGTTTTGAATTAAGTTTGAATTAGGGCCAAAGCAGACAATCATCATGGCAATTTTCAACCCAAGTGATTAAATTTTTGCGAAGCTATCAAAGTTGCTAAAATTATGCTTGTTTGTTTGTTTTTATTTTCTATTTTTATAAAAGCTGATGTCAGATAAACTTGAAAAGTGACTTTTGGGTCAGCCAAGAACAAATGCACAAGAGCACAAGAATGTTACAATTAGTAGATCAGGTATTATTATACACTATTTTCTCTTTAACTGGTGCAAATTTATTTTTAGGTGAAAAGGATTTTCTAGGAAGACATTTTTTCACTTTGCTTTTGAAAAGTTTGAGGTCAGATCTAAGTGGTTGTGGCACAGTCAGATACTGTAGTGGAACATTTAGGATAACATTTAGGATAAGCAAATTGTCCAGTGTTCAGTGAAGTTTTGCAGAGCTTCACCAGCTGCTGGAAAATCTAGTAGTGCCTGGAATCTAAACATGTAGGAGGATGCCTAATTTTTCCGTGTTGTTCCTGCACTAGAAAATATTCTACATTATACTTCCTCCATTTAGTGCCATTTGCAAATATTCACATCTACCCTGATACTCTTGCTGGAAAAAGACACTGAGCCATTGACAAACTGCCATTTAGATTACTGTCAACTGAATTTGATGATGTGAAGTACTGCTTACCACCACAAAGAAGTCTTAGCATAATTGGTTTTCACTACTTGAATCTATTCCATTTTTGTCTTTCATCTAAAGGTTTTCCAGTTTCAGACGTTAGGTAAGCTTGGCACTTTGTTTGAGGAAATTATCTTGTGTCTCAAAGGCCATGCCACATGTTACTGTGTCTTAAACAGTGCAAAATAAGATATCTTTTTTTTTTCAGACAACAAGAAGTTAACCTGTAAATCTGTAAACCACATATGATACATGATAGCTGCACATTTTTCCGTGTCCAAAATTTACATTACCTTTGAAGTGGATAGTTTTGAAGGTGATACAGACAGACATTCAAACCCATTGCCATATACACATCTCACTGGAGACGTGGTGCCAGGTGCAGATACCACAGGAGTATTTCATACTGTGCAATTCTGAACTGGAGGTGTGGTCAGGCAGGTGCATCCTCAGTGGGGTAACCAGTGAGCAGAGGGTTTGCCAAGTTCATTGATGGGATGTGTATTACAGTGCAAACAATCTCCTGCTACTGTAGGTATCCACATCTTTTTATGAAAGACTTTAGGAATGACAGCAAATTGGCATAAGGCTATGATTTTTGTATGAGTGGCACTCAACTGACAAATTTCTAACAACTGCAAAATTAAGTCTTTTGTAGCTGCATTAAACAACCCTCAATATTATATTAAATAGTTTTAAGCTATCCTCCATTGAATTTGCCTCCTACCAAATTAGGGAATATAGCTGCTGAGATTTGTCTTTGACCATTTTCAATGGCTATCCAAATTTGATTAACCTGATATATGCTAGTTAGGTGAAATAGAATACAAGAGAAAGCACAGCTGGCTTCTTGTGGTATGGTTTCAGAGGTTAGGAATGGGCACCACAGTGATAGTCTGTCACTAAAGATGCCAGGTACCTCGCCACTCTTCTGTGGAACTTTGTAAAGATGTCAGTAGCCAGCTTGCAGTTCTTCTGGTTACCACAGCTTTCAATTCTTAAAGTATTGAGAATTTATTTGCTAGAATTTCTGTATTAAATTAGTTCGGTGTTCCTGATTCTACACCAATTCCACCCAGCAAAGTTTGCATGGTACCTCTTTTATTTCTGTATCCTGTTGGTGTGTACTTTTTGTAGCCATCGTAGAGTTAAGCAGGGAGATCACAGGCAGCTCCGAGGTTGCTATATAGAAAATACTGTTCTGCATCAGACTGGAGATCAGACTGGGTCAGTATCTTTCTACATCAATGGCAAGATGAGGTCCTTGAGTGAAGTACTTGCTGCTGGTGAGAGGAATCAGTGGATCCCTGTGAAGGATTGTATTCTAAACTTTAACGGTAAAAAATTTTCTTAATTTTGAAGCATGACTTGTTAAAAGGCTTCCAGAATTATTATGAACAACTGCATTTCCTGGTAGTTTGGTATTCGTGTACATTTTTAGAGTTTACTCAGTTCTTAACCGTGGTGGATTTCTGTAGCAGTCTGTTTCACCATGCAATTACTTACTGATTTGACAAACAGTAATCAAGCACATGCTTTCTTCTACAAAAACAATGCAAGATTTTATGTACCATTACAAAGGAGGTAACGTTTCAGCTTTCTTGTTTTGTCTGAGAAACTGACATACAGCAAACTGCCTTCAGCCGGCTGTGTCTTTTAGATCAGATTATCTTAAAATGTCATATTAGGATTGTGGTGTTAATTTGCAGTGTCAATATGTCTTAGGGTGGATGCTTAGTGTTTTACTGAAACATAATGTTTTCCGGGTTTTTTTTAATAATTCAAATCAGCTTTATCTTGTTATTTTCAGCTTTCATAATTATGTGTATTTTTTTTACCTTCATGCATAAATCTAAGAGTATCGTTTAGCCTAACATTTGGTTTACTTCTGTTTAACAATAAAAGCCTGTACAGATGGCTGCAAAACAGAACCCTCAGACACAGTTGGATTTGTACATTTGTGCTGATTTCTTGCTTAAGGGAACTCAGTTCAACATGCTGTACTGCCAGATCCATCCCTGCAGTAACTCTCTTGGCTTCAGTGGATGGCCACATGGGATTGCCTGTGCTGTCTGGCTAAGCTAAGAGATTCTGTACCGTTCCAAAGGGATCTCTTTGACAATATGAAAAAAATGAAGTCTGAAGAGTGTGCTAACTGTATTGGGCTTTGGACAGTTCAACCCTTTTGTTCAAAGTAGGGACCATGAGCCACTTTCTATTCAGAGACCCCCAGAAAACAATTACAACTTTGATTTACGTAATGGGCAGTAGAAAATACTGTGCTCATACTGGTTCCTGTGCAGACAATAGGAGGGTCAAAGAGTTCAGTTGATTTTCTGAGGATTTAGAAATAATCTCAGAACTGAGTAAGTCATTAGGAAGCTGCTTTAACTCTGTCTGTGTGGCATCAGAAATGCCAAAAGGAAGATTTTTAGAATACAGCTGCCTACAAAAAGTCTGGGAACTACAGGTAAAGAAATTGTTCCTATTCAATGTGAATTTCATTGTGCTCTATAATTCAAGTTGTAATGCCCATTACTCCTAGAAAAACAAGGATCATACCAAATTTTATAAATTTCTTTACCTAATGGAAAAACCCTTAAAGATACAGAAATCAGCCACTCTCGGGGCTAAAAGGAATTGACACTTTTAGGGAATATAATAATCCACAATACTGCAACATAGAAACAGAGCAATAGCTTGTTTGGCTTTGTTTGGTATTGCTTATACAGGGCAGGCAAAACACACAGAACTGCAAGTCCTGAAGCCAACTTGTTTTCATGAAGTTGTGCACCTTATCTGAATATAGGCAAGTATGAAAATAATTAGTTGTGAGTTTTTGATCATCTGTTAAAGGCAAACTGCAATAGTGATTACGTTAAAGTAAAATCAGTTGTGCTCACTTGTAAGTTGACTTGTTTTCTATGGCAAATGATGTTCTTTCAAAATAATCCAAACTGGTAAGCACATTTATGGTGCAATATAAATAAAACAGAATAATCAGCTACAAAAACGCTATCCAGCACTAAAATGTACTTCCACACTGAGAGGTGATCATAGTTGGTAGGAAACAGCTGTGCTTGTAAACAGTGTTAGACCTGTAACAAACAACCAAGAAGGAGTCATAACTTCAGCTCAGTCCTCAGGGTCATGCAGCTCAACTGGGCTGGAGCTGACCCAAAGATGGACTACTTCTCAATACCCTACTCCTCCTAATTGTACTATTTCCCCTTTTTCTTTTGCAAGTAATACTTTATAGTGTAAATGCCTCACTGATGGTGTCACCTATGGCATTTTGGCCTTTTCATTTTGCTCCCATACCTTCCTCTAGAAACTGGCCAGGATTCTTGCTGTTGATGTTTCAATGCTATCTCCCCAGTTGCCTGTAGGAGAGTTTGTTGGGTCAGATATCCAAACTGGATCTGTGCATGTGTATCGTATTCACCTGACCTAAAAGGCCTCCCATAATCCTGCCTGCTGGGGATCATTTCCACATGAAGGCGCCTGCAGCTGGCCTGAAGCCCAGCTGGGTTTGAGCTGTTCCTGAGGGGAGGCAATGTGGTGTAACTGCAGCATGCTGGCTGGCGCTCCTGGTGCTGGGAACACACTGAGGAAAAACTTCAGCTGTTTTTTCACAGAGGCCACTTTGCTTTGACAGAATTGATGATCTCTGGCTCTGCAGGAAGGTGCATGTATTGTTTCCAAGCCAGGCAGTCTTGCAAGAGATGTTTGTACAGTCATGGGCTTCAGCTAATACCTATGCTGGATGCAGGATGGTTGGTTTTACATTTGTGACACAGATAGTCTTCAGTGAAGATAAACTCATCATAGATAATTGAGAATTGGCCTAATGGGTGTTACAATCCTGCTTTTAGATTTGATCTTGCACAGGCTGTTCTTTTGCTGCTGTCCATGCACTACTATCAGCATGAGGTATTCTTGCTTCCCTGCTGCTCCCTCTTCTGCCTGTGGCATGCCAGCCTTTCAGTTGTGCTAGCTACTGAATGTGCTAGTGATTATCACAATCAATAATTCTTTTTTAACTCCAGTCAGTTCCTTGACTTAGTGTTGACAACTTTTTAATGAACCTTAGTTAAGAAGCCCTGCAAGCAATTTTGTTGGCACAGCTGAGAGGCACAGAGGTATTAAGGTTTTAAGCTACTACTGCCATTTTTTATCAGGAAACAGTAGCCACAGTTCAGCTGTATTTCTGTAATCTCACTAATTTTAATAACTATACCACGTAAATTAGGAGTAATCTCCAATAAAACAAAGCTTTCGTGATCACCAAACATGTTTTGGGAAGGTGAAATATTTTTTTAAAATAAAAATTATGGTAGGTAGTTGGAGATTTGAGAGAAGGCTTTATTTTGCAAATAAAATAATTTAATAATGGCATCAATAAATAGAATTATTTTATTTCAGCAGATGAAAACGTATTATCTTAATTTTAGTACTGAATCACCACTTAGAAAACTGTAGGGTCACAGAACAAATAAGACTCAGTACTCTGAAAAACTCCATTGCTTCACTGAGCTGTGTAGCACTGCATTTCATGGCTTGTTGGGATGAGAAACAATAGAGCCTCGGGTTTGCCAGTCATCCTTGTCATCGACTTCAGTGAAGGAAAGGCTACAAATAAAGTGGCCGCGGGGGCCTCTGCCCCAGCCGGGTGTGGTGGGGCCAGACATTGCAGACAAATAAATGACTCTTGTCCTTGGAGCTGCCTCTCTCGCACCACCCCGCTTGTGGGGAGGGAAATGTACAGGGTGGAGAGAGACTGATGATCATCAGAGTTCAGAAATCCCTGCTAGCAGTCCCATGTGAGGGCTCTAACTGCAGTTTTTGTAGAGAGGGTGAGAATCCTTGTGTGCAGAAAACAAAATTGAAAAGGAAAAGAGATCCAAACAATGGTAATAAATGCAGAGCAGGCACTTTGACAAGGAGCAAACAGATTCCCATTTGACAAGCAACGGAACTTATGACTGTCAAGCTCTTTCCTTGACAGGAAAAAAAGATGTCAGACTGCTGCTGGAGAAATCTTCCACCCAATCTGACTATCCAAACACAGCTGGCAACCCCAGGGAAAAAGATCCCTAAACAACAGGGAGAAACAACACATGAAAATACTCTGTTTCTTTTGACTAGAGAAGAACAAATTCCAGAAAACTCTGTTTGGCTACAGCTATTAATTGGCATTATTGGCATTTTCTAACTGGCCTTTCTTACTGCTTTCCTCCCTTCCTCCCTTTCTTCCGTAGTCCCTCCAAGCACCTCTCCCCATCTTATCTATGTTTCTGACAACTCACTAACTCACTATGCTGATTATCTGAATGCCCTTCTCTCTGGGCTTGTCTGTGACTGCTAGTCCTAGTAATTTACCTTTTTCAAATAGTTATTTACTGGAGAGCAATAAAAAGTAATTACTTCTAGCAGCCAAAGAAAAACCATGATCTTAGCAATTTAAAATACTGTCTGATACTGTCTGATAGTTTACAGACAAGGTCTTGAAGTCTTCAGGGTTCATATTTCTGTAGAGGTGCTCTAGTAGAGGGCCTCCATTAACGATTATGGTGTTCAAGCACTTCTGTAATGTCAACATTGGAGCCTCTTTCCTTTCTAGTGTAGTGTTCCTAATTTTTTGCTAACAAATATGGGATACCAGCTCACAAACTGAAGGTACAGTGTTCTATAAATGAACTTGGATGAACCTAGCAGAGCCTGCTTTATGTAGCTCTTCCTAAATGAAGGCTGTTCTGACAGTGTTTAGAGATTCCACAGTTCATATGAGGCTACTGTGTGCTTCTGCCAAAGGCCGTAACAGAATTTGGGGTGGAGTGCAGCTTCCCCTTTCAGTGTGAAGGAGCCAGAAGTTTTTGATTTAAGCATATGGTGTACTTTCTTCATTAAAACACCAACGTGCTTAGCTCAGAAGTACTTAATTCTAAAACTCAATTATACTCTCTTGATAGCAGAGTTGGTAGAATACCATTTAAATGTAATTTGGATTTTAGGACTTTGAGCAGCCCTAAATATCAGGAATCAATGGTTGTGATTCCTGGGAAATACAGCTGCAGCTTTCAGCCCAAAATTGTCTGCCACGATTTGCTATACTTCAGTGAAGTTGTTCCAGATATACTGATGAACACTAACAATAATTTCTTAATCATTAATTAATTGTGTAAATTGTTACCTGCCTTCCTATTTACTTCTATATAGATTTTCTGTATTTTTATATATATATATATGATTCCTATTTCAGAATGGTAACCTGATTGCTAGGCTAAATTATAGAAAGAAGAGCTCATATTTAATGTGGATAATAATGAAAAGAGTAGACAAGAATTTTATCAAAGCAAAGTGTATGGAATAAGAAACTGTCACTGAAGCATCTTAGAAGTTTTCCATATTTACATGCCACTTCATGTAAATAAAGTGAACTTACGAAAATAGGTGAGAAGTCCTCTGTCCAAAAGAACTCTTACAGCCAGATGGGTAGGAAGTATTTCAGATAATGGCTGCAGTTGGGAAAATGAAGTCAGGGTTCATGAAAGCCCAACAGCTTTGAACAAAAATTATGATCTGAGAGAAAGTAATGAAGAATCTGTGGGGAATTAAAAGGAAAGTAACATTTAATAGGGGAAGAAAGAGTATTTGGGATAGACAGAGATATAAATGATTGGTATACAATACTGAGTGTCTGGGAAAAGAAAAGGAACAATATATGCTTGGCCATTTGTGAGCAGATGGTCATGTGTGGTCATAATCATCCTGAGTTTGGGTACCAAAAAGGGAATAAGGATGTATGGGAGACAGATCTGTGCTACAAGTTTTTTGACAAAGGGTTGTCATCTGGTTTTGTGTATATCTGAGCGTGGAATAGTGGCTGTGGAGAGAGAGAATTCTAGAGAGAATTCATACAGGATCTTAGCATGAATCTTCTTGGAAAAGCCTTCAGAATATCTTCTAGTCCAACTTCCTGCTCACATGGGAATGAAGATGGTTCCAAATATTTTGATGAAGTTGTGCATATTCATTTTGTGGTACAGACTAACAGATTTCTGAAGTACTCAAATTTCTTGGGAATTTGTACATTTCAAACTGCTCCACTCCTGTATTTGTGTATAAAATAAGCTACAGAATATAAAATTGTATGTATGTTTTCACTCTTACCTTGATGCAGGTATATGGACATTCAAATTATTTTGGCTTAGACTATTTTTATTCTTGCACTAAGAACTAGGTTTGAATTGCCATCATCCTTACTCTTCCTCCTAATTCATGAATGTACAACTAGTTCCAGCCTTCTGAGCCCAAAGAACTGCTTTTATGCAATTTAATGGATATAACAAAACACTAAGGGACAGGTAAGGTGAAAAAGAAGTGCATGAAAGAAGCACAGACAAACCTTTGAGGACATATCTGTGGTTCTTTGAGGAAGAACCATAAAAATAAAGTTAATGTTCTTTCTTCTCTGCATGAAAATTAAATTTCCAATTGCTGTTATATAGCTTACTAAGCGCATTTACCTGTGCATTCTCCTCTTTTCAAGGTTGTGCAGCATCCTGATGCTTTTAGGGTTGAAAGGAACAGCATATCAGCAGAATAACTGCACTCTGTATGATAGGACTTTCACTGCTGGTAAGATAGAGGATTCCATTTTAATAAATATATAATTGATTAGTCCCAGTTAATACAGTATTATGACTTAGTGATGCCATCCATAATTTAGGTATATTAGGTTGGGTTTTTTATAGGCTTAATAATTTTCAGTGTGCTGAAAGAACAGTGTAATAGTTGAGGACAGCAGGATTTCAGGTCATTATGTTGTAGATTTTTTTAAACTGTGTATTTATCAACTAGCTTCAATGCCTGTCATATCAGTTGTCTAGTGACAGCAATCAGCATTCTTGCAGAGAGGTGACATTGCATACAACTCAAGCATTATGCAAATTGTCTGGTAATAAACTTTTCAATACCAATAATAGATAGCTATGTGATATTATTTACAAATTTAAATTTTCTAGAAAACTGAGGAAAGTTTACGGTCTCGTTGGCAGCTGAATTAATGTAATTTTGCAGTACAAATGGAGATTGGAGAAAGGAAATTCTGTGGGCATCTCAGTTCAGTTGTAGGCAAAACATGGGGATGAGAAAGATTTCAGGCAAGGTTGAAGAGACATTAAAAAATGCAGCTGTACAGTGGAAAATGTGGTCTGCTAATGCCACTACAGCTCAGGTACTTGTGCAAGTGACAATAAAGCTTTTTTAAAAAATTTTTTTACTGGTTACAAACTGATGCTATTTTAGACTCATTTATGTAGGTAGTAATGATGGGGAGGAAACTGGTTGTGTTTAATGTAAAAATAGAACAGTCTTCTCTCCATCCCCACCTGGCTGAAAAATCTGATTGAAAGGATGAATAAACAAAACTGTTTTGACAAAGTTTTAGAGGGCTTTTTTAAAACTATAAGAACAAATATTGATAAATTAGACAGAGTAATTGAGGTAATAAATCAGAGGCTTAAACATGACAGATCTGGAATTTACCTAACACAGATATAAAAAAATGTCTGGAATTTACATTCCAAGTACAAAAGAGGGATGAGTAACTACCTTCAAAGTCAGAGAAAAAAACAAGGAAAATCTCTGGACAGAATGGAGAAGGGAAATGAATGAATCCAGAAAGCTATGATTTGGAGTCTTGGAAGTGCAGACTCAAGGAAGATTTGCCAAACCTAACTCAGAGCTAGATCTTGCAGGAGACTGAAACAAAAAGTAAAAGACTATTCAGCATTATGGTTTCCTGTAGTCTAGTTTGCATGCCCCTATCTAATGAGTAATTTTTGCAGCTTTCAGACCAGACAAAGATGTAGAAGAGAATATATATAAAGTGAAAAGAACTGTGGGATGGAAGCTAATATCGGAGAGCTCAACTTGTTCAAAGGGGTGGGGAGCATTACTGACTAGTGAAAAAAATAGGGAATTAAGTTTTATGGCTTGTGGTAGAGATTTTAATCCACCTGTGATATTGTGGTGGTTCTATATAGCAAGCTTCACTTTTATTTTAGAAACATTTGCAATATTTGCAATTATTCTGTTAGTCTACAACAAGACACAAAGCTTTAAATTAAAGCTTAAAATTAATGAACAGTAAGGAAATAAATGGAAGATGGGATAAAGGTTTACCAAAGATAGACCAGGAGTGTCTATCTTCTGGCAGCAGAATTTTTATGTTGGAAACCTATTGGATACAATTAATTTTTATCTCAGTAAAGCATTTGACAATGTAGCACTTGTGAGATTATTAGATGAAATGGGAAATAGCACAAGAAATGTAAGTTAGATAAAGAAGTGGCTAAAAGAGGGATGACAATAGGACTGTGCTGGAAAGGGGGCTATGAGACCAAAGAGGGAATCCAACGGGGGCTCCTTATACCAACATTTGGCCAGTATTATTTAGCAAAGGCAATGACAAAACCAGAGGCATTGCTCACAATGAGCGATATCAAAAATTTCAATCCAATAAAACAAATGATGTAGCAGCTTGCAGTAACAGAAGTAAAGTTGAATTTAATACAAAATAGAAGTCCATGTCCTTAGGGATTAATAACAAGATTTTCTGGTATAATAGGGGAAATTCATATAAGGGAAGCAACTGTTTGGTAATGTCCAATTATAATTAATAATTATGGTCATTATGAGCCTCTAGTATGATTCAGCCAACTAAATGTTAAATGCAGGGCTGCAGAATATTTCCAGTAGAGACTGAGAAGTACTGATGTGTCTTGACTACTATGTACAATTCTAGTTCAGAATGTGAACTGAGAAAAGTGCAAAAAATTCAGTGGACTAAGCCACGAAAATTTTTTAACTGCTTAATGGCAGAAAGGCTGAGTGGCCTATGATTGCTGTCTGTGCATAGATTACATCCAGGTTAGCACCTTCGTGAAGCAGAGAGCTATTTTAAGCCATAGGAAATTGCTGGCCTAGAAACAGATGGATATAAACATGAATGTAATTAAGGAGGAAGTCAGGATGTTTCTAAGCATTGGAACATCGTGGTTCTGGACCTGTCTCTCTACAGGAGCTGTGGGTAGAAAAGCCCAACCAATTTCAAAATTGAATATATGAACACTTAGGTGGTGAGGTTTTCTGCAGAGAAGGCTGAACTCAGTGACTCAGACCATCCCTTCCAGACATATGTACACCAAAGGTTACAAACTTGGGATAAATGGCAAGATCAACTTTATTTTGGGGAAGAGTCTAAGGAGAAATTAGCATGCATTTTACATAAGAAATCATTAAATCCAGAGAAAATGCAAAATTGCTAAATGCAATAGAAAATGGAAAATCCTGACTGTTTTTGTAGCTTATTTGTTTATTAAATACTGACTATTTAAGCATGCTGTTTCATAGTCTGCATTTTGAAAGGTTCATTAGGAATATGACTCCTCCTCCAAATTAACATCTGATCCTATAATCCCAAGACATCAAGAAACCCACCTCATTACAGTAATGGGAATCTTCACCTGTGGCTGTACAATGAAGCCATAAATTCACCTAGAAATGATGCAGTAAGTGGAATGTTTTCTGACAAAATGGCATGTAACACTTGTTTTATTTTAGAATAAAAGAAATATATCAAATGCATTTTTCTTACAGTAGGATCTATTCCTGTGATATTTTAAAAAGAAAGATGGCAGAACTACAGGGTACAAAATATAAAAAAAAAAGGGGTGGGTGTGGGGTGGGTTTTTTTGGGTTGGTTGGTTGATTTAGTTTGCATTTTTAGAGGACTAAAATTCCTCGCCTCTTTTCTCTACAAAAAGAAACTAGATAAAATTGCATGAGTCTGGATATATACAGGAAATTTTGATAATTCTGAATTTCTTAAAATTCTCTAGTCTTTGCCCAGAGAAGGCTGGTATAAAATGCTAGTTGGCCTTTCTAGCAAACAAAATGCTCTGCTTATGTCTGCAAAATGCTTCTTTCCTCTCCTACATTTTCACCGTAAATGTACTGGAACAATATCAAGACCCTCATTTTTTGGAATCTATATAGAAATACAGATTTATATTCATATATGCATACGTAACAGAACTTAAAATACTTTACAAGTCTGAGGTTTATGTCTAAACACCTCATAGACCTACCTGTCTAGAGCATGGCTTTGATACAGATTGTTCCTGTTAATTTTGTTGCTGTTTCTGTTTTGTATAATGGAACAGTGTATACATATTTCAGACATGCCTACAGGATCAGTCTGACCATGGCTTAAATTTGAAGTTCAAGGCCAGCACTGCCATGCAGCCTGAAAAAATCAAGTAAAAAGAACTCCTGTAGGTTTTTGAAGTGTAGCATCAGAATGTGTATCTGAACTGAACCACTTACCTTTATTACATGTGTCCATCACAAATATACTTGTAATAACTTATCTACCCTGCAAGCATTTGATAGCCCAGCAAGCTTTTCATAAGTGAAGATTTTACAGATAGAACTTGGATCAGTAAATAAACCACCAGTTTCATTAAAGGATTAGAAAGATTGCCTGACAGCCTTTGTGAAAATATTAGCAATAATGCATCGATCAACTTGTATATTTGTATTTTCTGTTTAATTTTATCTGTTGAAGGAAAAATGTTTGCGCTTATCCCATGTTCTTTTGTACCCTTATTTTATTAATAATTTAAACTGCTAAGATTTTATTCAGGTATTGTTTATTACATTGTAAGAAGAAGGCAGTAGAATTGCATTTTTATACTGTAATTTTCAAAATCTCTGTATAAAATACTAAGAAGCAAATACATGCTGACCTGCAAAGTAGGTCTTTGGAGAAGAAAATACGATACATTAACTGTAATAGCAATATTATCTATTGAAATACAATAGCATCACCTGGAATGCTTATTGTACATGTGATATAATAGATAATTAAAATGGAAGAGAACATAGTAATTGGAATTTGTTGCTAAATATGACTTATTTTCCTTGTGAGAGATGTAAAATTATTATACCTTAGTATCCAACTATGTTTGGTTTTGACCCATCAGTTTTGAGGACTGGAAGAATGACATTAGCCATTTAAGAACAACTTTTTCCTTAGAAGATGTCTTCTTGAGCTGCCTGTCTCAAACAATGGCAAAGCGTGAGATGATGGAGAGCTCTTCATCTTTTCCTCTGTGAAATGCCCCAGCCAGGCCATGCCTGATGCAAGCAGTGTGAATCTGCTTACATGGGACAGAAGGCAGGCAGGGAGGAGAGCTGCTGGAGGAACATCCAGTCTCTGGGAAGGCCAGGCCTCCCTCCTGAAGTGAGCAGCAGATGAGGGAAGGGTGAAGGGCTGGGAAGCAGAACAGCAGCTTTGCAGGGAAAGAGAGCAGCTCCCCATGGCCCTGCCCTCCCCAGCCTCAGGCCCCTCCAGGCTGGCCATACCTAAGGGTCCCTGTCCCAGCCTGTCCTTGTCCCCAGGGCTATGGCTCCCCTGGAGCTCCCACAGCCCTGCTCCTGGCGAGCTTCTGAGCCCCCATCAGCTGCCAGCCCACACAGCACCCTGACAACAGGGTAGACAGAGGAAATAAAATAGCTACAGGGACTTCAATTGTACCATTGAAGTCCCAAACACGTGCAGGAGGTAATTTCTTCTGTGCTGATCTCCTGGCAAGGCAGGCCATGGGGTGGTGCAGAGGTTACAGCCCAGCAGCCACGCATTGCACCTGGCAGAGCTGAAACCAGAGGTGCTGAGTTTCTGTCTGCTGAGTGGGTGTCAATAAAAAATTAGCCCTTGGTAAAATTACTGAGTAGATCTCATACATCTGAGTCGTGCTGGCATAGACAAAAGGATTTCTTAGTGAAAGAAACCCAAAGAAGGGCTGGGAAAACATAGAGTGAGGCTGGAAACTTGGCACGCCATCAGAACAGGAACCTGTGTTATTGGAAATCCTGTTGAGCTCCACAGGTCCCACTGCAGGGAGATCAGCTAAAGGCCCCTCCTTTTCCATTTGCCCAGCTCTTCTCACTCCTGGAACATGCTAAATGTATCATATGAAATCCACATAGGAGTGAGCTGCATAAGGGTTCTAATCATGACACGAGTGCATGGCCATCTGATGCTGGCAGCACTCAGTCCATCAGTGAGGTTTGAGAAGGCTGATGGAACAAAAGCCTGCAGTCCATCACCCTGGGGCTGTTCAGGGGAGCCAGAGGTGGCACAAGTGAATACCTGCATCCCTCTAGAACTGTGGCCAGGACAGAGATCTGAATTACTGCTTCACAGGGCACCCATTTCACATCTACTGCAATTTCACTGTAAAAAGGAAAATGCTATGGACCTCATGAGAGGGCTTTTTTTTTTTGCTGCTAAATAGAATGCTATGATTTTTATCCAAACATACAAAAGAACTCAAATCCTAAATCTATTGTAAACAATCACTCTTACGTGTTTAGGCAGTTCAGGACATTACTCATTGTAAACCTTTCCAATGAAGAAAACCCTACAAAGAGGAAAAATCCTTAAAATTGATTAATTAGAAAAAAATAACTACACCAGACTTTAAGACATTAAATAGGTGGAAACAATGTAAAAAGCAGACCAGAGTGTTCTTAAGGGACTTGTTAGTCCCTCTAGTTGTTTATCAGGGATGCTGTCAGAGGTGCTGGGTGACTCCCGGGCCGGGGGCTGAGGAAGGCCCGGCTGCAGGAGGTTGTTTGTTCCCCGGCCCTCGCTGAGGGTGCTGGCACTGCCAGGGCACACTCCTTACCAGCCCTCACAGCACCATCTTTACACAGCCGACCATTCCCGTCTCCCGGAGACATCGCTCGGCTCTCCCGTCCCGGTGAACTCCATGACGGATGGGGGTGCTGGGAAGGCAGGGCTGGCTCTGGAAACGCCGTCCCGCCTTTTCCCGCAGCAGTTCCGTGCCCGTGTCCCGCAGTGCTGCGCGGAGGGCGCACCATGAGCGGCGGCCCCAGGGCCGGGCCCGCCTTCCCCCAGCCGCCATG
>JAHLSL010000007.1:14077606-14115178 GCA_025920805.1 Petroica traversi
GCTCAGCCCCGCCGTGGGGCGGCGGCGGGGGCGGTGCTGCCTCTGGGCCCGGAACCATCGCCCCCGGAGGCTGCGGAGCGTGGCACGGGGGCTTTCGGGTTGTTGTGGCTTTTGTTTTTGTTATTTTCTTTTTTTTTTTCTTTTTCCTCCACTAGCTTGGGATATCTTAAAAAGTGTTTTTAATTCCTTGCTTAATAAGACAACTCATAGTTGTAAAGGACTTTTTGGAAAGGTTACAAGTGAGATTATTTTTCATTGCATCTCATTGACCGTTGTAGTTGATGCCTACCGAATTATACGTTTAATAGAATAAATAGTAATGTTAAAGTAAATAACACTTTCCGGTGTAATGCCAAGCAGTGAAGTAGGTTCTACATTTATTAATTCTACCGAACAGGATTTGGACTAACCCTTCCTTTTGCTTGCCAGGTTCTACCACCTTGAAATCTGCCCTTTTTCTGGACACTACAGCAAAGGGAAACCAGAGAATTACTGACCTAGGTTAAATGTCTTGTATGTTTGGTCCAGTCGGTAATGGTTCTAACCAGATCTGCATTACCCTGATGGCATAACAGTGGTTTATGCTCCCTCTGCCAGTACAGAGATGCTCTACTGCATTTAGCACCTTTCTGCTAATGGCACTTGGTGTAGGGAGTAGTGGGCATAATAAGACCCCAAATTAGAGCTTCTCAGAATAGAGGAGCTGCTCTGTCAGGCAAAGATACAGTAAAATTCTCTGGTGATAAGATCTTGATCATATTTTAAAACTTTGGGAATTTAGCCTTTAAATTTGTTACGGTGGCTATGTTTCTTCAGACCACCTGTCTGGAAGATCAGATTATACGAAAAAGATGTAAGACTGACTTTTGGATCCAGGTTTCAGTTAGCACTGCATATGACTTACATTTTGGTATACTGGAAGCTTTTTATGTGAGAATTACTGACAAAACTGGAACATAATTTGTTTGGTTTATGTTTTAGTAAATGTTGTACTGTGTTGTTGACAATGATGTTTTAATGTAAGTTACAAAAATTAAATATTAACTCAGAACCACATTTGTGGTCGTGTATATCAAATTTCACACATTCAGCTTGTGAGAACTTGAGAACTTGACAGGGATCTATCTCTCTGATGGATGGTTCTCTGCTCAGACCTGAGGTGAAGCCAAAGTGCATCATAATACAGAGATCCCGGAGTATTTTGATTTTAATGTTATGTAAAACTAAGATGTCTTTAGCAGACATCTAGGACTGCTTCATAGCTTTATTGCAAAAGTTGAAATAATAATGTATACATGTTGGTCATGTTTCATGCAGCAACCACTCAGCCTCATACTTTTAAAAACCTTCCTAATCCGTTTCTAAAGTGAAAGTGCTGTCTGAAACAGAAGAGGTGCTTATGCTTCCTATGCTGCCCAATTGCTGAGTTGCAGCAGCCTCTAGAGTGCTGCAATTTTCGTTATGATTATGTTGTCAAGTTTAATTAGCGTTTGGTGGAAGATAAATTGCAAGTTTATCTGTAGCTATGAAGAGAGCAGTGGTAATAAGTAACCCTGCTGACACTAGTAAGCATTCTGTGCAGCATTATTTGCAGTCTCAACTATGCTATAGGTCAGACAAAGCAGTGAATTTTGCTGAAAGCAGATTTTCAGGATCCTGAGAGGCAACAAAAGGCTTTGTGAAACTCTTAAAAAAAAATTGTCTCTGTAGACATGTGCTGTAAATTTTTAATTTTTCTTTTTGCCTGAGAAAGTATGAAGAAAATGTCATTGGATTGCTTCTGCTGTTGTGCTCATAACCATGTAATGAGTATGTGCATATTATCAAAAAATAGGTCTTTTATATCTGTTCTGTGAAAATGATAAACTTCTTAGACGTTCCACAGGAAAAAAAGCCTAACAAGGGAAGACATAGTGTTTCAAAGTTTGGAATACATCAAGATGTTTGAAATCCTTGTATCCAGCTAGCTGATCCACCTGAGATTATTTACAAGTGATTTGAACTTGCATGGTGCATAATGGCAAAAATTGCTCATTTCTTTCAAAGTATTAGGTCAGTTTGATTAAATTGTTCAGAAAATACTGTACTTGGAGAATTCTGAACTCAAATACTGTACTTTGAGAATTCTGAACTTCCCTGCTGTTGCCAGAGGTATGTATTGACTGTGCCACAGGGCCTGGGTCTCACAGAGTGGTTCATCAATGCATTAATCATGCAGCTTGGTCTTACCTGCTCAGGTAGAACCAAGCTACAGGAACAGGCTGGGAATGGGGCAGGGTGGTGTTCTGCAGCATACTGGGTGGGCTGTGATGTGGAAGTGTGATGTGGGCTTGACAGTGCCATGAATTGTGGATTCTCCCATGCACAGGGATGGAGGTTTGAGACAAGCCAGGGAGGTGATCCCTCCTCATGGGGCCTTTTGTAATGGGGTGATCTCTTGGGAAACACAAACTGTAGCTTTGCGTTATTGTCTGTACTTCTTGATGTGTTTAACTTAGGTTAACAAACTGTTTTGCAGCCTGCTCTGCTTTAAATCCTTTTGTGCACAACAGCTCAGGGACATGAGACAGAAGAAAGCTTTTCATACCAAAATTTTGTTTCTGAAAGAAATACTTTGGAAGGAGGAGAGGTATATGGCTTAAAAATGAGTTCATGCTGTTTAAGGAGTAGAGGACAGTGTAGTCAAGAGCACAAAGACAAGAGGTGTGGCAGAAAGAACACTGAGGCAAAAGAGATTGTAAAGAGCATGGAGGAGAGGCAGGGAGGCCAAATTTGTTCCTTTTGTTGTTATCTGTTTCAGTGTGGCACTGGAAGGCTGCTGTTGAGTTCTGTATTCACACAAAGTAACTTTTGTTGTTTAATCGCTAAGAAATTTCACATGCTTAAAAGAATTCTAGAAATGAAATATCTGTGAAAATTGTTGTATCATTTTTAATACTGATAAAATTGTGACAGAAAGTTTCCCTTCCACATCCTGACAGTGTCTGGTCTTACCTGGTGACTGAAATGCAGAGATGTGGATGCAGAATGCTTAATGCTGACTGGTGCTTCCAAATTAGCATCAAATAGCTTTCAATCACACTATTGAAAAGTCAAATGATATTTCACTGGTTCGAGAACTGAGAATCCAGTGACATGTTTTGGCCATATATAAAATAATTGAGTATTCTTTTCAGTAATGGGTGTACTTATCAATAAAATTGTGTTAAGAATATTTTCCACAGTCAGTAAAATAAACTTTTGTTGGTTTGTCTAAGTTGTGTTGCATTCATTAACCACACCTTTTTAAAATTATGCCTCTGTGTAATTTTTTCTATTTCACTTTTAAAATATGTAAATATTTCTATTCTATATTGTATATAGAAATTAATGTATAATTAATATATAGTAGTAAATATATTATGATGCAGTAGATGATCTTATGTAAAACATTTATACAGTATATAAATATATAAAGTAAGAATTTTTAAATTATAAAAATGAATATTGTATAGATTCTTTTTTATGTATAGAGTTGTGTATTAAACATGGAATCTGCTTTCAGTATGAGCTAAATGGAAATTTCATGGAGTGCTTTCCAATATACTCAATTATTGCACATGACTTAGTGACATTTACTGTGAGTTTAACTGTCTGTTGACTAATCAACCCCCAACTTAAAAAAGCTAATTTATATTGATCTCTCACTTTTTTTCACCTGCAGAGTTAGACTGGCTCAGTAACCCAAGCTTTTCTGCAGAAGATGCACTGTTACTGCACCAGCGCACTACAGAAGTTGCCAGTCTCATTCCTGAAAAATCACCAGTAATAAGGTAGAGTGTACTTCAATGTCTTTTGAAATAGCTTCTTTCTTTTGTCCTGCTTATCTTTTGTTATATGAGACCAAATTCAGAATCTAGAAGCTGCTTTTCATTCTACTGTTCAGTATTTAAGAATGCCTGAACTGAGTCATGTGTAAAAGTATGAATAATGCTTCCATGTCTTTTAACTTAAAATAATGAGAAATTGTATGTATGCAATTACATTCCCATTTTCTTTTTCTCAGAGCTGCATTTAAATGATTTTTTTTTCGGTGTGGAGGGGGAACTGAACCATCATGATTCTTCATTAGCTTTTGAACGTCTTAAGTGACCCTTGAAATGTAAAGATTAAGCATCATCTTTGTGATTTCTCTGTGGAAATCAGAGAAATCAGCCATTTCAGAGTTGAGTTTTTTACTTTTTGAAAAAGTTGCCAGTGTGAACTAATGAAATACTACATGTATCAAGTTATGTGTGGCTGTAGAACCTGCTGGTCTGCTCAAGGGGTGATTACATCCTTCTGCAGAAATGAGCTTTAAGCAGCCATGTTCACTGAAGAACTGATTTTAATTTGTTCAGTAGTCTGGTTGTTATACTTGGCTTATCTACTACACTGTAGCAATAGTGAATGTGGTCAGGTTGTAGTTGTCAAGTTCAAAACCTTAGTCACTCTTAATTTGATACAAACTCCCTTGTTTATGATGATTGTTGGTGGTCATGATAAAGAATATACCAAGCTCACCTGAGTACATCTTTTTCTGTATTTTGCCTTGCATTTATATGCAATGTGTTTGAGATGCAGTGTTTTGTTTATCAGTCATATATTCTGCTTATGTTTCTTTAGATCTTTTTAGGACTTTTGTGCCATAAAGCTAAGGATTTTGCAGGTTACCATCAGATAAAAGGACATAATAAACCCACCATATTAATTTTCTCTTTGAAAAGAACTTTGTCAAAAAACTGTGTGCAGGAAAATGTTTGGGTGTTTGTTGTTTGGGGTTTTATTTGCCTGTTACTTGGGTACGTGGTTTAATAAAAACAAATTGGTTTTATCTCAGTTCAATAAAAACCAGTTGCTCCAACCTAGTTGATGGTTTTGAGAGGGTTTGCTTTGTTTTTTTGGCTTGCAGAAGTTTTAAAGGTCTGCTAATGGTTCTTCCTTGATTTTTTTTTTCCTTAGTGTCCCTAAAAAATTGTATCAGGGCTGTTGCTTGAGATGCCTTGTTTCTGAAATATTTTCTTCTATTGACGTATTAGGAATACTGAGAGTTGTCACCCTTTTCTTTCATTGAAAGACTGCAGAAAAAAAGAAGTTTAAAAAGAGCTTGTGCTTTAATTAGAGGTTAGAGAGGACCTCCATTATTCATTTGATTATTAAGTGTGGGAGTTAATGTGGTATGTACAGTAATATACCTGTGTTTTACCAAAACTATTTGTCCTTTGTGTGATGTCTCAATACTCGGTTGTCTGTTGTATGTAGTGTTATTTATTACATTGTACTGTATTATATGATATCTTTAGTTCAGTAGTCATCAAAAACTGGTGAGATTTGATTTTCTAATCTGGAAGGGATTTTAAAAGTGTGGTTTGGATACTTCATATATAAGTCATTAAAAAAACTGGGAAAAAAATTCAGATGTTTTTCTTCTGCAGGTCACTGTGAAATATTTCTCAGTCTTTTAGTTTGACCTAAGCTAATTAGCAGATTTAGGAAATTTTATCATCTCGGCCATCTTCTTTAATTTGTCAATGTTAACAGACGGATATTTGTACAGATCACACATCAAAATGCCTTGACAATTAAAATATTAAGACTGTTGTCAGTAATTCCAGCAGCTGAAACATATAGTTGTGATTTAAGGCAGATTTATATCACTCTTCCTGTACATGTTACTGCTACCTCCTACAGGGAGAATAAAGGTAAAGAGTAAGATGTTCTGAACTTTTCTTACAGTGGTATTCCTTAACAGTTCTACTGCTTAGCTGTATAGGTATGTATAAACCTCTTTACTTTTTTCCAAGCAGGACTACTTCAAGATCTGAGTTGTCAGAGGAGAGTGATACAGATGAGAGTCTGGAACGGACAGGTAAGAAAAGGAAAAAGAAAAAGAAAAAGCATCACCACAGTAAGAAGACTAAGAAGAAAACCAGAGGGGATTCCAGTAGCAGTGAATCGGACGTGGACACTAAGCACATCAAGGACAAAGGAAGTGGCAAAAATAGTGAAAAGGAAGCAGCAGCAAAGTATGTATATATTAACACTCTGCAAGATGTAATTTCATTGTGTTCTTGTGCTTGTCTCTTCAACTGAAATTTTTGATCTGGTTGATCATTTTTTTCTAAGCTTTATGACTAAACCTGCATTCAAATCAAGGGAAACAGATTTAGAATCACTTGTTTAATCATATCAAAAACCTGTGACTAAAATACTCAGTGAAGTGCTGTTGTACAGAGCAAAGCATGATATGGTGGTTATGAAATACATTATTTAAGCCATGTAGAGGCTTATGTTTGGTTTTTGTAAGCATCTTGTTTCCTTTCATAGATCTTTTGTGAGGGTTTAGAGAGCAATTGCATTAAACGTTTTTAATTAGTGCAAAAATCTTAATATATGGCTGGGCTTGCCTTGTAATGTAACTTCCTCCTCACAGAGTTAACATTTCCTTCTTTTTCATTTTAAAACATAATTTGTTGTATGATTTAATGTTTCTTTTATATCTATTTATTTTGCTTCATACTTTCTGCTTGTAATATTTCTGTATGGATATTCGTACAATTGAAATGGTTTTGTTAAATCTTCTTTGTTAGTTCCAGGAGCTCTAAAGTACTGTGTAATTAGTGGAGATGTCATTTTTTATGGAACAAGAAAATGTAGAGACTATCATGATCTTTGAGCAGTGAAGGAGGTTCTGTGAATATCCAGGTTTGGCACACCTAGCTGTGCTTTCCTCAGGCTGTTGGGTTTTTAACTTTCCAAGGTGGCCCTATCCAGCTGCCTGAGTCACCTTCTCCTGGTTCTCACCATCTTTGCTACTTTGAGCAGCCGTTTTGCCTCTCTCTGATTCCCTGGTTCCTGTGTTTTCTTTGGCATCAGCTTTGGCTCTAATTCACCACATTGCAGCTACTCCTGTAGATAGAGAGGATTTGGTGACATTAAGGAATTGTTGTTACAATTGATGTAGTCTGAGTTGTCTTTGAATTTCCCCCAACTTACTACTTTTTTCAAGGGGGATGAATCAGGAGCTGGAAGCACAGGTTTGTGGGATGTGACTATGCCAAGGTAACATTGTTTTCCTGTGGAAGAGAGGCAGAGGTACTGCAGGTGTTGTCTGATACCTGCATCCACATGTGGCTCCCCCTTTATGAGAGGTTTATTGGCTTGGGGTGGCTAAGGCTTCCTTGGCTGTGAGGAAGAACAGTAGAAATTCCTTGGGTTCTAAACCCGTTCTGCTCTATCCCATCATCCTTGCTGGGAGCCTGCATGGGCATGGTTCATAAGTTGTTTGCTAGGTTGGGCCAACCAGTGCTTTGCTCAGATAGAAGTGTTGAAGCTCTTCCATGGTGTCTATTTTTACTGCTTTCCATAAATTGTAGATGCTGAGAGAATACTGAATTTTCAAAAGACTGGTTTTGAAACTTGAACCACAAAATTGTTTTGAATGTGAAAAAGTCTTGTGAAATCTTAGTAACTTCCAATACTCTAAAGCTCACATATTTGTACTATGAATTCAGATTGGAAATTCGTGGTTATCTACAGTTCAGAGGCAACTGGCAATTTCCACTTAAGTTCATTTGTGTAACTGTAATCCATAAACCACTTTGATACACACAGTTTTATCAAATGCATGGGTATAATTCCAGCTAGTCAGCACAATCCTCTTATAGATTAACTTCCTTTTCTTAATTGTAACATCTTACCAAGACAAAAGTAAACTTTAAAAGTAGTAATATGGGGGTTTTGGGTTACAGTGTGCCAAGCAATTGATTGGATTGATGGGTTAAATCTGGTTATTACCTTTCATGATCATAAATTTAGTTTTTGGAAGTGCAAGGACTTTTGGTGTTTTGATTTGATGGTTCTATTAGTGTCTTTCTAATTGGTTTTTTCGACGTGTGGGGCTGAGTTTGCTTGAGTGGATCACGTACAATGACTTTGAGTAAGTTAAATTATTATGAAGTACAGAGATGTACTGTTTCTTGTGTTATGTAACTGGTGAATATGTGCACAAATGCTTAGAGTATCCTCCTTCTCCTTTTCTGCAGTCTAGGTAAGAAAGCATCAAGTGTTCCCAGCAGCCGCTCGATTTGGCTGGATGACATCCAGGCTCCCACAGGAGACACCTTCCGGATTGACAGGAAACCAGACCCTGCAAACTGGGCCTACAAGTCCTTGTATCGTGGGGACATAGCAAGGTACAGAGTGTTGTTCTTTATTGCTATCCAAACTAGCACAGAGTCACTTGACTCTGTCTGCAGTGTTTTTATATAGAAGAGGAGAAAAGAAAACTGAGTAGCTTATTTCAAAATTTGACTTGGTATTGGGCCAGTGTGAGTGGCAAGTGATATCCCTGGCTTATGCATTATGTATGTATACTGCTTGATTTTCTCAGGAAAATTGTATATATAATAATACAGTATATAATTATTTGTGGAGGAGGGAGAATTTATGGGTTATATTTTTGTAGCATTTTTGCCTTTGCAGTAAAATTGCCTGCTTACAATTAGTTTCAATTTTCTATCACCTTTGGATTGTCAGCTGGTTTCTGAGATGAAAAGAATTCTTTTAGCATTGCACGTCACTGTATCTGCCAATAAAATTACATCCTTGGTAATATTTGAAGATGGTATTTTCCTGTCTTAATCCACAGGATTGTTGAGGCCTTTATGAATATGGCCTCTCTTTTTTTCTTCACACCCCTCTCCACTTTTCGCATCTAAAATGGGCAGAGGCTTAGGGATGCAGAAGGAAATCACTGGACTGAACAACTGGTGTCTCATTTTCAGTTCAAATGGTCTACTCTAAGTAACCCTAAATAATGTCAGTTGTTCTTTCTCCAGGTTTGTCTACATGGTTTAAAACGATGGAAAGGAAAAAAAAGGTTTTCTTCTGCTTGACATATATTGCTGAACTCAGAGGAAGCTTAATTGGATATTAAAATTGTGAAGGCACTGAAATAATTTCTAAGTTGAAGTCTTAAATAAGCAGAAAATTACCAGGTTCTTAAACTTTTGAAGGTCTATGTGTGCATTATTCGGGTCAGTTTGAATGGAAGTATTTCTTTCAAAAAGGAGGTATAATTTCTAATGTGTATTTTAGAAGATGTTTAATTGTATTTTCCCTTCCAAGGTATAAAAGAAAAGGAGAGTCATGTCTTGGCATAGATGCAAAGAAACACTGTATAATGTGGGAAAGTTCTGCATCAAAAAAAGAAGCAAGTACAGAGTCGACCTGAGCGCTACTTCACCAAGAACAATGTGAAGATGCTGAACACAGATGGGATTCTTGTTTGTAATAAAAATTCTCCTTCTGACTCACCTGCTTTTATACCAGTTTCCCAAGTGGAAATTGATGATTCTTCTGACACAACAGAAGTAAATCCTCTTGGGATTTATGATCCATCAACCACAGTGTGGCTTCAAGGAAAAGGGTGCAAGAGTGCAGACAATGAGTCTGTGAATACACAGCAAACGAATCAAGAGCCTGGGATAAACATGAACTCCATTCTAATGACAAAAGTGGAAGAATATAACAGGAAAGTCAGAGAAAACCCAAGAGATATTAATGCTTGGATGGAATTTATTTCCTTTCAGGTATGTATTCTAACAGACTTTGTTGCTTATGTTAAGTAATAAATACATGAACATTATATTGTAGTTTGATTTGTTTAGAACTGTGTATCTTCTGTTGGTGAAGGATGAGCTATTGACTCATCTTCACAAATGTCAGCATTCTTGTGATTCTAGTGATCATTCTTCCTGAGGTTGTAATGATGTTTCTTTTTATTTTAAGGATGAATTAATGGGAGGACCTAGCCCTTATGCCAGTAAGGGAGAGCAGGAATTAAGAAGAAAATCGCTCAAGTTAATCTTGGAAAAGAAACTGGCAATTTTAGAGAGGGCAATTGAAAGCAATCCAAGTAATGTTGATCTGAAACTTGCCAGGCTGAAGCTTTGTGCAGAATTCTGGGAACCACCAGCTTTGATCAAAGAATGGCAGAAGCTAATTTTTTTACATCCCAATAATCCAGAGATGTGGAAGAAATACCTTCTATTCTGTCAAAGTCAGTTCACTACCTTTTCTGTTTCGAAGATCAACAGTCTCTATGGAAAATGTTTGACAACACTGGCAGCTGTACAGGATGGCAGCATGGTGTCCCATCCCCAGCTGCCTGGCACAGAAGAGGCTATGCTGGGTAAGGTTCTTTCTGCATGTTATGGTCAGCTTGATCTTCATGGGAGCTAACTGCATTAAGAAAAGGTTTTCCTATATATTGCATGAAGCTTTTCTTCTTTTCAAAATGCCTGGCATCCTGATTTCCCAGCTGAGAATTAAAGCAGATATATCCAACCAAATATGGATATAGCAGATCCTTCTCTTGCCCAGGAGAGTTTATGGTACAACATCTATTAAAGTCAAATGTGCTGAGTGGTTTATAGTACAATGTCAAGACTGGAGAATAACAGCCAACAGCCAGGAGGTGTGCTTTTATTAAAGGGAGACTTGTGAAAAAAATAATTATCTCTTGTTCAGAAATTTTATGACTGATTACTTTAATCCAGAAAAGAGTAGGAACATTACAAGTCTGATGTGAAATTTTGTTGAGAATCCCAGTCTGCAGATGGAGAATTCCAAGCTGTAATACCACTTGATCATGCCTTTTGTATTTATTCTATGCATACATCTACCACTTTATAATTTATTATATAGTTATCCCTGAAAGGAAAATAAGTCAGATAGTTAGGATGCTGGAGCAGCTTCAGGGAAGAAATGAGTTCATGCTCAGTTTTGGCATGGTCTTTAAATTTATTTGACGCTAAATGACTTAACCTATTCATTTCAATTTTGCTTCTCTACCTTGGTGTGTCATTGTGGTTATTAATCTGTGAGTTCATTGAAGAGGGGAAAATATTAGTGTCACCATGAATATTTTTGCCTTGATGTTTTTCCTTTTAAAATTCATTTTCAATCTAGAAGAGGAGTCCACTTTTTTTGATGTGCATCATAGTCCAAGAAACCTCTTGTTTTTTTCCACTCCTGTAATTCCTGTTGGAGCAATGATGTTATGCAAGATCCAGTCTGGACTTACAGATTGAGATGCTGGATAAACCAAATTAGTTTCAGGCGTTCAGATCTCATACAGTCTTTGGCTGATTCATCTTGGATCAAGCACTGGAAAAAGTGCTGCAAAGGAAAAATGCTCTGCTAGCCAGTGGATATTGTACAGCCTGATAGCTTCTGATTGCCCCTACTGTCTATGATTTCCAGTATGTCAGTCACTTTGTACCCTAACCATGATGAATGAGTCTCAGGACAAATGTTTTATCCAGAATCTAATTTTGGAAACAGGAAGGTTTTTCTTTCATTTTGTTTTCCAGCACATATTTGAACATGTGACAGTTTGTCAATTGCTGTGAGAATTTTCTTCTCATGGAATTTCTTTACCTAGTTAACTAATACTAGATTGATGTTTTTCTAAACACTGTTTTGCTGGCAATATCCATACATAGGTTAAAGTGAAAATGAACTCAACTTCATGAGCGGAACAGAAACACAAACAACTTCTTGTTCTGTCTTAAGCTTATTGGGATTTGTTTATGAACACTCTGAAGTATTTTATTTTTCCCCTTCAGAATTCAAATGATAGGATTAGAGAAATTTCTACTGGGAGACTTCTTGATTTGAGATTTCTTTATTAGTGACTCAACTACGTAATTCTTGGGCTGAGTTTTAATTGACAGTGTACTTATTAGGAAGGTTGCCAAATTGTTCGTTAAGATAAATATCAGAATATTTCACAAATTAATTATAAGGTGAGTAGCACTGTAGATGTACATTAGGCTTGTATCTTCAACCTTTGACCTTTGCTAAGGACAAAGTGTAAGAGCTCAAATTTTAAATAGTGGGGGACTGTGCCATCTAGTGTTCAATTCAGTAGCAGTACTATCTACTTGGAAATAGGTGGGTGTTTAAAGTATTGAAAAATTTTTAAAAGGTAAAACTGAATTTAAAATGGTATATCAGCCTTTACCTAAATTTTGAGCTAAGAATTTATAATAATATAAATTTACTAAGCACTGTTAATATAAAACAGATGAACATAAAGTATTCTGAATTTTTGCTGTGTAAAGAGAGTCCCTTTTTTCAAATTATACCCACTGATTGGAGAGAAACATTCTTATCTTTTAGGTCAGTTCAGCTGCAGAAGTGTCTTAGCATGGACTGAATTAAGTATCTATTAATGTTGTTTTCAGTTTTTGCCTCAAAGAAAATGCTGATCTTTGCATTTCTTCAAAAGCCTTTTTGTTTTTTATAGTGCAGAAAATTTTGCACTATTATTTATTTTTTGCACCACTTTGGCAGCAAATCCTGATGAGGCATTCTCTACATTCAGAGTATTTTAATCAAAGTTCATCTTCTGAAGCTGAGAGACTAGGAAAGGACAATTTTTTCAGTGACAATTTTTCAGTGTCATGTATTATGAACTTAATTGTTTTAGTTGTTTGAATATCTTCAGAAATTCAGTCTTTGTTAGCAGGGATAATTATTGACTTAGCAGAAAAAATTGGTTTAAATGTCTAGTTTGTATATTCTAGCTAAATTCAGGTTTTATGTATATACACCTGATATGCATCTAAATTCAAATAAAAGGAATAAATAATTTCCCATGTATTAAATATAAGATGATGATTAAGAGCATTGCTGCTAACTTATGTTGTTGTATGTGTGTATTCAGACACCTATATTTGGATTGTTTTAGTGTTTAGTGAAGGAACAGTAGTATTTGAACAACTTCTTTACTGTTTTTCAAGCTATCAGTGATTTAGGTCTTTATGCACTTGGGTTTTTTGCAAGTTGATGATGATTTAAAGCAATTTGAATGGCTTCTATGTTGTTAAGGTTGGAGTGATTGAGTAGCACTGAAATGTCCTTGAGCTGCCTCAGGAGAGAGGTGTTTATAATACCTGTTACTTCTCCAGCTTTTTCCTTGAAGACTCTCGTTGCAAAATATGAAGAGAAACACTGGGACTTTGCTTCCCTTTTACGCTGAGACTGAGGCTCAATGAGCAGTAGGGATATGGCAGAGGTTAGGCAAATATCTATTGAAGAGCAAAGGATAGGACTTTACCCTACTTTTAAGCAGTAATATTTTGACCAGAAGACTGGACTTCTCTTAACTCAGGTCTTACATAAAGGAAAAGAAAAAGGGAATGACAATTGGAATGAATGTTATATTGCCAGCATATTATCAATGTAAACATCTCATGCAAAACTGAGGCAGAAAGGATTTTTTGTGTTACCACCTCCTGTGTGCATTGTGACAATGTCCAGCATCTCCAAACAGGGCTGTGACACACTGACAGATGCTGGATACAATGAAGTTCAGACCATTGTGTCTAACTTCCCATCAGTAAGGGCAGTGCATGTATGGCATGAATAAAAAGTCATCTCTGGCACATTTAAAGTGAGCAGTCCTAAAGTTCATTGAACTGTGACAAATCTGACATGCATGTATGCTGGTTACTCCTTGTGTTTTGGATTTTGATACTGTTCCAAAACAATTATGTTCTACAACATGTTGTGTATCTATTTTTATATTTGTGAGCTGTAATAAAATACTTTGCAGCAAAATTTGAAATACTAAAATTATATCTTCTCTTTACTTTACAGCTATATTTATTCAGCAATGCCACTTTCTGAGACAGGCTGGCCATTCAGAGAAAGCAGTGTCTTTGTTTCAGGCTCTGATTGACTTCACCTTCTTTAAACCTGACAGTGTAAAAGATCTGCCAACAAGGGGACAGGTAGCAATTTCCATTTAAATGGGTGTGTGTCTTTATGTATTACAGAAAATGCTGTACCAGAAAAATGTTGATGAATTTTTAAGGACATAGGGAAATATTTTGGGTGACAGCTTACTTAGAGGTTCTTCAAGGTGATGCTAGCACTGAAAAAATGCTTGTGGGTCCTCTGGAACTACAGCCAAATGGCTACTTTTACTGTTGTCCTGGTTTAGGGCAAATATTTAGGAGGAAACCTCTGGGGGGGGTCTCCTCTAGGAAGAGCCGATTCCAATCGCCCCTCCCCCTACCGGTCCGGGAAGAATTTCCTTAGAGAAAAGTGGAAAAAACTATTTATTTAACACATAGAATATTTACAAGTATAGGGAAAAATTGGATAATATGAAAACAATGAAACCTCTCCTTCCTCTGAAGAGATGGTAGATTCAGAGTCCGTCTGAGTCCGGTTCAGTTCTCCAGTGGGGGGGACGATTGCCGGGCCCGGCTGTAGAAGTCGGCGATAGCTCACCGGGGGCCCCCAGGGGTTCCCTGGTGTCCTGGGCCCACGCGATGCCAGCCAGTCCCAAGAAGAGGAAAAAAAGAAAAAATATCCAGCAAAAGAAACAAAGTCTCTCCCTGCAAAAAGCGGGAAAAATCCGAGGAAAAGCCCTCCGCTCTGAGCTAGGGCCAGCACCCCCACAACAGTGAGAGTAAAAAAAAAAAAAAGAAAAAGAGATAACGCTGTCTGCTGGAATGCAGCCTCTCCGCTCTCTTGACCTTGGTTCGTAGTATCCTGCAGACAAACGGCGAGTGGTTTTTTTTTCCTCCACCTTCACTTTCACTGTCTTCCTTAGACCAACTTAAAGCTGCAGAACTTAATGTCCAGCATAAGCCAGGGGACGATTGGGGATACAAACAGGCCATATGGCTAACCCAGGACACTGTATATAATAGAAGTGTGATAACCAGTTGTTTCATATAATTTTTAATAATTAAAAATAAAAAAAAATTGAGCTAGCTGACCAATGTCTGTGTCTAGTTAGCGTTTGCACTGCTATTGTTTGTTACTGGTGATGGAGAGAGCTGATAGGACATAGAATCTTTCTGTTCCAGACAGTTTTTACTAAAGTTTATTAGGTTCTCTGTTACCTATTTCCATTAATTGGTGGCTACATTTGGAACGCTTTCATGCTTTCAAGTGCCTTTTATTTTACCCATGAGATTCTGTTCAGCTTCTAATGGTAAATGTTGAAGTGCTAAATCACTTTTTCTCTTAATTGTTCAGGAGAACGTTGCACATGCACCCCACTAATAAGGAAGTTAATATTTAGATGTCAGTAGCATCATCCCACTGAACTGATAGGAGCTGTTTCCTTTTTAATGAGTGGTAGAGAGGCAACCATTTAGGCAGCTGGGCTATGGTAGAGGATAAAAATTGAATTTACTTCAGTTACCTCACCATCTTCACCAGAAACCCACACTCCAGTTCTTGCTCTCTCAATACTGTTACCAACAAACAGAGCAATCTTACAGGATAAAAAATAGCTGTATCCTCTTAAAGAGTTAAAATGTAGAGTTCAGTCATAGCTGTCATGGAGGATTTGGTGTGGTTGCACAGATACACATAGTTACACTTCTAGTCATTTGAAAAACTGCATGATTATCTGTAGTATTTAAAAAAATCTTAGAGCAGGATGAAAAGGAGCTTTGATGTAAAAGGACCACGTTTAGGTTGGAAAGTGCAGTTCTTGAAAACAGGAAAATGCCAGATTTACAGCTGATCACACATTCTGCTGTCTTACAGAAGTGTCATGACTCAGTCTGGAATTACTTGTTTCCATGCTGTTTTCACAGTTCACTTTCTCACTTGCAGCAAAGAATAAATTCACAAGGAGCAGAATTATATTTTGCAGTTTGCTGTAAGCCCAGAATTTTCTCATGAGTTGATGCTTGATTTTTCTTGGAGTAAATTTTATTGTTAATATTTGCATTAACAGTCACATCTCCGTGTCCAAGCCAAGGGTTGGTACACAGCAGAAGCATTTAATGAGAGAGATGGTCATTAGAGCTAAGGATATACACAAAGCAGAGGAGGAATTGATGAATCTAGAGATGACTGATTGCATACTGGCAGTGACAAAGTCACTAGGACAAGAACCCTGAACTTCTGATTCACTGGAGAGTGCCCTGACCTTGCCCCACCCTTAAACCTGAAAAATGAAAGTCTTTACTGATCTCTTCCTCTTTTCTTTAGTCTGGCCATGTCTGTGTGCAGCTGTAACATTTTGATTTGACCATAGGTGTGTGATTGAGTTATCATTCCATTAGCCTGATTCTTCATGCTCCCATAGAAGTTACAGAGGAGGGGAGTTTTGGGTTCTGAAAGCAACACCTTGGGGACTTTGGATCTTCATCCTGGAAGGATATATAAAGAACTGTAGGCACAAAAGTATTTTGCTTTCTTTAAAGCCTATTACCTTTTAAAACAATCTTTATTTTCATGAGAAGAGCTAATGACAGTCCTTATGTGCCACAGGCATAACTCAGTTGTTCCTGCTGAATCTTAAGCAGCATCTAAAAAAGTCTTCAGATACAGAAATTATATCCAGATAGGTGCTTGTAGAGTCTGGAAAACCTAAGCTGACAGAGATGATGTCTGTACAACAGCAAAAATTATTTTTCTTTATGTTTTGTTTTGGATGATCCTGTGGAAAACAATAGGTGGAATTCTTTGAACCTTTTTGGGATAGTGGAGAGCCACGAATTGGAGAAAAAGGAGCAAGAGGCTGGAAAGCATGGATGCACCAACAAGAAAAGGGTGGCTGGGTTGTTCTCAAGTCTGGTATGTGTCTCAGTATGTGTAGTTGTATGTCTACATGTTCTTCTAAATATTTTGATTGGATTTATATAATCTGATATTGTCATGTTTTGCATACAAATTTTAAAAAGTATTTACTGATATCAAGGTAATGTATATCATACTTCACAGGGAATAGCACATACTGAATGTTCCATGTACAATATTGTTTATGGAGCATTGTTGTCCTTCCTACAGTGAGAATTAGGGGAGAGGATGGCATATCCTCCACTTCATGTTGAAAAATCTAAAGGTATGAGTACTTGGTGAAGATTCACACCCATCAAAAGTGAAAGGAATCTACTTCCCTTAAGACCCTTTCAACATTTTAGTTGATGAGGTGGGATTGTATTATTAGCTGACAGTTGACTTGAGGATACCTAGATATATGATTCTATTTTTAGAATCAGATTTCAGTTTCTTAAGCAAAGGTCTAGCTAAAATAGGAAGAAAACCTTTCCTTTCTCTTTGTGATGCAGAAAATTGAAGGAGTTGTGTCTTCACTTGGCTGGAGTGCATCTGGATGAGCAGGATGCAGAAAACACTCCCTGCTGCTTAGTCTCACCTTGTCTTGCGTTCTGCAGCACTTCCTTTCGTGTCAAGGACTATTTCTCAAGCAAATAAAGCTTGCAGGGAAGCAAGAGGCTGGAATGTGATCAAAAATGATCAGTCTTTGCTGTTGCTGCTCCTGCTGTAGCAACTTTAATGAAGCAAGTTTGGATCTGCTTTTAGTAAACAAAGAAACTGAAAGATAATTATGTGCCTCTCTTGTCCCTGGAATTTCCTTGGCCCGAAACTGAGGTCAGCAGTTTTGTTTTTGATGGCTCTAGATATTTTGGTCACAAATTGAGAAGACTAAGTATAGAGAAGACCACTGCCAGTTTGGGCAGCTCCAGTTTATACCAGTGCTTTCCCCATATGTGTCAACTCCTAAAGTTCAGGTGCAATCTACAATTGAGTGTGTTCACTAAAAACTGTCAGGTTTCTTCAAATTCTGATTAGATTGGGGAAATGCTGTCTTTTTTTCATAGTGTTGCTGACTAAAGGAGATACTATTGATCACAAAAATTTAGAGTAAAAATCTTGCAACCATCTGTTTTTTTTTTTTACCTGAAATTTAAGAAGAGCTGGAATTGGGAGTGTTTCACTTAGTTAATGGCAGATGTCAGGATCAAGAATTTGGATGCAATATAGAATTGGCTTGATCTTTATAATGCAGGCAACCATTAAAATTTGAGGGCTATTTTTTTTCCTCAGCAATAAAAAACAAACATCTCTGCAAGCTTTGCCTTAGGTGCTCATCAGTTTCTGCACAGAGTTAATATATTGCTGTCAGAGGAAAAATACAGTAACTTTATCCAGTAGTCCAGGAAGATTATCATAAAAGTGGGATGTGGTTAAGATGTCCTTTGTGTGTGTGTCTGTGTAACTACATGGGTTGTTTCAACTGCACATTAATTAAAATGTTGAAAATACCACTTACTATAAAGTAGCATGGCCCAACTTGTTTTGCAGTGTTAATATTAAAGTACCACTTTGTGTGTGAAGTGGTTTTCTCAGAATGTTTTAGGCACACTAGTATTCATAGAGCATACAAGAAATTTTATACCCAGGTATGAAATGAAGGATTTAAATTTCATAAAAGGATGATTGACTCTTGGCTGTTGCTTGCAAATTGCTGTTGATAAAAGTGGTCCACAGCCTGTCAGTGTTTTCTTTCCTCCTCTGTGAAAAAGTTTGAGTGCTGATGCTGATTCACAGCTTCTAGAAGTTTGCTAGCTTCCTGCCTTCCTATTGTTACAGAGTTGGTGTCAAAACCCAGAACTGTGATGTGGAAATTCTCAGCTATGTCTTGTGTGTTGTTTTATTAACACTATATTCATTTCCACTGTTAAAGTAGTTAAGCTGTATGTCATGCCTGGCCTTTGGATTTGGTGGATTAATTTTTCTTTAATAATTTTATGTGTATATATTGATTTGATTTTAGATGATGAGGATGATGAAGAGATAGATGAGGATCAAGAAATAAAAGATAAAACTCGTCCCAAGTGGCATATTTGGTTGGATATTGAATGTTCCCGTGAAGCAAGGCACTGGATACCTTGGAGGCCAGACAAAACCAAAAAGGAAACTGAAGAAGATTGTGAAGATCCTGAGAGACAGGTCACTGTGATATAATAGAACAAGGGGAGATGATAAGACTATTTATCCATTAATTTGAATTCATTGCCATATTTGTGGGTATTTCAGAAGAGTAATACTTTTCTATGTTTGGAAAAAAGATTTTTTTTTTTTGAAATTCAAAATTTGCCTGAGATTGTCATAGCCCTGGTTGTATCTGGCTGAGCAGAGCTGCAGCCTTTGAGAGAATCTCCAGAGCCTGGGGCAGCAGGACCATGCAGGGAGCTCACACTCACAGTGACAGCACACACAGCCTGGGGCAGCAGGAGCTCACACTCACAGTGACAGCACACACACAGCATGGGGGAGCAGGACCATGCAGGGAGCTCACACTCACACTGCCCAGCACACACACAGCACGGGTGAGAAGCAATCACAGCAGCACAAGGAGCACACAGGGGGCTCTGTGCGGGTTCCAGGGGCCGGGTTTATTCCATTGCCTGGAGCATCCAGGGACAAAGACAAAAGACAAAGAGAAACCTGGCTCTTAAATACCAAATGGGGTGGGGTTTACAAGAACCAATAGGGAGAGGGCTGGGGCAGGACGATGCTGATGGATGGGTTGGGGAACCAACGAGGAGGGGCAGGAGAAGGGGCCAATGGGGCGTCGAACTGGGGAGAACATTCTGGAGAAATTCCATATAAGGGTAAAAGCGGCGGGAAGGCCAACAGGCCAACTGGGAGAATGGAATTAAAACAAATGCATATAAGGCCTCAGGGTGTCTTGGGGAAAGAACTCTAGATCACCCTAACTGAGGAGGACAGCACAGCCCTAGGGCTGTGTTACCAGTAGGCCCTCTCAGAATCCTGGTCAGCAGCCCCACTGGCCTCCACATGAGGTTCTGTGCTGAGGCTTCTGAAAACCATGGTAAATTTTGGATTCTGCAGGCAAATTGTCTTTGCTGTTCAGGGATTCCTGTCATCTGTGTGGAGAAATCTCACAGAAGTACATATTTAAGAAGAGATGTGCATTAACTACACAAAGGTTTCATTGCCGTCGAGTCAGATATTCCTAGGGAAGTAAGTCAGACATTGATTTTCAAATTAGAATGTGTTAAAAGGCCTATGCAATAGTCTTCTAGATGTTCATTTTATAAGTTTTCTATGGAGGTCGTTGTTGCTCACAGGCAAAGAAATCTCTTGATGGCAAATTTACAGTGACTGGGAAAACAGATTGCTTCTTTAACTTGTCCATTTTTAATTTGAATGACATTTTGATACCATTTAATGGTAATTCTAAATCGTATTGATTTGAAAAAGTTCTTTAATTACATACATTACAGATTTGCTGCTTTTATTTGATTGCATAAATTAATGGAATTTGTTTTAATTTGGATTTTTAGGTGTTGTTTGATGATCTTGGACCATCTTTAATCCGTCTTTCTAATCCAAAGCTTCAGCATCAACTATTGTACTCTTTTTTGCAATTCCTGGGAGTTCCATGTACAAGTAAACTCTTTCCTTCCAGTCTGTATATTGCCATGGATGAAAATAACATCTTTGACAGCGTGCTTTATGATGATAAACCGCTGACTTCTGTTGATTTTCCACTTTCTGGATTCAACAGTATTGGTCATATGGATACAATGTCACGAGGAAGGCATCAGATAGGCCACTATAAAGAAGGAGAGGAGTTCATACAGAATGTCTTCCATGTTCTGTCCCAGATATTTACAGGAAAGGAAAAATCTAACCTGGCCGTTTGTTGGCTACAGTATGAAATATCTAAGGTAATGAGGAGTGTGCATATAATCAAATTTGTGATGTGTGACTTTCTCTGTATTAATGTTTATATTGAATTAAAATAAATCTTGATGAAATTTGTCTTGAAGGACTAAGTATTCAAATCAGTAAATGCCAGTTTAGATTGCTATGGGTATGCCACTCTGTAACATACTGAAACATAAAGGGTTTTTTATTTTCTTTTTTTTATATCCCTTGTACAAACTATTAAGTTTTACATAAATGTTATCATGTGATACATTGGATACTGGACAGGAATGGCTGCAAGGGGTTTTTTTACAGTGCAAACTGAGTCAGCCAAGTACTGAATGGAGAGTCAGTGGATAATCCCTGATATGATAACAAAAGCACCTGATTAAGAAACTTTCTGCCTCCTATATAGGTTCTGTAGTGCTCTTGAAGGATATGACACAGTATCACTGTCCCCAGCCCTGTCAGTGTTCAAGGCCATGTTAGATACAGCCTTGAACAGCCCAGTCTAGTGGGAGGTGTCCCTGCCTGCAGCAGGAGGGGTTTGGGACTAGGTGATCTTTAAGGTCCCTTCCAACCTTTACAATTCTGTGGTGCTATGTATGCAGGTTTTTTTTAAAGTTAAACTGCTCTAATAAATGCCCATAGGAGAGCGGAGGTTCCAGGTTGCTTTCCTAATTCTTAAGTTTGATACTATGTTTCCTTACAGGTAAGCTCACTCTCTCTTACCTCAGCACTACCTGACCAGAAGATCTCATGTCCTGTAGTCCTCCCATCCAGTCTCCACATTTGGCTGTCAGCCTGTTGCCTGCTGTGAAAAGTTGCTTGGGTTTACTTGTGGTAGTCATAAGCTACATCACTTTTTTTCCCTTTCCTCAACCCCTCACAAGTCAGCAGCTCTGAGTTTGAGCAGTTGGCCTTTTAAAAGTTTGATATTATTACTTAATGTCAGCAGCAGGAGTAAGAATGATAAACCTTTGTGATCTGACTGTGTTGGAGCTGGCAACAGGCAGTTGTGACAACAGTACTCAGTGGCAACAGATCTGGCTGGTGATGAAATGTGAAACAATATGAAACAAAACACAGTAACGTAATAAAAAATTGATGTGAAGGTTTTTTTCTCATTTCTGCTTCCATCCCTCTCAAAATATGTTCTGTTTATTTCCCCTGCAGGTAATTCAGTGTCTCCAAGCAAAAAAGAAAAAGAAGCTAAAAGCACAAGGGAGGAAAAGTAAAAAATTGGCCAAGAATTTCCTTAAAGCACCTGACAACCGAAACAACCTTTCTCTCTGGAAACTCTATGCCTACCTAGAATGGCTGCTTGGTAACACAGATGATGCCAGGAAGGTGTTTGACACAGCTCTTTGCACAGCAGGGACAGGAGGGCTGAAGAGTGCCCAGCTCTGCAGCCTCAGCCTGCTCTATGCTCAGCTGGAAGTGGAACTGCTGGAAAGTCTAGAAGGAGCTGTTATGTCACGTGCTGTTCATATATTGACCAAATTGACTGAAAATGGACCATATGTGCCCTATAGTGGACAAGTGTTACCTGTGAATGTCTTGAAAGCTCGTAAAACATACGAGCATGCACTGCAGGATTATTTAAGTAAAACATCAGTTTCTGGTCAGGATCAGGTCAATGATACTGATCAGCTGGTTAGCCTGGTTGGTTGTTATGCACTGTTCCAGTACTTGACTGTTGGGATTGATGCTGCAGTATTAATATATACACAGGCTTCAGAAAAACTTGAAGCTTCTGGATCACAGAAATGTGAAAATAGTGGAGAGAATTTTGGCATTCTAAATTTTCCCACTGCTCTTGAAGCTGTCACAATGCTGCATACAAATTTACTGAGGTTCCACATGAAAATTAGTGTTTATCCCTTGAATCCCCTGCGAGAGGCACTAACGGAGGCTCTGAAACGGTATCCTAGCAACCAATCTCTTTGGAGGTCATACATCCACATCCAAAGGAAGTCTCACAGTGCCAGCAAAGCAAGAAGATTTTTTGATAGTGTCACAAGGTCTACTAACTCTTTAGAGCCATGGCTGTTTGCAATCCAAGCAGAGCAGATGAGAAAAAAACTCACAGAGAAGGTCCAGAGGTAAAAACTTGCAGTTCCTTACAATTATGCTTTTTTGAATCTGTCTGATTGCTTAACAGAGGAGAGAAAGTGCTATCACGGTTCTCATTTTGTAGATGGAGAAAGCTGTAGTTGGATGGTTTTTGTTAAAGGCTGAACAGGGAGTCAGTGGAAGAATCTTGAAAAGAATTAAAGCCCGGGGTGATAGCCTTACGTGCTTTTTACTGAGCCAGATAGTATTTGAATTTGATTACTTGCTACTGGCATCAGGATGATAGACATTTCGTCAAGGAATTTTTAAAAAACTAAACTTAGATGGCCAAGATAGACACTCTGAGCTTAGAAACTGCTGCATTTTAGCACTACAGCAATAAAGAGCATAATACAGAGCTATGCTGCAGTTTCTGCCTGAGCTGGCTGCCCTACTTTACTCCTGAATCACAGAATACAGTTGTGGCAAATCTGTTTCCATAGTGAGTCCTTAAGAATTTAGTTTTCATATGGGGCTGTTACTAGGTAGAAAAGGCTGGAAATTCCATGAATTCACAGTGATCTGGGCTCAATTTTTTGCTCCTGAGAAAGGAGAAAAGGGGTAGGAGATGTGGGGAGCTAGGTACGTGTTCATTCTTAGAGCTCAGTCTCTTAACTGTTGTCTTCTCATTGTTTGGAGCTACTTATCCACTGCTATCTACACATCTCCAGTGACACTGACAGCTTGGTTGGTTGTGTCTGCACGCAGCAACAGATTTATAGGAAAGAGTTACCTGGAAATACAGAGCTGTAAGGTCACAATATTCACACTTGGTGAAATTACATAATTATCAGTATACTGAGAAATGATGGTGCATGTACTTCTTTGCTGCAGTCTGGCAACAGGCATTCAGACATGACAGTGACATTCCTGAGTCTGTCATCCTGAATTGTTATAACAATTCCATCCCACAAATGTAAAGGAGAGTTGTAATTTGATTTACTGTTAATTACAAATTAATATTATGATAGGCTTTCATTATTGTTACTTGGAACTGAAAATTTCAGAATTATTTTCTCTGTGACATTGAGTTCCTTTCCAGATTGTTCACTGGTAGCAAAGCCTTTCCGATAGATTGTATTTGTAAGGGACAAGTTGAGTGTGGAAAGAGCAGAGCTGAACTACTGCAGCAGGGAGATAAGTGGCCTGTCAGTCATGCATAAAACGAATGTTTTGCGATGTTGTGACAAAATATGAAAATGTCTGCTGTGTCTGACTATTTCATATTCTGGTTTGTATTTCTGCTTAAGTGCATGGAATTCAGATGAAAAAATGAACATGAAGGGTAAAACAGGAATGTTTTAAGTCACTGTTAGGTACAAGGCTTCACTTCAGTGTTTGACTCCATGCAGAGGAGGTTACTTTTCCCTCATGGTAAAGGTTAGGATAAGAGGGAAAATTACTTCAAAGACACATGAAAAAAGGAGACAGGTTAGGAGCCAAGCATAAATGGTGAGTGGAACAAGCTGGCAGGCCAGGAGAACATGCACAGACAGGTGATGTTACCATCAGTGCTCCACTCTGTTTCTTCAAGCTCAAGCCAGTCTGTATCAGCCGTAGAAGGAAATCAGTGCTTTGGTGAAAACTAAATACCTGCTTTTGTGTTCTAGAACTTAGGGGATTTGAATCTCTGGGTGAAAATTACTGTTGTAATTGTGATTGAAATCCAGAGTTGTAATTTTGAACTGTAGTGTATGGCCTTATAAAAGTTGGGGTAAATTTGAACAAACTTGCCGGGGCACCAGAAGAAGATCTGCTCATCCAGACTTGAACTTCTTTTGGGCTGCTCTGCCAAGCTTAGAATGACAAATAATTTTGGAGGTAGGCTGAGATGTTTTAAGATCATATGAGAATGGATTATCATGCTCAAAGGGAAATGATTTTTGAACATGCTACATGAATTGTCACAAAATACTTAATTTATATTTTTTCCTAATTTCCCTATTTAGAAATGTGTTGTTTACATTAGCAAGTGCTAAAGTCTGGTTTCTAACATTGAGTTTATAGCACAAATTACAAAAACCTGGCTATATACAGTGCTGTGAACAGAGACAGTGCATCTTCTTTACTCCTTCTTACCCAGATGTGGTTCCTTGGCTTGGATTTAAAGGGCTGTTGTTTCTTCTCTCCTCTGTTTCAGGGCAGATGTTGGTGAAATACATTGTACTATTCCTGAAACTGGATTAACAAATCGGATTGTAGCTCTATTTGAACATGCAGTTCAGAGTGAAAATGGTACCCACTGTCCACTGCTTTGGAGAATGTATTTGAACTTCATGGTAAGATGAAGATTATCAGTTTTGTTTTGTTTTATCATATTTGGAATTCTCATAAACACAGTTGGAATACTGCTTAAAAATGAATACTAAATGCTGCCATACCTCTGTGATTTGCAAGGTGATGTATTTTAAATGTATTGCTCCTTATTGTTGGGAACGTTAAGGGAAAGGTAATTCATGTGGATTACAAGTAATAGCTTCTGACAGTGTAGTCCTAACATAGATTATGTCTGTCATCTTACACAGATAAAAAGTATGTCATAAGGTCCCAACAGATGTCAAGCTGCTTTCCAGTGGAGTAGACCCCAGCATATATTGGTCCAGGAATTTGCACTTCCTGTTGAACTGTCAGCTGATTTCTTCATCCCATTGTGATCCCTCTGGATGGCAACATGACCCTCGGGTGTATCAGCCACTCCTCTCTCAGTTTGTCACCTGCAGGCTTGCTGAGGGTGTACTCTGCCCCATTAGCCAGATCATTAACAAAGCTGTTAATGAGACTGGTCCCAATAGGGGTACTGCTGGTCACTGAGCTGCAACTGGTCTTGCTCCACAGATCACCACCCTCTGGGCCCAAACTTTCAGACAGTTCTCTCACTGTCTGTGCATCCAATTCCTTTTGTCTGCTGCTTATTTAGGAGGCTCTTACAGGGGACAGTGTTAAAGCCGTTACTGAAGTCCAGACAGAAAATGTCCACTGCTCTCCCCTTATCTACCAGGCCAATCATTTCATCATGGCAGTTTATTGAGTTGGTCAGTCATAACTTCAGTGAATGTCTGCTGCTGATTTTCTTTTCACTCACATGCCTGGAAATAGGCAGGGTTCCAGGGTTAGCTGCTCTGTCACCTTCTCAGGGCACAAGGTGAGGCTGCCCAGCCTGTAGTTCACTGGGTACTCCATTTTCCCCTTCTTGATAGCAGGAGTGATGTTTTACTTTCTTCAGTCTTTGGGACCTTCTCTGAATTGCTGTGATTGATCAAAGATTGTCAGGAGTGACCTCTCAGTGACATCTGCCAGCTCCTTCAGCACTTGAGGTGCAGTTCATATGCAAAATAAATGCATGGCAGGCAAAACATAGCTAAACTTTCCTTCAGTTTTGACAGCTTTTGAATATTAAAAGCTGCACATAGAAGTTATGTTATCTGGCATTGCAGTTTAATGCTAAAAAGCAGTCATATTTGTTTCTTCTGTACTTCCCCAGGAAGTACATAAATAAAATCAACCTCAGCTCTGTTATCTTGGTTTCCTTGCTTCTCCAAAGAATAAAATGGAAGATGAAAATACTGAAGTAATAACTTTAATCCCCCAGTGTTACTCTTCTGCTCATGTCCCCTGGTGCAGTAAGTTGTCAGGGGGGATCAGGAGTCAGAAGGCTGTGAAACAGAGAGGAGGCAGGGGAAGGAGACATCTTGTTTTGTGTTTGAGATCTCTTGAGTAGGAGTGTTAATTGTGACCATTTCTACACAAATACATGCTTGTAAATATTTTATACAACTTTGTACATAGGAATGTACAACTGAATTACTGTTACTGTTTTACAAACTAATAATGACATCCCAGAATGCACAAATGCTAAAGATCACCCATTATGTATTCTCTCACTAGTGCTTCATTCAGGGAAGACGCCTTTTTTACAAGAACAATAAGGAGTATTTACTAAATGCTGAGAAGATGGAGAAGAATACTGTTACAGTAATAGCTTGAAATAACATTTTTAGAGAAGCAAAATCAATTAGAAACATTTAATGTCTCAGATACAGTCACAGACGTTGTGATTGTTCAGCATTACCCTAAGCTCTGTAGATCTCTCTGTTTTCTCTTTTCTGATAAAACATGGGTTAGGTAAATGGACAGGGGAACTGCCAGGCTCAAAGGCTTGTAGTCAGCAGCATCAACTTCTGCTGTGCCCCAGAGATTGGTACTGGGACCAGTCCCTTTAACATCTTGGATAATGATCTGGATGATGAGAGTCTGTACCATCAGCAAGTTTGCAGCTGATATAAAATCAAGAGGAGAGGCCAAAGTGCCATATTCTCCTCTTGGTCTGTCCAAGTTCCTTTGAATAGCCCAGAGTCCTTGTTCTCTTACTTGTCGTACAAGTAAAGCTCTGAAACTCCTGTAAGATATCTGAAGAGTGTAACCTGACAAAATTCATAGCTACTACAATGTATAGTAAAAAGGATTTCTTAGCAGAAGAACACTGAGCTTTTCAGCAATCATTTGTCTCAGAAGTAATGGTTTCAGTATTTCAGCTGTTACTGCACTGAAGTATGGATGTTTTTTTATCATGCAGGCTTCGCTAGGAAAAAAAGAAAAAAGTAAAGGATTGTTTTATAAAGCCCTTCAAAACTGTCCTTGGGCAAAGGTAAGCATAAAAAACTTGTACCATATTTTAATCCTTGAAGTTCTGTATTTGAGAAAAAAAAGTTAATCTTTAGTAGTTGTTATAAGGAGTTACATGCAAATGGAAGGAGAGGTTTCTGAGGAAGTAATGCTGGGATTTTCTGCAAGTAAGAGATGCATCTTAAATGGAAACATGGTCAATAGTCAGTGCTGTTTGTGTTTCACACAGAAGTGTGTTGCATTGAGGCACAATAATAAATCCTGTGTGACTGAGAAATGATTGAGTCTTTCAGACTTTTAGCATGAGCATGGTAGTATCAGAAATACATAGCCAAATAATAAACTTATGTAATAATATATAAAATTATTTATATATTACAAAATATATAGAACTCCTCTGGTAATGTCTGTATATGCTGTAAATGCTCCAGTGCCTCTTGACCTCCATTTATCTTTTTGAATAAAGTTACTCAGTAAGAGTTGCAAAAGTCTGGATTAAACATCTATTTGGCTGTCATACTTCAAAGAATACATGATATTTCTTCTGCTCTTGCTGCAGAGTTGTTGCTGCCTACTTATTCTTTATACTGTGTTTCTTGCTAGAAAGGTAGCACAGAAAATGTCCTTGTTGTCTTTGCAGGTGCTCTATATGGATGCAGTGGAGTATTTCCCTGATGATGTGCAAGAGACACTTGATCTAATGACTGAAAAGGAATTGAGAGTGCGGGTACCTATGGAGGAGCTGGATCTACTGCTGGAGATTTAAAGCAACACTGTAGTGGTGTGGAGAAAGTACAGAAGCTGCTCCCAAAGCTAACTCTTAGATCCATCCCTTTTCGTACAGAACTCTGTTGGGACTTGGGTACTATGTACTTGATTTTTTTGTCGTTGTTGTTAAATCTTTTATATAAAATTCCTATCAAAATGGAGTTCTACTACCTGTAAGTATTCTGGATTTTGTCCACAATAACGGCTCCATTCCACTGAAGTGTTGCTGGCTCCCACTGAAGGATATGCTCCTTAAATAGCCTCCTGTTGGAAGGTGCCTGCATTTCTTACTCTGCTGTTTGAAATTACATTCCCGAAGGTTAAGTTAGAGTTCAGTACATGCCAACTATGGCTTGGTGAGCAGCACAGGAGATAAACATCTGCCAAATGGATGCTCCACTGTCCTCCAGCTGGCAGACTTCAATAAGTTCCTTCAGTTTGGTATGCCTGTGTAAATGTAACTGCCAAGTCAAACAGCTATTACATCTGTACATTACTGTGAGTAAAAGCTAAATTTTTGTTTGAGCAGGCACTTATTTTCATATGCTTTGACAGATGACCCTTTTCATATAAATCTTTATGAAAAATATACCTGAATATCTGAAAATTCAAAGGTAACTTGTTTTTATTTATTCATAGAACTTTAGTATACTAAAAATGAAAATGTGTCCATAATGCATCTCTAAGCAGCTCGCTTCTAAACAAATTTTTGTAATTGATTACTTGCTTTGACCCAAATCCAGGCAATTGTTGAAAGAGAAGTAGAGGCTTGATCTGTATTTGATTCTCATCAATGAATGCATAGTCTTCTACAATTATTTACCAAGTAGCTCATATTCCAAGAGACTTTAAGCAAGCTCCTAAAGAAGTAATATCAAATAGGGTACAATTTTACGTGATGGCAGCGATGACTTCTGTATCCATGACTTTTCTGTTTTTCCATGTGTCCTGTCCTGAGCCCTTTCCTTTTCACAGTTTCTCCTGAAGCAGCACTTGAGCTACTTCCTTCCTTTTGATGGTCAGAGGCTTCCTGGAGCAAGTCCTGCTTTTTCTTCAGACCCCCAGTAGCTTTCCTGTTCTTGTGGGGAATATACTTGCTGTTCACTTTCTTCTCATATTTATTACTTTCGTCTTGATTGTCAAGTTCAGAAACACTGGCGAAAGTGGCAGCAGTTAAATTCTGCTGCAGAAGCCAAGAACTGAATTTTCAAATGTGTGTTTTCCAGTTCCTGTGGTGGCAGACGGTACCAGAACAGAGTCCTTGGGTTTGTTTAATGCAATTCAGCTGTTCTTCAGGGAGCTGAACCCATCCTTGTGGCTGTTGCTTCAAGCCAGCAGTAACAGCCATGTCCCAAATAAAAAGTGCTTTGCTTGCCACACATGTCATAAAGCTCCTCAGCCCCTCAAGCATCGATGAGATCAAGTGCCATGATTAGAAAGTGCTAAAAAATCCCTAGCTTTTTGTGACCTTTCCAAGGAGACAGATCTCCTAAGGTTTGTAAGAATGGGTAATAAAACTTGTTTTTCTAGCTCCAGAATAAAACAGTTCTGTTTCAGGATTTCTGTCATCCAGATTAAATAAAGGACTCCATTCATCTGTAGGGTTCATTTTTAACAATGAGCCACATAATTTTTACAATCCCTTGGCCCTGCTGCTCCCATTGTTGTTGGAGCACTGGCAGTGAGCAGAGGCATTGCTGTGGGTGTAACTCTCCACCGTCTGTCACTGGCCTTTGTTTGCTCCCACAGAAAGTTCCCAGAACAAAGACTGCACGTTGCATAACTGGTTTGCATGTGGAACTTTATATAAACCTTAAAGATCACTTGTACAACATTCAGAAATTAATTACTTAGAACTGGACAAGCCCTTCACAGAAGTGTACTACAGCACTTGTTCTTGGAAATAAGTCAGAGAATGCAACAGGCAGTCCCATGTAAAGAGCAGGGCTTTGCCACCAGAACAGTTCAATTCAAATAAATGTTTTATTGGGAAGAGAAGAGTTACACTGACTGAACATCCAGAACCCTCCAGATTTTAACCTGTTCGTGAATGCAAACTAGCTGTGTGGTTTTAGACAAGACTCACCAACACAGAGAGTTCTACATAGTTCCCAAAGAGACAGATGACTTAAAGATACAGTCCCTCAGGTGTTCCCTCTTGCTTTTTATAGAGAACGTTCTCTTTAGACTTTTTGAAATCTTCATTTGTTACTTTCATTCTCCGTTCCCTCAAAGCCATCAAGCCAGCTTCTGTACAAATGGCCTGCAACACAGAAAGCAAGAATAGTTACAGGTTCTGTGCAACCCCTTCAAACCACACCCTCAAAAGCAGCTGCATCTTCCTGCTGTAGAAGTGAGGAGCATTAACAAAATCTACATTCTTAAGTTTGATACTGTCCTGTAGCACTGAAGCAGGCTGGATAACACCAGGAGTGTTTCCAAAAGGACAGAAGTAGAGTTACACTTCCTGACAGAAAGGCAGCTTTGTAACGAGTAATTTCCCTCATGCAAAGACAGGCACATGCAGCTGTATGATCCCTCTGCAGAGAGGTGACAGTCGTGTCGTGTTGGTTAAAGCTCATGAGTGTGGTAACTGTAGCAAGAGCTCTATCTGCTTTAGGGGTATGGCTGAAGCTTCCTAATACACAACTGCATTTTTATCTGCTTGCAACAGAGTGCAGAGTAAGTAGCATTTTTAGGGACTATCTTAAGTAATGTTTAAGATACCTTGCACAAGATTCCACATTCTCCTTTTAGTTTCTACTTTACTTTAAAATTTCATATTCAGCTAACACAAGTACATATTCTTACCAACACACGCTACCTCATGATTATGATTTTGATAATTTCCCATTTGTAAAGCAGAGTACCTGGCACTCACAAAAGGTATTTTAAAGCCATCCCACTGTCCCTCGGTGACATAAGTGCAGAAAACTGATGTTCAACAGACAAGAGACAGTTTTGAATGCAGCAAAAATGAGATTTGACTTTTGCCTTGAAGTATAAACAATGGCGATGTGCACTGACCTTAATATCTGCACCACTGAGATCATCTTTTGCCATAATCAGCTCATCCAAAGTCACATCATCTGCCAGTGTCATCCTGCTTGTGTGAATCTGAAAGATTCGTTTCTTCGTCTTTTCATCGGGCAGAGGGAACTCTATTTTCCTATCAATACGTCCTGTGCAAAAGAAAAGTTGTCTTAGGTTTTTTTGCATGCACCTGTTGGAAACAGCAGGGAGAACACCTGAAGGGTTTGACTGACAGTAACTTTAAGCTGGAGTGTGTCCAGAGAAGGGTCTGGAGCACAAGTCCTATGATGTTCTGAAGGAACATCTGGGAGTGTTTAATCTGGAGAAAAGAAAGCTCAGAGATGACCTTATCACCCTCTACAACTACCTGAAAGGAGGCTGTAGCCAGGTGGGGGTTGGTCTCTTTGGTAACAGGTCAAGAGAAAATGGTCTGAAGTCACATGGGGAGGTTTAGATTGGATATCAGAAAAAATTTTTTGATGGAAAGGGTTGTGAAGTACTGGAACAGGTTGCCCAGGGGTGAAGTCACCATCCCAGGAAATGCTCAAAAGAGGTGTAGAAGTGGTACTTGGGTGTGGCTTAGTTGTGGACTTGGCAATGTCAGCTTAATGGTTGGACTCAATGGCCTGAAAGGTTCTTAACAGTTCCATGATTCTTTCTGCCACAATGAAGCATGTCTTGGAGTAGAAAGCAATGTCACACTGTCTTTCAATTCTGGCATAGTATTGTCTCCTCTGTACTCTAACAGCACTGGGTTTGAGCTGAAGGGTCTAAAGCTAAAGGACAAAACCAGACCAAACACTTGCCTCATCAACTTCATACCATGCAAGTATTTCCACTTATTCCTTTGATCTCTGTGTTGTTTTCTACCCTCCAATTTAACTGACACCACAGACATACTATGCTTTGGTACATTTTTAGTGGCCATTTAAAAATACTCCCTGTGCCTGCTCAAGCTCAATCTGTAACACACTCATCTCCCTCACTCACCCCCCAAATGGCAGGAATGTGCCAGGTCAGTAAGGAGCAGCCTGCTTTCCTTGCACCAGGATCAGCTGTCTCTGTAAGGCTGAGGTTCTCACCCTCAAACAGGTGCTGCTGCCCTGCCTTCCCCAGCTGCTGCAGATGTGCTGCTGCTGCACACAGCTTGCTTAACAATTACTTTAAATGGCTGTGCCATCTTAACAGAAAGGAAGAATATTCAAATTGCATATGTATATGTAAAGGAATTAACACATTTCTTCTCTTCCAAAGATTTTTTTCCTATTTAGAAGTTTGTGAATGCTTCTGATTTTAACAGATGCACCAGCATAGATGAAATGGTGAATAAGGACAAACTTGCAGTCTTCTACCAGCTGTGTTTGTCAAGTTATGACAAGTCCTTTCACAAGAAAAGTGGCTTAAGCAAACACAGCAGGGAAGATTAGACCCTTACCTGGTCTAATTAAAGCTGGGTCCAGTGTTTCTATTCTGTTTGTAGCCATGATAACTTTAACATCCCCCCGAGAGTCAAACCCATCCAGTTGGTTCAGCAGCTCCAACATTGTGCGCTGGATCTCTCTCTCACCCCCTGAATTTGAGTCATACCTTTAAGAAAAAAAAGCATAGTCAGAAAAAGCACTAAGTAACTGCCACAAAAGTATAAACAAAAGGGGGATAGGGGTATTTAAATTAAAAATTGTTTATCCATATAAATAAACCAGAGGTTTTCAGAATCATGTTGTGACAGCTAGATAAGTAAAGAGACACTGAACTATTGTTGTAGTTGGGAAATGTAACAGCCATCATGTGGAGGAAATCTGTTCTTTTCCCAGGCTTGTTATATATTTGGAAGTACCTTCTCCCCACCTAATAAAATTAACATAAAAAAATGAAAAAACCTAATTCTTAAAAGCACATACATCCATACATAAGGCAGCAGCTGACACTACAGGGTAGTGGCACTTGTGGCTAATGGCCATGTAGTAAACATGCATGAGCACCTTTTTATTTATTTAAAAAACACTGACTGCTTTAAAGACTATTTGCACTGGACAGTTCCAAAAAACCTACAGAATTTCCAAAGCAATACAGTTTGGATATGGGCTGAACAGCAGTTTAGTGTGGCACAAGCAATGTTCTTCCATGACACACACTGTGTAATCTTCTGTAAAATACTCTCAGAACAGAAGTATTTACTCACCTACTCAGAGGCAAACAACAAATGGCTATATTCTCTATTAAATATTCTGCTTTAGCATTGGATCACTAGCCAATTACTGTATATTGACCTGAGGCTAGAGGGTCCCACACACACAGTGTCTCTTTCTGGTTTTGACACTCTCTGCTAGAGATGTTGCCATATAGCAAGACACCAATGTTTCTGTTCATGTCCATTCAGCATGAAAAGGCTGTGACATACTGTGTTTCCATGGAAGGTACTTGAAGTGTTACTTGTTACAAATGCTTACATCAAAGCAGTGCATGCAACTGGAGCAGAGCAGAAGCCTTTTCAGCAAAGCTTCCCTTGCCCCTGCCCTGTGTGTGCAGCGGAGCTGAGCCCGGTACCTCTTGGTGCCGATGGCATCGATCTCATCGATGAAGACGATGGAGGGCGCGTGCTCCTCGGCCACGCGGAACAGCTCCCGCACGAGCTTGGGGCCGTCCCCCAGGTACTTCTGGATCAGCTCTGAACCAACCACTCGCAGGAAGGTTGCTGACGTCTGGTTTGCCACTGCTTTGGCCAGTAAGGTTTTGCCTATTTTTAGTTGGAAAGAAATATTGTAATTAGTCTGTAGAGAAGGGAAAGAAAAAGAGAAAGAAATCAGTGCCTTAACAAAACAGTTGTAGGAAATTTGTGACAGACCTGCCAGTGCTTTAAATACCCACCAAGTGTAAATTATTTTACTTGTGCTATCTCAGCACAGCTGTTACTGAACTGTAAAATACCTGTGCCAGGTGGGCCATACAGAATGACTCCTTTGGGTGGCTTTATACCCATCTCTTCATAATATTCAGGGTGGGTGAGAGGAAGCTCCACGGACTCCTGCAGCACAAGAAACATGAACATAATTTTATAAGAGTGAGTGGTCTCCAACAAAGATCTGCTGGGATCTTCAGAGCAAAAATGAACATAGTGAAGGCAAACAGAACTTAGCTGATTTCAAGCCAGACCACGAACAGCATGGTTCTCTGCTGCCTCCAGTTCTAAGGCAGACAATTACTCTATCTGCACAGGTCTTCCTGTTGTTTCCCCTTGACATGTGGTAGAGCAGCAGTGAATGTTCCTCCCCCTCCATCCCCAATGCATCATCCCAATTTTAGAACCCTGGAGTTCCTGAACCCTAACTCATGAATGACCTTGGGGCAGGGTATCCTTTATGAAAGGATACCTTCTATAGAGTTACCAGATACTACAGATTTGAAGACCATTCATGAGTTTAGACCCCTACCCAGAACAAAAGGGTTGAGTTTTAGCAAGGTTCAGATAGAGTTTTGCTGGTAGGGGAAAAACCAACCAACCCAGCAACAAACAAATGCAAAAACAAAACAAGCAATCGCCCTGAGAGACGAAATCCCTAAGCTGGATGGCATCAGACACTCAAAATAACTCTGTAGTTTTTACAATTTAACTCTCATCTTGCAACAATTGAAACTTTACATGTTGAAAAGGGACAAGCTACTAGAGATTTTATGAGCTCTGGGCTCTATAGGTTCCTGAGCAACTGTGGAAGGTTCTTGTGTACCCGGCCTCTGGTGACCCACTTAAAAGATTGAGGCCCTCGAGTCCTCTAGTGAAATCTAAATAAGAAATAGACTAAAGAAACATAAAGGACACCACTACAGGACCAGCAGCCAGTCCTGCTGTATCCCTTGCACAACAGCTACATTGCTGGCTTAGCTGTAAATGAGCACAACTGAATACCTTGATTTCTTGAATTTGGTTGTCAAGGCCACCAATGTCAGCATAGGTTTCTTGAGGAGCTTTCTCTACTTTCATCACAGTCACTAAAGGGTCTGTGTCATCCATCAGGACTCCTATCACAGCATGAACCTAATTCAAGAATTAAGAGTTGTCAAAGAAGGCAAGCAGCTTTTTTAATACAAGCTTTAGTCCAATCCCTATGCCCACCTATTTAGATGTGTGAAACAAACAGCATTCTCTCTCCTGTGGTCTTCAGGAAAAAAGACCAGTTAAAAACAGTACAAGAACTGTAAGAAACTTCATTTTATAAAAACAACTCACCTTATGATTTAGCAGAACAGAGCAGCCTGGCTCTAGCAGGTCCTTGTCCACAAAAGACAGAATGCTGACATAATGCTCTGACCCCACTGACGTGGACACAATGGCGTGGTTGTCATCAATGATCTCCTCCAAGGTTCCCACAGACATCGGGGTTCCCCTCAGATCATCCACCTTGGATCTTTCCTCCTGTTGTCAAGAAGAATCCAAGAAACAACTAAACAACACAGGCAAAAACATTCTTGTACATCACTGGCTCAACAACCCAAATAACATAGCAGAACCAGCCTTTCCTATTGTTTTACTGCCCCCAAAAAGACAGAGGTCAGTAACAAAACCCACTATTAATTTTGCCCTACCCTTCTGGACACCATTTATGTGGATGTGAATAACTAGAGTCTTCTTTCTCTGCTGAGCTGCACTTTGACAGAGCATTACAAAACAAAAAACTCCTGTGGCTTCATCTGTAGTGATCAGTGCTTGATCTAAAATAATTTAGCCAAATAATGAGGAATTGGGATAAACCTGATACATTTTGCACACTGGTGATATTCCCATTGCTTTGGTATGAAGTAGTTCACATTAAATAAGAGCATTTAACTGTAACATTAAAAGTAACAGTTCATTCAAACCTCACCTCTTGTTTTTCTTCCAAAGGTTTCATCTGTTCTTGATTTCTGATAAATTCTTCCTCCATTAAGAGGTAATCTTTAATTCTCTCCAATTTCAACAACTTGAGCCTGCACTGTGTGTGAGGAGTCACTGGAACCAAAGCAGAATTACAGCATTTTAGAACTAGTTTGACATGGTACCAAGTAATCCCACAGTAACTCCAGGCAAAAAACAGGTTTAATGTTTCCCTTGCATCTTTCCCCAATTTAATTTACCTCTCTTTTACCTGGGAATTCACAGGCTGCATCTTGCAAAACAATAATCTTACTCTGTGGGGGCTTTTTTATGTTAATTAGAAATAAGATTACACTTGGCATTGTGCCAGTGACCTCCACAGAGGCAGATCTGGAGGAGAGGAGCTCTGCACTTCCCAAGAGTGACAGCCACAGCTCTGCAGGGCAGGCAGAATGCTTACCCAGGGGGAGCTTGCTGGCAGCATCTGGTCCCTTGGTCTTCTTCTTCTTTTTCCCCACTCTGGTTGGAACTGGAGGTTCATATTTCTTCTTCTTATCCTTATTCACAAAAAGAATTCCATAAGAAGAGGAAGAAATCAGGATAATAACAATGAAACAATACACACAGGTGTGAAGTGCACAGACTAGAAAAGAACTCAAGGTGAGTTCATAACAAAACCTTCTCCTCATGATCTGTAGTGAGAAGCCCAAAAGAAACATGACTCTTATCTTTTAAGAAGATTCAAAAATTTCTTCTCTTGCTTATTTTACATCCCTCTTTCTAATTTCAGCTTCCGCCAGTTTCCAGTGAATATAGACTATGAAGGCTCAAGTAAATCACAAACAAAACTAACAGATGAGACAATGAGGAAAATATGGAATCTCCTCCTTTCTGCTGCACTTCAATCAATAAATAAGACACATTCAGTTTCCCAGCCTGGACACTGCTTGCTGTGTACATTGTGCTTCCAGCTCCAAAGGACACCTGAGAGGCCTCTGAGGTCCCACAGCATAAAGTACAGGCCTAGTGGAGATCCTTGTGTGATCTCACTTTTAAGCCAACAACAGTTCCTTAAGTGGCAGCTTGAAGCCAAGTAGTCGTTCCTAACCCTGACACGTTTATAGTTTTATTTTTTAAAAAACAAGTCACTGTCAAAAAATGTCAATTTTTTCTTAAGCTCAGTTTTTATTAAGAACATCACCTGTTTTCTCCAAAGTACACCCAGAAAACACATTAATGAGAGCCAGCTACAGTGTAATTTTATACAGCTCCAAATACAACAACAATTTTTAAAAGTAAATTGAAAAAGCTTATTGCAGCCAGGCTCTGTAGCAGCATACTTGCAATTCACTCTGTAAATATTTATTTGCGTTTCAGTTACCTTGTCATCCTTCTTGCTGCCACCAGGACCATGTCCACCACTCTGACTTTGACCCTAGACAAAAGGTAAAAGAACAAACGACAAAAATCTAAATGTATATACAGTTCTACGAATCGAGGAGCCTACGGGCAATTCCACGCACAGAAATCCCAAAGCTGGATCTCTAAAGTCTTAACAAAGCGCTAACATATTCCAATTTATTGCCCAAAATTAAAAAGAGGTGTCCGGCCTGGCCCGGCCCCACCGCCCGCGCTCC
>JAHLSL010000007.1:14120178-14200740 GCA_025920805.1 Petroica traversi
ATGGGTGTGTGAGGGTGTGTATATGGATATGGGTGTGTGAGGGTGTGGGTGTGTGAGGGGCTTAGAGCTGAAGCAGAGGAAGAAGTGTGGCAAACCTGCATGCCCTGTATTTAAAGGTTTTTTTTCCCCCTAGACCTGATCCTTCCTCCCATCTCTTGCAATAGCTAGTCAATATAAAAGCATTTTTTTGTGTGTGCTGTAAGAACTCTTTTTCTTGTGGACAGCACTTTAAGAACATGGGTAAAGTTTTCAGGAAATACGCCCCTCCAGAAAAACATAACTTTTATATTTACAATGAGTTCTACTGGTCTGTGGTATTCCTCAGGAAATAAGTAAAAGCTTTCAGTGTCTGCTGTTGACACTCCCAAAGGTAAAGCTCAGCCTGAACTCAAGCAGTGCCCATCCCGAACCAAAGCCAGTTTGGGGTCTCGGCTGTTCTGCACCATTTCTGGGCACCAGAGGTCCCGTCCTTGTGCGGGGCTCAGCAGCTGCTCTGGGCCGGCCCCGCACCCAAAGCTGCTCCTGGGGGATCTTCAGGTGCTTCCTCTGCTCTGGGCTGAAGGGGCACCGCTGTCAGCAGGAAGGTTACAGTCAGGATGAGGGCACAGTCTGAAAATACAGCCTGCCCTCGCCCGGCTAACCAGCATACAGATTATATTTACATCCAGCACTGTTCTCAGTGTAAAGATCAGAGCATTTGTGAAAAGAGGCTTCAGTTTACAGCAGACAGAAGGATGTGGGATTGTTTAGCTTTGCTTTGATGTTGTTTTTTTTTCCTTTCACACTTTCTCTAGAATTCCTGTCTCAGTAGGGAACTTTATTAATTATTAGTGTAACTCTCTTAGCTGTGTAGAAAGGTGTGAGGTTTTGATAATTTGGTTTGGTTCCATTTGCTCTCAAGGGTTACTGTTGTGCACTGTGGATTTAATTTGACTTTTCTATTGTTTTTATTATTATATGATTTAGCTGCCTTTTTCTTATGGTATCAGCTGTGCTGTAACTTTTAAGGACATTGAAATGAAGCTAAATACAAGAGATTTTCTTTGCTTAAATAACATTCGTTTTTTTGAGTTCACAATCTTACAGGATTGCATCTGTATTTCCTTATGGAGTAAAGATGGTAGAACATTCTTTCCCTCATGCTATTTTTCCTCCCTTTAACCTCCCTTTAGACTCAGACATACCCATACTTATTTCAAATTCTACCTGTAATTGGGAGTTCTGATGAAGAATGACTGAGAATTCTTGTTACTTTTTCCCTTTGGAAAGTCTGATTTTAGTACTGTGCAGCTTTGCAGACGTTTCAGCTGCGAGCATTATGGCATAAACTGACCTAAATGGTAAGGGTGTAGGATGAATGTAAAAGCTGAACTTTCCATTTATGAGCTGACCAGAAAAATCTGTGACAGCCTATCTGGTTTTGGAGTCTTTAAAAATATTAGGAAATTATATAAGGGAGCAAGAGTAAAAGGACATTGTCAAGATTGTCTCCCAGCTCATTCACTTGAAAGACATCCTGTGGAACAAAAACATGAACCACAGAAGGGAAATACTGTGTTTGGGGTGATCTGGTTATTGGGGTGAATAGTGCTGGCAAACTGGAAGGGAAATAGGAACGTGGTTCTGTAGCCTGGCTGCCTGCCTTAACTTTGCACATCCAGAATTTTGGTTTGGTTTCAGAGTACAGATAATGTCAAATGAGGAACTTCAAACAATAAACATGTTTAATGATCCAAGTTCCTCTGATTTCTAGGGTTATGCTTGCTAGCAGGAAGGAACACAGAGTCCTTGTTTGTTAAAGATGAGCATAGCCTCAGGGGCACCAAAAAGCTCTTCATATCAAAAAATACCAAGGCTTGTTCAGAGAGGGTGGGGATTCTTGTGCTTTGTTTTTAGTTAGTGTTTTCTACCCTCTTCTTTATTCTGCAGTAAGCTTACTGCTGATCTTTTAGGCATTGCAAAGCCCCCAGCTCTGTTCCCAGGCCTTTGAGGAGGAGGGGATAGCTGAGGGCTGGGGGAATATTGGGCTTGGGATTAGTACATAGCAAAGAAGTTTATTTTCCCTTTACACATACAGGAAATTACTAGGATTGCTCATGTTGTTGATGTTAATTTGTTTTTCTTAGTATACGTCTAGCTGCCTAGAGCTTTTTATGTCTGCATAAAATGAAATAAACCTACAGATTGGAACAATATTAATCTTCCTATTGCAGCTACATATAGTGGGCTGCATTTTCAAAAGCTGCAATTTGGACTCCCTCTTTTCATAAATGGGCTCTGAACCTACAGCACCTTCAGTAAATGAATAAAAATGAATAAATAATGGGTTTAAGGACCATTTGGATTTATTTTTTTTAAGTATGTTTGTGTCAAAGTACCAAATTAACCATTAAGCTTCTCTGGTGCTTACAAGTTATTTAAGCAGTTTAGAAGTGGAAGGCATTCCTACCACCTACTGATTGGCAAGTAACAATGTGAAGGATAATTGTTAGTGGAGTACTAATCCATGTGGGCTTCTCACAGAAACAACTCAGCAAACATTCTTCCCCAAAATCACAACAAGACTTCTCACCTTCTGGAAGAGTCTGTTACTTTACATTGTCCATCCATGGAACTGGGGACATGACTTTTTAAAATTAAGTTGCTCAAGTAAGTGCCTGATGGTAGCTTTATGAAAGCTGAAACAAAAAACTGTCTGATAAGAATCCTACTACATTTGGGGCAAAGAGAAAAAGGAAAGTGATCAAATATGGAGTTATCATCTAAATTAAATACAGAGTTCTTCACCTGGCTAATTAATGATTGTTTATGTTGAAGAAATGCCGTCACCCAATGTCCCTCAGAATCAACCCCACTAATAACTGAGGATGATTTTAACAAACTGAACATTTCATCAGGAATTGCATCAACATTCATATAAATTAGTTGGACTCACTTTGCAGGACACAGTGAAATCATGAAGAGACAGTGAAATAATTTTTATGTAAAGAGAAAAGCATGAAATAGGCTTTTCATTTCATTTCAGAGAAAGCTGAATTTCTAAAGACACAAATCTTATACTGACTACTCCTTAGGCTGAGTCTAAAATTCCTAGACAGTAATAAATGTTTGTCAAATCTGTGTGCTGCATTGTTTTATTAACTGCTAATGATTTGTATGTTTTCCGTCATGAAAGGGCAGAGTTGTTATAATTACTCATCTAATGCTGCAAGTGCTCCTGCTTTGCCAAACCCAGGAAGGTCATTATGTCTGCTCCAGGTCCTCTCCTCACCGTGCAGTGCAGAGGGAGGCCAGAGGGCAGAGCACATCAGCACAAATACACCAGCCAAGCCTTCATTAAAGACAGGAGTTTGGAAGTCAGAAATCATTTAGAGCCAGTCCCAAAGCCCAGTGAGGCAGATGGAAAGAAAGGCTGAATCGAGCAATGAAAAGCATAAGTGGACTGAGTGCACTGGAGTATTACAGCAGTAGAAATTGGAAAGAAGGGAGAGAGCTATCATCAGTAGAGAAATTGAAAGTAATTGTCTGAGACATGAGAAAAGCAAGGTCCCTGGTAACCCAGGAGCCACCAGCTTCACCACCTTGGCACTGAACTGAAGATACATTGGCTTTAATTGCCCCTCCCTGAAGTACTGATTCTGCATTAATCTGTTGACTATAAAATAATGGCTCCTCTGTCATTTCCTGCAGCACTGTAATCTAATACTGCACAAGTGTCTCACCATGTTCACATTCCCTGTTGAGTAATTGTGGCTTTGATTTTGTGATGCATAGTCTGCTCAATCAGCCTGTAATTGCAGCACTATCTGGAAATATGGTTGATATATCTATGTAATTATGTTTATTGTTAATAATGCAAATTGAATCTGTTGAGTTAGTCAAGTCAGTCATCCTCAAGAAGCAGCTTCTACAGTTGATTTCTTTAGCTGCTGAGGAGTGGTTTTTTTTTAGTTCTTTGCTCTTTCACAGAAAATATTCTTATTGGAAGATAACTTTGAAAATAAGAACCACAGCCCCATCGTGGAAGTGTCAGCATGTACTGTAGAGGCTATGCAGAAATCTTGTCTATCCAAAAAATCTGCAGAAGGCAGATTCAGTCCCATGCATGTGGTACTGGCGTGTGCAGTGAGAAATCAGAAATGCATGAATCCCTTTTTGCTTTGCATATGGCTTATATGGGCTTTTCTAATAATTGGCAGGGTGATGAATTCAGTAGTGTTTGGAGATGTCAGCCTTGTCTGGAAAAGCATAGGAGCCATGCAGGTGCTGTGGCTCTGGAGCTGTACTTATGTTATTTCATGCATGTCTGCTAAAAGAACTTCATCCCTCTCTGATACAGATTTCTTGGCCCCCCCCCCCCCCCGTCTCACATAAAGTCAGTCTTGGGAAAGGTTTTCAGATATGTTTATAGTTGATGAAATTGGCTGTATTCCCTGCTGTAAATACAGCTCTCTATATCAGTTTCCTTCATGTTACTCAAATGTTACATCAATCAGGATAATAGACTTGATATCCTGTTCAAGGCCAGGTTGGATGAGGCCCAGAGCAGCCTGATCTAGTGAATGGCATCCCCGCCCACAGCAGGGGGGTTGAAACAAGATCATTTTTAAGATGACTTCTAACCCAAAACAATCTATGATTCAGAGGTTATAGTGTGAATTGTCCACTTCCTAGTAGGATGTGGCACATCATTTCCTTCTGCTGAAACCTGCTTTCTTGAGAATTTTTTGTTAAGAGGAGTTACTCATTTTGTGGTCTTTTTATCTCAGGATGCTCCTATTGTAGATGAAGAATTGGTCATACAGTGTGAATAACACTTGAAAATGGGTCTCTTGAGCACACTTAATTGAGACTGAATATAGCACTGTTGCAATAAAAGAAATTCAGTTCTGCATCCAACAGCTGGAAATACTGCATTATACATTATACTATCACAGCCTTCTCCCCCTTCTTCTGCATTTAGGTGGCTGTTGGAAACTATTTGTTGGTCCTGCATTGTTATTCTGAGCCTGTGGCTCTGTAAACTCCCTGAAAACAACTCTGAGTCCAGCTATTCACATAAGGACTGTGGAATTTTCTTAGGAAGTGCCCTCTGAACATGGAAATCTCTCCTCATGTTGCTGGTTCATGTGGTCCCTCAGCTCTGACTGACTCCAAACATCAGGTTCTTTGGTGCCAAAAGTGCACCAAGGAAGGCTGACAAAAATGGAGCATTCAAGGGGTATTTTATTTAGTAGTGTTATTTTATTTACACAAAGCTGGTAAGCACCCTCAAGGCACTCTCCCTCCATCCCCTTGTTTCCCCAGCTTGGTGCATTGGCCCTGGCCATGCAGCAGCTCTGCAGAGTCCTGATGGCAGCTGCGGGGCAGGGTTACTGAAAAGGTTACAGAAACCAGTCAAGGGGGACCCACCAAATTTGCTATTGGTTCCTTAGCAGCATGGTCAACGTTTTCATACTTCATATTCTGTTTTCTGCTTAAACTTTGAAGTTTCAGAGTATTCACAGGGACTTCAGGGTATTCTACGAGCCAATCCAGGCTTTTGGCTATTCCAACTGCAGCTACATGGTAAATTGGAAGCACCTCCAAGTTGGTGTTATTGCAATTCAATGGGAACTCTCATGTTTCCTTGGAAGGAAGCCAAGAGCCCTCTCCCATTATTTTGACTTCCACTCTTAGTCCACCTCCCCTCTGGGGGAGGACTTTGTAAAGACATGAAATGGTTTCCTTCTCTACAATATGATAAATAACATTCTTTTTTTTCTCCTTTTACAGCTTATTGATAATGAGACACTACTTGCCTTTTTTGCTTAACATATGCACTATTCCTCTGGAGAAACAACCGAGGCTTTGAAAGTGAGTATCCCAGCAAAGGTGAAATCCCTATGCCAGGGTTTGGGCAAATGCAAACCATATTATCTACAATGTGATGTTGCAAGAAAAGTAGGGCACTCCTCAGAAACCTAGCAGTAATAGTGTGTTCCCAGAAAGCTGATAAGTCAGGAATCAGCTGAGATCAGGGAAAGTGAAAATTCCGTTTATTCTGGTGCTGGTCTATTTAAAGATGCCACACTTCTTCTGTAACAGATAGTACACAGCATGACTTAAACACAGCCCAACACTGTGAATCTTCTTTTGGAGGTTCTGACTTTTTCTAGACATTCCCCACAGCCAAATGAAGGTCATGATTTCCAAGAGGTGATAAGAAGGAATTCACAATCATGTGATTCCAGAGGATTTTGGTGGATTTTGGATGCCAAATTTGACATTTAGTCATTTGAGAAACTAAATTCATGGCCTTTATAGTAACTAGAAACTCCTCTGTACTAGTATGAGCCACACCCAGGCAGATGAGAAGTAGGCATGGTACTGTAAGTAATTATGATAGTTAGGTAAAAGTCTTAATATTAAATATCTGTTCTTCAGCCAGAAAAAGCTGTAGCATGTATAATCATGGTATTTTCATTGATGCTACATTCCAAGCAATGAACATGCTGTCTTTAAGATGCAAGGTAATCAAAATGTTATCTATAAGGTAAAAGGAAATTAAAAAATAATCTAACTCATTGCCTTGTAAGAAGACTCTCTCTGCTTATTCACTAACTTCAGTCTGGGTCTCCCCAAGATATTTAGAGCAGCTGATCTGTCGTTCACCTCATGACTGGGTTATAGGCTGTATTCAAACAGGAGAAATGGAATCGAAACAAATGGTACACAAATGATGCATTAGTACAGTGAAGGACAACAATGTCAATCATGGTTCTTATGTACTTCAGTGAAAGTTTCAAACTATCAATATCATAAGCAAGACAAACTAGAAGCAGGAATCTCTAGAGTGGATGGATTTGTTAGCCCAACCAGAAGCATTTTTAGAGGTCCTACTGCCCGTTAAAAAGTGGTTGGCTGTGTAATTACGGATATGATTACGAATATTAGATCAACAGGCTGACAATGATCATGGCAGCCAAATTTTAGTCTCTGGCAGAAATGAGATTAACAATTGAGAGGTTCTTTCATGGAGACTAACCAGATTTCCTGTGCAACACGAGCATTTTTTATTAAGGTTGTCGAATGAAAATGCCACAAAACATCCTGAAATAGCAGTTTGTTTCCTTGTCTTCCTCTGAACAGGTCAATGCCTGGTGTTCCCATCAGTTTGTTCTATAGAGCACTGACTGTGTGGAACAGACCCCTGGTTTGATGGGCAACCCAAACATGTCAGGGAAGGCAGCAATGCTGGATCACTGCTAGGCGAGGTGTCTCATCTGAATCTGAAGCAGGACAGGTCCTGGACAAGCTGTGGGAGGCTGGTGCATGGGTGTTCACAGGCTGTTCAGGGCAGAAGCCAGGTTTGAATTGCAGAGTCAGAAGGCACTGATTTCCACACCAAGCAGGCAAAGGCTTTGGCTGAAGGCTGTGCAGTCCCCAGGGAGGCAGCCAGCACCATTTGCTCGAGCCTGCATGTTCATAGCACTGGGTACCTTCTGTTCCTGCTGGTTTGCAGAGCCCTCCACCCCTCAAGGAGTCTAAATCCATTATAAGAAGTTTTCTTAGACTTTTCTGCTACCTCTTCCTGGTAATTTTTCTGTGGGAGGTACTGACAGTCCAACCCCATGCTAACAGTTGCTCAGTGCAGGGCTTGTATACAACATTCACAGCATTTCCAATCCCAAATCCCAAAGCCATGATGTAAACACTGAAATGAGAATTGTAATATTTTCCATGATTTTTAGAAACACATTTTAATGGTTCCTCTGCCCAGAGCTTTATGACTCTACAGAATGCACCAGGACCTTGTGTTCCAGCTTTTCTTTATGACAGACCACTTTCTTTTATAAAAGCTGAGATTCTCCCAGATGACAGCGACATAGGGGCTGGGAATTCCAAGGAAAGTGTTCAATATGCTCAATGCATCAATAAAATCATGGTGTTGATAAATCCTATGGATATTGATGATCACTCCAGGACCACAGACTTTGGAAGGCAGTGATGAAACAGTAAGAACTTGTTGGTTAGATAAAGGGCAACAACAGGTGAAGCAATGGAAGGAGAGGCAGGGGAGCAGAGTTTTACAGGGCTGTGCTGCCTGGCTGCCAGCTGAACTGCAAAGGGATTTCAGCTGATTGCTGACACCATATAGCCAGAGAAGATATTTCTGTAAGAGGAAAGTAAGAGTGTGGAGGAGATGTGTAACAGTGAACAGAAAAAAATGGGACCACCATTTAATTTTCATCACTAGCTTCTGGTAGGAGCACTGGAAAGTCACTGTTTACCTGCACCCCAAATGAAAAGGAGTGTTGGGCAGGCAGAGGTCTGATGTACCCAAATAAAAAAAAACCAGCAAAAATGTGATGTCTCTGTGCTCTCAAACTCCTTGGAGGATGAAAAAAGTGCTGTGGGAACCCATAACCATTTACTTGCTTTAAAGTCCTGAGTTTGTAAACAATTTGATTCCTTCCATGGTAAAAGAGAGGCAGATTTGGTTCTGGGCTGAGATATCCTGACAACGCTTCATGTCCCATAGAGCCAGCCTAGCCAGGCTTCCCAGTGACTCAGGGCTACTGGAGGGCTCCTGCATTCACTGCCGGCAGCTGAAAGACAGCACCAAACAGAAAGGATCAGGAAGTGTTTTTTCCTTCTTCTTTCCATTCTCCATCCATCATATGAGGTTCAGCATGCTCACTGACAACCCTGTGCTGAAGATTTCTGTAAAAGATAGCCTGGACTTCATCCCTACTTGTGTGACCTGAGGATATAATTCCAATTAGACAGAAGTTCAGTTTTTATGACCCCATATCTCTTAATCTTCACTCTCAGCTCAGGTGCTGGCCAGGCATCCCAGCTGCAAAATATCATGAGGTAGGAGCATCAGCCCCAGATGAACCAGGAATAGACAACTCACTAACCAAAACAGCTGCAGAGGAACAACCAGGTACTGAAAGAATCCAGACTCAGCAGCCACCTGGAAACTTGTAGTGACCAGCCCAGAGAGAAAATCACAGACTGTCACCTGGTGCTTCCAGCTCTCCAGGACAGGCAAGTAGTAAGGAGGAATGGGAACATGCACAGTAGCAGTAGCACCTACAGTGTGCCAGGAAGCTCCCTGCACATGCTATTCAATGATAGACATCCATACAGTTGGGCCACTAGACATATTGATTGAATTTTGAATGGGTGCACTATTGAGAAAAAGAAGAAATGAGAATTTCCTCTCATGTGGCTTGTAGCAACTGATTATTGTAGCAACTCACTGTGAGAATGTGAAAAACACAATGCCTCTTGAGAGCATGTTTGAGAGCTATTTGGAGCTTTTTGGCCACCTCCCTATTGTCTCTGGTGTAGCAGAGAAGTTCTCAAGTCCTTTGTCTATGCAGCTAATTGAAAATTAACCTCCACTTCTCCAGGCATGAATGCAACACTCAGGACCAGAACTGCGTTTGATCATTAGGCTAATTCAACTCTGTGAAAGTAAATTTGCATCAGGGCTGACTGTAAGAGTCTGCCTGCAGCATAAGCAGTGGCCAAGCTAAGAGCTCTGGTGGAAGTCCAGAAGCAGCAATAATACAAATACCGGAAGTTTTCTCACTAAAAATTCAAGTACTATTAGAGGTCTGTAGATTCTTTCAGTTAAGTTTAAGTGCATGGGACCAGAAGCATTTAATGCTGCTTGAGGATTATGTCATTGAGCAGCTATTGTTACAATTAGCCTTAATGGAAAAATCCTCCTGAAAGAACATTTCAGTTCATTGTCTGAACTCTGCCTTTAGCTCAGTTATTCATTTCCTATCTAATTACCAAGTCATATTACCTCTGCTACAAATCCCTAGCTATTTTATGCCTTTTAAAGGGCTAGTCTAAATTTTCACCTGTTTACTGCTATATATCTAACAAGTAAATTGCTTCAGGAATTCCCTTGGGGCAGTTTGTTAGGCAAAGCTCATTAATTTACTTGCCTGGACTGCCTACACACTTCTCTGCAGCTGGGAGTGCAGGTACATGCAAACACAGGTGATTCCCCTTTCCAGTCTGATCCTTTCCCTTGCTGGCACTGGTTAAGTGAAACGGTGCTCCCTTAACTCAGTGGAGTCTGTGCAGAGCAGGGCTGTGCTCCTGTCACCTGGACTGGCAGCTCCAGCATCATCTGTCCTGAGTCAGTCATAGCCAGGGTTCAGCTGCCTCTGTCCCAAAGATTTTAGTTCTAGAGTCAAGCAAAACTTTACCTTGTGCATCAGAATGAAAGAGCTAACAAGCAGATAATGTATTTCATCAACTTCAAAAAGCTGGAAGGGGCTGTTTGGATCATGAAACACAATTCCTATGACCCCAGGCAGCCACACAATGGAATTCTCCAAAGCATCCCCTCGGTGCTATAGCTCTAGCCTAGAAATATTTCCCCATTTCCTATGTTAAATATAACCTCTTTTATATGCACTACCAGAAGTCCACGAGACTGTAACATGCCACAGCAAAAAGGCACAGGAGATATGGAGAGAGTTACCACAGTCCCAGAGTAGTGGGATTTTAAGAGGTGAACATGCCAATCTGATCTAGAAACTGATGGCAGTTTGGCTTTTCCTCTACAGATTCTTCCTTTTGTCACTTAGCGACAGGGAATTTCAATGAATTTTCTCTATCTGTAAATTGGATGGTCTTGTTACTGTGCTGCTATCTTTGTGCCTATGTTTCCAAGCTGTCAAATAGCTTTGTAACCAAGCATTTCTGATTGCAAATTCCAGATTGTTTACTTACACTTGATTTGGTTTCTCACACAAAGTCAGAAACCGCTTTGGCAAATGAGAGAACAGGGCTGTGTTGCTAATTAGTGTTCTGCCAATTTACAATATTTTACCAAGCATAAACTCCCAGCATACAGACACATGCTACACTCTGCTCTAAATTTGCTCAAAAGATCAAATGGAAACTGCAGTGGTTCTTTTTCAAAAAAGGCAAATTAAAATTAAAGTTGTGAAATGTCAAAGATGCTTTGAAGCCTTTTGGTCCACTTAAGAACACAGAATTGCTATTGATTCACCTGGAGTTCATGAACCATGAGTAGGCCACAGCATGGAGAGAATCTGAAATCTGTCAAGAGGGGCTGGTCTGTAGAAGGACCAAATGATGTCCAGAAGAGTATCAGCCCCCATGTCCCTCAGCACTGCAAGCAAACCTCTGGGGCAGCTGCTGCCCAGGCAGTGGAGGCTGGGCTTTCAGCAGGAGCTGTGCTAGAAAGACTGCTCTGTGTGTGTGGGCTCTGAGTGCCATGACCAGGAGTGTCTGTAGAAAAACTCACCCAGAGGAAACTGGAAGACAATGATGAAGTACAACAAAGGCAGTGCTGACATTCCCAATCTTTCAGCTGCCTTCCTGCTTTGCCCATTAGTCCTGCAGAGATCAGCCTGTGCTTCCCAGGGAATACATTATTTGCCATAGCTGGGGCCAGGGCAGTCACCAATCTCCCTGCAGCAGCCGGTTGTCTTCTCATTACGATGGAAAGAACAACTGTGGTAATGCGAGGGCTTTTACATTTTGGTGACCTCCAAATTTGCAGCAGCTGCTGCTACTGTCCTTGAGGTAGCTGGAGTGAGAGATGCAAGCAGAAGGAATAACTCATTCCCATAGTGGCAACCTCCATGCCTTCAGTGTGGAGTGAGGCATGAAGGAAGAAGCCTAATAGGAGAGCAGCTCCCAGGATTTTGAAGTATGAGATGTCAGTGCATTTGCCTGTTCATGGGAGGTGTGAGCGATTTGGTTTAAGCACAATAACAACCTTACATATTTTTCATACCTCTAGAAATCCCTCTGAGAAGATAGCACAGGTAAATCCTCTAAGGTATACGTGCCACCACTGCTCAGGGTGCCAGCTGGAGAAAGCATTCCAATTTGAAACATCTAGCAAGGGCTGAACTGACTCACAAAACTGTGACAGCCATGCTGTGAACATCTGGCACTCCAGGTCCTCAGCTGCTCTGCAACATCTGTTAATTCTCACAACATGTCATGGTGTTGATTTCAATTGTTTTGTTTTTACAGGAAAAAACAACTTAAAGAATTGGTGACTGATCCTAGAAAGACAGTTCTCATGTGTATAATTTTATCCAGTTTATAGATAACCTTCTTAAATACTGAAGTAAATTTTACATACTGGTGCAGAGCTGAGGAGGTGTGGACAACATCAAAACTGATACCAGCAGGACACAACCACTTCCTCAAAGTGCAGCAACATTGCCATTGGTACCTGATGGTGTCATCCATTGGCTCATTGTGGAGAATGGAGGCTTTTAGAGAGAGGATTTCCCTGCTCCAAGGCAAAAGCTCACACAGATAGCTAAAAAGAGCATTCATCTGATGCTATTATGTTTAATGGAGCTAAATGTGTGACTTGCTAAAACAAAATACTCCTACAGCAAGACAAGGAGAGAGAGACCCACATTTGACTTTATAGCAGCCCCATAAGAATGAGAATAAAGGCTATAGATGCTGTGAGCCTAATCACAAATCTGTGATTATTTTGTGCATTGCAAAACACAGGATTGATATTTACATAAATTCCCTGGGAAGGTTGTGTAAAGCCAGGCTTCCTGGCTAGCATGGTCCAACAGGGACATGTGTCTCTGGCTCCCTATTCTCTACTTTGTGATTTTGTTTTGCTTCCAATGTCATGCCACTACAGAACCATGATCAAGGCTTGGTAAAATTAAACTTCCCAGCAGAACTCCCAGCTTCATTCCTAAAATTTTAGATTTTTTAAAAATGGATCAGTTAATAAATTGTTGCTTGTACTCCCTGGCCACACAGCATCTCACAGGGGGGTAATGGATAACCCACTAAAGGGTATCTAGCCAACACTGACTCTCTGGTTGCAATTTTCCTCTCAGCCTTTCTTCATGGGGCCAGACTAGCTAGCGTGAGCAACAGTTAGACCCACAGAGGATTCCTGTGCCCAAACTGCCACAAAGACCACAGCAGAGAGTCTGAGATGCTAAACACGGTTGCTGCCCAGCCTGAAGGTGCCTGGGGGGGAAGTTTCATTGCTGTGTCCTCAGAAAGGGTCTGCACAAGAAGCTGCATTTTGGCTGAGCATGTGGCTTTCACTGTGGGGCGTTTAGCTGCTGCTCCAGCTGTTTTGCTGGAAGGGTTCCTGGAGCACACCTCATCGGGCTGGGGACAGAGTGGGCCTGGGAGGAGTGGGACCTCTCAGCTACCCTTCCTCCAAATGTGGCAGAATGTAGCACGCTGAACACATGCTATTAACAATGCTTTGCCTTGGACCTCAGATATCTCTTTTTCTTAAAATCTGTACTCGTAGAGGAGATGGTAAGAGCAGCATCTCATAAAAGTTATACAAAATTCTGGTGTTTATGGCATGTAGTTATGGATATGCTGCTATCTCTCTAAATCAATGTTCCATTCATATCCCAATTAAAATTGTGGCCTTGTTTTAGAACCATGTACCTGGACAGATAAGTGGTGATATTGATACAGGGTAGGAAATATCCAAAACTAATAGATACTAACTCCCAATAGTCCTCCAGTTGGATATCTGGAATCAAACCATATGGCTGGACAATTTTTGGCTTTGTGACGTGGCCCACTGCAATCACTCTTTCCTCAATGCATATTTTCATTGTACCATTCATGCAAATTTTGGAACAAGAGATGGCAATGTAACTGCTAGTCAGTTTTTCCCCGTCTCTTTTGCTATAATTATGGGTCTCTGTTCAGCTCCTTATTACTTAAGGAATCTTTGGTTTTACATGAATATTAAATTAATCCAATTACTTTCCAAATTAAAAATCATATCTTCAGTTTCTCTACTTCTCTTCAGGGTGGGAAACTGCTCAATTAGTTTTACAGTACAGAATTCTCTAAAGGTCTGATTATAGATCAGGTTCTCATCACTGTGTAGCATCTATCACTTGATCACTTCAATAACCAACAGGAAAATGAAGAATTTTGAATTTAGATATAATTTTGATCCCAGTTCAACCTGGCACTGGTTGAACCCTCCAACAGCAGGGGTTAAACAGCCTTGCAGGTTGGGCAACTGGGGTGGAAGGCCACATGGCTGAATGTTCATGCCAGCATATTCCCTGGTAGCCTGCTGCTCTGCACTGGATGAGATACACAATTAACATCCTACAACCTGGGCCAGATCCTGCAAGGACGCCATATGCTCCCACAGCTTGCTGAGATTCTAATTTTTTAAAACTTTCCACAAAATCATATAACAGTTGTAAATTTAAGGAAAAAAAGTCTTATAATTTGGACTCCACTGTGAGCCTTTTGCAGGTCTTGACATCACTGGTCTGACTAAATCCCCCTGGTTGGATGGATCAAAGCATCCACATCATAAAGAGAGGAGCCCTGGCACAGTGCCACTGCCAGCACAGTCAGATGTATTTGAGATTAACTGGTTGGGAGAAAGTGCCCTGACTTCTTTTTGATTACAGTCAACAGGTCAGTGAGGTAGAGGCCTTGCAGATCAAAACAGCCCCTCTGGAGGGCTCTTGGTTTAGTCCTGGGACTTCTCAAATGGACAACATTAAAGTAACAGCTGCTATGAGAACAGTTTGTGCATCCCAAGCTTCAACAACTAAGCACATTGATTTCTGAGTGAAATGGACTCTGGTGTTGAGTCATGCAGTCTTTATTACAGAGTTTCTTCCAGAAGAGGCTGCATTTCCTACTCTCTTCAGATCTATTTATTAGTCTTAAGGATCTCGAAGTCATGAAATTGTCAAGTAAAAGCACAAGAACACACTGGTCCCACAGGGTCTTCTGGTGAGGTCCAGCTGAGGTTGCTGCTGGTCTAAGGGAATAGATTCTTTTCCCCATCACTTGGTCTGTGGATAAGAGCCCTCTCTTCTTCTGGAAGCAAGCTGTTGTTCCAGTCTGAGTGATGTTTTCCAGCTGCCTCAGTCACAAATATGCCCAAATAGAGACCCTGAGAAGAGGATTCTAAAGATTATAAAGTGAGACCTGGTGTCTGATTGTGTATTTGTTAGCTAAAAAAATTGAACATTTCTGCTAAAAAACATCCAGTATTATAGGTATTGCAGGAAACTGCCCAGACAGGCCCAGTGGTTTGGATCAATGCAACAGCCATTATATCCCTGGGGACACTGTGTAATTATTCTATATTTAAACAGTGGTTAGAGTCTCAACTGCCCATCATCTTGATCAAAGATGCCGGCATATAATGAGATTTCTCAAAGTCTTCCTTCCCCCACTGTTCATTCTGCCAGCAAGCCTTGTCCCATTTCTCACAGGCCCAAGCACACTTGGCTCTCTTTGCATCAAGTCACAGGACACAGCTGCTGCACGGTGCCCTTTCAAAGGAACTCACAGGAAGAGCCGGTGCTCTCACATCCTTCACCAGTGCTACACCACCCAACCCATGCAAGCTGCTCCTGCTGCCTCCCTCGCTGCCCCATGTCACAGGCCAGCTCCCTTCCCATCTCACACAACACAGCAGTTCCTGTACTTTTTTGGACCACCACACTAATTTTTGTTCTCATGGTATGTTTCAGGAGAGGTCTTCCTCAGCTAAGAGCCAAGAGGGACTGTGGTAGCACATGCTCATGATGCAGAGCCTTTGGCTTCTCCGAGGAACAGGCAGTGCTGGCAATAGCAATGGAGTTTTCCCTCCCTGCACTGAGCCTTTCAGTGCAGGTCACCCTCCTGTGTCTCAACACAAAGACCACGGCAGAATAGGCCATAATGCTGCTGCTATCACCCTTTCATCCCTCGGGGCAGAAGGAAAGAGAGTAAGAGGCAAAGGAAATACAGCTTTTGCTGTGTCCCACTGAGGAAGCTGTAACCAGTGTAGGGCATTTTGGTGTATTTGTCTGAGGACAAGACTTCCCCTTTTTCAAATTGCCATAGAACAAATTGCTTATACTAAACAAGGGATCATGAAGGGATCATGAAGGCTTTTTTTCAGAAGGGGAAGACTTGCTTCTTGCCAAGCACACATAGCTTTTACCTGCATCACCTAATTAGCTTACTGCAATCCAGTCTGCATTGCTTCAGAACCTGCTGTATCCCATATCCGACAAAGTCATTCCTGTTTCTATGTCATGCTTTGATTGCACCAGTTTGCAGGAAGTATTTGGATGTTAAATTTGATTTAAGCCATTATGTTTCATTTTTATTGAGCCTCTTTGACTCACCATTTATTTAGCTGCTTCAGTTTCTTGTATGGGCAGGTTGCCCATTGCCAAGGCATCTGAGAACCTCATCACCAGTCTAAAGATCAGCAGACAGACAAGCTCCAAATCCTGAGAGACTGGGCCTGATTTTACAGGGGATGATTTGTCTTTCAGTTGATAACTTCCAGCTGCTGATATTGGGATAGCAGAGTGTCTCAGTCTCAGTCATTTAGGCAATACCAAGAGAAAATGTCTAAACAAGCTGCTTCCTGATGTGAAAGGGCCTGCCCCTGTTTATTGGCAATGTCACAAAAGCTGTGTATTCTCTCTTGTTCCACTGATAGCCCTAGACATCAGGGAGAATGAAGAAGTGGCTGTTTGCCATTTTCTTCATCCATGGTATCAAGATTAGGAATCAAGACTAAGTGTGAGGGTTCTTGTGATAAAGCAGTATGTCTGGGAGCTGCCCAGAGGAGAACACATGATGCATTCCTTAGAGCCTCAGAGATCCTAAGTTAGCAAGTAGGTTGTGGGAGATCCTGGGGTTGCTTTCTAATTATCCTTCCTGATGACAGTCTCTCTAAACAGCCCTGTTGAGAGGCAGAATCATTATTAGGCTGTAAAATGTGTGAACAGCAGACAAGACTTAAGACACATTATGTGTGAGTGATGAAATTGTTTTAGTAGCTGCAAACATTGTCAGATACAATGAATAACTGAGATTTTCCAAAATTAGGATATTTTTAAAAGTTGTCCTTAGGAAGCCTCAGAACCATTACAAAGTACTGCAAAGCCAAATTAGCGGCTTCAAATTAGAGGAGCTTCACAAAGCTTTAATGTTAGCAATTAGCTATTAATGTTTGCTTCAAACAGCAATTAGTTTTAGACAACTGTATAAAAACTTTAGATTCTCAGAATGAATATCCTCATCTAGTACCCAGGGCTTGAGGACATATTAAACAGATGCAAACACACAGCCCTAGGGCATGTGGACAACAACCAAGGGCTGCATGGCAGCACGGGGTCTTCAGTGCTGTCTGACCCACTCTGTCTGCAGAGCCTTCATCCAACAAGCTGAGAGCAATGCAGTGTCACAAGTCTGGGAAAAGGCAGTGCCATCCTTTTTGGGCAGTGCTTATGGCAGTGTCCATGAAGTTTTTCTACATCCTGGGAGACTGTACTTAACAAGCTACAAAGCACATGGAACATCAGCATCTAAACTGTCAGACAGTCCTGAGGCATTGCCTGGTGCTCCTGCTGATTCCCCAGCTGCTGTGATGGCTACTGAAGTCTCAGCCCTGCATGGGCCATGATGTCAACTTAAGGCTGTTCCTGCACAGCTTCCTGACCCCACCAAATCACAGAATCAATTAGGCTGGAAAAGAGCTCTGATATCCAGTACAACCCATGAATGAACACCACCACATCAACGAGACCAGGGTACTGAGTGCCATGTCCAGTCTTTCCAGGGACAGTGATTTCACCACCACCCTAAGCAGCTCATTCCAATATCTAATCACCGTTTCTATGAAGAAATTCCTCCTGATGTGCAACCTAAACCTTCCCTGGCACAGTTTAAGACCGTGTCCTCTTGCCCTGTCTCTTTCCTGGCAAAAGAGACAATCCCCATCTTGCTACACCCTTCTTTCAGGGAGTTGTCACAGGGCACGCACTCCAGAGCCTTCTCCAGCTCTGTTGCCCTTCTCTGGACTAAATCCAGCATCTCAGTTTCCTTTTTGAATTGAGGGGTCCAGAATTGGAAACAGTATTTGATATGAGGCCTCACCATTGCCAGGTACTGGGGGACAGTCACTGCACTGGTCCTGCTGGCCACACCATTGCTGACACAGGCCAGGATCCCATTGGCCTTCTCAGCCACCTGGGCACAGCTGGCTCGTGTCCTGCTGTTGTCACCCAGCACCCCCAGGTCCTTTCCCACTGGACAGTTTTCCAGGCACTCTGACCCAGCCTGTAGTGCTGTGTGGGGTTGTTGTGACCCCAGGGCAGAACCTGACACTTGGCCTCATTGAACTTCATACAATTGCTCTTCCATCAATCCAACCTGTCCAGAGCCCTTGGCAAGCCCTTCCTATTCTCCAACAGAACAACACTTTCATGCAAATCAAGCTTTTAAGACAAGGATGACAAATGTGTTGTGGCTGTGTGATGGAAATTTGCAAGCTGGTATTTCCATCTGTGTCTCCCCAACGAGCTTTGGGCCCCGAGAAGAGGCTGACCTCTCTTCACAGGGCAACACACACCATTTCATCCCCAAGACTCAATAGATGACAAAAGGTAAATAGGGTGCCTGAATTGCAGGATGTGGGTCTTATGAGCAACGTAAATTTCATAGCCCAAATGACTACTGATGTACAAATCTGCTGAGCTGTATAAATTCCTGCCTCTTTGTTTTACATTATTTGGCCCTCAATTGCCTGCTTAGCGCCAAAACACTTGTTTTTCAACTCTGGCTTCTTTCTTACAGCTTTTTTCATAATTGTATTTAAAATACAGAGGGATAAGATGCTTTAAGACTGTTTACATTACTAATTGAAACATCATTAATATTAAATTTGTGCAGAGTAATGAAATAGAGCAGAAACTAATCCTGATTTTGAATGAACTAGTTTCTTAACACTTTCAGCTGTGGGGGAAAAAACAATTCTTTCTGTTCTAAAACTTTTGACAGTGTTTTATTCAAAATCCAATTCAATCAGTTACATCCAGGCATGCAGTTTCTGGCCCCCTCCCAGGTATAATTGGTCTGTAGGGGAAGGCTGTGCTCTTTCTTACATTTGGTTCTTTCACCAGCTATTCCTAGGGTAGCAGTATAATTTTTTTCCTATGTCTTAACTCAAAGATATTAAAGTTACCACAGGGAAAAATAATTTTATTGGATAAACAACAAACAACAAAAGTGATTTTCTGCCTCTGGACCTGCCTACTTGCCTTCCTTAAATTAACAGCTTCTCAACTGTAATCCCAATACTTCCTAGGGGAAAAACCATCCATCCTGTTTATTTACATCTAGCAGGGTGAATAGTTCACTTAGTAGGCTCAAAAGGAAATCATTGTAAGCATCATCTGCAGCTGGAGAGAGGCTGCCCCAGGGCTCTCTGAAAGTCTTTCCTGTCTCTGTCCTGAGTCACACAGTGAGACCCAGGCAGCTGGAAGGTGTCTGGCAGTGGCAGAGCAGACAGGGCAGCTTTCCATGAGCCAGGAGAGCCAGGCTGCAATTCACTTGTGTGAAAAGTACCTCTTGCCATGCCTTGTCCATGGGCTGTCTGCTGGTGGCACACAGTGTTTGTGAGCAGGGCTGGATGCAGCAGAATGAGCAAAGAGGCTTCCTGGAACCAGGTCTGCCTTACCTGTCAGAGCTGGAGGTGGCCTCTCCATATCTTGGAGGTGTTCACTAACCAAACAATGGTTCATGGAGTGAGACTGAGAGAGCTTTCAATGTGCTAGAGTTGTTAAAGAGCACTGGCTCTAAAACTGAGTTTAAAAAAAAAATCCAAAAAGTTTCTCAGAACTGTACAGAACACAGACAATTAACTAATTATTTTCTAGCAATCTTTACTCATTTTAAGACAGTCTTTCTAAGCTCTGCACTAAGCTACTTTATAGTAAAGGTTAACAGAAGATTCCACTTTCATGTTCTTCACTGTAAGTTCAGTTGATAAAATAGACCTGCTTTTGTGTGCACAAGAAGTCAGTCCCATTTTGGCTGGATTTGTTAATGCTTTTATTAATGTAACCACATCTCATATAGGCTGTCCTGTTTACATAGAAATAGGAAAGTCTGAAATAATACTCTGTTCTGAGAAAATAACACTTATCCTTGGAGTAACCTGCAATTATTTTTATTAGGCAACCTGTGAGGAACTTGGACAAGAAAACATAACTTTGTCCTCATATTCTTCTCATTTTCTTGAGACATATAACAAAAAAATCGCAGAAGGGGCATTACATTTTAAATCCCCACTGCCATACACTCCCCAGAAATATCCTGTGACATCTCTAGCGCTCCTCCCAGAATCTGCCCTACACTGCAGAGCTCCTGATTGTGACTGGCACACAGCAAAGACAGTTTGGGAACCCCTGGTGTAAAATTAAGGAGTAGAAGTCCAGAGTAATAGCCTGCAACACTGATGATGCTCATTAACACTCCTCACTTTGATTTTCCTACAGTAAACTATGACATACTGCAAACATACCGCAAAGTTTTAATGAACAAGTGCAAAAAATTTCCCCTTCCTGCATGTTAAATCTGGAAGGCTGAAGTGATAAGCAATGATTATACAGTTGCTGGGGCTCAGGAGGAACATATCACTGTATGTCTTTCCCAAGGACTGTCACTGGAGCTTAAATTCTTCTCGTTCCACTTCATGTTAGTCATTTGCAGATTTCATTACCCATGAACAAAACCTGGAACTGCATGTCCTGTTGGAGTAGTAGTATAAGGAGACTTTACAGCACAGAACAAATAATGCTGAACTGCAAATATTTTTCAAAGAACTTTTTAGACCAAGAGCCAAAGCTGAGGAACTTGCTTGAAACCAAGTACTGATGGCAGACTGATCCAGCACTCCAGTGTTTCAGGTGTCTGTGCCTGACACAATTTCCAAAGCTGGGGTACCTTGGAGTGTCTCACACTCCAGTGTCAGCCTTGCAGCCCCTAAATTACCCACACAGTGAGTATGTGTGCACACATTTCTGTATTTCTTGACAGTGCTCAAAAGCTCCAGGGTAACACCAAAGAGGACAGCAGAGGCTCTGTAGCAGCTGACATACAGCTTGCTGCAAGAGCAATAAACACCTTCACATCCCTCTAAATGCATCACCTGCTCCCTTTTTCAGTAGTGGAACAATGTCCTACTGTTACTTAATGTTTGCCTGTGCCATACAGCTTTGTAATGAAAGATATTTTTTAAACTTCCAGGCTGAAGATTTTGCAGGGTCAAGTCCCATTCCCCTCTGCATTTGACCCTGGGCTGTTCACCAGTGCACTGTTCGCACTGTTCCCAGCCATAAAGGAGGATCCTCTTTCCTCTTCTCAAATACTGTGATGGCATTTGTCATCAGGAAACCTGTCCAGTGGGAAGTGTATAAACACCAAAATTAAGTTCCAGCTTTCCTTAACTACTTGCAAGGTTACATCAATCAGTATATCGCTGATTGATGTACACATGATCTAATGGTTTCATGCCCACCATGCTATTAATTTTAGGCTTAAGCTGGGGCAGAATGGGAACATGCAGAAATGACTGTTCCAATGCACTAAATCTGTCATTTGGATAGAGGGTGTTCATCTATTATACTATGAGAAGTCAGAAAGCAATAACTGAAATACACAGTACTGTCAGGCACCTTAAAATGAAATTATTAATAATTTAGTCAGGGTTCATAAAACATAGGTATTTTTTTATGTGAAGAATGCCTTAGAAGAAGACATTGAAATACCTTTGTTATTTTTACTAGTGCTGCTATCAATTATTAAGTAGTATCCATAATGTCATCTTGCCTTACTTTGTAACCAACTTGGGAAAGTGTTTAGCTGAAAAGGATACAGGTGTTTACACAGGTGCAATAGAAAACAATTTATTAGAAATGAAAAATGTCTTTTCCTTGTAAAATTGGAAGAATGAGCAAATAGACAAACCAATAAGGCTTTCCTTTCTCAACAAGAACATCGTATGGGGAAGTGAAGATGGGAGAAGATGATTCAGTGCTTAAAGCCTAGGAGAGCTTTGAAGCTTTTTCACAGAAACATCCTGGTTTTAGGAGCACAGACCTTGTTCTGCACTGTTTTTGTCCTGTGTACTCTGTGTAGAGGTTTAAAATGTTCCACTCAACCCAGGAAACTCCGATATAAGGATTACACAGAACAAAGTAAAACAGTAAAATCCATCTGAACATGACAATTTAACATTAGATGGGACAATATTCTAAGCAAAATACATTGTACTGTTCCTTTTTTTCTAAGTGAAAGACTCCCAGATAAGCAAATTATTTAATAATTATAGATTAATAGAATTCAGTCACTCTTCTCTGAGGCACCTTGCACTGGTTACTGCCAGACACAGATTTGATACACCATTCATCTGTATTCCAGTATTGTATTCTTCTCTCCTCATAGAGATAAAATAAAGTCCTAGTTGTTTATTCTGGAATTTTTTAGAGGGTTGACTATATGAAATGAGACAAGGAGTTGGAGAATCTATGGTTTTGAAGTTTTGGTTTCAAGTTGCTCCCTACCACCTCTTAACATCAAATGTATTAAAGTTATAATAGGAATAGTTTAACTACACTTCAGGGAATAAATAAATAACAAACTATCAGCACATCCAAAGAATTTCCACCATTAAAAGCATTGGAAACTGGATTTTAAGTAGAGCAGAAGAAAATTGTGATAACGTTTTCCTATGCAAGTCTTGGCATTCTTTAAAATTCAGAAAGGAATTATTTTAAGAAAGAGTCTGACATGACAACAGAATTTGAAGCCAGACATGTGTCTGATGGAGTTGGATGGGCTCATCATGCCCAGGATGCCTTTACACAGCTTAATTGAGTAGCAAGAGAAGCAAAACCATGACAGGCACCAGCACTAACAGCACAAGCCTGTCAGAAAACTTTAATATTAACTCTTGCATCTAGGGCATGCCACAATATTTACACTGAAATTGTCATTCAGTCTCGGCTGAGTGGAAAGGGGGTTGCTACAGTGACCATAATCACAGAAATGATAGCAGAACTCATAATCAGTGAACTGCAGCCCTCTATGTGCATTTCACTCATGTCCAGCTGTGAATGAAAGAAAAGACAAAGCACAGTCAAAATGTAATCAGCTTTTTTTCACCTTTCAATAACCATCTGAAGAATTCACAAAGAAGTGGTGGTTCTGGAAGATCAGAGGCCTGAGATGTCCCATCTGTTGGTGCATCACATAATTCCAGAAGCAGGCTTCTCTAAGGTCAATGTTTTTCTTCCTTTCTTTTGTTGCAGCTGTATTAAATCTTAATATTTGTATAGAATATTTAAACAGTCACAGTGCAACAGCTGGGCCTCAGCAGGTGCAACCTAGTAGGTGAAATACCAGGTTTTCCCATCCCATTCATGGGGAAATAAGTGGCTGTATATGAAAAATGGGCCATCAGCAATATACTCCTTGGAAGGAAGAAATCAATTTGAACACTTGGGGTACAGGTTCAACGTGAAGTCAGACCTCTTTCAAGGACCACATATTGCAACCATAGGAACTATAAGCCACTATCAAGGCTAGCAGTAAGAAGTTTGGTGGTTTTTAGTACTTACTTGTGACCATTAGGTCAACATCTGATTTTTATGACGAAGAGCATTAAAATGTTGTTTTTATTTCCTTGTCAATGTACTGTTCTGTTAAGCTTGCATTACCTGAGAAGATAATTAAGGGAAAAACTAAATATCAAGCCCTAGATCACCGTGACACCAGGAGCTGGTTCTGAGCAGAGGCAGGATGAGGAAGAGCATTCCCACCTAGAGGAGAAGTGTGGGCAGAGCCCAAGCACAGCAGCAGAAGTGCTCAAGTGAGCCATGAAGCTGCTGGGGCTGAAGGCTATGAATTACAGGCATGGGTAGCACAACAAAAATAGAGGTGGGAACGTGACATTTGAGGCTGGCATAGCAACCTCTTAGCTCACACAGGAAGGGATACAGCAAGGACTGGGAGCATGCTGAGAATACAGCTGGGCTAAAGGGCTGCTGCAGGTGTGGTCTGCAGCTGGCAAGCCCAGGGAAGGTTTGAAACACTGGCACAAGTATGGACCAGCTGAGGGAGAGGAGATGGCACAACCATTGATTGGAACAAACTGGAACTGAAGCAGGCAGCTGCTGCTGTTTCAGTGCAGTCAGCAGAAAAAGTGTCTCCAGCCAACATCACAGAAGGAATATTATTGAGCAGTAATGAGACCTTCAAACCCATAGTTCCAAGTTGCCTGAGTTAATCATAGACAGTCTAGCACTCATCACCACGGCTTGGTTGCCTCTATATGAACACATATTTGAAGATCCAGTTACTTAATGGAACTTCCATAAGGGAGAAGCAGCAGTTTCCTTCTGAAGTGTTTATGTGAGGAGTGGAGAACACAAATGAGTGATTTAATAAAAGATGAAACCACCACCCCCCTCTATGAATTCCATTTAGCATTTATCAGAGTCAAGCTGCTCTCTGAAGGCTGAAAGTACCCTTGTGTCTTTTTCTCTGGACTCAGACAATTTTCAGCTGAGCCACTTCAGATTGATGAGAATTCTGAGTCTTGTCTGGACGGGATATAGCTGCTATAATTGGTGAACAGAAATTGCAGGGTCTTACTTTGGTAAGCAAAGACAGCCCAGGCTGCTGGGAGAAAAGTAATTTCTCAATGGCTCAATATAGCTTTGACTTGTCCTTGTTTCACATTCAGAAGAGGTGGCCGGACAAGGCCTAGGGATGTTTAACCAGTCCCTGTCTTTGCCACAACATTTGCACTAGTACAGTGATTAGCACAGAACCACTTGGCTGTTCCAAGTTCTGATCCTTGCAGACATGACTTTTAATTTTAATGCCTTAGAAACATTTTCCTCTTCTCTCTCCACAACCCTACATCCACAATCTTGTCTAGCCTCCCTACCCACAGTCCATATTCAATGTGTCTGCTAGAAGTGGAGTTTAATTTAATTTCCCTCAGATGGATCATTTTGTTGGCTTGAATGGTTTCCTACCAAATAGGATGACAGGTCACTCCAGAGAAACACCATTATGATGCAAATGCAAAACACTTAATACACTTTATCCAAGTGTGGATATAACTCAGAACTGCCTATGGTTAAATTTGATTCCTCACTCCTTGAGAGGAGTGATATTAAGTGGTAAAGGGCCAATGTTCTCAGAATTCTGAGATTTATTAATCAAGATAATACCTAGTGGCAACAAAAGAAAAATGTCTTAAAAACATCAGAGAACCACCTGCACTGTGGTGCTTTTTAAAGCAGGTGCTAGTCTAAGCACACTTGCAAGAAGCAGAACATCTACAAATAACCCTGCAGTTTTTTGACACATTCTCAGAATATTAGAACTATTATAGATCAAAGCTACTTTAAAAAAATGTGTAGTTAAAGTAGTGCTGCATTAGGGTTAATTGTGTATAAAATGTGTCTGATTATACATTTAGTGGCCAGAGGTAATTCTTTTAATATTCTTTTGATTTTGGAAACTGTATTTGAACTTGCTCTTACATTTTTGCTGCAAGTGGAACTGCACTTTGTGCTATATTGCTAGAGGTGGAGCAAAGTTAACTCCTATTGCTCAAGCAAAAGGTGAGTGCCAGATGCCTGTGACCTGCACAGTGATGAGCACAAAACTGGTGGACATGGATTTGTTAAGCTTACAGGTCAGTGACACTGTCATCATTTTTCCTACTACAGATACTTCTGTTACTTCTATCTTCAGGACTTGAAATTCTAAAGTAATTTAAACTACTTTTGCCACCAAACTTGTCTGCTACCAAATCATAAAGATGTAAAGAATTCTCCAAGTTGGGAAGAGAAATACATAGCAGTAAAACCAGTGGATGAGTGAAAGAAAAGATTATGCACAGTGAACATCTTAAAACTTGTTTAGAACTAATATAAAATGTACACATACATGCAAGACATATCACAATGCAATTTTCAAATGCAGTTTAGCTGTATTGTATCTGAGACATATCTCAATTATTTGTCTTGCATAATCTTGTCTATGAGCTTATACTGGAGATTTTTTAGTTCAGCCTCATTTCCTAGAATATGAGAAACCTTACATAGTGCTGCTGTTTAATTTGTTTAGTATTATTCTCTTAAGATTTGGCTACCATCCCAGGAAAAGCACATAGCTAAGGGAGACATCAGCAAAATAAAGGGGAAACCTTGGAGGAGTTAATTCAAGAAACTAAACAGGATTGTTTTCTGCAGGAATCTTAGAAAATCCAGCTGCATAAACTCAAGGAACTTTAACATATAGAAATTGTTTTTACTGTGGTATGACTACTTCTTGCAGATAGATCCACTGCTAGTTGTTAATTAGCTGTCTGGACAACAACAGCAATGAAAACACAACCCATAAACACATTATCAGACTGCCTGTACATGAGGCAATTGCATAGGCAGAATCCCGAGGCACTTTGTGTTCTGGTTCTTGGCTGACAATAAAACCCAGATCTTTACTCTCGTATTTTCCCTACTGCAGTCATTCCTGAACTTTCTTACACACACACACTTCAGATCTCCTCAGTGCTGTTCCTTTTACAGTTACTTTCTTCTGAAGAGCAAGCAAAAATATCCATATTTTTGAACTGTGTGCATACAGACTTGCAGAGATGTGCACTCCAAAATGGCATGGACATTAATTGGCAACTCCAAAGAAGAGTGCAAAACTTTTGCCTAAGGCAAAAGAATTGAGGTAAAATCCCATAACTCAAAATAACTTTTTCTTGTAGCTGTTCCCAGAGGAGAAAGAATGAAGTATCCTGTATTTTCAGCAAATAAAGAATAGAAAGGAAAAACATGTTTCCTTATTATTTTTGAGGTCATATGTCCCATCACAAATTCCATTTAAACAGGCTACAAGAACCCTGGTGTAATAATCAGGGAGAGATGGAACCTTCAGTTATCTCTTCTTTTCAATCAACCATTTTAATTTGGAAGCAGAAGACTGAAGTACAGGAATAACTCATTCTGCTCCTGGATACCAGATAACTAATTCATAAGGGTGCCACATGTGCTGCATGCAGGAGGAAGAGGGAATGTCATAAAGGCAGAGGAAACTGCCGGCGTATTAAGTAGCAAATTTCCATAAATGTCCTTAGATTTCTATCAATCTACATATGTAGACTTCCTCTGAACACAGCTTCTGATATTCAGATAAAAAATAATGGTCAAGAGAGGTAAATGAGACTACTTGCATTTATTTTCATCAGCAACAAGTGGTTTTAAATTAGCAGTGTCACTGACGTGCTATGAAAACCTCTGAGACAATCAGGAAGTAACAGGAAGTAATCAGTAAATTGGGTCTCAAAAGTAAAAAAACAGGACAACTTTAGCAGGGAGTGTGTGAAACTTGACATGAAGCACAATTCTCCCCTCAGATGCTTTCAGTGTTGGTATGAAAAGTATTTTATAAAAAGTTCGTTTAATCTACCTGACTACCACATAGAATAGGAATAAGGCTTTCAGGCATGATTAGAGTAATCATACCAATTAGAAAATTCATAAACTGAACAAAAAAAATCCAAAATTTGCCTCACCACTTCATTGGGATTTTACTATTAAACACTAAGAGAAATCAGTCACCCAATAAATGTCAGAAATAACACTTTGAATTGAAAAAAAATAAAAAAAAAGAGGCAGAACTTGTGATTATTTGATCTGAAGACTGAGATTCTTGGAACTCAGAGTGGAAAAAAATCCCAGCAAAAGAGGTTGCTGGCTAAAGGAATATAGGATAGAATGCAAACAAATGAAGAGTACCAGAACCATAGCATAGCTGCTTCTATTCTCTTCCATTCTCATGCCAGTGCTCTGGCCTGTCTGCAGAGCTGATTGTTTGGACAGGCTTTAATTCTGACTGGAATTGATGAAGACCCAGCACATGGAAGGCTGGATACCAAACTTGGGGTCTGACCATATCAAAAGGAGTAAAAGGGCAGAGCATGAATCTTCCAAACCCACGGCTTCCCAGAAGCTCCTCTGGTCTCCTTGGCCCTGGCATGAAGGAAGGGCAGTATCAGGCAGTGACAATCCAACGTCGTGTACTCAGAGCTTTTACCATCACAGGAGCCTGATGCTCAGGGTAAAGCACAACACATTCCCAGCACAGCACATGCTGCTCGGTATTGATTGCACTGGAAATGAGGAACATAAAATAATATTACATTCAAGAGTACTGACAGTCAATGAGCAAAGAACAGGATGATTCACACTGACATTTACACGTGTTTGTCCTGGTTCAGCTGGGTAAGTACTTACCAGGCTCACTATATTATCAATTCACCATGACACAGACAGTGTGCTACAGTCAGGATTAAAATGGTGCTTTTTTTTTTCAGCTAACACAGCACCCAGCTATTTTTTTCACCACCCAGCTATTTACTAAAATACATCATATAGAATTTTAGGCCCTAGAACAAACTCTCTTTGGGTTAAAAAAACAACCCCAAAAGTACATGGAAGCATCCTTAGCAGACCTTTCCCCCACCAGTTGGCTTAATTTTCCTTTCAAATAATTTGAACTTTTCAGGCGCATACTATAATTTCTGTAAGATATAACCTAAAGAAAGCAGATCATGACCCCGTGACTGAGACTCTAGCCTGAGTGTAGGAGTCTCCTCTTCAGAAGAACAAAAACCCGGTCTGATCATTTGTTTCCAACAGCAATGTCAATCTGAATGCTTGTTGTCTGTTTGCACAAAGCCAATGCCAGCATTTTCCTGTAGGATTTATTTTATACTAAGCAAAGGAGGAGGAGAGTAAGTCCAGTCACAAAGAATCTGTAAAACATAAGCCCCAGGTTATGCTCTGAGAACAAAATCATCATTTGCTGCCCATGTGGGACATTAGCTCCCCCCTCACTCACCACTGATAGTGTTTGTCAGGAGCACAAACACAGACACGAGAATAGCTTTGAAAAAAATAGAACTAAAGGCATAAAAATTGTCTTAATTATAGCCAGGGAGTTTCAGTGAACAGAAGGCTCTGCCTTTGGGCAGGCAGCACACGTGGAGCCTGTGTGTAGGTGCAATTCCTCACCTCAGAAGGGACGAGCGTCTCAATCAGCTGCTTGCTGAGACATGGGAGAGCTTAGACAAGCTCCTTACACACCCCAAAAAAGGTGTTTGGAAGAAACCCCAAAGTGTTTCCTAAAGTCTGCTGGATTGCAGTGTTAAGCAGGTGGTCATTTTGGTCAGCGTTACCTGAAAAAACACTTAATCCACACACGTGATAACATCACTGTCTTTTATTGAATAGAAAAATATTAGTATCTTAATTTTTGAATAGCTTACAAACGATCTCTGGGCAGGAAAATAAATGGATTGCTTGCTATTAATACTCTCATAGCTTCTTGTTTGCAGGAGACAAATTTAGTGATTTGTACACCAAAGTACATTTAACACCTTTTTTCTGTCAGAAAAACATTTGTTTGAACCATAAGCCAAGATGCCTTAAACTAATGAACACATTCAGCATATTCATTATAAATCCACAAGGTTTGTTTGGGGATTGAAGGAAGGAAATTTCTATCATCTGCTGGTCACACGGCTCTATTCCTGCTGTCCTTAAGGAGATCAGTGTTTGAAGAAAGATAGTCAACAGCCTGACACATCAAGGGAAGAATGTTCTTGAAAAACCTATTTGTCACACACAAAAAAATAGTTGTTTTGTATTGCAGCATTTGTAGCCAGTCAGGTTAAATGTGTCTAGCATAATTCCACTTGAAATAGGATTTGATGTATAAACTTAAATTAAAATAACATTTATGAAAAATATTCCATGCTGATGTTTGATTTTAATCAGCAGGGAGAAATACATGTTGAGTTTTACACATGTGTATTAGGGATTAGGATTTTTCCTTTTGTTTCTTTCTCTCATGGAATTTTGTCCCATCTGTTGCTAAGAAACAATAACTACTGATACTGATACTTAACAATAACTACTGGTACAAAAGATGTGGCTGGGAGGAAGAGGAGGGAGAAGAGGCAGCTGGCCGCTCTCGTACCTGGGGGTTTTCTCTTTGGAAGGGCAAAGATCGGGCTGGGATCGGCTCCTGCCCCTCTCTCACTTGGCACTGAGGAGGCACAGACGGTCTGAGGTCGCTGCCCCGCGGATTCGCTGCCACTGCGGAGCTTTGGTCACTGTGGAGGAGCCTTTGCTCATCAGAGCAGCTGCTGAACTCCAGCCTGACTGGAAGGGACTCGCCATCTACGTGGGTGCCTCTGGGAAAAACCTGGGACCCCGACAAAGCCCCTTAATTTCAAAGTTATGATAATTGAGAGGGAAAGGGGTTGTATTTTTTCCATTCCAAGAGAGGTTCCCACCTTCCTTGTCAGACACCTGTCCTTCAAACCAAGACAATGTGTAAAAATCAACCCAAGTCCTTCCAGTTATTGCCAAAGTACTTTCCTATTTTTCAGACTGAATTCTTTCAAGTGGTCTTTCTATTCGTTTCATCTATTTCTGTAGCTGTGGCAACACAACTGTTTTATAATATGCAAAAGGACAGAGTGGAGTTGTATGTTGGAGACTTGGCAAATCAATATTTAATTTGTTTAATTTAAAAATTTAACTTAGTTTTCAATCAACTAATCGGTTGTGCAAATGCCCTTGAGATCTGAAAGTTAAACATTTTTTAGCTCATATCTGTCAGCCTGGAATAAAAATACTGCAATTGCAGCTTACTGTAATTTAGATTTGACAAAACTAACACAAAATGAGTGTAAAATTGATTAGGAAACAGTGTTGAGACAACAGTATGTACAGACCAATATTTTAGTTTCAAATAGGAAGAAGGTATCGACTGGGTTTTGCAAAGCTTGCCCTTGGTCAGTGTTTTTATTACTAACTTGGATGATGGAACACACAATTTTAGGTCTGAAGACAATCCCAGGCAGTCAGGGGGGCAAAGATGCTGAAAGACTAGGATTCAAACCAATATGGTTATGGGAAAGAGACCTGAAAAATCCAGAAGCAATTCAATAATGGTCCATGAAAGATGGTACACCAGGATAATCACCTGCGTAACTGGAGGCACTATAGTTTAGGTAACAGTTTTGAAAAAAAGAATTTGGCATTGATATCGTATGAAAAACCGAAGATGAATCAACAGTGTTTTAAAATAGCAACCACCAGCCCAGAAACAGGAACATAATAGGTAGGCAAAATGAGGAAAAAAGTCATGTTGCTCCATGCTCTGTTGACAATATATCTTCTCTGTTGCTGAATTTCATTTTGAGCACTGTACTTGAAAGGAAAAGTGACCAAGAGATGAAGAACAATCTGCAGCATGGTAGAGCAATGGTAGAAAATGTCTCATAAGGAAGGGGATATTTCTAACCTGAGATAGCAAAGACTGAGATGACATACTGTAAAAAATACCTTCCTTTCAAATAGAAGGGAATATTCTGTTCTCCATATTCAGCAGGGCTCAAATGCAAACAATGTGCCTCAGCTGTAGCAAGGGAGAGTTAAATTAAGCATCTGGGAAAATGTTTAAAATTAAGATGCTCTGCAGTAGGTTGCCTGGGACAACTGTGAAATCTCTAACACTGGAAATTCATTAGAAGTATGACAAAGTTCTCCATTTTCTTATCATCATGGGCTGTGGCCTGTGGATTCCAATTCTTGCTGTTGGAGCAGCCTATTACAAAGTGCCAAACAAGGACTAAATCTTCTGCTAATAGTGTGCAACATTTCTGTGGTTTTGTTCATGCACAGGGCCTTAAAGCTTTAGGCATCCAAAGAAGGTAAAAGAGTGAAGGGCAGGGATAGAGCTGTGAATAAAGAATTTAAAATCCTGGCAGCTTAAAGGGATCATTTTTTTTTTTAGAGATGCTAAAATTTCACAACACTTGCTGTTTACCCTTTGGATCCATGCTGCAGTCTGAGGAGGTGTAAGCTCTGTTTGACACCTGCTCAGCTGATGGGGCATTCAGAACTCTCGTGTGCCTTGCTTGCTTTTCCTCCTGACTTGCTCTGTGTGGTATATACACCATGGCATATTTGGCCAACAAGAATTTGATGTTCTAAGAAAAGGATAAATGGAAAGGGAAAAAAAAAAAAAGAGGGAGAAGGGTCCTGGACTGAGAGCAGAAAGCTGAGGGAAAGAGAAATCTGACACAAGCAGTCAGCACAGAGAAAAATCTACCCTTGCAAAACTGCAGGAATTTTCATGGAAAAATGTTATTTGTTAGATTTTTCTGCTGAGGAAATGAATTACTACCAAATAATTTTTAGAAATAATAATCTGGGTAGTTTCAGTTTTAAATTGGTCTTCTTTAGAGGTAGTTTATTATTTTTTAGACCAAAAAAATGGTTCCTGGGCAATAACTTATTGCAGAACACAATACTGCAAGAATAGAATTAGCATGCGCGCAGTCGGTTGTAAAAGCAAAGCAAAATTCTGGTCATATTTCTCTGGATTATTTGGTAAAGTTAAATTAATTCTTGTGCAAAATGCCAGATAAAGTATCCAGAAGCAAAGTCACCATTGATTTCAGTGGAGCAGAATCCATTCCTGGGTGAGAATCCAGCCAAATCCAATGTGTAGAGCCAAAGTGCCACGGATTGCTTGCCAAGGAGTCACACCCCTGCCTGGGCCAGACTGACTGACCTTTTCAGTATTTGCCATCTCAAATAAGACTGCCAACAATAACGATGCCTAGGGATCAAAATACCCATCTGCTATGGATGAGGCTGAGAAAAGCAGCTGTCTGGATGCTATTTAGAAAGGAATGTGTTTAACTTAGAGCTATTTGCCCAAACGCAATATCTCAGAGGAAGGTCTGAGGCTTTCTCTTGGCAGGGGTGTTGTTCATTGCTTCATGCAAGAAGGGCACTGTCAGTACACTGAGAACACAGTGCTGGAGAAGCATCACCCAGCAAATTGCAGATATCTTCACTGAGATGGCAGGAACTAGCTGGGCCTGCTTTGGAAAAGGGTGACTGGATGGCATCCAGAGGCATCTCCCATAGTAAATTGTTCTGTGAACCTCTGAACTGGTGGTTCTGGACAGCATTCTGTCCGTCTGCTTCTGGCCCTGGGCAGTAAGCACAGACCACAGGACACCCAGAGGTTAATGGGCACTGCAGCACTGAGGACTCTTCTGGACACTACTGGTGCCTCCCTGACAGTGCAGAGATGAGAACAGTGGTGATTCCTTGAATGTGAACAAACTCAGCACGGCACCCACTGCTCTGACCATCAGCTCATTGCCTCATTTAAACACATGAACAAATACAACTTTCAAGCTCATTCATTTGAACTGTGACTACTCACTAATAAGGCCAAAACTCTTTGGTGAGCTGTAGAAATTACTTTGATGTAAACTTGATGTAGGAATAAAAGGAGGATTTCTGCAAAGCAGAATAGATAAAGGTTATATAAAGTCATTTTCATTTTTCCTCATGCGAATATTTTTCTTCTAAGGATAACGCAAAGCAAGGTTAAGTTAAGTTTTCTCAGATAAGACAAACAGAAAACACTGACCATGTTCTATGGCTTTAAAAGGAATAATAGCTTTGAAAAGCATTTCAAAAGATAACATTTGTGAAAACTAAGCCATCTTGCCTCTCTGAAAGTATCTGCATGTACCTAATTGGAAATCCATTTGAGTCCTGAAACTGCACCCTTGCTTGGAAAGGGTTGATTCTCCCTTACATTAAACTTCTCCCTTATAGAAAGCTAAGCAGCCTGTGAAAAATAATATTTCATTTGAAACTTATCTCACTATTGTGCCTCTCAAAATCTTTGCAAATTTATATTTATTCTATTATCACAAATAATTTCAAATAATGAAAACTAAAGGCACATATTAGAGTGAAAATGTAGAAAAATGAAATATAACATGATGTATCTATTCCACAAGGTTTTTCTTAGACCTACTTATGCTCTTAAAAGTCTGCAGTGATGTGCTTTCTGTCTGGTTTGACATAAAACAGCTCTATAGATATATATAGATATAGCTCTATAAACACAGGCTATTCCAAAAAGCTTCCAACTACTTTGACCTGAAGTGTCATTCTTTGTGTTCACAGTTTCTCTTAAATCTAATAAAAAATAAGACTATGTTAGTCCACCTTGATGAGCAATGGCTTTAATTTTCCTACTGAAATGTGACCTTTTAAGCAATAAGCAGAGTACTGTGTAGATATTGTTGCCAATAGATGTTTGGAGAACAAGGAGTAGGGAAGGGATTGAATTCTTATTTCCTGGATTAAGCAAAAAACTACTGTGAATATTCTCAAACAGACACACTGTACTTGTGTATTTGGCAGCATTTTCTGCCCAGGGGAAAGAAAACACTTGGTGATTCTCCACAGCTTGTACATGAAATTGGATAAAATAACTTTACTACTTCTTGAAGATTCTGAGAAAGTACTGTATTAGCCCAGTGCTGGTAACCTAAGTTAAAACAACAAAAGATGCCAACAGTATTGCTTGGAAATGCTGAGCCTTCTCTCAGCTAAGGCTCACTGAGTTTCTGTTCCCAACATGGGGACATTGGGGGGGGGTCACACAAACAGTTCCACCTCCACAGGAGGAGTCACCCAAACAGCTTCATACCCCCCACCTCCAGAGAAACGTTATTCAAATATAATGTCTTTTCCCAGCCTGACCTCTTTCTCTTGATCAATTCAGTCAGAGAGATGGAGCTGGTTTATTTTTTATGCCTAGCCGAATCTTCTCTTTGTTATTCAATTTGTAAATGTGTTAAATATAATTAAAACTGACAGAGGCCAAGATTAAATCAAAATGCAAACATTGTTTACATTATTTGGTTGATGCAAAGCTTTCACCATAAAATGCTTTCAGACAAATGAATTCAGCTATTAGAGTGCTGCAGCACTGAAAATTTGCTCCAACTGTTTGAACTTTTCTGGGACACTGTCAGGTCATCTTAGGTTCAAAACCTAATACATGGCTGGGGTTCTGAAACAGCCTAAGGGAATTAGGTATCTGACTTCTACTGAAAGTCGGTGCATGGTGGGAAGTTAATTGACTTCAAGCAGACATTAAATGCCCTTGAAGAGTCTATTCATGTCCTTGCAAAAAGAAGCCCATGTCCCTCATGGAAATAAATGAATGTAACTGCTTTTACCCCTACCTGCCAGCAAAGCACCTGATGCACACATCTTACAAAACACAAACTAGCAGGGAAACCCTAAGAGCTACCCCTACTTATTTTGTTGTAGTTTGGTTAGCACTAGATATTTCCTTTCAAAATGCAATAATTATACTGCTTAGGGGGAGCTCAATGACAGAGATCTCTTAGGGACAGGGTGACATCATAGTACAAGATGGCACAGGCACAGAATATGCTGGTCCTTCCCTTCTGGCATCTGAATAGAGATGATTATTGCAGCTGTTGCCTCATTATCTCCAGTGGACATGAAATCCAACCACAAAACCAGTGCAGAGTCCCTGCACCTGGCAGGCTGGGGTCATCAGGAAGGCAGTGCTCGAGCAAGCAGGGCTGATCAATGAGAACAGAGCTGCTCTACACCACAGATCCCTCACAGCCTTGCCAAGTCTCTTTGATAAAGACTATTTATTAGTCCCTTGCTTTCATAATCATAAATTTATTGAAAATACCTGACAGAAACTTCCTCTGTGGTAATGAGAAACCAAGGCTGGCTACCAGAAAGGCTGGAACAGAGCAGCACAATTGCCTCATGTCTTGAAACCGCCTGAAGACCCTCTTAATGTTCCCAGAAGCAAGGGGTTAAGTCCTACACTATTCCCGATAGTTGGCAGAGGAATACATCAGTAATAGTTAGAGTTACAGGCAGTGAACAGAAGTGTTTCTGAATGAATTTGGAAAGAAGGTTCAGAGCAGTTCTTCTCTCTCTTTATAGCCAAATATTTTTATTCAGTGAGATTGAGACAAAGAAGGCCTTGGGATTAAAAAAATAAATTGTAACAGTGTAATGGATCTTGGGTATGATAATTTCATCTAAAGTAACTCAGTGGCAATTTTTGCTAATATATACCACCCTCCCACCCCTACAAAACCAAAACCAAAACTAAAACCAAATAAAACTGCTTTTGTCACAGAAATCAGGGTTTGGAAGATGATTCAGATTTTACATGGATGTAAATATGAAGGGATACTGTTAAGACTATTCCATTGCTGCACAACTGAGATGACAGATATCAGAACCTGGACTTCAGCTTGAAGCTTTCCTTTCAACTAAGGACAGCAGGATTTGACTTTAAATCAGGATTTTTACCCCTAATAGTGTCAAAAGAGCTTGTAATTTTTTCACTACTTATGTACATTTCTGGAATATCTGGGGCTAGCTTATTATATGAAAAGATTTCAAGCTTTTGTTTTCAAATTCAAATATTGATAAAACGAGTATAAAAATGTTATTCTACAGTATTAGAAACCTTAATAAAAGAACTTTCAGCCAAAATGAAGAAAAACAATTCCTAACACAAATTAAACTATAGATGCTACCTGCATTGTACTGTATGAGAGAACTACATAATGTGGTTCTAAATTTCCTAAAATGCAGTATTCTGAAAGGCTTTCCAGCTGTGAGAAAACATTTAGACTGGATGAATACACTGCTCTTTCCAGCGGATGGAGTCCTTTGTGACCAATTCTGCTTATTTACATTCTCATATACTGTTTAGCTTTAATGCACTGCATGTTTAAAGGAGAATCAGGAATTCAGCCCAGTCTTCCTTAAATTCTTGCTAGACTTTATGTTCATGTAATCCCTTATTTCTCCGGCTACTTAATGCAAAGGATGATTTCACTGTCATTAAAGACCACTTCTTTTCCTGTTTTCATGTCCTTCTCACTGTTACTCTTCTTCAAATTATTGAAATTTCCTTTCTCCTCATAATGAACACTCAGAGTATTTCATTGAGTAAAACAAGGAGTTAAAACATTTCCTATTTCCCTAATCAAGTGCTGTCATTATTACCACTGAAAGCCAGAGAAACAGCTGAAGAATGACAGTTACATGAAAGAGAAAAAGGACACTGCCAAAGTGATTCTGTGATCAGACTCTGGATGCTGACATGACAATCTAATTGCATACTAAAGCCTGTTGTGTAAACCCAGCTACTGGCTACACAGTGCGGTGCCTCAGTCACAATTGAGGCAAATATGAACAGAAATTTGGAAAATCTTTGATTGCTATTATGGAATAAGTCATATCACTTATCAGAATGTCAATTTTCAATTTCATTTGACATTTTTGAAACAGAAAGACACACTGTGTATTTAATTCTAGAAGAAAAGGTATCCTTGAAAAAAAATCATGTTTTACAAATGAAGAAAACAAAAGTAGGATAAATTTTTATTCTATCACTTTTGACAGTATCCTCTTATAAGAAAGAACAAATAAATTCTAAAGACAAAATTCTCTCCTCATTCACATTACAATAGCTCCAGAATATACCTACCAACTTTCATACTCTTTTCCATTAAATTAGATCAGCAATATCACAAAGGCTGATTCATCTTTTGGTCTCAGATAAGTCACTTCCAGGAAATAGGTGATAAGAGTAAGACAGAAAGCTCCAAACAATCTCTGAATTAAGAATGTGTTCAGTAGACACACTTGGTTTCTTCCTATCTCACAGATTTTTTATCCTGAAATCTGCATTTCACATAATGAGAAGAACAGGAACATGGAATTTTTATCTGAAGGCTAAGTGAAAATCCTCCTGCATAACCTGCTTGAGGAGCAGAATGATGGGGGAGAAGGAAGGCTGGGACTGGTGCAATGCAAAAACATTAAGGGACAGCCCCCAAAAAAGGCAAGAGGATTTCCATCAGGAGGTAAGCTCTTCCCATCATCCCACCCTCTGGTGGTGCTTTCTCCCTAGCTATTTCACACTATACCTGCTGAAAAGGTTCACACTGTCTCTCTGCTATTCCTGTTACTATTTCACCTATCCACACTTGTCTCTGCCAGTCTGTTATTCATGATTGCTAGGGCTCCAACCCCACCAGAAAACCCATTTTGCTTTGAGTTAGAGCTCATTTGCCTTGGATACCCATTTGCAGTTTCTGACAGCTGTTTCTGCATGATGGCCAGTGAGACTTTATTGGAGGCCAGGAAGTCTCTCATGGAGATCATCTCCCCTGACAGGCGGCGCCCGTCCGTGTCGCTCTCGTTGACGCCGTCGGTCTCGATGGAGATGTTTCTGCGGCTGCGCACATTCCCTGGCATCACCACGTTCCTCCGGGAACGGAATAATCTTCTTTGGCATCTGTGGCAGCACTTGCAGGCCAGCTTCTTTAATATCCAGTTTATGGACTGCTTGATGACAATCGAGATGACATTAAATAAGGAGTAGATGCAGCACACCCCCATGAGTATGAAGACAAAGTTGCCAAAGCGGTAAAGGCCTTGGCTCTCGTACCTGATGTTCTGGCTACTGACCAGATCACCAAAACCAATGGTGCTGAAGGCCACAAAGCAGAAGTAAAGTGAGTCAAAGTAACTCCACCCTTCAATCGGGGTGTACATGGCAGAGGCACAGCAGGAAATGATGAGGGATGCTACACATAAAATCAGCATAACGTAGTACACGGAGGGCTTCCAGCCCGCCAGGCTGTCCACCTCAGAGGTCCCCGAGCCCCGCCGGCCATCGTGAGGGAGAACCCCTTTCCTCCTCAGCTGTCTCTCGTGGCAGGACTTCATCACGTAAGCTATGACAGTGATCAAGCGCTCCAGGAACAGGTTGAAGAACAAAATGGTCCCTGCACATCCTATAAGGCCATAAAATATCAGAAAAATTTTGCCTCCAACGGTGGCTGGGGTGGTCATACCAAACCCTGGAAGACAAAACAGAACAGTTGAAAAAAATAAACATGTAGGCACCACGTTAGGACTTCATCACATGCAAGACTGATGAACTGGGAGCAAACCCCTGTGGTATAGCTCAGCTTTGAGAAAAAAAACATTCTCCTCAGTTGTTACCCAGTTGTGCTTGACTATGTTTGAGCTGTAAGGGGAAGGAATGCATGCCAGCATTTCCTGCAGAAATAGAATGTAACAAAAAGCAGAACAAAACACAGGGGCAGGAAAAGTGAGTTTAGGGGAGGTCTGAATTTTGGTCTGGTTGCTAGGTTCACTCTTTCTCTCTTTGTGCTTTGGATCACTTCCAGTCTTTGGGGTTATCACAGCTGCTTTTCTCCGCCTGATGCTTTTCTGCACTGTGGCTCTGTCCCAGGGGTGGCTCTTGCCTTCCAGAGATCCATCTGCACCAAGTCTTTGGAACACAGGGTGAAATTTCTCTGAGACTCACTGGACTCCAGCTCTTACTGCAGGTGGCACATCACCCAGCACTCAGCAGCCCCTGTAGCCTGGCTGTGGAAGCCCAGTGTGGGAGCACACACCAGATGATGCAGCCCCTGACGGGATCATCAGTCCCTCATGAGAGTCCCTGTAGCAGCTGAGGATGCCCTGCATCCGACCCAGCTGCCTGTCACTCATTATCAGTCCCTTTTAAAATCAGCATTGCTGAAGTTTGTCCATTTCTCTGTGTCCCACTCCACAGCTCAAGACTGCATATGGAGCTCATCAAAAATCTCCTCTGGTCTGATTCTCTGCCATGGGATTTCTCAGGCCTGAGGACTACTCTCAAATACCTCCCATCCTAAGGCCTGAAAATAGTAATTTGTATTGGTTAAAGCTGTTGCTAAGACAATCTTGTTTAATAAGTTATTACTAAAGAATAGAAAGATGTCCAGAACATCACTGAGCAAATTGTAACACTCATGACAAATCTTTGCTGGTGTTTTATTAAGATTATTAAAGGATTACATAACTGACCAACTAAGCAAAAACTTTTTTGTTGACAGTATAGAAAAATCTCTGGGTCTTTCTCTTTGTAGCTATGAGATACCAATTTTGAAATAAAAACAGGCTCTGAGAAAAAAAGGAAAAAGTAGTCAGTAAAATACACTTGTACTTCAAAGACAAGACAAGAGCAATGTGAAAAGACCATGTTTCCAACAGTGCCAAACTGCACCCTTTTCCCTTCACTGGCAGCCTGCTGCGAGCACAGATTCCTCTCTAACACTGGTCCTGCCTCACGTGTGAAGTGAGAGCCCTCCTCCTCACCCCTCCAGCTCGAGCCCCACTAACAACAGCTCCAAGCGTGAGCTCTCCAGGGTCACCGCACTTTTGCATCCACAATCAAACATCAAGTGCTCCTACAGGAGGCTCCAGCCTCATCGTTCAATTTCTGTGCTAGAGAGAGCTGGACTGCAGCTCTGTGGTGTGGAAAACAGCCTGACAAGTGACAAACCACACAGCCAAAATGTGTTCATGACAAGAACTTTTTCCTGTTGTTGCCTTTGGCACACAAATATTTCTTCTTGCTCTCCACCCTCTCCTTCTTTTCCATGACTTGATCCCTCTACAATTCTAATTTTAATGGTTACTTTCAGTGCAGGCTGGTTTATATGCAAGTCATGACCTCCACCCTGTGGACAGACACATAAAAACCCATGGACAAGAGGAATCTCCCAGCAGCTGGTGAGATCTGCCCAAAGCAGCTGAGGGGGGGCAGTGAGGGGCTGCTGTGTCCCTGCCCCTCCCCGTTCCTTGAAGAAGAGAAGCAGCTGCAGGCTGGGCACAGTTGGAAAGGGGGGGGAGCCCCTGGCACAGGGTGAGCAGCATGAGGGACTGGCAGGCAGCTCCTACAGAATAAAGCAGACGCCCTGTAAAGGGAAATGCACTCAAGGCTCACTCGCCCAGGGCAGTTTTATGCCTTTGGGCTGCTTCCCACAGGTCCCTCTCGGGATCCTGCTGCCGGCATCATGGCCAAGCATGAACTCCTCATGGTGTTTGTTCTGTGACCCACTGGCAAAGGCTTTGCAAAGGCCCTCAATAGGCATTCCAGGGAATCCCAGTGAATTATGAATAAATGACTTAGCAAGCAATTAGAGCACCAATGCGACCCATAGAGCACAACAGCCAAAGAGCAATAAGTTACACTGATTGAGAAGCAAATACAGAATGAAATGATGAAATCATATAAAAGAGGTAATAAAAGCAATGGCTGACACTTGGAGACTATTTGAAAATACAAAATTGCTTCTTGTGATGAATCAAAAAACCCTGGACACAACTGCAGGAAAAAAATACCAGTGATTTTATGGTATGAGAGAATGCTGATTAAGTTTAGTGAATTTTATTTTACAAGTTGGGTGACATTTATTGAAAGCACTGTTTCAAGTAGCAATTGAGATTATAGTTAATCAAGTAGAAATCAGATCATTCTGAGTTGGGAAAATAGAATGATTTTAATGTACTAGAAAGAGTTTCAATTTGTTAGACATATATGGAGATATGGCACTGGATTATCACCACTGATAGAAATGCATGACAAATCCTAACTTTACCAGCCCAGCAATGAAGGCAGCATTCTTAGTAAAAATTTCAGGATCCTGTTTTATTACTGATTTGCCTGTGTCCCATTACCCATTGACTTCTATAAAATAGTGTGATCTTTCTTAATATTCAGCTGAACTGAGCAAGTACATTCCTTATACTTCAACTTTACTCCAAATATTGTGGTTTGTTTTTTTCACCTATCGCTTAAGCAAGAATTCTGGTTTTTTTGGTGAATGTTCATATTAATTCTGAATTTCTCTATAGAAGATCTACTTTTTCAGAAGTTGGAGGAAATTAAACTCCGAATAAAGTCAGCAAAATTTTTCTAAACACTGCACACCTCCTATGGGAAACAAATTTTTGCATTTTGTTTTGGCAAAATTTCTATTATGAAGTCTGGTACTGCAAAGCACTCTAAAATTCACCTGTGTGTTCAGGTTATATTGCCTGGATATTCCAAAAGTATACACTTATATTAAAAAAACAACTAAAAAGGGAAATCACATTGACAATATAATATAATCACGCTTCATTATTTTTTGAAGTAACTACTGGGGATAAATGGAGAAAAGCGAGCAGCTGGAATTCTTATCAATAACCAGTTTGATAAGAAGGACTGAGGTCCAACAGGAAGTTCTAAAGCAGCATCCTCCAACAGCAAACAGTGAATAACGTCAATGAAATATTAATCTCAATCTAACAGTAAAAAGATTAGACTGAAGTCTAACAAGAGGAAAGGGGCATCAGCTGCCTATTCCAGGCCAATATCAGGTCATTTCATCCTTTCTGTTGCAAACTGTTCCAGTGCTACCAACTGCTATAAGTGTTTCTCCTGGATCATTACCCACCCTCATCTTCTGCCTGGTGCACACGGTTTGGCATTTTATGTTTTAATTCTGGATGTCCTGACATTCACAGGTTACATTAATTAAAACTTCAGTTTTCATTTCCTGGTGCACCTGGTGCCATGAAAAAGTATGAGAAATAGTTCATCAGTCCTAATTCCTCACAAAGGAAGCCTGGAGTGTCCCATACAGCATGTGTGTACGGACACTGGGGCAGACATATAGATTTCACAGTTAATTTTAGACCATGCAGTTGGGTCTTTCTATTGTTCTGCAAAATATCTCTCTTTTCTGAGAGGTCTCATTTCCTTTCTGAATGTGTGCAGTTCACTGCTCCTGCCCTTCCCACAAAGAGGAAGTAGGTAGAAAGAGAGGGCAGCACTATAGCAACAATGAGTCATTGTGATGTTAGAAATATAAATATCAACACAAAACAGCCTTCCAGTTTAGTCTACAATCAGAACTCTTTGTGATGTTGTGACTATATTCCTAATGTATTTTATATTTATTTCTTTTTCTCTGTCAGTTTGGTTTAGACACTCACTGGCGAAATTATGAATTTCCGGTGAAATAGACACTGGAAAATAACGGAGGTTCATAGGTGTGAACCAAAATAAATAGGACTAAGACTTCCAAGTGCAGTGAAAAAAAAAATCAAGAAAATAGTAATTAATATAGAGAAATACAGGAAGTCTTAGATAACTGCAAAGATGTACCCTCCTTTTTTCAGACACATTCTGAACTGAACTATCTGCAAAAGGGTGTTTTGTGCTTCTAAAAGAGACAGAAGAAACTGCTCTAACAGAAGATGTACTTCAAAGACTTTGCTGAGAGAATGTCCTGTACTTTGCATTGTTCCAATAGTGTGCAGACACCAAGAATTAGGCAAAATTCACTTCTGCCATGATAACCTCCTCTGGTGCTCTCAGAGCAGGATAAGTACTCCTAACAGAACTGCTTCTGCTGGAGTAATTCTCCCCTGTAGGGACTCTTGTACGAGCAGCTAAAGGACACTCAAATCTTGTCACATCGCTGCCCTCATGACACTGCTATGTCAGCAAGCTTGTAAAAGTCTCCTGTTCCAGAATGGAAGGAGGACATCAAATCCTTCTTTCTAGAAAGAGAAGAAAAACACTCATTTCTGTGAAGACTTCCAGTGTACAAGAGGACACATCCATGGAAGCAGGCATGGTGCTATCACGCTGACAGCAACAAACCTGCCCTTAGGTCCAATTTCTGATATAAAAAAATGTCTTTAGTGTTGTTGATTTTGCTAAGTCTGTGCAGAAACACACACACACAGACACCTCTGATTTCCCATCAGCAGAAGAACAGCATCTGAACTGTGTGGCTGGCTGGTGAGACAACATCCATGCATGTTGTCTCCAACATTAATTTCAGCATCTTGATCTTCTTTCTTATGAGGAAGGGAAAATAAGCTAGCCACGAAACTTGCCTTTAATGCAACAATTATGTGACAAAATAATATTTTATTGTGACAGCCTGGGGTGTGGCATTATTTATTTAATTGCCAATGCTATTTTCTTGTGCAGATGGCTAAGTGGTGGGGAAAGGCTCAGCCTGCCCAGGGAGGCAGGGATGCACGGCTATAACAGCATTCCTTTGTTGCTCTGTGCTCTTCTGTTTAAGATTTGTCTGCTCGAGCAACCTCTGCACTCCTGCCCAGCATATCCAGCACTCCAGAGCTGTAAAACCTGCAAACGTCTCCAGGGCTCTTTGAGCTGAGTCACTACTGCAGACTGCTATGATGAGTGCTCAGCTGCTTGGTGACCTGGGACCTGCCCTGCTGCTGCTGCTGTTTCCATCAGTGCCAGTGTGCACCTGCCATGCCATGCAGGATGAGAGGGATCAGCCTCCTGCAGACTCCTGGCAGGGCTCAGTCCATTCCAACAGGGCAAGCACTGATGCTGGAGCTAATGGTGTAGGATGTCTTGATGAAACAATACATAAGCCAGCAATTAAAATAAGATATTTTTCCCTCTCTAACTTGTTTGGAGACTTGTCTCACCTGACAGACAGCACTCTTGACACTGTGTCAATGAGGCTGAAGGGCTGTTTGGAGAGAATGATTTGAGGACTCCATGGATGCCGTGCTCAGGGACAGAAGAGTTGTGTAAGAGATTGGGTGTAACATTTCCTGCCCTCTGAGAAAAGGCTTCTGTAAACCCAGCCCTGTGACACACATTAGGTTGCTGTCACATCAAGTGTGTGAATGGGACTTCAAGGTTAAAAACAGCAAAACCTTGGGCTTTCACTGATTTGTTCTGGAAGGCATAAGAAGAACTGGTTTTGTGTTAGTGTGTGAGGAAATGTCTCTATTTAACACAGCAAAGTTCAGCTCACAGAGAGTCATTGTTAAACCCTGTCTGGAGAGCTGGATGCATGTTACTGCCCTTCTTTCATTTCACACATAGAAACTGTTCTGTTTTATATAATTAAGTTACGTTTTATTTAAGGTTCACACCAGGTCTTCAATAAGAAATGTACACAGCCTTAGTACAGCTGCTGTGTGATCATAAATTCGATGTATAAGTTTTTGTGCCTACCTTAAGGTTTCTGTTTATAATTTTTATGTAGTTTTTGATGCTGAAGTTGTGAGGTCAGTGTCTTTCTTCATCCCTAGACAGAACTGTACCTCTGCACAGCTTTTGTGTTACAGGGATAGAACAAAGCTCAGTTTTGAAATACCTTAATACTATTTCCAAACTTCATATGTTGTTGAACAGCCATTTAAAGGTTATAATTTAGCCTTAAAACACATAAACATGTATCTAACTAAAAAATATACATTGAATATTAAATACAATATTTGCATTTAATATTCTATCACATTTTTGTTTAAACATGGTGTATGAAAAGGCATTTGTTTCTGCATATGCCTGGCCCCAAGACAACCTGAAATCCTGTGCTCAAATGTGCTTAACAGCTTCTGCCTAGGTTTGGGTATAGTAAAACTGATGAGTGGTAGTTCTGTGGACAAGATTTGTTTATATGTAAATGCAAAACTGAAAAATAAAAAATTACACCTGAGTCCAATATATATACATATAGAGAAACCTTTTTTGGTTGAATATAAATATTTCTTTCCTGTTGAATGGTCTACCTTGCTAACAAATAGCAGTAACTTCAAGCCATAATTCATCTTGGCAGGATAATAGTTTAACTGAATCATGAAGGTAATTAACACTGTTTTAAGGGTTTGTTTGCAGTCATTCAGTCTCTGCAAACACAATGTCCCCAACTATCAAGGAATAGGAGCATAACGCTCTGTACTAATTATGCTACAGATCCATCTACTCTAGAATTTTCCTTTTTAAATTATACAAAGCTGCCTATGTTTTAAGAATTTTCAAAGGTTAGTTTAAAATTGCTTATTGTCACTTTCATTGTTGGTATACGCTGCTTTTCTTTGGAATAAAGCTTTAGCATGTCTTCTCATTTATGGTTAAAACTATGGGAAATAAGGCAGGCTTTTTGGCCCCCCTCAGGGGAAAAACAAGTTGTGCCTGTTTGAATACCCTTGTAACCTGAGCTTGGGGAAATGCTGTTGGGGCATCTTAGTGGATGGGATTTTACAAAATTAAAGCTCTTCCCTGGCTTTGTATACCAACAATTTTAAGCAACAATGTCACTAATGATTCAACTAAAGGAAAAATATCTCAGCTGTGAGTATTCAGCTCAAAAAAGAAAAAATCTGTAGTATTACAGGCTGTAAAGAAGCTGTACACAGATAAGAACTTTCTTTTGGCAAGCTGAAGAAACAGTACATGTGCAGTGCGTTTGTGTATGATTACATTTTCCTAACCAATTTCAAGCCTTATCTTGATGTCAGAGAGGAAGCTTGGAAGGCATTGCCACCAGAACCACCACGTGCCAAGGGCCTCAGCATCGCTGCTTCCCAGGAAAGAAAAACCTCACCCAGACAATTAGGTTGGCCTGATGCTTGGATACATCAAACTAAAGGACAGGTCAAAAGCCCATGGCATAAAAGACAGTAGAGATCCTGCTTTAATTTTCTGGACACTGACAGAGAGCCCCAAAAAGCTAAGAATAAAGGGGAAAAAATCCTAGTACTCAAGCAGGTGCTGCAGGGACTACAAATATAAAGCAAAGCCCATGAGGTCATACCATACAGAAAAAGCTGTTGGTATTGTGCATAATATGGATTTTGAAGTATTCCACATAAAAGCAGAAGCAGATATTAACATAGTAATTAAAATTTAAAAAAACTGGCAGAAGATGACAGACAACATTATCAGAGATTTCAGTGAATATTCCTCACTGGAAACTGGTGATGGAGAAATGACAAATCTGCAAGTGGTTGTGATGAGAATATGATGATAAACTTCAACTTTGGTTTTATTAACTCTGAATTTCTTATCTGTTAATCTGTGTCTCAAAAGCTGGGAGTTACGAAGGGGGCAAAGGCTATTTCTCTTTTTTTGACATTTTGAAAACCAAAACTTATTTTAGGGTGTGGAGTGGGACACTGATGGATGCACACTTGGGAAAAAAAATCTTAGTTTGTCAAGTAATCATAGAATTACCAAATAGTCTGGGTTGGAAGGGGCCTTCAAGGATCATCTCATCCAATTCCCCTGTCATGGGCAGGGACACCTTCAGCTAGACCATGTTGCTCAGCCTGAGTAATGTTGGGCTTGTCCAAAGATTATACCACCTCCAAAGTGTCTCTGGAACCAGATGCCAAAATGTCAAGGCAAACTTAAGATACCATAACAAAGGCAAAAAAAATCAAAGAAATGTGACAACAGTAGAAAGCACAGTGAATTTTGGCTCAGTAAAAAAAGTCGTTGCTGAAACTTTGTGCTGGCTTCTCTCCACGCAGTGACAATGTGTGTACCTTTGTTTTTGAAATGTCTGCCTTTTCAAGATGCAGAAGGACTTGCTAAGTCCCTGGCTCATGGAAGTTTTAAATGTAATGCATATGTCCCTTCGAGGCCAGAGATGCTCTTTTAGTGACAGCTCTAATGGCAAATATCTGAAGATACATAAATTCAGTGACCAAATCTACTCACATTTTTTTAACAGGTCCAAATATTTATGTAAAACAGGATCTATTTGTAAAACACGTCGGGGAGGCTCAACACTGTGCTACTCCAAGTCCTCCACAGCAACTTTGGTTTGCTGTCAAAGCGTTGTGCCTTTGCAAATGTAAAAACACCCATAACACAATACATATTTCAAGGGCTGAATCTCTTCTCACCTATCTGGGTGATGATCAATCCTGCTCTCTGTGCATCAGGCACATTCAAAATCTCAGCATTTGCCTTACCCACGCAAACAGTTAACCAAGGACGAGACAGGCACGCAGAGGCGGGGAGAACTGAATGAGATTACAGCAAGATGTTAAGGAGTAGTTAAAAGCTGCCCAGCTAGGCATTTGCTATATAACTGAACAAGTGCTGTACTAAGGGCATCCCGAAATCCAACAGTGGCTGAGGCTGGAAGGGACCTCTGGAGCCTGGCCAGTCCATCTCCCTTGCTCAGCAGGGCCTCCCTTGCATGATGGGTGCCCAGCTGGATGGGGACTCTTCTACAGGATAAAAAAGAGCACTGACTTTCCAGTCAGAGCTCTATAGATATTTATAGATTTGTGAAAATAAAAATCATACTTTAATGATCCCTGGAAACAGAGATGTTACTATATGCAAGATAAAACTGCAGTGAATCCTTTCAGACATAAAATTGTGAAACTGTTTCTGAAACACTTTTGATTAAAGGTTTTTACCCAGTCTTTGGGAAGCTGTTAACCTGGAAGCAGGAAGGTTCAGTGGTTGGCAGCTTATGTTTTATACCCAGCTTTGTAAATACCCTTTTCATAGATGTGGTATGGTTTACTTGATACTGTTAATGCTGATCAGTTAAATAACTAAATTTAATTTAAACTGTTTTTCATATTCTGCTTATGAAAACGATGAAGCTGAGAAAGCTTTCCTAAATATGCTTATGCAAAACTTAGTAGTATCACCTATTTAATTAATTAAATAATTCTTCCAAAAGAAGAAAAAATGCCCAATTTACTCCAAATACAATCTACTTGTAAATTTTCTTGGTAAAATGAAAAGTAAAGTCCTGTTTCTTTCTAGAAGTTTTCAAGATGCCACCTGCACCAGTAATAGGTTTAAAGGCTTCTAACCTCATTGTTCACAGTACTTATTCCCCAGCTGAACACCACATTTTGCTTTGAAAAGAAGCACATTATTAAATAATAGAATTTCTTAGGACTCCAAGTGTCCAGTGGCTAACTGTGTGAAAAGAAATCTGAAAGTTTTGAGGCCATTTATCAAGTCCTTCCTGCACTAAAAGGACTCTGTGCCATCTTTTGTCTCTCTATAATGGAAGCTAAGTCCAAAACAGCTTGCCATACATGAAAAGGCAATAGTGCTTTGACACAGCATATAATGTACATGCTGAAAAATAGGTACAAAATCCTGTGCCACAAAGGACACTCTTCTAAAATACAAAGCCTGTTAGTGAAGTACTTGAAGAGACAGAGTCTATCAGAGTTGTGAAAGGCAAGATTTTGAACTACACAGAAAAAAAATCACCCAGCCAGGAGCTGAAGAAATTAATGCTTTCAAAGTCACAGCAACTTTTTTTAACAAGTAGAAAAATAAGTCACATTCTCCAAAGGAGTTTTTAATGAAGAGGAAAGATTGTGCTTTTATGTGGAGTTTTCAAAAAAATCTCCACATGTATGATAAAGAATGATGTAGACAGAGAAAAATTAACCCTATTTCAGCAGCACAGGCAGACCAAAGCTGCCATATTCCCCCAAGTGCAAAATATCAAAAAAAACCCCTAAAATCAAAACCACACCAGACTGTTGTCAGAAGTATAATATGACTTAAACATATATTAACATTAGAATATTGAATGACCAAATTAGCCGGTCCAGTACAAAGATATTTTGTGAAATAACAAAACAGAGCTGTAGACCAAAAACTGGGAAGTAATTATTCCAAAACACTCGGCTTCATCAAGGCTAATAGAGCTCCTGGGGTGCTGATACTTTAATGAAAACTATGGTTGACCTGGTGATGCCATATTTTGCTGTGTGCTGTGTTGCTGCCTTCTAGGTTCCTTGGGAACACATGAAAATCTGTATCACACATACTGTATTTGACAGAACCCACCACTGTCCTTTCCTTTCTGGCCTCCTACAAAATGAAAATTGGCTAAAGTACTTTTTGCTCAGTGTATTTATAAGTGTGTGTATGTATATATGTGTTTTTATATATATAATTTTATTTTTAAAGATGTGATTTTAAAGTTTGACTTTCAATAAAATTTTGCTTTTAAAGTGTCACAATGGATGTTTATAAAAAATTGTTAATGACAAACTACAAAAACATAAAACCAGCCACCAGCTGTCTCAAGAGTGATGTTTTGCTTACAAACAACAATAACATTCTTCACCAGATATATGTCTGGGCTTGCTAAAATGGGTTTTTATATAATCTTGACATATTTCTGGATTTATGATTCATCTTTTTCAAAATGCATCGCTAACAGTTCTCCTAACAGAAGAACTGGAGTGACAAGCTTTAGGTAATTCAAATGACCACTTGAGAGGTGGGTCTGTGCAAACTTCATGAAGGTCAACAAGGCCCAGTGCAAGCTCCTGCACACAGGTGAGGGAATCCCAAACACAAATACAGCCTGGGCAGAGACTGGATCCAGATTAACCCTGGGGAGAAAGACCTGATGGGTGTTTGTGGATGAAAAGCTCAGCATGACCCAGATATGTGTACTTGCAGTCCAGAAAGGCAAGCAGATCAAAAGATGCGTGATCAGCAGGTTGAGGGAGGTGCTTTTGCCTCTCTGCTCTTGTGAGACCCCACCTGGAGAGCTGTGTCCAGCTGGTCCCCACACAAGAAGGACATGGACCTGATGGAATGAGCCCAGAGAAGTGCATTTAGGTGATCACAGGGCTGGAGCACTTCTCCTGTAAAGACAGGATGAGAGAGGGGTCGCTCAGCCTGGAGAAGAGAAGGTTCTGGGGAGACTTTACAGCACCTGCCAGTACCTAAAGGGGGCTTACAAGAAAGCTGGAGAGGGACTTTTCAATAGGGAATATAGGGATAGGACACGGGGGAATGGCCTTAAACTGAAGGACAGCAGATTTATATTAGATATTAGGAAGAAATGCTTTACTATAAGGGTGGTGAGACATGGGACAGGCTGCCCAGAGAAGCTGGGCATTCCCCATTCCTGGAAGTGTTCACGGCCAGGCTGGATGGGGCTTTGAGCAACCTGGTCTAGTGAAAACTGTCCCTGCCCATGGCAGGGGGTTGGAACTAGGTGGTCATTAAGGTAATTTCCAACACAAACCATCCAGTGATTCCATGAAATTATAAATCCTGGTTAAGAAACAAGGCATCCAAAACTGTCCACGATTAAAAAGCATTTAAAGTATCTAGTGCAAAATCAAACATAAAATCCATACTCATTAATCGGCTTCCATCACTTCATAGATATTAAACACAACATACTGACACAATAAAAATCACAGAGGTGAGGGAGGCTGGGCTAACTGACATCATCATGCACATGATTGAATTTTGGGTACTTTCTCCAAGTTTTGATGTGAGAACCAATCTGTTCTCATAAAATTATTAAGGGATATTAGCAAACCAGATTTACTTTACTACATGTCAATTTAAATTTGAGAAAAGACTTTGTGGTTAAAAATATTTAGTTTGAATGGCAAATTATTGCATTGTCTCCATACATTATTAGGGGACATGTTTCCTTTCAACACAGAATAATCATGACTACACGTATTTCAGCTTTTGTTCACAGCTCAATAATGAAAACACACAGTGCTCTGTAGATTACCTCCTACATGTCTTGCCACAGCTGAGGCCTTGGAGCTTGTGGGGAAGAGGATGTGCAGTTCTTCCACTCTTGTCTTTCTACAAAACATTCACAATTTCAGTTGAAGACTTTGCCATTTTTACCTTGGAACCATTGTGTCTGAGGAGATCTCTGATGACTCAGGCAAAGGCATCATTTGCTTTGTGGCCCATTCAGCACGTGGAATTTTTTTTTTTAGGGATGTTGCTCACCTCAGGTTTATTGAAAACACCAATGCTAATGGTATATTACTTTTGGTACATTAGACAATGTAACTTTAAGAACCCCCAAACTTCCATCTTTTGTATACCACCATAAAAAGCACCCTGTTGGGGAGATTGTATGGTTACACTTCTTTTAGTGCAATTTAATATAGCTTTTTTTGTTCTATTTAGTAAATTCTGAGACTTTATTATGGTATCCTCCAATTAATTCTATTTTAAATAGGCTGAAGTGACTGTTTTTAAACTCAGCAGTGTGAAGGCAGGTAATTCAGCATAGTCTCTCCTTACTGATGTGAGCAGGTGTGAGGAAATGACAGATTTATTCCAGTGCTGTACAAGTAAGTACATGCCAACACAGCCTGCTCAAGGATCAGGTCTTCCACAACACACTGATACCAACTGATAGAGTAGAGATGTCTTTAAAAATGAAACATGCTTTACTGCTTTGGCTTGCAAAATGCTAACACATAATTTTAAAACTTCTGCATTCCCCTTTTTACACAACCCTTTGTAGCAGCAGTGTTCTCTTTGGAGTGAGCTGAAGCCTATAGTGCTGCCTGTACTGGTCCCTGAGAGCTGGGTCAGGCACAAAAATAATTTAACAGGCTGAGCAAATTTAAAACCTTGAACTGTGGGTTCACGGCTTTGAGCAGGAAGGTATCTGGTGAGTAAGCTTTTCTACCCACTGCACTGGCTAAGGAAAATCTAGGTTCCCACAACTGTTTCCATAAGCTTCTCTTCTTCTCTGGGCAACCTGTTCCAGTGCCTCACCACCCTCACAGTAAAGAATTTCTTCCTAATACCTCATCTAAACCTACTCTCTTCCAGTTTAAAAATGAACATTTTGTCAGAGTATTTTTAACCAGTTCAGTCTTGATCCAGCTAATTGCACAATCCCACAAGAAGCAGGTGGGTATGAGAAAGGAGGTGGTTCTGGCTGTGGAAGGGGTTTGGGGTCCAGCAGTGACTCTGAAGAACATCATGGAAAGGGTATTTCCACCAGACCAGCTCCTAGTAGGTAAGTGATTCATCAAATGCTTTTGCTGTTGGATATGCTGCCCTCTCATTCCTGGAAACTCTTGTTTTCTGAAGGTATGCTCCCTTCAGTCCTGCTCGCCAGGGGATGCCTAGAGAGCTGAGCTCTGCAGGTGCTGCTGCTGGCACTGGCAGAGCTCCCATCCTTCCTCCAGGGGAGATGACAGCACCCGGGGCCTTTTCAAATGGGTGTTGCTATGGGCAACTGTGTATAGGAGAATGTAGGCAGAGGCTCAGAAACCCAGGGGGATGGAGCAGAGTAGGAACAACAGCCCAGCAGGAACAGCTCTCAGAGCAGGTCGTAAATGCTGATAAAAGAGTATCACAAGCAGTCTTTAGCAATTGCAGAAAAACTACAATGTGCCAATGTACCAGCAGTCTAAAAGTTATTTTATTGCTCCTGGAAGTACATGCAAGTTTTTATCCTTCCTAAAGTGAGGGTGCTGAGAATGGGGAGCTCTGCACCTTCCTCTGGTGTCTTCTTTCCTCTTGTGAAAGATAAGGAGAAGCTGACATCTGCAGATGTCAATTTACTACTTTCCTCACATCTAACAGGGCACTTTTTTTTTTGTTTGGTTGTTTTTGTTTTTTTTTTTGTTTGGCTGGTTTTTGTTTGTTTTTTGGTTTTTGTTTTGGTTGTTGCTGGGACTTTGTAACCATCAAAAAAATTCACATTTAGTTTATATTAGAGAAATTTAGTTTCTCTTGTAGAGTGTGTGACAGGCATTTGTACAAGCCAGTTTAACCTGAACAGTTCAGCTGTCCAGGAAAAGAGCAGCTTACCGTCTGTGCAACCCTTCTTTGAAGAAAAAAATTCATTCTTTTAGATTAAACTCCATCCACCTCTGCTTTATATGATGGCAGTTCCAATAAATCAACCTTTTTTCAAGTATGGCAAATTACTCACTTTTTAACACAAACCCAAGTAAGACTAAAGTCTCCTGGGATCTTATTCAGCCACACATTATTCATGTGCAGCTTTGAGTTTCATGCTTTATTTATTTATTTCTAAGACAAGAAATTGACTATAAAGATAAACAAGAACTTATCCCAAAATTTTCAAGGAGGTCTTTAATATTATATCAATCATATCATATCATATCATATCATTTATTTTATTCTATTTCCCAGAGGATAGAATAAAGCTCTCTGAAGAAGTTACAGCTAAACAGTCATTGACAGCTTAAATTTCATTGCTATTTTTACAATTAAGGATGCTTTTATCCAAGCCAAACTTCAATAAATTGAACTAAATCACATCAGGAACTGTCACACCTTCAGGTCTCCAAATACTTCCCATCATCATTAAACAGACACAGCAGAAGTCTGCTAGCAGCTCATGGAAACCTGAGACAGCTTCTAAGTATAAGTGACTCTATCTGAAGACAACATTCAGCTCTCCGGCTCCTGTTTTTCCTCTTCTCACAGGTGATACAGGCATAATTTGCTAGAAATCCCACAATCTCACATTCTTCACATTTCAAGATTTTCCTCCCTACTGTTTATGTGCAGGTAAACGAACTGGAACATTGCAAGGGATAATTACAGCTTTGCACACAAAACACAGACCAGAACAAGATTTCACTCCAAAGCAGAAGCACAGTACATGCACATCCACAGATGAAGTGCTGTGTTTAGCATACTGCATAAAGTGCAATATTGACACCAGTGATTAAGAAATAATTACTAACATCACCCACTGTAGAACAAGTGAACTGTTCTGTCAATACAAGCTTCGTTTTGCCAATTTAAAGTAACAAGATGCAGGAAATTGCCACATTGACTCTTCATAGAAAGTAGCTCTTCATGGGCAATGGATACTTTTGAGTTCTTTTCACACACTCTAAAATTTCTCCTTTTCTGACAAAACTTCTCCTGCCTTCCAGGATGAATCCCACTGAGTGTCAGCGAGCAATATTGTACTGCTATGAAGGGATGCTTCGTTTTAGCTTGTCAGAGAGAAATGAGAGCCTTTCAGGGAATGTGCACAGATGGCGTGCGCTTCATGTCTTGAAAAAAGTGAAGACAGGAAACATGAACTTCAGCTCTTTTGGAAAGTGAAGCAGTTGTTGATGGCATGTGCAGATAAGAAATGGGTGTGCAATGTGCGCAGCAAGGCTGAGTGGCAAAGACACACACTTCCTCTTAAGCAGCTCACCATAAAGGGAACGACTGAAAATATTGCCACTACTTTCAAAAACTTGCATATTTGCTTAGTTTATCCTGTGGTGAGGAACTGCAGGTTTGAAGCCATGACAAATTGCAGTGCATGGGTCTTTGCTTCGAGAAATGAATAAACCGATGGATGGCCATTCAATCCCACTGATGATTCCTCACTGCACTTTCAATTAAAATGGATGGATCTGACATTTTCTTTCAGTGATAATGAAGTCTGGTCTTCTGTGCTCTTTTTTTTTTTAATGGTTTAAACTGATCCTGATAGTGTTAGAACTGGCTCTCCCAGAGATAACTTTTTTCTCCACAATACAAATCAAAACCAACTCAAACATTTATTTGTCTTCTTCATTGTTAATTACATAGTCACAGGCTACTGAAAGTGAGAAAAACAACAAGAAGGAAGCATTTCAGTAATTGCCATCTGTGGCTCTTCAGAGGCTTGTTTTAGTTAGTTTGCAGTTAGTGAAAACAAGTGAGTTCTGCTTTACATCTGGACAGATTCCTGAGCAGCAATATACAATGCCATAATATTTTGGCTGCAAACTACAGAAAAGTGAGGATTTAAAAATATTTTCATTAAATAATCACCCTGTCTTCTACAAAAATGTGTTTATCAGCATATGGAGTGGTAATTAATGGCCAGAGTAAAACATTAGACTAATATTTTTCTATTATTTAGACTTCTGTTTTAGAAGTTGGAGACAAATACCTGCCACAGAGCATCTTCTCATGTAGTTTGATGCCTAGAATGCAGAGATATATGGGAGGATCACTTTTCCCCCTATGTATCATATGAAGTTCAGAAAACACGACCAAAAAAAAAGCAAAAACTGTTCCTGTCTGAAAGGGAACACATTATGTAAAATGGGAGATTATGCTTAAAGCAACAAAACTGTTTAGATTAAGAAAAGTAATAGTTGTTTACTTGAAGTTATATCAATATTCCTGCTGTCAACACTTCTTGACATGGGAAAGCAATGCAATTTTCAGAAAGAAAAAAAACCCCTTCTTCATAAATTCTAAATGAATAGATCTCTGTCAATGCTGATGGGAACATTTTGCCTTAATTCCATCAGGTAAAATGAAACAAACACTGAAAGTCTAAGCTGGTCAAATGATACAAACCCAATTGCTAGACTGGCTGAATTTAAAATCACTTTACTGTTTCTCATGAAGGTACAAAAGCATCACAGCTCCTTCCTTTTCTATAAATTAGAATAACCTCTTGACTTCTCTTAGAAAACAAATCTTATGATACCTTATTATTTCCATGACTTTTTCATAAAAAGTTTATCATCTCTCTCTACTCTTTGTATGCAGTTTGAAGCAAGAAAGATAAAGCATAAACCTGACCAAGGGTGAGAATATACTTCAGGTGTCCTATTAAAGAAAAAGAAAAAAAAAAAGACAAAGGGGGGAAAAAAACAAGCAGTGACGCAGGATATTAAAGAGAATCTGTCATAACAAATGCTTCAGTGTCCTCACATTACTTACTCTAAAACCATGTGAGGCACAGAATTTCTAAAATATTTCTTAATAATTTTAAACCAGTATGGGGTAACTAAAAATCCTGTTCCACTGGGTTAAGTGTACAAAACCCTGTGCATTTGGAGTAAAACCTTGGCTTGGCTGAACTGAATGGCAAAGAATCACTTTGAAAACTGCAGAAGCTAATGAAATGATGATTCACAAGGCTTTCACACTGGTATTTGCTTGTGTTTTTCATAATTCATAAACTCAGACATAATATTCCATTATGTATTCCACTGGAATGGAGATGGAATGTACATTCCATTGAGATTAAACTGATTCTCACTGCAGTTGTATTAGACAATTAAGCATTTTGCCTAATTTGGCAGATGTTTAAAACTAAGACATAGGAGAAGCAAAGTCTATCAGCCAGTGGCAAAACTTTGACTCCCTTTACTTTTAATAGCTGACAGCACTAATTCCTTGCTAAACAGATGTACCAGGAGTATAAAACAAGTGTTTATCAGGAAAGCATATTACAGTAGTAATTGCAACAAAACCACACTGCAACTCACAGCATCTAACAAACTGATCTTATTGGCATAAGGCATCTGCAAGACTGACTTCCCATGGACAAGATACTCTACCTGTGCCTGCAGGAACACTTCCACAGCTAAAGCTGCATGCTGCTGCTGTGGGGGCAGAAAGGAGGTTCTGCAACAGGCCAGGAACAGCCACAGCCTCACATCTGCCTGGCCTTTCCCACACTTCCAGCCTCCCTAGTAAGGCAGCAGGTTAACCCTGCAGCCCAGGTTTGCTGCCTGGGTTCAGTGGTGCCCCAGCCTGGGTTCCGTGGTGCCCCAGCCTGGGTTCTGTGGTGCCCCAGCCTGGGTGCTGTTCCCCGTGTCAGCACCACCTAAGCACCACTCCTGCACTTGTAAAGGGAGAGGCACTGACAGCCAGACACACTGCCTGCAGTGAAGGCAATATGCTCAGCATGGGGCCTGCCTCACCAGCTGGAAAAGATTGCCAGTGGTGTGAAATAAAGGCAGAAACATGTTTTTAGAATTATATTCACTTCACCACTCCTGAATTACTGTTTGGTTTCCCAGGGAATGAAGATGTGGCATTAGGGTGTTTGCATGCCCAGCATGGTGTTTCCCATCTCTGAAAATAACCAGGTAACTAATCTTTGTAAAGGGAAGGACTGCTGCCAGTTGTCTATAAGACAGAATGTCTATATCAATTAGAGAGGAGTTTAGACCCCAAAGCATAGCTATTTACACAGCTTATAAAATAATTAACTCTATTTGTATATATTCTCATCTGCCATGCAAGGGTGTTCACAGAGGAAAATTTTACACTAGTCAAAGTGGTTCAGTCTACGCTAAGTCACCTCTCTCTTATGCCTTTGCAACTCCATTACAAAAAATCTGTTTACACTGGGGAAACACAATGATGAGTCAGACTCCAAGATAGAAAATTTAGCGACATTTAAATGTGCTGTCAACAACAGATGTAAAACTTTGAACAAATGAGTCAGTATCTAGAAAACAAAATAAATATTATCTCATAAGGTTGAGGAAAATTGGGGGAAAACACCAAAATCCCCAAATAATTTCAATAGCCTAGTTGAGTAATATACTCCATAGTATTTCAGCTACATTAATTTTACATTACATAGAAAAAAAATGAAAATATTTAATATTCTGAAAGCTACATGTTGGACATAATTTTTCTGTAAAATAAAGTTGCATTGTATTCCTGAACTTAAAGTAGGATTCTTATGATATCAAGATTTCTAACTCACCGAAGTTATTCAATTGGCTAAAATGTAACAAGTAGTAGGATCTGCATAACATCTAACAAAATATCCCTCATCAGCTCATAACATAATCAAAAAACTTTTCCTGTGCAAGAACCATATCTTACTAGAAGAGATGTCACAAAGGTGCCTCTTCTGCTTATGACTCAGTGTGTCAGTTCCCTCAGCATCTGCAGCTGCAGTCCATCTCACACTCTGATTGGCACAATTTAAAAATTGGAAGGAAAGAATAGGAAAATATTCACAAAAATCTAACCGACAATCCACACAGCTGAGACACTTAACAGTAAGCATCTTCTGCTGATTCAAAACCACAATCTGATAGCTAATCATTAATAAAATTTCCAGGTTTTTCCTGTTATATATCTTATACTTTTTCTTGCTTAATCTTAGCCCATGACTATTAATCACGCCTTTTCATGTTAATTAAATCCACTCCTCCTATAAGGTTATGTTTTCAAATACCTGTAGGTTGTCACCAGCTTATCCTGTATCAAATATTTACAGGCTGTTACATAATCAACCCTTACCATGCAATTTATATTTGTTTTCTTTTAATCCTGTCATCAATTCACACCTCCATCTGCTGGAAATCAATGTAGCTCTCCCTTAAGCTCCCTTTATTTGGCAACAGTTTTGTTTGCAATAGAAAAAAATAGTTTAAAAACTCTGTGTTACACAGATGAAATTGTGAGAAAGCTCTTGGGGGCCCCAAAAGCCTCCTCCAGTTTGGCCAGGTGTGTGAGGGACTGATTGGGACAGTTGAGGTGGGGACCTGTCCCAGCTCATTTCCGACCCTCTGGCACCATTTGTGTCTCTATCCCCTCTGTGTGGGAGGGCAGGGATGGTAGCAGATGATCTGTTTGCTCCACTGCCAAACCCTGTGCAGCCTCTGGAATCCAAACGAGCTTCTAGGAGGCTTCACGGGGCATCAGCCTGAGGGTTTTCTAGAGAGGCTCTGCTAGAGAGGCAGTACAAAAGCTATCTAAAGTAGGGAGGCAGAGCTCCAGACATCTGTAGAGCAAGGAGAAGAACATCTTTCTTCTAGCTCATCACCTTCTTAAAACTCAGTGAATTGACTAAGCAATAACTGAGTTTTCTGGTTTCTAGAAGTACAGTGGAAATACATAACCTGACTTGCAAAAAACAATTGTATTTTCCTTGCCACTAAAGCATTTATCATGAGGACATACCATTAATGCTTCTAGTGATTGTGACTCAGGGAGGGAAATAAAGAAAATACTTTCTTAGAAAAGTGTGGGCTTATTTTTAAAAGTCTCTAAAAGTCACTTTGGTTCCTCAGGGTTCTTTCAAAATTACCGGAATTTGTGATGTATTCATACCTAAAACAATTGCATGAAGATATTAGTTAGGAAACTCATGTTTAATAAAGACTGTTATTTGCTCTGAAACTCAGTTTCCATTGATGTTCATATTATGAACAATGATCTATTAGAGTTAATTCAGGGCAGCTCGAATGAGCACTTAGGAGAAGTCTGTATGTAGGTCCCTGTTAAAGCTTGTGGTGACTCTCCAAAATCCAGAATTTCAGTGGTAAACTGTCAGCAGTAAATTTATCCCTTCAAATAGCCTGTGTTAGACATTAAATGGAATTTTTTCAGGTTTTTTTTTCTGATGAAGACAGACTGAATTAAAATTTTATTTCTTAGCATTTATTCCAAACCATCAATCATATTTATGTGCTACGATGACTTAAAGGGGCTACTTAGACTGTAACCTTTCTGATTTCACTATATATTCTGGCCATGGGCAAAATTAAAAAGGCATACCAAGTGCTAAAATGGCAATAATGCAAAGTATAGAGAGGCTGGGTTAATTTTATCACAAGCAATTTTGCTGTTACTATGGTAAGTGTGAAAGCCTTCCCTTTATATAAGGCAGGATTTTGCAGTACTGTAAGTCCTCATCTCAGATATACTTAAATCCTCTTTTCATATATGAATTATTTTTACAATCCACCTTTGACTTTTCCCTTGTGGAAAAACATTTCCAGTCCATGGCCTCACACATTGGTTGAAGCTTTCAAGACAGTTTCAGCACAGCATTTGGATCTGATTCTGTCTAAAACTGCTTACATGAACCAGCTCACCTGATTTTATCCTTGGCCAGGGAGACCACAACTGGACCTTGAATTTTGCTAAGAGAATAGTACAGTAATGAGATTCCCTGAAGACACAAAAAATCATCAGACTGTGGGGAAGAAAAAGGAAAATATATATGGAAGAAGCAGCATAAACTATAATAAAAAAAACCTATTTTCATGCATCAGTATATGTATATCTCTTAACTAGTGAATAATTTCTTCAGCAGAAATGCCCAGCTGTTCTCTGAAAATCTAATTCCATGCTTTGCCTTCCAGGAGAACAATCACAAAATACTTTCCCCCTAATTTTCTGGTCTACTTGTTCATTTCCATTGGACAACTTCACACTCTTTCTGTTTTTCTATCATCTTTAGTTTCCAAGTGAATACGTGATTAATCACTAAACAGCAAAGCCATCACAACAGGTAAGGAGAAAACCTCCTAATGCTCCAATTTGTCTTCCTTCCTATTGTTTAAGGGCATACTGTGAAAAAAAAAATGCTTCATCCTCGCATGGGAAGATGAAGGGCACCAACCTCATGAGGGTGAGTACTTTTCTCCTGATTTCTTTTTACCTTGACAGAATATCACAAATGAGTTGTATTTGTTAGAGAGCTTCTTAGGAAAGCAGGGAAAGGTAGCTGCAGCAGACCATTAATCCTATGTGGTAAAGGCTTGAAGCTCAAATCAACAGCATTTATGCATGTTGCAAAACATGAAGAATGTGTATATAACACCTACGTGTTCATCCCTCACAAATACATCACAAACGCTATATACACAAATATATGTATATTATCTTATATATCTCTTATGTGTAATTCCTTAAAATCATACAAGCTTTTTCATCCTGCTATATTTCTGTAAGGCCAGAAGGCAATAGGGGCTTCTCCTGATGCTGAGACATTAAGTCAGTGTTTCTTCTATTCATGCCTGGTTGCTGTGGGTGTAAAGATCCCACAGCATTTAAAAGGTGTGGGGGAGTCCTGCAGCCCTACCCAAATCCCACCTTCCTGTCTGCCAAAGCACTTATTGCTCTAACTCTGAGAAGGGTATGCCCCAAATATCACTGTAGTATGAGATCAAATTTGGAAATACAGGAAGATCTGCAGGAAAACATCACTTCAGAGACAACTAAACACTAATTTTCAGTAGCTGGCAAATCATTCCTGCCTTACATGAATGGGAACTCTAAGGTGGCTGAAACTCAGATCACAGCGTAGTGTTCAGGACCATCTGTAACAAATTGACAGCAACATCTTGGCTGCCACATCTGCTTAAGTGTGAGAATTGATTTTAGGGTCTAGTCTCTTGCACTGAGATAATCAAGTCCATATAGTCTAAAAGGGAAATTTTATTCTAATTTTTTACTTAAAATACGTTGTTAGGGAAGGCATCTTTGCAAGATGACACTGTTTGCAATATCGTAAAGACCTCAATCAAGTCACCCCTTTGAGTAGTATCTGGCAAGTGCAGCTTGCTGATTTCTTGGCATGTTTCCCATTCCAAAGCACTGAGCCAATCTTAAGATGTTTCAGGACTAAATACAAATCACCACAATTAACACAACTGCATGCCTCAGCATAATAACATCAAGTTACCCATTCCTTAAATACATTTCTTTCCTTACAGATATATGCTTATTTTTAAGTACAAAGCACCACTTCTCAAGGAATATATCCAGTAATGTGGAGTTCGGACTAAAGAAAAAATACATAATCAAAACTTGTGTAGGTGAGAAATTGGGATATTTCCTTTTCTTCTAACCTATTATCAACTGACTAGCAAGAAATAAAAGTGTTGCTGGGTTCTCAAATTCAGGACTTTCTAGGCTTAGGCAATTACCATCAGGCTCTAATCTAAGAAAATAGACTTGTAACTCGAAACACACTCAGTTCCCAGCAACAATCAGAGGCTCTGCCTCTATATGAGAGGTACTAAAATCACCATTAACAGCAAATTTCATATCCCAATGTGCAAAGCAAAAACATTACCATTGTAAAAGGGGCAATCACCATTTTTTCCCTAATGGCAGAGCAACTAATTTCATTGCATATGGCTTCTGAAGTGAAGCCAGAAGTCTTGGGATGATTTGCATTTCAATATGGAAACAGGAACCTGAGAGCTGCAAACTCAGCTTCATACACTGATATTATTAGCACTGCATTAGCAGTGATCTTTTCCTAGCAACTGACAAAATTACAAGGACAGCAGTCTTTCTTGCCTGCAATACTGCTCTTTCTAGCTGGTATGTTATCTTGGTTCTAAATGGTGGTTCCATATTTTTAAAACTATAAACACCTGGGTGAATCGGTGTATTTTTTCCATTCTTTATATTTCAGGGTTTATTATTTGTCCAGGATTTTCCCTGCTGGGTACTGAAAGCTCTGATAATTTATGAGCCCCAGGATTACACTGGGGGATGGAAGAGTGAAAATCTTCCCCCACAGAATTTCCCTCAACTGACTCAAATGCTGCTTTCTCCAGTAACTCTTTTCTTACAACTGCTGAGGAAGATCCATCGTGCTCTTGATCTTCATTAAATGTGATCATGAGCAATGTGCAAGAGTGAAAGATGATTCACTGGATTTTATGGTGCAGAGAAACACAGCTGTTCCATTTTTACACAGCATGTTTTTTCATAGTCCCATAACAATGATGAGAAACAGAATATATCAGCAGAAAAAACGATAAAAGTAACAATAAGGATGCCATATACCAGTGTCTAAAAATGGTATGTCTAAAAAGTTAAGGTTTCATCTCAGTCATTTTCATAAAAGATTTCAGTTTTGTCTTACCCATTTCTGCTTCCAGCTTAAAAAAAAAAGCATATCTGTATTATTACCTGGGCCTTGCAATAAAATGGAGCTTATGTACCCACTTGCCCTCATCTCTCTGATTATCTGTCAGTCATACTCCGCTTCAGTAATTTTTGGAGTTGTTGATCAGTCTCTGTCAAATCTGAAAATGGGCTAGAAATCTACAAGATAATTATGATCCTACACATTTTCTGACAATATGAGTTTAGGTGACAGACAGAGATGCTAATTCATGTCATTCTAAAACAAGATCAGTCTGATAAAACTTCTATATCAGCATATTCATGTTGCCTTGCATTCAGCAATGTAACTTCCTAAGACACAGCATGTGCTGACCCTTGTGAAATGAAGGGGATCAAAAGATACTTAACACTTTCTGTAGAGTGGGTTGGCTGAAGGAATGAAAGGAATAAATCAAAGGAAGCTCAAGTTCAAGTAAAAATTAAATATAAAAAGAAATCTGATTGAATTGACACAATCTTAATCAAGTTTAATTAGATCCTCACAAACCAGGCTGTTTGGGGCATTAACGCATCCACAATCCAGTGGAAACCTAAGTTACAACCCTGCTTCCTTTCCTGAGGTTGTTACCAGATGTGTGAGTGCATCACATGGAACCAAAATCACCCCTAAACTCAGCTCCTTTACATGACTTGGCAGTCATCATTGCTCTCCCTATGACTTTGATCAAGTACACAGATTTGATGTTCAACACAGGAGTATTACTCCTGCATTTTGATTGCCTAACAAACACAGAAGTCAGCTATATTATATATATGGTTTCTAATGAAAACATCCTATCTGAAAACAGGAAAATCTCATATCAAGTACTGATAAACTCAAGGGAAAATTTGGAGGTTTGGTTCATTTTTATGTATTATTTCAATTTTTTTGTGTAGGCATGTAAATGAATGCAGGTCTTCTACAGCATGGCATGCATTAAATACACATTCACACAGAGGTGTCACAACAGCCTGGGCAGCCCTTCTCTGTAACTTCTGCAAGGAAGCAGTCTGTAAGATTAGAAATCTTCATTTTAAGTGGTGATGCGCTGAAAAAATAAGTTTCTGCCCAAGAAACGAGCCAATCACAGCCCTGCAGATCAGCACAGTCTGCAGGCACGGTGGCCATGGCACTTTGGCTCCTGGTGACACATCCAGGCAGCCCCTGGCAGTTTGGCACCCTGGGACACAAGGACAGAAAGGCTCCCAATTCAGACTTCACACTTCAGGCAGAGACTTTGACTAATGACCATGAAACTGTTATTGCCATGGTTCATTTTGTTATGTCAAAGGGGACAATGATGACTTTTCCAACAAAATGCTCTTAATTTAATGAAACTACACTGGTATCAGCAATCCTGAGAGGTTCAAAGAAGACAATAATCTCTAAAATGCTGCATGGTTGTTGCTTTGATTGCTAATTAGTGCATGTTTTGACAGTAATCACTGAGCCCTGTGATGGTCCCAGAGGTTCCCACAGTGCTACTATAAGAAGTTTTGGCAGATTCTGCAGTCCTCACATCAACAGTAGGAGGATTTATTTAAGAGATTATACTGGGTTTTTTCCTTTACTTCACACATCAGAACTACAAGCCTATATATTTTTGTCACAATACTTTGAAAATTTTAAATGTAAAATTAAATGGACACTAAAGACTTGAAATCAAATAAATCTAAAAATTAGCAACTTTTTCCCTTGAGATTGACGAAGTAAGAAAACAAGTAGTTCTTTTATTTCAGGGTAATGACTAAGGATGCATAAGATTAATCATTTGCATAAATTTGGACTGTATTTCGGGCTGTATTTCATTGTTCCTCCGCATCAGTTGCTCTGAATAAGCTACAGCAATTCAGCCAGATTATCCGAATCTTGGGTTCTAGGAGTCACATAGAGAGACGTCCAAACTCTCTTTGTACCCTTGACTCATATTTGCAGACTTTACTAGGCACTGGCAATTATGGACTCTGTTCAAAATCACTAGTGGTTAGGGTTAGGGTCAGGGTTAGGGTTAGAGTTAGGGTTAGGGTTTAAGATTTTATTGCATTGCAGGCAACGACCGAAAGAACCAAACACCTGGGTAGTCAGAAGTTTCAAGTCCTACTTGGCCACAGGGAGGCTTCAAGCACTGCTTTCATTCCCCAGAGCAGCTCCTAACCAACCAATTTGAACCCAAAGCTGGGACTGAGCCTTTTCTGATCCTTTTGAGGGAACCTGTGCCATGATGCCAACTTAATGGGAGGAGACATGCAGCATGGACATAGAGCTGCCAGGGAAGGTAATGCTCGTGTTGCCTCCTCTTTCATTTTACCAGCATAGCAAAGGTCTCACCCTGACTGCAACCACTTACAAATGCTGTTAAGGAGTCACCTTTCATCCCTGCCCTAGGAAAATCAGATTCTTTACATGAATCTGCTTCTGGAAAAATCATCCCTGACAGTCCCCTAGCTTATCCCACAAGACAGCTGGCTCAGGTAAAAGCCTGAGGGAGCTGCTCTAGACCTCTGTCCTAGAAAAGCACTCTTCAGGGAAGCCAAGAACCAGTTCAACACAGCCTGATACCCTCAGTCATGCCTGTGTTGTCATCACGGGCAAGGAAATGGTCAGGAAAAAATGAACAATCTGGGGGCGGGGGGGAAAGGAAGATTGAGTGCAAAGTCTGTGGTTGTTGAAAGTAATTTCATATAAAGTTGGAAAACCATTCATAGCAGTGTCTGTTGAACTTCTGCTCACTTCAGATCCCACAGCTTTACTGAGTCCTGAAACTAAAAACAAGACCCAGGAAGGCTCTGAGAAGGATATGTTTCTCTGAACAAACAAATGGCAAACATGAATTCACTGTTTTAGAACTAAACATCTGAACTTAAAAATCCTGCTGCTACTGCTTCTATTTGACACAAAACTGAATTCATTATTTTACAAAACAAAACGTAACCAGTTCAGGTTATTTCTTAGTCTGATCCAGTGTTTCATTATGAATCTACTCTGCTGAGTATCTTTTTGTTCTACATTGCTTAGTTCTGTGGTGTCTTGCATAGATTTGCTTTTTGGGATCTCCTCTGAAAGGGCAAATGCTAAAGACAGTACATGGCTATAAAATCAGTACTCATATGCTTCAAAAGTATTTGTCATTCTTTTGATATGGCTGTTATTCCAAGCACTTAAAGGTTGTCTTTGATGCAATTGAGACTTTTGCTTCTCTCTACCTATAGGGATTTTGATCACCTCCTAATTAATGAAGTAATGACAACCAATTACATTTACATCTAACACAAAGCATATTGTTCAAGTTTGTCATTACCACTTTTCTTTCTTGCATGCTTACACAATGCTGTAACCTTAACATTGTCTGCCTCACTGCTGCTGGGAGCATTAATCAGTGAAGTTATTTCTTCCATTTTAACATTTCTATTAACTGTCAATTATACATGAAGAGATTAAATGTCTGCATAACTCATGACTCTCAAGATGCTTCTTTCAAGCCAAGTTATTCCTTCCATTTTAACATTTTTATTAACTGGCAATTATATATGAAGAGATTAATTGTCTGTGTAACTCATGACTATCAGGATGCCTCTTACAAGCAAAGTTTACAAATACTTAAAATGCATCAGGTTCCTATTGTTTAGCTCTGGACAAAGCCTCTTTAAAGCTATGGAAGGGAGTTACACGCCTCTCTGCAGGTCTACATCCATGTTTTATCACTGCTTTGAGTTATCTAGCCTGAGTTAGAGCTCTGCAAGAGCACAAGCCTCAGAAACAGCGGGGAAGTCTGACTTCACTTTCTTTTATTCATGTTGATCAGCACTGAGGTTTTTGCCAAGGAGAAATTGAATTTGGTTCTGTATTTAAGGCAGATGTTTCTGATATCCTCTGTGGAACAAAAAAGTTGGTTTGCTTTCTCTGGATTTAAATAGGATCCTGTTAGCCACCATAGATGAACTTCACCAGGCAGAACAAACTGACTTCTTACGAAGTCCTATAATAGTTACTTGACATGAAGAAAAGCCCATGTTGCCAGTGGCTTGATTAATTTCTAACTTTAAAAACAGACAATCTTTGAAAAATGAAAAACAATAAGGAAACAAAGAAAGAAAACTACTTGTATTCTAATTGTTTCTGTGTAGTAGAATAAACTAGGAATTTTCTTACAAAACATTTTTTTTCATGGGAAATAACAAAGCTTCAAACCCAAGCGATTCACAGAAATATTTTGGTTTTGACATATTTTTCCCAAAACAGAATCAAGTTCTGGCAATTGAGCAGCCATCATCCTTACTGGTCTGCTAAAGAGCCCTGGTTTCCTTGTGTATGGCTCAGGGACAGCCCCACTCTGTGGCTTGTCCAGTCACAAGTAACTCATAACCCCAACATGAGTTTGTCAATGAACCAAAGGTTCATGACAGCCCAGCTGTGCTGGCAGTTCTCAGACACACAGCACTCCTCAAGCTCCCTTTGGCACAGGGAGAAAGTACCCTTATTCCAGGAAATGTCCCCAACTGTCCCAGCACCAGAAGGGTTCCAGAAACCACTCTCTCTTTTAGATTCAGCAAGTGGAATGCTTGGAGCACTTGGCAGAACTCCTGGCATTACATATCTCTCTGCTCCATGCTTTGAAAAATGAGAAAAACCCAAATACTCCTGCAGATAACATTTTGTGTATGATCTGTAGAAACTTTTGGAGTCTCTGTGTGAATGGTATCTTGAGCCTGAAGTAGCTCCATGAGGCACCTGCTTCCCCTAACTCCCTTGAAGACAGTGCTTTTCAAACTGTCCTCCTGCACTCTGAGCACCAGCCCCGTGCCCTGGAACAGCTGCAGGGCTGAGCTTTGCTGGGCCAGGTCCCAATTTCAGCCAGCTCCTTCCTCAGTGAGCTGAGTGTCTGCTTTGTAAACAGCTCTGCTAAGGAGCACTTCCATTTGTGTTATGCAGTAGCGCTTCAGAAATGAAGTCACAGATATTCTGCAGACTAATTCACCATTAAAGAGCAGAGAAAATGATGACAAAATGTTTGGATTTACAAGAGATAAAATGTAATACTCTTTATTCCAGGTCAGAAGATTAATGACACCACTCAGCTGGTGTCAGGAGGAGATTGCCCATAATACCCACTTCTTTGTAGCTGGTTACCTGCATCCATGATTTTGGTATTATAGTGCAATTAGGGGCCAGGGCCCACTAGGCATTATATGGAAAATAAGACTTGCTGAACAGAACTGAGGAATGAGGAAGAAAATATTTTTGCCAAAACCAAGTCCTTCTTCAGCCACAAGAGGCATAATCCTGATGCAGTGGGGGAACAGTGGGCTAGATACTGAGAGCCAGTAATTCAGATCCCATATCCCTGATTAGAGAAGACACTTACAGAGACAACATTAGATCAATGCTTCTACAAACTGCTTTGCAGAGAGCAGCTTCCTTCTCACAACTCCCATCAATCGAGGCAAGAGGTTTCTGTTTTTCCAGTTACACAGTTCGGGTACAGCTCCAGTTAGTAGATAGGACAAAACAGCAGAGGGTGAAGAGAGAGAAAGGCATTTCCAAGCAAGATGCTGTTTAACATGAAAGGTAAATAAATTATGTGCTTTTAATGCTTCAGCCCAATCAGAGAAGTCTCCCCTGCTCATTGTTTTCCTGGAAATTCATAGCCCTTTACATTTATTCCTTTCTTCCATAGCTATTTTAGTTTACAGCTTAGTCACTCAACCTTTCAGATATCATAGCAAGGTAAAATCTGGCTTCTGACCCTCAGAACCTCCTCACTGTACCTCAGACTACTGGCCTGTACTTGCAGCATGTCCTGAGAAGTGCTTATGGAAGTCAGAGCAGCACTCCAGCTCACCCATATTTCTTGCTTTCATCTCTCTTTATGCTGATAAGGTTCTAATTCTCAAAAATATCAAACTAATACTTATATGTGTTTTGCACATTTTTAAAAAAATTACTCATTATGTCAGGAGTTGACATGATTTTGTCAGGATTGCAAACACTTGCCAGTGCTCACCTTTTAAAATGTTGGGGAGGTAATTCTAGGTATGAGACTGCTATAAACTCACAGCTCTAGCAGCAAATAAACACATAGAAAAATCAGCTGGTATTTTTGTATATTTTAGAGATGCTCATTTTCATGCGAGGTTTGAACTAAACCCTATCATTTTGTTCTTGTGAAACATGTTCTGTCATGAAAAAAATTATTGGTTTGCAAGTGAAAGTGCTGCTGATATTGCTTCAGGAAAAGAAAAATACAAAAAACCCTACTACTTTAAATAATTTCTTCTAACTAGCACTTGACTTACTCTAGAATGGACATGTACACTGCAGGTGATCAGAGAGATTACCCTGCTACAAGGGAATTTTCTCCTGAGCAGTTGAGTGAGGTGTGGGTATGAGTGATGGGTGTGTGTGAATGACAGCAGAATCCCCCCACAGACCCCACTGAATCAGAGCAGTTTTGAATTCCAGATAGAATTGCACAAGAGACTGACAAAAGATGCCCCAAAAGTATGCAGAATCAGTCATAGTTAACACACTTGTGCCCTTTCTTCATCAGCTTTGGTGACTTCTCTAATATCAATCGGAGTAAAGTGACTCCTTAGCCTGGAGGAGAATTTTCTACCATCAAGAGAGATCCTACCAGTGGCACTCATGGTGTAGCTGTAGCAATGTGAGTTGCATCTCTGTGACAAGGATTGTGCAGAAATCTGCATAATTTTCTACATCCTTAGGAAGGCTCCCAGCATGTTTGGGACAGCACAGGAGAAGGTTCTGAGCAGCAATGCCACGCTGAAGCTGAGACAAGAGGCAAGTGATATATACAGAGAGATCATTTTTATCCTAAATATGTTTCTGGATCACGTTAGTTCCTTGTTCAAGAAATTCTTACAATGGCTATAGGATGGGTGACTCCCCTATCCATATATGCAGATGAAGTTTTAGGTTCAGAGCTCTTGCTTACAATGAGATTATGCGAATTTTAAGCCTTTACCACAGTCAAAGAAAACACAAACTTCACCTACTCCAAGTGATGATATTTTCTGCAAATGCTCTAAGGGATTAAAACACTTTCCCATTGAAATGGTGAGAAGAAAAACAGGCATTTCCTGTGTGAAATAAATGGACAGACATCATTAATGAATGGATCATTTCATTATGTTAAAGGTCTTTTCCTCTTTAGGAAGCTAGCAACAAAGCCTCAAGCTCAAAGTCATTAATGATGAAATTAAATGCTGTAGGAGCAAGCACCTGTGCAATGCCCTAATTGTCTTGTATAAGGGACAAAATCTATCTTAGGACTGATGAGAGAATCACAGAATCATTTTGGTTGGAACTGTTAACCAAGCACTGCCAAGTGCACCACTAAACCATTAAAGCAAGTACTCCAGGAATACAGAGGGCAGAGGGTTTTGGAGCATAGCTTCATTGTTGAAAGGTGTCACACTGAACATGTTCTTTAGCCAGGCCTATGTCTTCAAAATACCGGAAGAACGTGTGAATGAGGGACTAAGACATTTAGCCTGGATAATATTCAGTGGCACCTTAGACAGCCAGATCACTTCAGTTTGAGCAAGGTGTTGGGAATACCTGTGCTCTAAGCAGGTGACTCTAAGCCTGTGATCCTCATCCTTAGCACCTGCCTGTCTGCTGGCCCATTCCAGGGAGGTTCCTTTCTGTCTGCAGTTGTCTTGATCACTTCTACAGCCCCGTCCCTCCTCATTTCTGCCAGCTTGCTGCCCAGGCATCTGCTTTAAAAAGAGTGGTTAATCCAGATGACTGCAGCTCTGCCTTTCACATGGACAGAAGATTGAAAGTAGGATTTACATATTCTTTTATGAAGGGATATTTAGGTTGATGAGCCTCAGCAATAATGGGAAAGAACTTTAGGAAGAACAAATACATGAACTGGTATAATGGATTATATTGGATGCTTTTTATTTAATGGGAACTAAATTAAAAACTCAAGTTTGTTATAAAACAGGAATGTAAAATCATCTAGTAAACAAAGCAGATCTGTGTGTATTTTGAGTCATACTAATGTTTTCTTCAGGGTGAGAAGGCTCTGCAGACAGCTTGTATGAAACACAGCATTTATCCCTTTGAATGCTGATAAGATTAAAAAAAATCTTAAAATTAAATGCAATAACCTCAGTGCAACAGTGTTCTAAGATAAGACGTAGACTTGAAGACTAAATAAAATCTTTCTTCCGAACTCAGTATTTTGTCCTTGATTTGAGTAGTGAAACACTTTACAATCCATATAGAAGTACAGTGCAATAGACGGCTTTGGAAGTGATGGAAAACTCACCCACTTTGTTATTTACATGCTCAATTTTAAACACATCAGGAAACGTTCAAAAGTTTCTACAATAAAACCTCATCCAGTTAATTTATTTTTCCAGTGCTCTCCTGAATCAGCTCTTGAGGCAGGAGATAACTCATTCTAGAGGAGCAATAGAGAAAAAATATCTCTAGTAGGAGCTTTCTCCTTATAAAAGGACAATTTGCAAAGGTTTTTTATGCAGCTTCAGCTGCATAAATTACAAAATATTTAGTATTTTTTTATGACAAAGCTATTACTTGCTACCTTCTATTGTTTTGCTTTTTTGGATTCCAGACAAATAAATTGTAAGGAACAAATGTAGGAGGTTGCAATTGTCACTAATGGCCCTCAAGAATAACCAAGGACACCCATGAGTAAATATTTTATTTCTTTCTGCAATATTTCAATACTGTAACTTCTCAAAGTTGTACCCTCTGGAGTGTCAGAGAACAGCCAGAATACGGTGTCCAGCTGAAAACATAGTGAAAATTCTTTTTATGTACCTTTACCAGGAACAACAAAATTAAAATATGGGCAAGGCTAAACTTTTACAGAGGGTGCCAGGACCATTCTAATGCTGCAAGATTTGGTTTACAGCTTATCTAAAGGCAGTATCTCCTTCTGCACAAAGGTGTTTAGATTTGTGGTGAAAGAGGAAGGAATGGCCAGTACTGCTCTCTGGAGCACTCAGACAGACTTAAGAACCTTCTAAATCCAAGTCCAAACTTGGACCTGCTGACTTGGTGAACTAGGAATACTGCAGCCTGAGAGGGACGAGGCAGACTCTAGCTCTTTGAGCAGATGAGAATTCCTATTTAAAGCATTATACATGAAAAATGAAAGGAAGAAGAGCAGCCTGTATAACAAAATTAACTCCTACTTAGAAAAATAAGAGAAACTGGCCATTACAAAATATTTTTCTTAGAACAAACAGCAAAACAGTGCCAGTGCATAGCATACAGGGAATGGAAAAGAGATGTGATGTAGGAAGTCCACAAAAGGAATATATATTATAAAAAAAGAATTATTCTGCAATACAAAAGATAAGCTGCATATATAGAGAAGATTTTATCCTAACAGCACTATCCTATTGAAAATCTTTATGGAAATAACTTCAGAAAAACAGTATTTCTGCCTTTAACTGGACTATAATACTTCCTTATTTTCCATGCCATTAATGGAACATGCTGGTTTTGCTCTAACTAAGTTGTTTAAGATTTTTGAGCTTGACTATATAAATAACTTTATGTGTGTGCAGAAGAACATGGAATTCAGTATTTTGCTTGTTTGGGAGGCATTATCCTCTACCAGAGAAAGTCAGCAAAGCTCAGCTGTCCCTACAGGCAGGTAGGAATGAGAGAATCACTAGCACAGATGTACATGAGGAACAGTCTATTTTAGCAAGAAGGCTGGACAGCTGCTGCTGTGAAATTCTGACCAACTATCACAAAGAGTCTTGCAGAAAAGTACAAAATGGATGCAAATAGACGCTTAAAATAGGAAACTGGGGTTTTTTAAGCCTGCACCTGCCTTCTGCACTTTCAAATTCAATGCTTTGCTACTCAGTTCGGGGTTTTTTTTTTTATAATGTTACGTTCTTGCACTGAAAGGATGTACACTTTCCACTTCTTTAGTTTCCTAATAACTGATTATTATCAGATTTTCAGCAGAACTGCTTTCTATTAAAAACAGTCTTACTTAAATAGGCATGATTAGTGCTGTGTGAATAAAATCACATTTATTTGGGGTCTTATTAATATTCTCACTGTGAGAACAAAAACTGGTTTGAGGTTGTAAAAAGCCTGGGCTATATTTACAATCAACAGCTCCTACTGATATATTGAATTTTCACTTGTCAAGAAGTCTGAAACACTTCAACAAGCCATATTCTGCCTTCAGGGATGGAAGTGTGAAATCAATGGAACACTGAAGTTTTATGAATGCTATAAAAATCTTCATGCTACAAAACTAAATATTTTTTTCCTGACAAGTTAAATTACAGGATAATATATCACTATTTAGCTACAAAAGCTCATTAAAAAAATTGAAACAATTCTCTTTTTAAGTATTTTTAACATGTTGAAATAGCTTTACTATATTAAAAATATATATTATGACTGTTGGAATACCAGTCACCTGAAACTTTAACAGCAGAAATAATTCCACTGGACAAAAGTACTACCCATGAGTAAACATAAATAGTAACAAAGCCTTTATTTTCAGTATATTATATCCTGACCAAACTATTTTAAAATTCAGTTAAGGCAGTCAACGACACTCAGATAATACTGGGATTTATGTTTGCAAACCTTCCCCCAGCATTTATGATTTAACTTAGAACAAATTTTCTCTCTTTGTATATGTGGGTTAATCCAAGTAAAAATAATTATTTTATACTAATAACTGTAATATATATAATTATTTAAACTGACTATTTTTTAATCACTTAAGTCAACATTTTTTTTTTTTAAATAAGCCTCACTGTATGGTACTCCCAGACCATCTTTATTATTAGCATTCATCTGTGGGACGAATTCAGACTGCTCCCATAACCAGCAAGTGATTTGTTTAAATTAGTGTTTTTCTTTTCTCTATCCAACTTATTCCACTTCATGGCATGGAGGCACCTTCCCATGCTCACCCAGAGACCTGGCAACATTTCCTTCAGGCACACTGGGCTCCTACATTGTCCCTGCTGCATTTTCAGCAGTGTTTTGAGCAAAAATTGGGCAATAGCAGAACTTTCCTCGTGTTCTTTGTCTCCAAGTCATACCACTATATCAAGCACAAGCAGAAGGAGGGAGAGCTGCTGAAACAGCCAAGTATTTAACTCCTTGCAGGACCAAATTCTTCTAAGTAATGTTCTCTTTATTTTCAGCTGGTTTTCTTCATGACTATTTTGCCATCCAGGTTGTTTTGTTTTTTTTCCATTCCAGCAGCAGCAAGATATTGTTATATCTGATTTAATTAAGTTATTCTGCTTTAATTAAGTAAGTACTTCTCAGTCCATGATCAGTTCTATTTTGGGCTGGTTTAAAGTTTATTGAATTTGAGACATATACCAAGCAGGGTAGCATAATTGCACATCTCAAGGCCTGCTTGATCCCAACATTAAAATGTTGTTTTATTTCCTCAAGGTTTTTTAAAAAATCTAAGAAGATCAGTGTAAATTTGTAAAAAAATTCTTTTCATCTGCACTCTAAAAATACAAGTAAAAAAATGACCAAAGAACGAGACTCTTTCTGCAGTGTGATTAACACCTTGCTTTTTTTTTTTTTTTTTTGGATAACAGGAATAATGAATACATTCTATCACAGAACCTGGGGAAAAAAGCCCTGGCAGAGGCAGAAAAAGGTAATCTCATCCATTCACTGCACTATAGGGAATTAAGGACTCTGCATAATTCTTGTAGGGTGTCAGGTTAACCTGAGTGTAAAGGACTCTGGTGGTGAAATCTCTATGTCATTTCTAGGGAGACTGCACACTTGCTTCACTTCATTTAGCAAACTTTTTCTCATAAACAACCTGAATCTTCTTTGTTGCTATTTAAGCCCATTCTTCTTCAATTTCTTCCTGTCATCATTCCTTTTTTAAAGACTGGCAAAATGTTTGTCATTTTAAATGGCTTGGAATTTCAAATCCTTCTATGAGTTACCAAAGTGCTCATTACTGCTTTAGTAATTTCTTTGAATTTTCTAGAATGCAGTTGAGTTTGCTTAAATGATTTTAAAAGATCTGACAGATTTAGGGATTCTAACCTGTTCTTTTACTTTCCCCTTTCTTACAAGTGTTAATTGTACCACACATCAGTTCAGAGTTGACCTTTTCAGAAGAGTGATACAGAAAAAGCCATTACACATTTCTGCCTTCTTGGAATAATTTGTTAAAAGCTCTTCCTCTTTTCTTTACATCAGATCAATGTTTTTCTCAGTCTTTTTCATCAGTATTGTGCTGATGAATCAGTTCACATCACCCAGGACACCCCTAGCTAATAGCACAATTGTGTGTGTTTCTGTATTTCCATTTTATTCCTTTTCTTTGTATTCACTTACCTAATTTTCTATCCATTCTCTATATGCTTCCTTCTTGTCACAGAAATTAACTTACAATTTATATGTTTGTCTTTTACTATAGTTCCTGTCCTCCTTCTGTATTTCACATTTGGATCCCTTGAGCCAGCATCATTCATATCTTTTGTAGAGGAAACTGAGAGTACCCCTTAAATAATTTTTCTTTAGTTTTGATTCCTCTGAGATTCCAAACTGCAGATCTATATTCAAAGTTTTGCTCCCAAAATTCCCTGGTTTTCTGTACTTCGTCCTTTCCCTCTAAAGAATAATAAACTCTGCCACTCCATGGTCATAGAAGTTGCCTTCTACACTTACTAGGTTAAAATCAAATCCAGAAAGGTTTTTTCTGAATTGCTTATTTGTTTCAAAAACTTACTAGGGAACTTGTGCTTAGGTCACAGCATATTCAGCTGGAAATAGAGAAATCCTCATATTATTACTAAGTTATACCCTGGAAAATTCCAACTCCTCACACAGAGCCTAATCCAAATCTTCTTGAGAGAGTGTGACTGATAATATGATTTCCTTTACAGAGATCAAGTGCTTTTAACTACTTACTGATCTCATTTAAGAGAGAGAGAGAGAGAAAGAGAGAGAGAGAGAGAGAGAGAGAGAACCTGTGGCAGAGAAGTTACAGTCAGTATTGCCAACAGTGGTGTGCTGATCTGCTTCTGCTGCTGCCTGGGTGTCCATCTGTAGATTGCTAGGGTGGGATTTATTTCACCAAAATTACAACACTAATAGTAGAAGTATCAACCCTTGCACTTGGCACATCAGATATTTTATTCTAGTCAGGGGACAGGAACATTAGGACATATAAATTCATGCAATTTATTTTAGATAACTTCTGTAAAACTGGATGACTGGCACTAACAGAAGTAAGAAAATTGACATGTGAGAACACATCCAGCCCAATTTGCTGCAGATTTTTGTGGAGAGGAAGGATGAAAATTTTGACAATTTATCCAGAAAATGTATGTCATTTTGTGAAGATGGTATAATTTCCTCCTTCGCCTCACTGCTCACACAGCTCACACAGAGAAGACAAGAAGCAACAGGTGAGAATTGAAATACAGGAAATTCCATTTGAACAGGAGAAAAAGATCCCCTTTTAACGTGAGGTTGGTCAAACACTGGCACAGGCTGTCCTGAGAGATTTTGGAGTCTCCACCAACAGAGATACCCAAACTCCAACAGGACCCAGCCCTGAGCAGTTGGCTGTCACTGACCCTGCCTGGAGTGTGGGGGTTGGACCAGACAATCTCCAGAGATCCCCTCCAACTTCCAGTGGCCTGTGAGAAGGGCAGGAATATCAGTAGTCAGTTTGAGAAGTTGCTTCACGTTATGCCTTTTTAACACGATACATTTTATTCCGTTTACAGGTAAAATTAACATGTTCTAATGAAGATCGTAATCTGGGCTGGGCTGGACATAGGTGTTTTGTGGTGTTTTTTTCTTTTAATAAAAAGGAGATAAAGTTCTTTCAGTTTTCTAAAGTTATAGAAGGAAAAACAGCTGTACATAAGATGAGGGTATCTCGATGCATTGATAAATTCTTCACTTGATGCAACAGAAATCAATACCAGTTTATTTCCAATGGTTCCAAGGAACAGAGGAGGAACTAGATACTGCAAATATCTCAGCATGCCAGCTCTCTGTATTGTTCAGGGATGGTAATATCCACCTATTTCTATTGGAATTCCAGTGGAACTGAGGGTGCCCAGGTGTCTGTCACAAAAAGCAGGAAGATCCAAGGCACAGAAGTTCTAACACTTGAGCAGCAGGTCCCTGCTTCTTGGAGGCACCACTGTGCCAAGGTACCACAGAGGTCCCTGGACATCACCTGATGATGACTTTGACCCTCCAGTCTAATGCTGCTGAACACCCAGAGCCTACCTAATGCTGTAGGTCTCATATAAAACACATAAGCATTCACTGAAGTGCAAATTGGGACTTAGATCTTGTTTTATTTTCTGGCCTGCAGATATTTTATTAGGCCATGCAAAGTGAGAAGTTTCAACCAAAAACACTGAGAGTCCCATCTTAAAATGATTCCCCAGACCAGTGGGCAGGGCACTTGGATGAAAAGTAGAAATTGCTTCAAGTCCTGACTGAGAAAGAAGATGCTTTGATCTCTCACCTCCTGAGACACTACTACTACCACTTGATTTCTAGGCAAAAGGGACTCTACATTATGTGACAAAGGATTGATTGAAGAAACGTGGGCTTTTGGAGGAGCCCACTGCACATGTGTGGATTGGTTAGGCACCTGCCTTCATGGGATTGAGAGGCTTTGACACCATTTAATTCCTTGGGGTCACTTTCTGAATAGTTTAGGTAGTCTCCTAGATGGGCAGGTATTTGTGGGTATGTTCTTTCATTCCTAATGATTCCACTTTCTGCAAAGGAAACCCTAGTACTGGGTCACACTGGACACATCACTGTGCAAAAGATGCATCAAGATTAGAGGTTCCAGGGTGAGTACTGACAGGAATAAACACTTTTATGGAACAAACTCTTAAATTAATAAACTGAGAAATTAATTATTTTTTACTAGTTCAGCCCAGTTTAGCTTTGTATTTTCTTGACAAATGAAAATAGGCTGGTTATATTTAATTTTGATCTCTTGACTTGATGCACTGATACCATGTTCCAAAATCCATGTGATAAACGTTTTATACAAATCTTAATTAAAAAGATAGGATTATTCTCTTAATATAAGCAAAAATATCTATTTTCCTATGAAATATGTGAGGGTATTTCTTTCTAGATAAAGTACAGGAAGCAGATGATGCTGCAAGTAATGTTTGAGTGATGCTTTAGCAGTATGTCCAAATGGCTAGGTTCACCTTGTTTACTGCAGAAGAAATAAATTTATTCTGGTGGAGTAGCAAATTAATTCCTATTATACAAAAGAGAAAAAAAGTTAAATAAAGTTTACAAAAAAAAGAAAATGTTTATTTTTACAGCTTACCTGCTAAATGTAAAGCTTCTATACCAGCACATAGGACTGAGTGTAAAAGGTGAATTGATATTATATCATAATCACCTATTCCTAAAAAACTGCTTTTAACTGAAACCACCAAATTTTGTTTAGCTGTAGGAATGTACACAGCCACTGGGAGTATAGACTGAAAAACACATTAAATAAGCCTTCTACTTTCCTCAGAGCTAGCAAGGCTGCAGCTAGAGTAATACATTAATGTTGGAGCTCTCTGCTGGGGCATGGAAGAAGACACAGACCATTTGGAAAGGGCTGAGACAAAATATTGATTTTTGATGTGTAAAACAAAATCTATTGTTAGGATGCCACAAATGAGAGTGTGGCTGCAGAGCCTCCAGGAGAACACTCCTGAGTGGCACATCTGAGGAGACCTGGTCTAAGCACAACCCTGAGAATGCCTGGAGAGCCCAGCCTGCAGCACAAGCTAAGCTAAAGCACAGAAATGCACAATCAGTCCCACAAAGCAGAAGTTCTACTGAGAAGATGGAAAAAAGAGATATGCTATTGATATGATGAAAGAGTGCAATGCTACTGACTAGATTAAGAAAGAATGATGCAGTTCATAAAACATACTGAGAATGTGCCATCACTGATAAGACTGAGAAAAGCAAAGTCAGGTCAAAGGAAGGGACAGGACATAAACTGCCAAAGTCTACTGATCATACAGAGTCTGAAGGAAAAAGGAGTTTTGAGGACATTTCTGCAGAAACATTAAGGGAGCTGTAAAAGGTAGGCATGGGAAATTAGCAAGTCATAGAAATTACCAAAAGGTGTGAGTGGCTAAGTGGATGCTTGTGTTTGTGATCATCTGCAGTTAACAGGATCACAGAGACACTTCTCTGCTTAATAATCTTACTTATATTAACGTACATTAATAATTAACAATTAAAGTACATTCATGTAGAACTACTGACATCGGTTAACACCTGTGAGAAGTAACTGCATCACTGCAAAAGGGCTTACAACACTGGTTTTCAGAATTGAGAGAAGACTGAAGGGACTCTGACAATGGTCTTTGAGTACCTAGGAGGCTGTTCTCCAAGTGTGAAGGATGGCAAGACAAAAATAACCCAAGTCACTGAACTGCAGAAAGGCAGACATCAGGAAAACCTCAGGGTAATAATGCACAAGGCTGGACTCCCTGTAGAATCTGTGGAATCGCCAACAGTGCAAGTTTGAAACGGCAGCTTGGACAAACATTTTAAAGTCCCATATAACTGACCTCCTCTAGGAATAGAGGCAAAGCAGGTGGACTTTTGAGATCTGGTCCAAACTGATCTGATCTTTTTACTGTGATTTTATGGCTGTAGCAAATGTTTGCATAAATACTATTTATTTTGATCATACAAGGAGCACACTTCAAGGGAGATGTTACAATGGCAAATAAACTACAGTAATCCACAAAATTGGGCTTAACAATGTTATAAATTACTTTAAATTACCAGTTCAGCCGAACTGAAGCACTGTTCTTGGGTCTTAAAGACTTTAGATCTAATGACACAAATCACTCAAATCTTGAAGCCCTGAGGAAATACAAAACCATGACACCTTCAACAACCAGAATAATCCCAGACTAAAAAAAAACCTCAGTATTAGAGCGGGATGTGCTGCAGGACAGGGCAAACTCATATACATCCCACATAAAGCAAGGCATCTCTAATCTCCTCTTCATAAAGTAACTGTTAATGGAAATTTCCTGAAGTATTAAATAACCATATCTCAATGTACATTTCATTTGTGGAGAGAGATTGATGCGAATTGGCTATACCATTACTAAGATTTAGTGATCCCATTTGTCACAGTGATAATTGCATACAGATTGCCTGTCTTTAACTAAAGCAAGCTCCCTTCCTCCGAGGGTTTTAGCTGTCTGCAGATGCTTAAATGAAGCCTTTTTATTGACACCCATGGACTCCCTGGGGTGCTTATGTCAGCTCCTGGCGCTATCCCTTTTCATCTTAATGTACACCTGTCAGACCGCTCGGAATTTCTATTCAGTATCACCTTCCCCCGAAGGCTCCCCTCCTGAATAAACTTGGGTTTATTGACAGGTGAAATAAGCTGTGCCAAACGACGTGATGGTTCTGCCATGAAAAGCCTGGAGAGGAAAAAGCCGAGTGGTTTGCAACCCAGTCTTTCCAAGTTGTACACTTTGCAGCTGGACACCACAAGATCTTTTTAATGGTTCTCTTTAAGACCAGACGATCCTCAGAAAGAGTCCTTCTGAGCGTATAGCCTAGAAAACTTCCAGATCTAAGATTTTCTGTAAGATTTCCCACAATTTAAAGACATACGGGATTGTTTAAAGGCTTTGGATGCGCCTGGTCTCTCACAAAGTCTACCACCGTATCCCGAGGACAGGTTGAGCCGCGCAGGCAAATGGCCCCGTGAGGAGCATCCTGGTGTGGCTGCCCTGCCCGCCCGGAGCTCGCCCCCAGCGCCGCCCGGTGTTTCTGGGGCGCTCCCTGAGCTGAGCGCCTCCCGCGAG